>JANHMN010000006.1:74763238-74804652 GCA_030674055.1 Rhabdomys pumilio
GGGAGTCAGAGGGAGGAAGTCAGGGGGAGTTAGATGGGGAGTCAGAGGGAGGAGGTCAGGGGGGAGTTAGATGGGGAGTCAGATGGAGGAGGTCAGGGAGAGTTAGATGGGGAGTCAGAGGGAGGAGGTCAGGGAGAGTTAGATGAAGGAATAAGAGGGAGAAAGCTGTGGGTCCTGAGAGTCACAGGGAGGGGCCATGGAGCTGGGGATCAGAGGGAGGAGGCTATAAGGTCTAAGAAGAGCTCACTCACACACACCTCTTTTCCCCGTGTGGGTTTTCCCTTGCAAGGGGGCTCCATGCCGGGAAGCTGCCCAAGGAACCAGTGTGGGGGTGTAGGGAAAAGGGGAAGGCTTGGCTCTGGGGCTCCAGCCAGGAAGATTTGATTCATCCTAGAACTAGGTCAGCTTTTTATTTTCTCACCGAAAACTTAGGGGGAAAGAAACAACCAGTCCACAGACTGATGTACCAGGAACATCTGTGGGGCAGTGGGGGAGGTGCTGCTAGTCTCAGGCCACTCACTTCTTCCTGGACTGTAAGGAGAGGATCTCCCAAAACCTGAGCAAGTATTATGGAGTTTGGGGCCTTTTTCTTTTCTTTTTTTTTAACTTCTTGATTTTCAGACAGAATCTCATTAAGTTGCTCAGGTTGGCCTTGAACTCACTGTGTAGAGCAGGTGGAAGAGCCTCCCACCTCGGCCTTCTGAGTAGCTATAAGGACTGGAGACTGTACAATCAGGCCCAGTTCCTGTGTTGGTTCTGGCCACTCCTTCTCACCCCAGTGTCTCTCCAGCAGAACCTGTGGATGTACTGGAAGCCCTGGTTGTGCACAGGGATCAGGCTGGGGTTGCTGAAGTGCCTGGCTTCTGCCCTCAGAGGATTCCAGAGGGTGACCGAGCATTCAGGGTAGGCAAGTCCAGCCTTCTCAGTATCCCCACATGGCAGCTCTTTCCAGGTGAGTCAGAACAGGAAGGCTAGGGAGGGGGTCATCCTGGAAGTGTAAAGTCACCCTGGCTGCCTAATCTGCTTCTATTACCTCTGCCCACACAGATGGACATTTTCCTGAGAACTTTTCTGTGCTGCTCACTATGCGGGCCCTGCCAGCCAATCAGTCTGTCCTTCTGTCTATTTATGATGAGAAGGGTATCCGGCAGTTGGGGCTGGCACTTGGGCCAGCTCTGGGTCTCCTTGGTGACTCCTTCAGGCCCCTCCCCAAGCAGGTCAACCTTATGGATGGCAGGTGAGTATGGGGGAAGGGAAAAGGGTGCCCTGTGGAAATCCCTGTGCTGAGACTTGTTCTTCTTGCAGGTGGCACCGTGTGGCAGTCAGCATCAGTGGTAACAAGGTGACACTGGTGGTTGACTGTGAACCCCAGCCCCCCACATTTGGTCAGGGACCTTGGTTTATAAGTACAGCTGGATTCACCGTGATGGGAACCCAGGACAGCAGGGAGGAGTCTTTTGAGGTATGTAGTTCAGTGACAGGGGAAACTGAGGCAGAGGGTGGGAAAATTTGTTCCCAGCCTAAACTACAAGAGAACAGAGACGGAAAGTGCCCAGTTTCCACCTAACCCCAGAGCTGAAGGAAGGGAGTGTCACACAAGAGAGTGTCAGTAAATCAACAAGACATAAGGACTACACATACACACACACACACACACACACACACACACACACACACACACACGTCCTTGGTCCCTGCTGGAGTAAATGCTTGTGACAGATGGCTGAGACACCACACGATGCAGTGCCGGTGGCCAGGATGGTGCGTGACCATGTGGGGGACCTCATCTCTCGAGTGAGCCACCTGCTGTCTAGTACCTGGCATACAGAGGTAGCTTGAGAGGAAAGGAACCTTAAGCTTCTGGTGGTAAATGCTGAGTACGTCAGTCACGTTTTTCATTGCTGTGACAAAATACAAGGCAGAAGCATGAAGGTTTACGTGGTCTTATAGACTGAGGGCACAGTCCATCATGGCAGGGAGTGTGAGGTAGCAAGTCAGACCGCATCTGAAGTCGGGAAATAGATGCGTGCTGGTGCACAGCTCACTTTGTGTTTTTTTTTTAACTAGTCCAGGACCCCACCCTGTGGAATAGCACCATCCCCATTTAAGATGGCTCTTCCCATGTCAATTAACTTAATGTAGATAATCCCTGCCAGGCATGCTCAGAGGCTTGTGTCAGAGGTAATTCTAGATGGTTTGACTATCTAGGGGTCCAAGGGATGGCTCAGTCAGCAAAGGTGCTTGCTGCTAAGTCTGTTGACCTGAGCTTGCACCTGAAATGTACGTGGTGGAAGGAGAGAATTAAATCTTGTAGGTTGTCCTCTCAGCTCCACGCAGGAGTGACCTGGCACACCTGTGCGTGGGCATGCACACACTTTAAGTAAATAAATGTAATTTGTAACAGTTGACAAGCTTAGCCATCACGCTGGGTGTGTTTTGTCCTGTGGTGTCACGAGGCTGGTGAGATCTTTGCTTCTTTGCTACCTGTAGATGCTGCAGGTCTTCCCTTCCTTAGGGTGCTCTGGGTGGGAGGCACCGTGGCTTCGTGGCTGGAGGTGGCAGAGATGTGTTGGGAAACTAGGGTCAGAATCATCTTGTGACTCCTTTTTTTTCCTATCTAGGGAGACATCCAGGAGCTGCTGTTAATTCCAGACCCTCAGGCTGCCTTCCAGGCCTGTGAGCACTACCTCCCTGGCTGCGAACTCCCAGATTCCACAACCACAGGGGTGAGTGGGGGGTTCCAGGTGACAGGTGAAGCATCCCTGTCTATAGGTATCAAGAGACAGAGTGGAGGTGACCCAGAAAGGAGGAGCTGAACAACTTTAGACTCTAAATGACAGACACAAGCCAGATGTGGTGAGGTGCATCTCAGTCCTCTCTGTATTCAGGAGGCTGATGATGAAGACTGTGACTTTGAAGCCAGCCTAGGCTACATAGCAAAATATCAACAATAACAAAAAAAATCTGCCTGGGCATGGGGAGATGGCTCAGTCAGTCAAGAACCTTTAGTTTTAAGCACCAGGACCTGTTTGATCTCCAGAGTCTGTGTGGAAATGCTGAGCATGGTGGAACATTTGTAATCCCAGTGCTGAGAAGTCAGAGGCAGGAGGATTCCTGGGATTCACTGGCCAGTCAACATGGCGAGGTGGATGGTGTCTGACCCTAACTAGGACTCTTTCCTCAGGCCCCCGAAGAAGATGAACCAGAAACACCTGCCCCTCGTCGTCGAAAGGGCAAAGGAAAGAAAAAAGGGCGGGGTCGAAAGGGCAAGGGAAGAAAGAAAAACAAAGAGACCTCAAGGCTGAGTCCAACCCCTGGTGCCCATGAGAACCAGGTAAGAACCTGGAACCTCTTGCTTTGCTCTTTGCTGCCTGGTGCCCACCCACCTCTAGCCCCTCATCTTTGTGTTGGTCCTGGGGTCTGATTCTCTCAGCTGAAGGGGATGGCAGGTCCTGTGTCAGGGGCTCTTTCATATCTGTTCCTCACTGTACTCACTGAGAGCTGGAGGAGGCGCCTCTGAACACAAGAGGACCCCGTGATTACAAGGGTCATACTGAAGTCTTAGGGGATCATCAGCTGGGGTGACTGGTTACAGGGGCATCGGTTGTTGTGTCAGTATGCGGGGTTCAGTGCTGGGGGCCACCGGTGGGGGGTTTCCTTTGACAGCACTGTTTGGGAGCTCATCCAGAGGGTCTAGCCGGGGGCCACAGATACTCTCAACCCCCGTCAGGGAAGGTCATCCTCTTTGAGCTTGCACCTTTGGGAGCGACACATGGAATAGCGAGGGAGGAAAGGGAGAGCTGCCTAGTGAGCTAGACCAGCCAAGTCAGTCCTGGAGACCAGTGGGGTGACAGACGTCACATCCTGATTACCCTTACTTCCTGAGGGTTCTATTTAGGATTGCTGGTTGAGGACATTGTTCATTAAGGTAAATGCATAAGGAGGTTCCTAGTTGGAGGTTTTCCCTTGGAGGCCTAGTTGGAGGCTGTTGGTAACGGTATTGATAAAGGCCACTGTCGGTATTTTGACTGGTCTTTGTTGTGGGTGAATGTTTCCTGGAAGACATGAACAGTAGTTAGGGAAGTATCTGCCAACTGAGGTGTGATTTCACTCAGATGTCGCTTGGGAAACCAATGAGTTGTTTGGCTGTACTTACAGAGAGCTAAGGTAAGGGGTTACATACTGGGGTGTGGGTGACCCCCTAAGCAGCCACCCTAGCCATGGATGCTGACTTTCCCCTTAGCTGCACAAATGGAGGCCCCTTCAGTGAGTACTCTTACCTTCCCAGAGACCAGGAAACCACGTGCAGTCTGGGCAGAATTACAGATAGCTGGGAGGGAGGTCCAGGAGAGAGAGGCTAGAATCTCAGATGAAGGGTCAATGCCCGCCCCTAACCTTCTTCTACAAGGGAATGGCACAGGTTGGGTTTTTAGGGTCTTCATAGTTACAGTTGCCTTTGATGAAGATGGCAACAGTGTCCCCTTACATGGCTCACAACAGTCTGTAATTCCAGCTCGAAGGAATCTGACACCCTCTTCAGGGAACCTGCACTCATGTGGTGCATGCATGAGTGTGCATGCCTGCACACATACATGAGTGCACGCATGCACACATCGAAAACAAAAACAAAAATCAAAAACCAAACCAAAACAACAAGAACCCCTGTCCTGACCAAAAGCAACTTAGAGTAGAGAGGGGATCATTTCAGCTCACAATTCCGAGTTATAGTCCCTTATCTGGGGAAATCAAGGCAGCAACCTACAGCAGAGAGTAAATCCAGCCAGCGTTTGCCTTACTTATACTGTTCAGAAACTCCTGCCTAGGAGGGGCCAACTACAAGTGGGCTGGATCTTTCAGTTAACAATCAAGACAACTTCTTAGAGACATCCCACTGGTCTACAGACGCTCTTCCTCGTGACTCTAGCCAGTGCACTAGTTGAAGGTTAAAGATTAAGGGTTATTTATTAGGGAGATTGCTAGAGACATAATGGAGTCATTGTCAGTGAAATAATTGGTTGAAGATCCCAGAGAGGGTTCACTACTTGGAGGATCACTAAATAGTGATTTTTGTTGGATGATTTAACTACTTGGGATTGTAGTTGGGTCCCTGGATGGAAGGCTTTCTCTTCAGAGCCACTGGTGGGCATCATGGAGGCAGGGCTCACCTAGCAGTCATTGGTGCTTGGAATAATTTGGGTTAATTTGGTAGTTTATTTGGGAAGGGGTCCTAAGTCATTGGTTGAGTCATTGCTTGAAGTCCTGGTTGTGATTAGATGTCAGTTCTAGATCTTTCTATTTCGTAGTATGACTACCTATACCCCTGTGGCTTTCTTTCTCTGCCTTGACCCAGTTCTTCTGCAGCTGTCCAGGCTGGAGGAGCTGCAGCCTGGCTGGCTGACTGCTAATCTACCAGGGGAGAAGACTTATGGGGCTGGGCTTCCGGGAGTCTGGCCTCGAGTGCTGGCTTTTGACTTTAACCACTGGGCCCTGGAGCCAATCCAGTTCTGCTTCTAGGCCTGGGAGACTTGGCCCTGCTCTGCTCCTCTTATATCTGAGGAGGTTTCCCCTCTGGCCACCTTGAACTGGTTGTACCAGGCACCTGTCTTTCCCCCCACCAGCCTCTTGGTGGGAAGCTCCCCCTGTCTACCCACCCCTGAACTGGGGATTCCCCTAAGGGAGAGCCCTGGCTCCTCTTTTGTTTCCTCTTTGTCTTGATTGGCCTCACCCCAGATCCAACACTCCTCCCGTTTCTGCTGCAGACCTTCCTTCACACCCCTGAGACAGAGAAGCCAGTTCCCCACCTGTCTCCGACTCCCACACCTTTGACCATCACCACCACTGTCACGATTGGACAAAATGCCACGGTCTTGCAGGTTGGTGGGAAGTGGATGGCGCTGAGCCAGGGGTTGGGGTGGTGAAGGTGATAGCCGAGAACAAACCTTGTTGCTCCCACTGTCCTCCACAGGAGTTGGACTCTGATACCGAAACTGAGTGGAGGACTCCAGAGATGGACACTACTGAGGAGGGTGAAGGAGGTGACCCCACCATGGGCCCCAAGTTCAGGGCAGCAGAACAGTCTTTACGAACTGAGTTCCAGATCTTTCCTGTGAGTCTAGAGGGGCTGGATCAGGAGATGGGCTGTAGACACATACGTTCTTTTTCTCGATTGTGTCCGTTTTGTGTCAGCTATCTTTGTGTGACCTGGCACAGTTGCAGCTACAAACCATTTGCCAAGCACTTACAGTGTGACAGGGCTGGTGAGGCAAGTAGTCTTCAGTCTAAGTAGGGGAGAAGCCACTTGACTCCCAGTGGAACCCTGCTTCTTGCTCTCTGAGTGCCCTGCCTACTGAATGGGCAGCAGGGGGAGCCAGAGAGTCGGTGGGGAAGCTTGTAGTTAGCAAGCAATGGGAGAGAGGTTGGGGGACATGGTTCCTTCTGCTCTTGTTGCTAGAGACGTGATGATTGTCACCTCCTGGTGGTGTCTTGAATTTGTAACATCTGTTTGAGATTTCAAGTGAGATTTCAATCCAGGGATGGCTAGGAGATTCTAGAATCCAAGGGAGTCCATCTAGGCTGGGGGTGGGGGTGGGGTGGGGCTGACTCCTGAGCAGAGTGATGGTGTCCTTAGTCATAAAGCCTTGAGTGGATGAGGCCAGAGGGCCAGACAGCCCTGGTCCTCCTTGGTGCTGACTGAGGCGGAGTAAGACTTGAGACAGGCACTGACTTCCCACTCTATTACTTTTCTTATGCTAGGAGAAAATACCTGACAGAGACAACTTGCAGGAGGAGGGGTTGTTTTGCTCACATTGGAAGGGTTCCCGCAGTTGCTTCACATGGTTGAGCATTATCATGGAGACAGGAGCATGTGGTGGGAGGCTTCAGTTCTTGGAGAAGGGGAAGCAGTGCGAAGGGGAAGCTGTTCTCTGCTGGCCTGGCGCTCTCCTCCCTTTTAATTCTCTCTGGGGAAGCACCACTGGCCTCTGGATGCCTCTCTTAGTAAATTCTCTCTGGAAGTATCCAGACACACCCACAGTTTCATCTCACCAATCACCTGGGTGATTCCATTTTGTTGTTGCTGTTGGATTCATTCATTCATTCATTCATTCATTCATTGAGACAGACTCTTACTGTGTAGTCCTGGTTGATTATCCTGGAATTTGCTATGTAGACCCAGCTGGCCTCGAACTCCCAGAGATCACCTGCCTCTGCCTCTGAGTACTGGGATTAAAGCACGAGCTATCACATCTGGCCTCTCCTAGGCAATTCCAAACCCAGTCAGGTTAACAAAGATAAGCCATCTTGTGTGTCAAGGGTTGCAACCATTTGCCATACGGGTGTCACACACTAAATGACTTCATGGCCACATGTTTGAATAAGGTCCCAGCATCCCTGGGTAAGAGGCAGAGCCATGATAAGGACTTTGGAGTTCATGCTCTTCACCGTGGATGACTTTCAGGAGTCAATCCTTTCCTTCCACTGTGGAGTCCAGAGACTGAATTCATCAGGCTTGTATAGCCTATGCTTTTACAAAGAGCAGTCTCTCTGCCCTCATGTCTCTGTCTCTGCCCTCATGTCTCTGTCTCTATCTCATGTCTTTGACTCTGCTCTCATGTTTCCCCTCTCCTCACACTGTCCCCAGGGTGCTGGAGAAAAAGGAGCGAAAGGAGAGCCTGCAACAGTAGAGCAGGTAAGAGGGTTGGGGGATGTGAGGAGGTTGAGGGGCCTCCTGAGAACAGGGGTCACACTTGTGTTCCCCCCAGGGACAGCAGTTTGAGGGGCCTGCGGGACCTCCAGGACCCCGGGTGAGTACTGGTTCTAGTCCCGCATTCCAATCTCTTTCCCCACCCCCTGCCTTCTCGAGCCCACGCACAAAACAGCTGTGCTACTAGATACTCCTGCAGCGCTTCTCTCTTTCTTTTATATAGCCCAGGCTGGTCTCCATCTCACTATGTAGCCTAGGCTGGACTCTGTTTCTTGATCCTTCTGCCTCAGCCTCCTGAACATTGGGATTACAGGTGTGCACCGTGGTGCCTGACTCTCTTCTAGTTGGGGAGAAGATTTGGATTATAGGGTTGCCTGAAGGTCATTGGATATTCAATACCCAAAAGATGTGTCAAAAAGATTTAGGGTGCAAAGTTGAGAGGTCAAGAGACCATGGCGGGAGCAGGGCTGGCTGAGTGGTACAGTTAGGAGGTATGCCTAAAGTCAAGGTCATAGGTGGGTCGGAAGCCAGCTAGGCTCAAGTTCTCCATCTCCTGTGACCTCTGATTTCTGTCTTCACAGGGAATATCTGGTCCTTCAGGCCCTCCTGGGCCACCGGGCTTTCCTGGGGACCGTGGTCTACCGGTAAGAGACTCCCCACTGGAGTGTACCCCTGTGTTGGGATGGGATTTCAGGTTGGGAGTGTGGAGATTTGGATGTGGGTGTCAGGGGCTGGGACTAGGAACACTATTCCAGAAGAGATATCACCCCCATCTGTGAACTCTGTGAACTCTGACCTCTCATCCCAATTTTCTCCTCGTGCCTGTTTCTGTGCGTCTTTAAATTTTTCATGAAGTTTTAATTTATCTATTTTGTGCGTGTGTGTGCACACATGGGGTAGTGGCATGTAACCTGGCACCTGAGCAGAGGTCAAAGGATACCTCGAAAGTCTCAGTTCTCTCCTTCTACCAAGTGGATCTCAGGCGATCAGACTCAGGTCATCGGGCTCCTTCTCAGTCTCTCTCCCTTCTTTGTCCCCTCTCACCTTCCATCTCTTGTCCTCCCCTCTGTTTCTTCCCTCCTCCATCCATCCCCTGTCTTGCTTCTTCTCTCAGGGCCCTGCTGGCCTCCCAGGAATCCCAGGCATTGACGGAGTCCGGGGCCTGCCGGGCACAGTGATCATGATGCCGGTAAGGAGGGAGAGTCTCATCCCTGGGGAGTGGCGTTCTGACCCCAGGGGATGTCTTCTTGTGGATCTCTACTCATCGATAGCTGTTCCTTAGTTCCATCTTGCAAGCAGCTCGATGAAAGGACCCCCAGTCTCCTTCCAGCAGGCCCAGGCCCAGGCAGTACTGCAACAGGCTCAGGTGAGTGGGATACAGGGCATGCGTTCTGTTAGGGACAGCAGAAATAAAGGTTCATGCAGGACTGGTTGGGAGACTGAGGGCATCTCTCTCCTGGAGATGCTTGCTGTGAGTTTCTGTTGTTATTGTAAAATCCTGAGCCTTGCAGGGGTGTGTGGTGGGGTGGTTATAGAGAACAGAGGGTTCAGGCTAATGATTATGGAGGCTGGGAAGTCCCAAAGCATCATGCTGCCACCTAGCTGGGTGCCTTGTAACTGGTGGAGGGCAGTGCCAGGCAAGAGAGTACATGCGTGAGGATGAGCCATTACTCTTAAAGATACTGATTGTCATTATGGGGACCCCGCCCTTCTGATTTCCTCTAATCCCAATCATCTTCCAAAAGGCTCCCCTCAAAGTCTTATCAACATATGAGTCGGGGAAGAAATTTACAACCCGTGGAGGAGGCACACTCCTAACTCCAGTAGTGCTTCTGTGGTCTTATGGGGGACTCTTCTCTGTCTGTCTTTCCAGCTGTCCATGAAAGGGCCCCCTGGTCCAGTAGGGCTCACTGGGCGTCCAGGCCCTGTGGTGAGTAAGGGGTCTGCACTGGGGAGAGTTACATCCATGCCAGATGGTCACATTGCTCAAACTGTGCTCCTCCCCCATCTCTCCTCCAAGGGCCTCCCTGGATATCCAGGTCTGAAAGGTGAATTGGGAGAAATGGGGCCACAGGTGAGTTTGGGGGATACGGGTGGGGATGGATTAGATGAGAAAAGCTTCCTACAGAGTACAGGATAAAATGTCAGCAGGGGAACATAACAAATGGAATAGAAATATACCTTTGAAATGTCTGCTCCTCCTAAGAAGTGATTTAAAATAGGCTCTAAGGGAGCTGGAGAGATGGCTCAGTGGTTAGAGCACTGGCTGCTCTTCCAGAGGACCTGGGTTCAATTCCCAGTGCCCATATAGTGGTCCATGACTGTCTGCAATTCCGTTTCCATAGGCACCCTCACAAAAACATACATGTAGGCAAAAAAACACAAATGCACACGAAATATAAATAAATAAAATAGGTCCTGGGCTGGGGGCGGGTTCAACTGGTAAAGCACTTGCCTAGCATGCATGAAACCCTGAGTCCCAGTCCCAGTACTGCATAAACCAGGTACACACCTGTGATCCTAGCACTGGACGGGGTAGAGGGACCAGGAGGACAAAGCCTAGCCTAAACCTCCAAGATCCACCTGCCTCCACCTCCCAAGCACTAGGATCAAGGTATGCACATCTACTGAGGTGGTGGTGCACATCTTTAATCTCAGCACTCAGGAGGCAGAGACAGGGGGATCTCTGTGAATTCAAGGCCAGCCTTGTCTATAAAGTCAGTTCTTGGCCAGCCAGAGTCACATGGTAAGACCTTGTCAAAACAAAACAAACCAACAAAACAAAGCAACAAACATGTGCCTTTTCTTTTAATTCTTCCTTTTGTTTCCCACCATAGGGCCCCCGAGGACTACAGGGCCCTCCTGGGCCTCCTGGACGGGAAGGCAAGACAGTGAGTAACTTCTAGGTTCTTAAGTTATGCTTTGCTCAACACCAGCACCAAACAAAACCCTGGCTTCGTTCTCTCTGGTCTTCTTGTGTTATCAGAGGGACCTGAGCATCACAGCTGTAGTGGACGCTCTGCTGGGTGTACAGTGAGGGGATGTGGCAGGTGGCAGCTTCAGAGGGACTTGAGGACAGGGACAGTGCTTGGCCTGGGATCTGAAGTGTAGTCAGAATCGGGTGAGGAACAACCTAAGAAGCACAACATACAAAAAAGAATCCCTGAAGCGGGATGTGCCGGTGTGCCGGTGTGCACCAGTGTGCCTGTGATCCCAGAATCTGGGAGACAAGGCAGGAGAATTAGAAAGCCAAGGTCATCCTTTAACTTCTGCATAGGGTAAAGTACTTGCTGCTCATCCTGTTGCCTGGAGTTCAGTCCTGAGATTCACCTCATGGGAGAAGAGAACTAAATGACCTCCACATGTGTGCCATGGCATACACACACACACACACACACACACACACACACACACACACACACAGAGGCATGTACACTAAATACATTAGCCAGGTTTGGTGACTCTAATCCCAGCACTCAGGAGTCAGACTCAGGTAGATCTCTAGACAGGCCTGTAATCCTAGCATAAATAGTGAGTACCAGACCAACTAGGGCTGCACTGTGAGACCCTGTCTCCTCCTCAACAACAACAGACAAACAAACAAACAAACAAAGAATTAAGAAAGCAGCCCTTGGGAGACAGTAAAAGGTGGTGCACCCTAGCTGTAATGGATGGCAGGACATTTAGAGGGAAAGGCTCTGGGAAGTTCATCAATCCTTGACTTTAGCCTCACTTCCTTCCTAGGGCCGAGCTGGAGCAGATGGGGCTCGAGGTCTTCCGGGAGACACAGGACCTAAGGTGGGTGGTAGGGCCAGGGCTGATTGGGGAGGGGATTGGAGGGTGGAGGGACTGTCAAGGTCATGGATTCAAGGTGACTGCTGTCTCTTCCAACAGGGTGACCGGGGCTTTGATGGCCTTCCCGGGCTGCCTGGGGAGAAGGGCCAGAGGGTGAGTGCCCCTCCCATACCCACACGCGTTCTGTGTGCAGTGCTTCATTAACTTCACACACTGTCTGAGTCTTCCCAAAGTGAGTGGCTCCTGCATATGCTAATCTATTCAAATGTCCTCCCTCTCTGCACCAGGGTGACTTTGGACATGTAGGCCAACCTGGTCCCCCAGGAGAAGATGGCATAAAGGTAAGCTGTGGGGAGGCATAGGAAGGAGGCTTCAGTATGCAAGGAAGGTAGCTCAGTGGTAGAGCCCCTGTGTGGATTCCTGCAGTGAGAGGCTGAGGGGGGCGCTCAGTGCTGGAGCGCTTGCCTACCACACAGGAAGTCCTGGCTTCAATCCTTGACATTGAAACAAACAAGCACACAAGCAAACAAACAACCAGAAATAGGCTGAATGGTGTGTGCGGACTGGGGTCAGCACTGGAGGAGCAGAAAGCCCCACGTCCTCTAAAACGCAGCATTGGAGCTGAAAGCTATAGGGTCAGGATGTGGGAGGGTAAGTTGAGGCCTGGAGACTGTGAGCTCAGTCGTTAAGAGTGTGGAGATACCAAGCTGACTCTTAGAGGGGCTTCTAGATGAGGTGAGGTTGTACTGTGGGGCTGTACTTACCCACTGCAAATAATGATGACTCTTTCCACAGGGCCTGCAGGGACCTCCAGGGCCCACTGGCCAGGCTGGAGAGCCGGTGGGTATTGGGAGACCCCAGACTCCTTTACTAGTTGAGGGGAGGAAAGAATCCCTTTGGGCCATGAAACTTGCAAGGATATACCTCTGATGCTGGGAATATGCGACCCCTTCCTTGCAGGGTCCCCGAGGTCTGATTGGCCCCAGAGGCCCCCCGGGACCCCTAGGACGCCCGGTGAGAATCTTGTTGGTTCCATGTCTATGTTTTATTCTTACCTGTCTTCCCCTTGTAAGCTGACCCACTATTTATTGGTGTGTGTATGTGTGTGTGTGTGTGTGTGTGTGTGTGTGTGTGTGTGTGTGTGTATGGCCCACATGTGGAGATCAGATTTTTTTCTTTCACCATGTGGGTCCCTGGAATCAAACTCAGGTCATCAGTCTTAGCAGTTAGTGCCATTATCCACTGAGTAACTCCCCTCCCCCATCCTGGGCCTCCTTTCTTCCTCCATTCTCCTTGTCCTTACTGTGTTGCCTGCATAACAACGCAAGTGTGTAAGTGTGTAAGTATGGAAGTCGGAGGACAGTTGTGAGGTTTTCTCCCACCTTGTTTGAGTTTTTTTTTTTTTTTTTGTTTTGTTTTTTGTTTTGTTTTTAAGAAAAGGTTTCTCTGTGTGGCCCTGGCAGTCCTGGAACTCACTTTGTAGACCAGGCTGGCCTTGAATTTAGAGATCCTCCTGCCTCTGCCTCCTGAGTGGTGGGAACAATTGCCAGGCTTTGTTTGAGTGTTTTTCTCTTGTTTTTCCGCTTTGCTGGCCTTCAAGTTTCCTAGGGAAATCAGTCTCAGTCTCTCATCTCCCTATAGGGGATTACAAATGCCAATACTACTAGTTTTGCATGGGTTCCGGGGATTCGAACTCAGGCCTTCATGCTTGTGCAGCAAGTGCCTTTATCCACTGAGCATCTCCAAAGCCAGAATATACTTTCTGTCCCTGGTGCTTCCTTCCTACATGTTTCTCAGCAGCTCGGACTCAGGTCCTGATCTGTCCTGCTCTCACATCCTCTGTCCTCACAGGGTGTGACAGGGAGTGATGGCGCACCAGGGGCCAAAGGCAACGTGGTAAGTGCCTACCATCTATTTCCGCCCTTCTGACTCTCCAAGCCCATGGTCATTACAGCCTTGTCTACTTGGAACTTTCTCTACCCTCCACATTGTGACCCTTCTGACTTCACTGAACCCACCCTTTCTCCACAGGGTCCTCCTGGAGAACCAGGTCCCCCAGGACAGCAAGGAAACCATGGCTCCCAGGTTCAAGCCCTCTGTCTTGACAATGGGGTGTGGTAGGGGCCTGAGCCACAGTCCTCCCTTGTCCAGTTTTACTGTCCATCTCTCTTTTCATGACTCCTTCCTCTTCTTTTTATGTCCCAGGGAATTCCAGGCCCCCAGGGGCCCATTGGCACTCCTGGGGAAAAGGTAAGCAACTTCCTCAACTTCCTTGTGTCATCAGGAGAAGCTTCTCTCAGGGGTTCCTTTGAGGGGTTTCTTGCTGATGAATAGTCACAGTCCCGAAGCTAGTCCAGACTGACAGAGCAGCATTGTTGGGGGAAGGTTTCCAGGAGAATCCCACTGAGGCTGGCAGACAGAGGAGCCGTTGTCAGTACAGATGCCCTCACAGAAGGGACTCTGATGCTAATGAAGAACAGACCTTTCTCTGGAACCAGAGCGCGGCAACTGCTTGCTTCCTTGGCAGATACAATTTGTGTGTGTGTGTGCTCACATGTGATGTATGCATACTTGTGTGTGTGTATACATACCTATGTGTGTGTGTTTTAGTTTGCTTTTCTGTTGTTTTGATAAAACAGCGACCAAAGCCAGCTTGAGGAGGAAAGGGTTCATTGACCTATGCTTCCATGTTATTGAGGAAATGCAGCAACCTAGAGGCAGGAACTGAAGCACAGGCTATGGAGAGATGCTGCTAACTGGCTTTGCTCAGCCTGGTTTCTTATACAAGCCAGGGTGATACCACCCACAGTGGGCTGGTCCCTCCCATATCAATCATCCATCAAAAAAAATGCCCCACATCCTGCAAACATCTGACAGGTCCAAAGGGACATAAGAGCCTGGGAAACAGGAACTGGAGAGCCTCACATCTGCCCAAGCCCATCCTTCTGCAGATGCAGCTGTGGGTGGGACGTACTTTCAAAGAAAGGTGCTTACTGGGTATGGTGGTGACACACCTTTGCAGTCCCAGCAATTGTCCCAGCCTGGACCTTACTTCAGAACTTTGTCTCAATAAATAAGTAAATGAAATGAAGTGAAGCAAAGAAACAAAAGGGTGTGGGTGAGAAGCTGTCACGCCAGCGTACTTCATACTGGTTTTGCTCTTTCTGTGGTATTGGGTACTGGGCATAGAACCTTGTCATCATAGGCAAGGACTCTACTCTGGAGCAGCGCCCCAGCTTGTCACTAGGAAGGAGATCTACCACTGAGCCATGCCACTACACTTCTCATATTGTTTTTTTGTTTGTTTTGTTTCATTTGTTTTTCAAGACAGGGTTTCTCTGTGTAACCCTGGCTGTCCTAGAACTCACTCTGTAGATGAGGCTGGCCTTGAACTCAGGGATCCAGCTGCCTCTACCTCCTGAGTGCTGAGATTAAAGGCGTGCAACACCACCCAGGCTCTCATATTGCTTTTGCATCTCTCCCAGATACGAGGATTTCTGAAGCCCAGAGAGGGCAAGCTGGTAGCAAACATGGGTAGAGCTTGTGTTGTAGGCTCACTCTGAGCTGCCTGGATAGAGCCCTCTTGTCCAGGCACTGAGACTCTCCGCCTACTCTTACTGTTACTCTGTTTTTAGGGTCCCCCTGGAAATCCCGGAATTCCAGGTGTCCCAGGATCTGAGGGCCCCCCGGTGAGAACGGGAGCTGGGACAAAGGGAAGGGGAAGGTTTGGGTATCTGTATGGCAAATTTTGGCCTTTGATGAGTTGATGTGTTTCTCCATCAGGGCCACCCAGGTCATGAGGGTCCTACAGGAGAAAAAGGGGCTCAGGTGAGTGACCAGGAGGGTGGCTGGGTTGAGGAAGAAGAGTAGCAAGTAGCCATGGGCCAGTGAGGAGATAGGATACTGGGAACAGGGAATGGGTGAAACAAGATGGCATTGACCTTATTTTCCCTTCAGGGCCCACCAGGCTCAGCAGGCCCTCAGGGCTATCCTGGACCTCGTGGTGTGAAGGTAGGTAAAGGCTTGAGGGCTTGAAGGTGGGATAGTTGATTAGTGTTGGTGTCAGAAGCCCAACCTAGTGCCAGGTATTGTGTGCCTGCCTGTGATCCCAGTATTTGGGAGACAGAGGGGAGAAGATTGCTGCAAAGTTGAGGCTAGCCTGGGCTATATAGTGAATTCTGCCAGCCAGGGGTGCATTGTTATATTTTGAGGTTCTGTTTCACAAATGAAACACTAACAAAATACTAACAGACACACAGACACGCCGTAACCATAGTACTTGAGGGAGGAAGATTAAGAATTTAAGGTCAGCCTGAGCTATACAAGTTTGAAGCCAGTCTGTATCAAACTAAGAATTTAAAAGGCTCTGGTGGGGTAGCTCAGATGGCAGAATGCTTGCCTAGCATGTACGGAATCCTGGGTTCCATCCCTAGCACCCTAGAAACTCAGCATAGTGGTGCATGCCAGTGGTCCTTGTGCTGAGGTGGTAGAGGCAGAGACATCAGGAGTCCATAGTTACCCTTAGCCATGTAGTGAATTTTAAAACAGCCAGGGCTACGTGAGACCCTGTCTCAAAATAAAATAAAGCAAAATAAATGAATAACAACAACAAACCCCACTCCAGCACTTGGGAGGCAGGGGCAGGGGGATCTCTGTGCTTTCCTTCTTGTATACATAGTGAATTCCAGGCCAGGTAGGTGGGGCTGCTGTCTCAAAAACAAAACAAGAGTCCCTTGTGAAAAAAAAAAAAAAAAAAAAAAAAAAAAAAAAAAAAAAAAAAAAAAAACCAGAAAATAAACAAATGAAAAAACAGTATACTATTTTCTCTATTTTATTGTTAGTTTCTTTTTTCATCTTTTCCTTTGCTTAATTTATAAATTGGATTTTATCATAGTTTGATGTATGCATAGAGCAGGCAGCATAGATAAGAGGGGGGATCTTATCCCTTCTGGCAACCTCTAGGGGATGGGGGTGAGGGGTGGGGGTGTCTCAGTTTATTTTGCAGATAAGTGGAAAGCTGTGGTTGCAGCCTGTGTTGTATCTGAATCTAGTTACTTTGTAGCCAAGGGAGGGGCCAGCTGCAGCCAAAAGCTTTTTTTACTGTGGTCCAGTGAATTACTGCGGGGCTGCAGAAGGCCCTGCTGTTTCCAAGCACATAGTTGCATCGGCTCCAACTGCTTGTTCATTCTTCAGTTGAGCTCAGTTCCCGTTGGAGCCAAGTGCAGTTTGTCAGTGTGGTACAGGCAGGAAGTCAGTCCAGGGTATGCACTCTGCACGGGATGGGCATGCTGTTACCAGGCACAGAGTCTCCTTGTAGCCAGCACAATGGGGGAAACTCTCCCCTGCCTTTGGAATGAGGCTGGACTCTGGAATGTTCTTTCTGCTGCCAGAAGGCACTGTAGACACTGTGTCCTCAGGAAGTAGAGATGAATGGCATAGAGATTTGGCTCTTCTGATTTTCCCCACGCATCTGAACTTGGTGGGGGTGGAGGCTAGGGTAGCGACCAGGCACTGGCCGAGTAGGGGAAGCTGAGCGAGTACACTGAGGGGCTCTGAGGAGACAGAGCTGCTTCCTCTAGGGCTCCCCCCCCCCCCCCCCCCCCGACACTATCGACACTATCGTCATTTTGCAAGTGTTCTCACAAATTTTTTTCTTTTCTTTCTTTTTTTTTTTTGTTCTCACAATTTAAGTCAAGGGAGGAAGTCTAAAACCTTCCTTAAGCAGGGAAGGAGACTAAGAGCTCTCTAAAATTTTTCTTAGGGTACCTCTGGTAACCGGGGCCTCCAAGGCGAGAAAGGAGAAAGGGTGAGGAGGAAGGGGTTCATTGGAGGGGAGGGAGAGGGAGCCCCCATAGAGAGGCCCTGGCTATGTCCCTTCCCTAAGGCCCTGACTTCTGCTCTGTGCCTGCCTCTGTCCCTTTTTCTCTCCCCCCCTTTCTTCTTTCTCTCTCCTTCTCTGTCTCCATTTCTGTGTCTTCCCCCAGGGAGAGGATGGCTTTCCTGGCTTCAAGGGTGATGAGGGACCAAAAGGCGACCGGGTAAGACCAGCTCCAGATGAGGACAGTGTGGGGTAAACACAGGGCTGGGTTGTGATTGAACAGAGGAGGAAGGACAAGTGACTGATTTCAGTCCCCTTCTTTTTTATCTCAGGGAAACCCAGGACTCCCAGGTCCCAGAGGAGAGGATGGTCCAGAAGGACAAAAGGGGCCTGAGGGACTGCCGGGTGATGAAGGCCCCCCAGGAGCAGCAGGGGAGAAGGTGATTCAACAGGGTTCACTTACATTGTTTATTGCCTATCTGTGTGTGACTGCTGTCTCACTGTCCAATCTGGAGATGGAACCAGGAAGTCTCACTTGTGAGAAAACAGTTGTACTGTGGAGACACGCCCTAGCCCCACACACTAGGGACTCTGGGCAGGGGCCCTATCATTGAGGCACACCCCAGCCCCTCACTGGAACTCTGGGCAGGAGCCTACCACTGAGCCACACCCTCACTGGGGGACTCTGGGCAAGGGTCCTACCACTAAGCCTCACTGGGGGACTCTGGACAGGGATGTAAGGCTGAGCTAACCCCTGTCATCCTTAATTTATTTACTGAGCATTGTAGAGCAATTACTTGCACATATCTTCATTTTAATTCCCACAGCGACTCTGTGTAATAGACATTTAAAAAGATTTATATTATGTCATGGTGGTGCATTCCTTTAATTCCTGAGTTGGTGGGGTGGGGGTGGGACAAAGGTAGGTGAATCTCTATGAGTCTGAGGCCAACCACATCTACTTAGTGAGTTCTAGGACAGTCAGAACTATACAATGAGACCCTGTCTTTAAAGAGGGAGCTGGGAATTTATTTTTATTTTTAATTCTGTATCTCTGTGTGGGAGGACAGATGCCTCCAGATGTCAGTCCCTGGAGCCAAAGTCACAGGTGGTTGTGAGATGCCTGATTCTAGTGCTGGGACTCAAACTGCTGGGCCGTCTCTCGAGTCCCTGTAGTAAATGGGTTATCCCCACTTTACAGATGAGGACACTGGTTTGTATTGGGGAAGGAGCTCCTCGAAGGCACATCCCCCATAGGAACTCAGTGTCCTCGCTTCTCACTCGGTTGCACACCGTTTTCCCTCTGGTCGCCAGCTTCAGTGTGTGACCTTAGTTCTATAATCTTTTTTTCTGTAGGGCAAGCTTGGGGTGCCAGGTCTCCCAGGTTATCCAGGACGCCCAGGACCTAAGGTAAGAGGCCATGGAACTGGAAGTGGGTGGGGGAAAAGGTAGAGAGAGAGATGCCTGTGGGTCCAGGCTGTGATCTGAGGGGTGGGAGTGCGGGCAGCTGTACAGCTCGTCATTGAGAGAGTATTAAGTAGGACATGGGCATCATGGCCTCATTCTCAGAAGTGCTTGTGACCTCCATGACCTTGAGTGAGGTTCTTGAACCCATTTTCCCAGCTGCTAAGTGGAAGTCCCTGTGATATCTGCCTTTATTTTCTTGATGATGACTTTTGGTGTGGTTGTTTGGTCCATCAACCAGAGGGCTGTGTTAAACTCTTTCATGAAGAAAAGAGGTTTTGCTAGCATAGCTTTGAAGGCTAATAACTTAAAATCAGAGGACTCTACTGATTTAGCCCTAGTTAAGTATCCTCCTTGCCTTGAGTTACTTTATCAGGGGATGGTGTCATACAGACGCAGGTGTGAGCTATAGTGACCGCACAACAGCACAGGAAGCCAGAGGTGGGATGACCACCGTTCCTCCTTAAGAGCAACCCACTGGAGACTGGCCAGATTGCTGTCAGTACAGGGCTTGCCATGCAGGCACGAAGCCCTGAATTTGAGTCGCAGCACCCATGTGAAAAGCTGTGTGTGGTGTACATTCGTAACCTCAGCACTGGGGAGGTGGAGGCAAGAGGATTCCTGGTGTTCAATGCCTAGAAAGTCTAGCCCTTGACCAAGCCCCAGGGTCAGTGAGAGACTTTATCTCAAAGAGTTAAGGAGGAGGGGCTGAGGAGATAGATCAGTGGAGAGAGAGCTTGCTGAGTTTGTACCTGAGTTCAATTTCCCATCACCTGCTTCCCGTGCTGGAGAAATGGCTCAGCAGTGAGAACTCTTGCTGCCCACAGCACTTCTACATACCACACACATGCACACACACACACACACACACACACACACACACACACACACATGCACTGTCACACACACATACACACATGTGCACACACATGTACACACAGAGCACACACACACACACATACACACATTCACCCCAAAACAAAACTCCTTTAAATATGAAGGAAAAAAAAGTCAGGCAAGGCCTTGTTTGTGTCCCTGTAACCCCAGGGCTGTGGGGCCTGAAACAGGAGGATCCCTGGGGCTTGCTGGACAGCAGGCTAACTCCATGTTCAGTGAGAGACCCTGCCTCACAGGAATGATGGACAGTGACGGAGGAGGATGTCGGATATCCTGTTCTGGCCTCTCCTCAGACACATGTTCATACACCACACACACCCATGAACACGTGCTCGCAACACTCAAGTGAAGTACAAAGAAGACACCCAGCATTGGCTTCCAGCTTCCACATGAATGTGCGCACACAGGAACACACATACACCAAACAAATATCCTCTTGCATGAGTAAGATAAAGGTCCTTGCCTCCAAGCCTGATAACCTGAGTTTGATCCCTGCCACCCTAGTGGTGGAAAGAGAGAACTGACTCCTTCAAGCTGTCCTCTGACCTCCACATGCACACTGTGGCCCACAGCCACACAGGAAATAAGAAAATGTAATAAAGGCATCTTGGGTTTCCTGAGACAGGATCTCACTGTGTAGATCAGACTGGTTGAGAACACAGAGATCTACATGCCAAAAACCTCCTGAGTGTTGGTCATCAAAATGCTTTTTAAAAAAAAATAAAAAAACAAAATAAAACAAACAAACAAACAAACCACCTCTTCTAAAAGCTTTTTGAGATTTTATTTCTTTTTATTTTATGTGAATGGATGTTTTGCCTGCATATATGTCTGTGCATCAAAGATGGATGTAATGCCTGCAGAGGCTAGACGAGAATTTCAGATTCTGTGGAACTTGAGTTATAGATGGTTGTGAGCCTGACATGTGGGTGTTGGGAGAAGCAAACTCAGGTCCTCTAGAAGAACAGCCAGTGTGCTCTTATTCTCTGAGCTATCTCTCCAATCTTCTTTAAAAACCTTCTCATGGGATCTGAGTCCCATGAGAACTATGTTAATCCCTTCCTGTTAGTCCCATTGACCTAAAGACCTCCCACTACACTGGGCCCCTTAAAGGTGCCCCATCCATAATCCTACACTAAGAATCAAGCTGCCAGTACAGACCAGGGGGCGGGGCAAAGATGTTGGAATCCTAACAGAGAAAACTCACAAAATTGAGATCTTTCCAATCTTGAATTCATTATAGCCTAACGCAGTGTACTTATACAGAAATGCGGCTCTGCAGAAACACATGTGTCCGTGTTGTGAGGGATAAGACTGCGTGTGAGATTGTGCTCTCTGTCTGAGCTGCACCCCGGACTACATCATGGGTGACTGAGCATGTCTGTTTATGTATAGTCCCTTGGGATCTTAAAGATGCATGGGGGCAGATTTGAGTGCAGAATTCTTTTTTTTTTTTTTTTAATTACATTTATGGGTTGGAGAGATGTGCAGAGGTTAAAAGCTCTTGCTGCTCTTGCAGAAAACCTGGGGTCAGTTCCTAGCATTCACATGAAGGCTATAATTCTGGCTCTAGGAGATCCAGTGCCCTTTTCTGTTCCCCATGGGCACTAGGCACACACAGACACACATAAAGACAACTTCATGGAGTCAGTTCTCTCCTTCCACATCAAATCATGTCATGAGGACTGGCAGAAAGCACCTTCACACACTGAATCATCTCACCAGAAACAGAACTCTTCCTGAGTTCCGAATCTGCTGTTTGGAGCTGACATGCCTAATACTCACTGTAGATCAACTTTCGCAGGCTAGTTGTATTTGGCTCACGGTCTTGAGTGGACCTTTGACTTTCTAGTGGCAGATGGTGGTAACAGGTCAAAAGTGGCAGACAGAAACCACTCACATCATGAAGCAGGAGAACGGGGATAGAGGAGAAGGGCAAGAGAGGAAAGAGAGAGAGAGAGAGAGAGAGACAGAGAGACAGAGAGACAGAGAGACAGAGAGAGAGAGAAGGGAGCTATAGAGAGAGGGCAAAGACCTTGGCACCAAGTCCCATTCAAGGACCCCAATAACCTAACAACCTCCCATGAACTCTCACCTCCTTTTGTGGCCTTTGAGCTTCTTGTTTTGTGTGTGTGCGTTGATGTTCAGATGTGTGATGCCCTCCGTGCATGCAGGTGTGGAGGATGATGTCCAGTGTCTTTCATCTCTTCTACCTTGTATATAAAGGCAGGATCCCTCGTTTGAACCTAGAGCTCACCAATTCTTCTTGTCTTATTAGTCAATTTGTTCCTCTGGGAACTCCCTTCTTTACTTCCTGAGTGCTGGGATTACAGGTGGGCTGCCACACCCACCTGCCAGCCAGCCCCTCTAGTTTTTTGTTGAGATAGGGTTTCATGTAGTCCAGGCTGTGTGTAGATAAGGCTGAGCTTGAACTCCTGATCCTTGTATTTCACCTTGAAAGCTGGGACCAGAGGCAGATGCCATCACACCTGTGTCGTGCGTGGTACTGGGGGTAGAGCTCGAGAAATGCTTCGTGCTAGGCAAGTGCTTTACCAGCTGAGATTGGACAATAATAGAATAGGGTACCTGACATTCCTCTGTTGCTTCTATATGTATGTATGAGCGTGTGTACACACATGTCACATACATGTGCACATAAAGATGGTGAATGATGGGTGACTGATGGCTTTGTGTAGACCTGAGAGAAGAGCATTTAAGGTGAAGGAAGGGACCTGTGCAAAGGCTCCAGGCTGGAACATGCAAGCATACCTGGGGAATTTGGAGGTGGGTAGTATGTCTGCTGTGGGGTGAAAACCAGAAGAGGTGAGGAGGAAAGTGCAGGGCTGCTCTGAGGAGGCTGGGGCTGGAGGGGATGAAAGAAAACCACCAGATTCAGTAGCCTAAGGAAGCCTCAAAGGATGGAGCCAGGGACCAATTCTGCCTAATGCTCACTGTCCCTGAGTCTCATGTCTGATTCTTTCTATTCAGGGATCTATTGGATTTCCTGGACCCCTGGGACCCCTCGGGGAGAAAGGCAAGAGGGTGAGTTGTGTGTCAGAGGCTATGGAGAAGGGGGTGGCTTGGCCCAAGGGGAGCAGCCTGTGCTCACACATGCCGAAGGTGGGTGTTGGGATGTGCTTGTTAGTGTAAGTCTTTCTTTCTCACCTAAGGCAATCCAGACAATCCCCACAGCCTTGCCCACAGGATAACCTGATCTCTACAGTCCCTCATTGACTCTCTTCCTGGATGCTTCTAGACTGCCTCAAGCTGACAGTGAAAACCATTACAAGGTGGGAGAGCTGACTCAGTAGTTAAGAGCCCTGTCTGCTCTCCCGGAGGACTGGAGTTTGGTTCACAGTATCCCATTGGGTGGTTCACAACCATCTGTAGCTCTGGATCCAGGGGATTTAGTGCCCCCTTCTGGCATCTGAAAACACCTGCACTTTTGTGTACCAACCCCCACACACAGACACATATACAAATAGAAATAAATCTTACGAAAAGAAAATCTATCTGGCACAGCCTCACCCTGTGTCCACTGGACGCACAAACACATCAGTTTAAAACCATAACCTACTTCCTGTTCTCAAAGTCTCATGCTTATTTCTGAATATAAAATATAATCTAACTTTAAAAACCCTGTAGTCTTTCATAATTACAGTGCTTTAAAAGCAAAATTAAGACAAAACAAACAAACAAAAAACAAATTACAATGCCATAGAATATAATTCCCATTCCACAAGGGAAGAATAGAGGCATGGCGAGGAAATACTGGACCAACACAAGACTGAAACCCAGCAGGACAGTGCCAAATTCTGTAGCACCATGTCTGGTATCTGGGGCTTCGGTTTCAAACAGTTTAGATGGCTCTGCTCCTCTAATATTGCTATCTCCAACACAGATCTCTTCTTTGGGCTGTATTCTCCCTGCATGCAGCTTTCCTTTGCAGACATTCTTGTATGCATACATTCCCACTTTTGAACACATATGTGCATATGCATCTCATGAAACACGAGGCAGTTCTCACCTTCTCTGTTTCTGACTTGCTTTCCAGGGCAAAGCAGGGCAGCCAGGGGAGGAAGGAGAACGTGGCACACCGGTGAGGAGAGGGTGGCTGCTCCACATGGGGCTCTGGACTGAGGGGCGATGGGGTGATGAAGTCATGAGTGGGCAAGGAAGGTCAGGTCCTGTCCCTGTCCCTGTCCCTGGTGAGGTCAGAGGGGATTTTGGAGGAAGGAGCCTGTGTGTGATCCTCTCCCAGACCCACCCACCCACCCACTCACTTCTGTTCTTTGCTTTTTTTTTTTTTTTTTAATTTCTATGCAGGGCACCCGAGGAGACAGGGGACAGCCGGGGGCCACAGGCCAGCCTGGCCCCAAGGTATGGGAGTGAGTAGAGGATGGGAGACGACCAAAGGGCCTCTTGTCTATCTCAGGCTAACTTAGCTACCTGCCTAGTCTTCCCAGTTGAGTGTGTTCTGGTATTGAAGCTCATTTTCTCTGTTCTAGGGTGATGTGGGCCAGAATGGGTCTCCTGGGGTCCCTGGAGAAAAGGTAAGTAAATAAATATGTGTGTGTGTGTGTGTGTGTATGGTTTATGTGTGTGTGTGTGCTGTGTGTGTGAGTGTATGTGTGTACAGTGTATGTGTGAGTGTGTATGTGTCTGTGAATGTGCATGTATGAGCATATGAATGTGAATGTACGTGTATGTGTGTGATACTGAGGGGGAACCAGCCATGAGCTGACAGCACATCATATATAATACAATAGAATGAGCTTACCCTCCAAGACCAGAGATCTGTGAGTTCAAGTCCCAGTTTTGCCACTTGCCTGCTGTGTGACCTTGAGCAACTTGCTTAACGTCTCTTTGCTTCAGTTCCCTCTTTTATAAAATAGGGTAACCATGGTCCCTGCCTGAATGGGCCGCAGTACTGAATAAGATTATACACCCTGAGTGGGTGCTCAGCACCTACTTGTGTGGAGTACGTATTCTTGCTTTAAAGAAACACGAAACAAAACTCTCTTTGTGGTTTTGTGTGATTTTGGAGTTCAGAGAACAACTCAAAGGAATTGGTTTATGCTATCCACCATGCGGGATCTGGGAATGAAACTCAGGTCACAGGTTTTATCTAAGTAAATGTAAGGTGGCTTTACCTATTGAGCCATCCTGCCAGCACTACACTGGCTTTTAAGTCATACTTGTGGGACATAGGTACAAGACACTCAGGAGGGATGAGGCAATAATTTCTGGTTCCATTTCAGGGTCTACCCGGTCTGCAAGGTCCACCAGGATTCCCCGGGCCAAAAGGCCCCCCAGTGAGTGACATCACCCTGACTCTGAGTTGGTGGGGTAGGGGCACAGGGTGCGGTGGCTCCAGTTCTAACTCTTCATTGCTTCTTCCTTTGTTTCTAGGGTCCTCAGGGGAAAGATGGAATACCTGGACACCCTGGACAAAGAGGAGAATTGGTAAGTGACTCTTGACCTCTGACTCCTGACTATGCTGGGCCCTTGTATATGGGGTAGAGTGCCTGTGCATGTACATGTGGAAGCCAGCAAAGGATGCTGGGTATCTTCCTCTATCTCTGTCCATCTTACTGTTTAGGACTGAGCCTGAAGCTTTCCATTTTGTCGAGGCTGGCTAGCCAACAATTCCCGTGATCCCCGTTTGCACTCTGGGGTTACAGGCATAAGAACTGTGCATGGCTTTTACATGGGTGCTGGGGATTCAAACTCAGGTTTTTTTTTTTTTGCTTGAATAGCAAATGCTCTGACTCAACTTAGCCATCGCTCTGGCTCTCACCTTATTTTTTGAGACAGGGCTTCTCACTGTCTCAAACAGGCTTCACAGATTAGGTTAGACTGGCTGGCCAGTGAGCCCCAGAGAGCCATGGCTTCTGCCTCCCCAGACTGGGCCGAGGACTGTGCCAGTGCACATCTGGCTTTCTGCACAGCTGGTGGGAAGCTGAGCTCAGGTCTTGCTTGCATGGGGCACACTGAGCTGTCTTCCCAGCCCCTTGGGCTCTCCTTTTCTCCTTCTCAGGTGGGACCTCTTTCCATTTCTCTCCTTAGGGCTTCCAAGGTCAGACAGGGCCCCCTGGACCAGCTGGCGTCCTTGGTCCTCAGGTCAGAGTGGATCCCCAAGGAACACATGGAGCTGAAAGTCTGACATAATACCTACCTCCAGGCTGCTCAAGATGTCTCTTGCTTGTTTCCAGGGAAAGGTAGGGGACGTGGGGCCTTTAGGTGAGAGAGGCCCCCCAGGGCCTCCTGGACCTCCTGGTGAACAAGGTCTTCCAGGCATAGAAGGCAGAGAAGGGGCCAAGGTAAGAGTCTGGACATTTTGCCTCAAAGTCATCACTCAACCCATGAACCTCACATTATGTGGGGAACAGTTGGAGGTAGTCAGAGACTGGAGGAGACACCCCATTTTTGAGGCTAACTTCCCTTCGTTGACTCTCTGCAGGGTGAGCTAGGACCCCTGGGGTCCCTCGGGAAAGAGGGGCCGCCTGGGCCCATGGGCTTTCCTGGCCCCCAAGGAGCCCCCGGAGACCCAGTGAGTATCTTGGAAGAGTCCACTGGAGCGTGGGGCTGAGGGGTAGAGAAGCAGAGGCTCTTCAAGAGCGGGTACAGTGACGGCAAACAGGAGTAGGGCCGGGTAAAGAGATGTTAGTGGTGGCCAGTGGGTGGGCCCAGAGGGTGAACAGGGTTGCTGCCGAGCCTGATGGATCCATAGGACCCACATGATTGGAGAGAGGATTAACTCTTGCTAGTTGTCACTTTACAGGAGGTTGTTGCTGTAGTTGTAACCTTCCCAGCAGCAGCAGTGCTACTGCCCCAATGTTGTGGATTCTTGAATGAAAGACACACACACACACACACACACACACACACGGTAGTGGCAGAGACCTGAAGTGGACAGATCTACAGAACTCAGGGCCCATCTTCAGATAAAGCTAAGGATGATGAGGGTCCCCCAAAGTGAAGGCAAATTCTTGGGGTACTTGGGAGATTTTCTAACTGGCCATTTCTTTCCCCAGGGGCCCATGGGTTTGAAGGGTGACAAGGGTCCCCCGGGCCCTGTTGGGGCAAATGTAAGTATCAGCACACTGGCTGAGGGAAGAGAGAGGGATGGAGAGGGCTGTGTCTTCAGAGCTTGGTATCCTCAGGATGAAGCTTGTGCTTTTGGGGAAGGTGGGCTTGGAGCATACCCAGTTCTGACCTCCATGACCTGAGTCTCAGCCAGAAAGCTTCCACCTTTAGAATAATTGTCATAGGACTGGGTGGGGAGCTGGCTCAGTGGGTAAAGTGCTGGCCATGCAAACACGAGGGTCGGAGTTCAGATCCCCAGTGAATGTCCAGTGAGCATGGTGGCCCACCTTTAATTCCAGCCTGGGAAACTAGAGACAAGGTGTCCCCAGAGGAAGCTGGTTAGCGGGACTAGCCATATCAGCAAGCTCTGGGTTTGACTGAGAGACCCTGACTCAACAGACACACTGGTAGATAGAGGATGATTCCTGACATCAACCTCAGGACTCCACATGCACATGTGTGGACATGTGCCTATATATGTGCCCACATATGCAAAACTATGCATGTGCACACAAACGCAAAAAGAAAAATACTATACAGGCTGCATGTGGTGGTGCAGGACTGTCCCCTGGCATGTGGGAGACTGAGGAGGTAGAACTGTAAATTTGAGGCTAACCTGGTCTACTTACTGAGGCCCTGTTAAAGGGAAGAGATGGAAGGAAAGGAAGAAAGGAGAGGGAGAGGAAATAAAAAAGGGGAAGAGAGGGAAAGGGAAGGGAAGAGAGATGGAGAAAGAAAACAACAAAAAGGAAGATAGTCCATGGAGTGCTGGGAAAAGCATTTCAAACAGGCTGGCTGGGGAAGGCATTCCTGAGAGGTCATATTCAAACCAAGACCTGGAGAAGATAAGCATGGAGTCCTTTTCCATGGGGGATGGTTTTCCAAGCAGAAGCAACATGTGCAAAGATCCTGAGGGCAGGACTATGCTCTGCTGGTTTGTGAAACAGTGAGGTCTGTGTAGCTGGGTCTGAGTGAGTGAGAAGATGATTCCAAGGAGGTGATGCAGGCTGCATGGTCCTCAAATTGAGGAGGGTAGGGCCACTGAGGATTGGGAAGAGGATCTTACCTTAGTGCTTAAGGATGCTCTCTGGCTGTATATAAATATGATGGTGGTGCCAAAAGGCCTGTCACCTTAATCATTCCTGCTCCTCTGCCCCCTTTCCAGGGCTCCCCGGGTGAGCATGGTCCTGTGGGCCCCTCTGGTGGCATTGGACTTCCTGGCCAGAGTGGTGGGCAAGGCCCTGTTGGTCCTGCTGGTGAGAAGGGGTCCCCGGTAAGCGTCTGTTGGTTGACTTTTTCTGGGGATATGTGAACAAGCATCTACCTATTCCAGATAGGACATCTACTGCTTACCAAAGAACTTCTATTTCTGTGGGCTGGAGATATGATGACTCAGTGGGTAAGAGCACATACTGTTCTTGCTGAATACCAGAGATCAGTTCCCAGCATCCACATGGGTAGGTTCACCTACCTGTAATTCCAGCTCCAGGTGATCTGTCACCCTCTTCTGGCATCCATGGGCAATTGCACTCATGCACATACCCATATACATACATAATTAAAAATATTAATTAAAAATACACATACATAATATTTACATACACATACATAATTAAAAATAAAATTTAAAAAATCAATTCTTAAAATCATCTTTCCCAAGTCCAGCTTAATGAAGCTGTGAGTTTATTGGGATTACTTACAGGAGTATGGGTAAGGAGTGACTTAGAAAACAAGGCTGACTCAAAGATAACTGTATCACTGAATGGCCATTCCAGTCTGGCTCATGGCTCAGAAGAGCTGCATCTCTGGAGTTCTCTATACAATTTGAAGTCAGCTTGAAAGGCCAAAGACTCTCTTCCCCATAGTTGTAAACTACTTTTACAGCTTTGGGGTGGTTGGTGAATCCTGTAAGTTTCAGGAACTTTCTAAGACTTGTGAGTTGTTTATATCCTGAGCCTTAAGGAGCTCTCTTAGGATTGATAGTTTTAATTTTAAAGAAATTGCCACACAGATGTCCTCTCCTGTGTCTCCTGCTCCTACATCTGTCTTTCTTCTTCCTACATCAGGGAGAACGGGGTACTCCTGGTCCCACTGGCAAAGATGGTATTCCAGGCCCCCCTGGGCTTCAGGGGCCCCCTGGAGCTGCAGGGCCTTCTGGTGAGGAAGGAGACAAGGTGAGAGGACCAGGGAGAGAGACAGTTCATAGGGAGATTGGGTATTCTTGGGGCTGGACACTTCCTAATATGTTTGTCCTGCAGGGAGAAGTAGGGATGCCTGGTCACAAGGGAAGTAAAGGGGATAAAGGAGATGCGGTAAGTGGGAACCCTCAGAGAGGTTGTGGTGATCATGGGAGGAGATAATGGGGTGGATTAGGTTTTTTTGGTTCAGCCCAATCTTGACACCTTGACTCACTGGAACTGAAGGGCTAAAGACCCGGATCTGAGCACTGTTTGAGCTCTGAGAGCCCAGGAGAGTAAGAAAGAGCCCTCTAGGGCTGGCAAGAGGGCTCAGTCAGTAAAAGTTCTTGCCACTAAACCCAATGACCTGAATTCCATGCCTGGGACCTTCATGGTAGAAGAAAACAATTGACTCTCATAAGTTGCCACACACATGCACACACACACACACACACACACATACAAAATACATAAATGTAACAAAAATTCAGAGAAAGGCCCCTCTGGCCCTCAAAATCTCCTATCCTTCTATGACAAGAATCTACCTTGGTCTGGGCCAGCAGCTTTTCCCCCAGAACATAAACTCCAGTCCGAGCATCAACAGGTTCCACTCCATCCCAAGGAGAAGTTGCTTTTTTTTTTTCCCAGATAAAAGAGTTCATCATGTGACTTAGGCTGTCCTCAAACTTGCTATGTAGCTGAGGCTGACTCTGACTCCTGATCCTCCTGAGTCCTGGGATCATAAGCATGTACCACCATGCTCAGCTCTGATAGAATTTTCCATTTTGTTTTCCCCTTCAGGGCCCACCTGGACCAACAGGAATAAGGGGTCCAGCAGGCCATCCAGGCCTCCCGGTGAGTTCTCCCAACTTGGTGACTATACCTGGGTCCTTGAAGTAAAGACAGTGTGCCACTCTTCAGAGTAAAATCTCAGCATCCTTGGTGATGGGAATCCAGTCTTGGTTTCACCTCAGTGTCAACACCCATGAGGAGCTAACTCTGGCTTTGAATTCCATCTCAGCTCAAACTCTCGGCTTACTGCTTTGATCTTCATCCAACTCAAATACCTAGATCCTAGTTTCTCCTACCATCTAACCCAACCAGGTCTGCCCCTCCACTGCCGGCCTCAAATGGGAACTTGAACTTTGAATTAGACTCCAGCTTGCCCTAGTTAAGTTTCTGTTACTGTTACAAAATCTGAAGCTAAATGATTTTATTTGGATGACTCATGGTCTGGAGGCTGGGAAGTCCCTAATAGCAGTGCTGGCATCTGACCAGGGTCTCCTTGCTTTATCATAACATAGTGTGCTAATAACAATATGTGAACTTGGGTATTCATCTTCTTACGAAGCCACTAATACACCATCGTGGGGTCAACCCTCATGACTGCATCTAATCTTAAGTACTTTTGTAAGGTCCTACCTCCAAATACTGTCAACATATGAACTCGGAAGAAGGCTGGTGGTGTGATTTAATTGGCAGAGTGCTTGCCTATCATGCACAAAATCCTAGGTTCCAACCCTAGCACTCCATAGCCAAGGCATATAGTCCATGCCTGTAATCCCAGCACTGGGGAAGTGTAAGCAGAAAGAGCATGAATTCAAAGTCATCCTCAGCTACAAAGTAAGTTTGATGTTTGCCTGGGCTGCACCAGAGCCTGTCTCAAAACAACATATGGATTCTGGGATCACGGTTCTACTACAAGAACTTTTGAATGTTGTTGTGTGTTGTTGAGTAAGCTGACCCAAGGCGTCCCCTGAGGCCCTGATATGTGGAACATGGGGGAGTTGTGGCTTCAGAGCCTGATAACCCAATTCTTCCCATCTTAAGAGGCTGCTGTGTGCTAGTCTCTGATGCCCCTGAGAAACATTGTGCCCCTTTTGGCAACACCAACTGATTAGCTTCTTCTGACTTCATTGTGTGATAGCTTTCTGTTGACCTTGTCCTGTTTCCCCTTTTGGAAACAACTTAATAAGCTTGCTTAGCATAAGACACAGCTTGTACAAGACCCCCGACCCTAGCTCTCTGTCTTCTTTACCTTATTTCAAGGACACTTTCCCTTTAGGAACTCTGTCACTGAAGAATGACCTGCTGGTCCAGGTCAGAGTGTCACCAAAACATATTAGGTCATAGCTTCCAACCTAGCCCTAAAAGCTACCTCAACCTCCTACAAACCCTGCTAATAGCCTTACCTGAGCCACATCCTGACTCACCACGTGTCCTTAACTCAAAAACATCACCTGAACTTTACATCAAACTAAAACCTGACTCTCGCCAAACTTGATCCCACCCCCTAGCCTCAGTCCCAGCCTTGGACCCTGTCTGAAACCTTTGATCTGGACACCAACCATGTTGTCCCCATGTTTCACAGGGTGCCGATGGTGCTCAGGGTCGCCGGGGACCCCCTGGCCTCTTTGGGCAGAAGGGAGATGATGGAGTCCGAGGCTTTGTAGGTGTGATTGGTCCTCCAGGCCTGCAGGTAGGTGTGTGAGTTTGGGGGCACCACACCCTTCTAATCCCCTTACCCTGGGCTCTAATCTTTGTGGTTTGTGTGTGTGTGTGTGTGTGTGTGTGTGTATGTGTGTGTGTGTGTCTATTGCTATCCCTGTGCCTTAGTGATTTATACAGATGAAAAGCTCAGAGAGCTGGATGTAATGGTGGATGCTTTTAGTCCCAGAACTCAGGAGATAGAGGTAGGTGGATTCTGTGAGTTTGAGGCCAGCCTGGTCTTTGTAGAGAGTTCCAGGCTAGCCACCAGGGCTACATAGTGAGAGCCTATTCAAAACAAACAAACTAAAAGATGAAAGTTGGCATGTATACACATATGCATGCATGCTTTTATGTATGCCTGTAGAGGATGAGAGTTGACATTATTGAGTGTTTTCCTTATTGCTTGCCAACTAATATTTTTTTAACATCAGTGAGAGAGAGAGAGAGAGAGAGAGAGAGAGAGAGAGAGAGAGAGAGAGATTCTCATTCATGCCATGGCACATGTGTGTGAATGTTAGAAGACAGCTTGTAGGAGTTAGTTCTCTACTTCTACCACATGGGTGGGTCCCAGGGTTTGAACTCAGGCTGTCAGGCTTGGTGGCAATCACCTTTGCCCATTAAACCATTTCCATGGCCCTTCTCACTTAACTTTGAGGCTACATCTCTCCCTGAACCTGGACTTCCTTGATTTGGTCACTGCCTCCCAGAGTGGGGTTACAGGCAAGCTCTGTTGTGTCTGGCTATTTGAGAATGGGTTCTAGGGATCCAGACTCAAGCCCTCACACTTGTACAGGATGTCCATGACATCTCATCAGCTGTCTATACTACAGTTTACTCTTTATTTCACAGGGGCTGCCCGGTCTTCCTGGGGAGAAGGGCGAGGTTGGAGACGTGGGATCCATGGTATGAACTCCCTGGGGGATATGGAAGATAGGTGGAATGGGAGTGATCACTGGTCACTGTCGTCTAAAGGCTCACACACAGCTTACAGGCTATCTGTGGCTACTGTAGCCTTTCTGGTGGAGTCATGGGGATTCATTGTACACTATTTGGTTCTTTGACAGGGTCCGCATGGAGCTCCAGGCCCTCGGGGTCCCCCTGGGCCCAGTGGATCAGAGGTAAGAATTCTGGGGTGGCCAGAATGCCTCTATGGGTCTGCCACACCTTTAGGGACTCACAGTGTCCTCGTTGTCTCTCCAGGGTCCCCCAGGGCTGCCTGGAGGAGTAGGACAGCCTGGTGCTGTGGGCGAGAAGGTAAGAGGAGGGTTTGAACTTGCCCTGGATGGAGGGAATAAGACCCGTCCCCTTGGCTACAGCTGTATGGGGACCCTCCTCCCTGCTGATCAGCGGGATGATTTATTTCTATGCTCATTGCCTCACACAGGGCGAGCCAGGGGATGCTGGAGATGTTGGACTCCCAGGAATTCCCGGCATCCCGGTGAGTCTCTGTAGAACAACTTACCATAGGGAACTGCTGGCCTGGAGCATGTCAGGACCTCCAGGCTGTCCTTAGAGCATTGCTGACCCCAGACCAGTGGATAACCCTGGTTATCTTGATGAAAGAAAGATATGAACGATGCTCCCCCGAGACGATCTCAGGGATGCTCTGTGGAGTCCCACAAGTTGCCCACTGAACAAGCATACAGGGCTGAGGAGACAGCTGGGGGTTTAAATCAAAGCAGGAAGCCTGGAACTGGGGGTAAAGCTGCCAGTGCCCCCAAAGGCAGCACGTGGCCCAGGACAGACTTAATAATGGGTGACAGAGCCATCATTCCTGAGTCAGCTAATTCCAGTTCTCTGTGGCCTCTAACACTTGGGTTACTTAGGCTACCTGACTCTGCGTGCCCGCGTGTGTGTGTGTGTGTGTGTGTGTGTGTGTGTGTGTGTGTGTGTAAATGCAGTTTCGTTTTGGTCTCTACATGAATAGTTAGCCATGTGCTCGTATTAGTTAGGGTTTCCATTGCTGTGGAGAGACCCCATGACCAAGGCAACTCTTATAAAGGGCAACATTTAATTGGGCTGGCTTACAGGCTCAGAGGTTCAGTCCATTAACATCAAGGTGAGAGCATGGTAGTGTCCTGGCAGGGATGACTCTGGAGGAGCTGAGAGTTCTACATCTTCATTCAAAGGAAGCCAGGAGCAGACTGACTCTTCTGTACTGGGTGGAGCTTCAAAGCCCACCCCCACAGTGACACACTTCCTCCAACAAGGCCACACCTCCTAACAGTAACAGTCCCTATGAGCCAAACATATTCAAAGCACCACACACATGCTCTTAATCACTGAGACACCCTCTAGCCTTATTAATCTTTTAAAATGTCTATATTATATATTCATTATTGCATGTGTGAGAGTGTAGCTCATGTGTGGAGGTCAGAGGACAGGTTTTGGGGGTCAGTTCTCTTCTACCATGGGTTCTGGGGATGGAGCCCAGATTGTCAGACTCGCCAGGCAAGTGGCCTTATCCAAGATGTGCTCATCTTTGTTCCCTGAAGAGACCATGACACTCCGACTTTTGACTTCTGACCTCTGTTTCTGCAAAGGGGCCCAAAGGTGAAATTGGTGAAAAGGGGGATTCAGGTCCATCAGGGGCTGCTGGTCCTCCAGGCAAGAAGGGACCCCCAGGAGAGGACGGATCTAAGGGGAACATGGTAAGTCCTGGGAGGAGACAGAGCAGAGAACTTGGGGCGCTTATTACATTAAAACCTCGTCCCTAAGATAAACCAGACATCTCTTCTCCCTGTTTCTTTTTAATTTCCCTTTTAAAATTTTATGTGTATGTGTATTTTGCCTACACATATGTCTGTGCACCACATGTGTGCCTGATGCCCGCAGAAGTTGGAAGAGGATGTCAGATCCTCTGGGATTATAGGATCTGCAGGTACAGACGGCTTTGGGGTTCTGGAAACAAAACAGATTCCTCTGAAAGAGCAGCCAGTGCTCTCAACCACTGTGCCATCTCTCCAGCCCCACTTCTTCCTGTTTGCTAACTCTCTGAGCCACCCAGACAGAGAGCGGACAAATAGAAGAAACAGTGAATGGATGAAATATGAAAGCATAGTGAAAGCTGAGCCCTCCCGCTGGCCCACACCCAGTCTCTTACACATGCAGCAAACACTTTACTGCTGGAATATAAAACCCCAGCCTTTCATTCTGTGTTGTTTGTGACGTGTTCCCTGCAGCTGGTCTGGGGACACTATCTGGTGTGTGAAGGGGTGACTTCTCACTCAATGAAATGTGATCAGCAACCAGTGTTTATTCTAGGGTCCCACAGGACTCCCTGGAGATCTAGGACCCCCAGGAGACCCTGGCGTTCCTGTGAGTATAAACTCTCCCTGTAGCCTAGCCCTAAATGTATCAATGTATCTCCATTGTATCCCATGTTCCCTGAACCTTGACAAGCTAAGAGAAGTAGATGACCCTCCCTCCCTCCAATCCCATCTCTGCCCTAACTGTCCCAAGACTTTCCCTCTGTCTCTCCTCCCTAGGGTATTGATGGCATCCCAGGGGAGAAGGGAAATGCTGGTGATATTGGGGGACCGGTGAGTGGAGACCAAAGGGCTGTAGTGCGTGGAGATGGAATATGGTGGGAGAGTCGGGTACCCAGGGCCCTGTAGTGTCTCTGACCCCATGATTGTGAGTGGTTAGAGGGGGGCAGGGTAGTGCTGGGTGGTGTCATGGGACTGTTTTCAACTGTTGTTGTGGCTGTTCTTGACTAAACAGGGGCCACCTGGAGCTTCAGGGGAACCTGGTGCCCGTGGGCTCCCTGGCAAAAGGGTGAGTGATATTCTACTGCCTGAGGGTCTCACGTCCACCTTGTCTTCAGCAATGCAATAGCCCCTCTCTCCACACAAACCCCACTCTTATAATTTTAAGATTGTATTTATTTACTTACTATTTATTTATTTGTGTGTGTGTGTGTGTGTGTGTGTGTGTGTGTGTGTAAAATGTACCACAAAGTGATTTATAGTTCAGAGGACAATTTGTGGGAGTTTGTTCTCTCCTTTCACTGTGTGGGTCTCAGGCAAGGTCTGTTACCTGCTGAGCCAACTTGCCAGCCTACTCTTGACATAAACTGCCACACCGACCCTTACAACATTCACAATCCTCCTTAGGGCTCCCCTGGCCGCATGGGTCCAGAAGGAAGAGAGGGAGAGAAAGGCGCCAAGGTGAGCACCTGCCTTGGTAGGGGCCCCTGTGCCACCTGACCAAAAGAAGGCCTGTACCTCCCTGTGAGGATCCAGCTGTCAGCAGGTGGACCCTTGAGACTTCTTCCCCACCCCTGTCCATTTCAGGGAGATGCTGGTCCTGATGGGCCTCCAGGCAGGACAGGCCCCATTGGGGCTCGAGGGCCCCCTGGACGGGTTGGGCCTGATGGTCTTCCAGGGATCCCTGGTCCTGTGGTAAGTGGTGTGAAAATGGGGGGAGAGGGTAGCATGGATGGCCTCCTGGCCTAGGACTTCATCATAGTTAAGGAGCCTACCTTGGGGGATAATGGAATGTTTACACTGTTTGCTGGTAGAGACCAAACACCCCTATTTGCTCTATCTCCTCCTCAGGGTGAACCAGGTCTCCTGGGACCTCCTGGGCTAATTGGTCCTCCAGGGCCCCTGGTAAGAGACTTCTCTATCCCTGTGGTCACAGCTCTGGAAGCCACACTAGGCATCCAGGGACATTGAGTGGGCTGTGGTGTTGATGGTACAGGCTAGCCCCTCAATGCCACATATATCTATCTAACTTACTGGGACCCCGTCATCATAATCTGTATTGATCCCACACAGCAAGCCTCCACACAGATGGCCTGCACTCACCTACAACAACCCTCATCTTGGTGTTCCACATTGGCATTATCTTGATGGTCTATGCTGACTGTCACCTTGATGTCTACGCTGACCACTCCCTCTGACCCTGACACCCAGTGTCCTCAGCTGTCTTCCCTACCACCCTCGTTTTTTTCACCACTCCTCCTGTCTCCGGACTGTCTGGTGGCCCCAGCCCTGTTTCTCTGCATCTGAAAGCTGGGTGGTTCCCTGGTAAATCTTCCCATCCCTGACTTTCAAGGAGTCACAAGCCGAACTTCACTTTTTCCTAGGGCCCACCTGGCCTTCCTGGCCTGAAGGGAGATGCTGGCCCCAAGGGGGAGAAGGTAAGCTCATCTCCTGGTGTTCCCTACATTTCCTCAACCTTCACCTCCTGCCCTGGCCATGGAGAATTATCATTCTCTTGACTCATCCTTTCCAAGCCTCCGGAGAAAAAAATTCCCAACGTGTCTGTTCTGCGTGCCTTTCTCTTTCAGGGCCACATTGGGTTAATAGGCCTCATTGGTCCCCCAGGGGAGGCCGGTGAGAAAGGTGATCAGGGGTTGCCAGGTGTGCAGGGCGCCCCGGGCCTTCAGGGAGACCCTGTGAGTGTGTGCCCTGTTGGGGCAGGGGGAAAATGTTCAAAGGGGGTGGTTTGAAGGGGGAGGGATTTGGAATGGGGGAGGGCTGTGTTAGAGGAGTGGGGGCCTCTAACTGGGGACTGTCATGTAGGAAGCTGTCTAGGTACTTGGGGGTCTTCTAAAGGAGTTGGGAGTCTGTATTGCTTCAGACTTTCTTTTGAGTGTATAGAAAGACGTCAGAGAGGTGTGTGTATAACAGGGCTGACCCCATGTTCCTCTTCTAGGGTCTTCCTGGTCCTGTTGGCTCATTAGGTCACCCTGGGTCCCCAGGTGTGGTGGTGAGTGTGGGGACATTTGAGGGATGGGGAGGTCACCATGATAGGTGGGGTTGAGAACCCAACATTCCCTATCTCTTCCCACAGGGCCCTCTGGGACAGAAAGGCTCCAAGGGGTCCCCGGTGAGTGGCACTGCTCCCTGGGACTCCATGTCCCAGCTCCCCTCCCGCCCAGCCCCCTTCCTTTGTTTGTTCTTCATCCTGTGTTCAGTACCTACTGCTGCATTCTTAGCATCTAAGATGCTGTGTTTTGTAGGGATGGAAACACACAGCTTAGGTTTAACATAGGGCACTGGGAGCCTCTCCTGGGGCCCTGCGTGTGTGCACTTGTATGTGAATGTATGGACACATGTATACATGTGTGTGCCCCGCCTTGGGCAGAGAGAAGAATGTTCAAAGGGCCAGGCTTAGGGGAGGGGGTAGGGATCAGGATGAGCGGGGCTGTATTGGGAAAGTGAGGGGCTATAAATGGGGATTTTAATCTGGAAGGCTTTGTTTGGGGGGCTTGGAAGGCCTCTAGAGGAGTACGTGTACATGTCTGCATATATGCATGGGTATATGTGTGCACAGTTGCGCATGCATGCACATGTATGTGTATGTTTGTGCATGTGTAGAGATGTGTATGCACACACATATGTGCAAGAGAATCTATGTGTTCAGGTGTATGTGTGTGCATGTGTTGCTCCATGTATTTGTGTATGTGTATATATACATGCGTGTGTGTGTGTGTGTGTGTGTGTGTGTGTGTATGCATGTTGCACATACATGTGTTTGTGTTGGTAGAACCAGGTCTCCATAGACAGGATTCATTTCAAAGTGACCTCTCTCATAGGGATCTCTTGGTCCTCGTGGAGACCCTGGACCAGCCGGTCCCCCTGGTCCCCCGGTGAGTTCCCAGACTGTGGAGGAGGACAGGCATCAGGCTTGGGGTGTTCTTATCGGGTCCCTCAGAACTCAGTACATTGTATCAGTTTGGGGGATTGGCAATCCCAGTGAGACCATTTGTGGTGTCTGACCTGAGCTTATCTCCCTGGGTTCTGTCTGCTCCATCCTGTCTCTCCCTCTCTGCATCTCCGTCTGTTTACCCATCACTGTCTCAATATCTCTTTCCCTTCTTTCATTCTGTTTCCCCTCCCCGTCCTCTCCCTCTTCTTGCTCCTCTCCTTCCTCTTCTGAATCTCTCTGCCTCCCGTTGTCTTGTCTTCTCTGCCCATCTCTGATTCTTTCTCTCCTCTATTCTCATTCCCTTGTGAGTCCAGGGTTCCCCTGCTGAGGTGCATGGCCTGCGCAGGCGCCGCTCCGTGGTGGACACCCTGGAAGGTGGCCTGGAGGAGGTGATGGCCTCACTCAATTCACTGAGCTTGGAGCTGCAGCAGCTGCAGCGACCTCTGGGCACAGCCGAGAGCCCGGGCCTCATGTGCCACGAGCTTCACCGCAACCACCCACATCTGCCAGATGGTGAGGTCCAGGTCCTTCCGGGAAGGGCAGGTGAGCACTGCAGCATTCATATCCACTGATTCACTGGGTCTGCTTCTGCGGCAGGAGAGTACTGGATTGACCCCAATCAGGGCTGTACACGGGACGCCTTCAAGGTTTTCTGCAACTTCACTGCAGGAGGTGAGACCTGTCTCTATCCAGACAAGAAGTTTGAGACGGTGAGTGAAAGAAACCATCTTGTTTTGTTTTGTTTTGTTTCCTCACCTCTGCCATCTTTTGCCACTTGGGAGAAATGACACAAATCCCTCCTGTCTATGTCAAGTAATACCCTATAGTGCAGGACCTAACTCCCAGCCTCAGAGCACTTGGCCAGCAATCATGAGGCTATGGGTTTCATCCCCAGTGCTTGCCAAGCATGCAGAGGGGCAGGGGGAGGGGGAGGTGGCTGGATCCCATCTCAAGGCTCAAAGAGCATGCGCAACCCCAGGCTCCATTTCCTAGCAGTACCAAGCCTTCTGTCCCCTGTACTTGAGTGTGGACAGAGCCCTGGGTTTCATCCAGTCACAGAGAATCCTGGGACTTGCTGCGTGTGAAGCTAAGGGAGCTGTGGACCAATCCCAGCCCCCCTTGGCAAGGGCTCAGCCTATGCCATCCACAATGTCCAGTATGAGGAGGCAGAGGGGACTTGGATTGGCACTCAGTGACCTCCCCATCCTCCCTCAGGTGAAACTGGCCTCCTGGTCCCGAGAAAAGCCCGGTGGCTGGTACAGCACCTTCCGCAGAGGGAAAAAGGTGGGTCTAAATGCTGACTCGGAGGATGACACTAGAACTGGTGGGAACTGGTAGACGGGGTAGCCAGAGAAGGAGATACACTTCTCTATGAAGCCCTGGGCTTCATTCCTAGCACCGCATAAAAAGTAACTTCAGGTGTTCAAGGCCACCCTCAGCTACATCATGAATCCAAGACTACTCTGGGCTACTTGAGACGTGGCAGAAGTGTCAGGCCTGCAGGTAGACTGCAGGTGGACTGGCAGGTATCTTCCTCAGCAGGAGCACGGGCTGATGAAGCCCCTCACCCCACTTTACTCCACTACAGTTCTCCTACGTGGATGCTGACGGCTCCCCGGTGAATGTGGTCCAGTTGACCTTCCTGAAGCTGCTGAGCGCTGCAGCCCATCAGAGATTCACTTACAGCTGCCAGAACGCGGTGGCATGGCTGGACGAAGCTGTGGGTGACCACAGTCGCTCCATCCGCTTCCAAGGGACCAACTGGGAAGAGCTGTCCTTCAACCAGACAACAGCAGCTACCGTCAAAGTCTCCCATGATGGCTGCCGGGTAGGGCCATGGGTCCAGGCGGCTGGCAGGCGTAGAGTGGGGAAGCCGCTCCTCACCCTCCTCTAACTTCTCCATGCCTTCTCATGGCCAGGTTCGGAAGGGACAGGCGAAGACCCTCTTTGAATTCAGCTCTTCTGTGGGTTTTCTGCCTCTGTGGGATGTGGCTGCCATTGACTTTGGCCAGACGAACCAGAAGTTTGGGTTTGAACTTGGCTCCATCTGCTTTAGCAGCTGAATTTTTGAGGTGGGAAGGAAGCTGAAGGGAGCCCCGCATGGGGCTACTTGGTGCTGAGGCTTTGAGGCCATACTATTTATCACCAGGGACTCTAGATCCAGGGTTGTGTGACTCTGACTATTTCTCCCTTGTAGGGGTGAGGGTGGAGAGCCCAGCTCCTTCCCTCTATTTATCCCAGGTGGCATACCCAACTGTCTGCTGGCTTCTCCCCTCCATCCAACCATCCATTGCCCACCCCCACCCCCAGACCTCCATGCAGTAGACTTATAACTCAGAGCTGATGAAGCCCCACCCCTGCCTCTCCACCCCTCCCCCAGACCTTTTGGTGCTATTCCTTTCCATAGTTAAGCACTGGATACCTCCCGATCCCTGGCTGGGACCTTCCTTCTCACTCCTTTTCTTTCTTTGAGTAAGAGAGGTAAAGCAAGATCAACGCAGGACGTCCCTTCCTGAGATGTGCCTTCCTTCTGCTTCCTTGACCCAGCTCCGCACTATCTCCTCTCCCTACTCTGCCCCACTCACGTGTCCCCAAGCCTTGTGTGGACCAAGATGCTGGGCACAAATCAGGATCCTAAATGGTGCTGCCCTGCTCGTAACTGGGAACTGTATGACAAGGGGAATGAATGGTCTGTGGTCTATTTAATCTGCTTCCTTCTGAAGGAAGTCTGGGGGATGATGAGAGATTCCAGAAGGATCTCTGCCCTCCCTAACCTATGCAGCCCTCCTCCCCAGGACACAGGGCAAAATCGCCATCTCAAGAATAAACCAAGGAACTGTGCTCTTCTTCTCTTTTTCTCTTTAAAATGTTTCATTTGTTGGGAGGGGGAATGCCACGGCATGTGTGTGGGGGCCACGGCATGTGTGTGGAGGCCACGACATATGGGAGGAGGCCACAGCATGTGTGTGGAGGCCAGAGCATGTGTGTGGAGGCCACGACATGTGTGTGGAGGCCACGACATATGTGAGGAGGCCACAGCATGTGTGTGGAGGCCAGAGCATGTGTGTGGAGGCCACGACATGTGTGTGGAGGCCATGGCATGTGTGTGGAGGCCAGAGAATGTGTGTGGAGGCCAGAGAATGTGTGTGGAGGCCACAGCATGTGTGTGGAGGCCAGTGTGTGTATGTGTGTGTGTGTGTGTGTGTGTGTAGGTTAAAGGACAACTTGCAGGATTTGTTTCTCTCCTTTAAGTGGGTTCCATTCCACAGATTGAACTCCAGTTCTCAGGTTTGGCAGCAACACCTTAGTCTTCTCTCTTTAT
>JANHMN010000006.1:74818890-74853957 GCA_030674055.1 Rhabdomys pumilio
TTGGATATCAACTTGGTTCCAGGTGGCACCCCAAACCAGAAACATCTTCATGGCCTTTGATTATAATATGAGCCACAGATATCAACACAGTTCCCTGCTGCTGTATGTCCATGGATCCAAACATGGCCCTCAATTTCAGTGTGGGCTGGGTTCACCATGGCCTTAGGTGGCAGGGCAGGCTACTCACAACAGGCTATTCTTCCTTACCCTCAATCTCCAGTTTCATGTCTCTTCTTAGAGCTCAAATCATTCAGCTTCTCTTTCTCTCCCACGTGTCCACCACATACTTGAACATTGTAGTGGCTCCCACTGTGGTTGGGTCACACGGTGGGCAAGCCTTTGATTGTCTTTTGCCCACCAGAGCTGTGTGGCAGCGGGCAGGCCTCTAGACCTCTGTTCTTTTAAATTAAAAAAAAAGGTGTATGTGTGTGTACACATGTCATGGCACACAAGCAGAGGTCAAGGGACGACCTGTAGAGTTGGTTTGGGGTTTTGTATTACAACATAAAGGGAAGTGAGACCCCAGGGAACTTGGTGGTACAAATCCGAGAATGGGGCTAGAGGTGGAGCCTGTCTCTGGCTCACCAATGAGCTGCTGCCTCTTTCTAGTAGGGAGGCAGGAAACAACTATGCTGATCCCCTACACAAGAGGTCAAGGAGCTGACCATGAAGCTGGGCATCCTGAGGGGGCAGAGACAAGGGTGTGTACCGCATCCTCAGCAGCCCGAGAACTTCCTCGCTATGTAGAGGCTCTGGCTCAGGCTACACTGAGATTTGTGGCTCTGACACAAAAGAGAATTTCAGTTTATAAAACAGAGTTTGGGATTTTATTAAAAATGGCTCTTTTTCTTTTTGGCTTGTTTGTTTGTTTGTTTGTTTGTTTTCTTTTCTTTTTGGGGCAGAGTTTCTCTGTGTAGTCCTAACTGTCCTGGAATTCTCTCTATAGACCAGGCTGGCCTTGAACTCATAGAGATCCACCTGCCTATGCCTGGTGAGAGCTGGAATTAAAGGTGCACATCACAACTGCCCAGCTCCCTTTTTTTATATGTGTTTATTTTGGAAGGCTGGAGAGAGGGCTCAGTGGTTAAGAGCACTGGTTGCTCTTGGAGAGTTTGTCCCTAGCACACAATTGTGTGCTGGTGATTGGTGGCTCACAGTCATCTGTAGTCATCTGTCCCAGGGGATTCCATGGCCTCTTCTGGTCTTCTGGGACACCAGGCAAACATGTGGTACACTGAGATCCATGAAGGCAAAGCATCCAAACACAGAATTTTTTTAAAATCTATTTTTATTTATGTGTGTATTAGATAGCCAGAGGCCAGAAGAGGGCTTCCTACCTGTGAAGCTAGAGTTGTGGACGTCTGTGAGCTGCCTGTCATGGATGCTGGAAACTGAACTCAGGACCTCTGTAAGAGTAGCCTGTGCTCCTTCCTGCTGCTGAGCCATCTTTCTAAGACTCAATTTTTTATAGATGCTATATATCTATAAAAAATATATACTCTATTATACAATAATATAGAACATAATATAAATTATATATTCTATAATAATATACTTATGTTATAATTACACATTAAATATTATTTTAAATAAATTATAATTATGTAAAAATTGTTAATATATTTATCATCTTTATGATATTCTATATATTCTATTTTACTGTACATATTCTATTTAAAATATATTTTATTTTAAAATATGTTTTATATTTCATGTTATATAAAATACATTATGTATATTAATATGTCATTAATTTATTTTTAATGATTAATGTTATTATTAATTTTAATTAATACATAATTAAGAGATTATATATGTTATATTTTAATATAGTTTATTATAGTATATATTTTTATATTACCATATTGCATTTTATATATTATATTAATATAGTAAATATTATGTTTTAATATATTTATTAGTAGAAACATTATTAAAATAAATAAAAATTAAAAATGAGTTTTAAAACATAGATACATATATTATATATAAATACTTATATCTATCTATCTAATCTATGTATCTATGTATCATCTATCTATCTATCTATCTATCTATCTATCTATCTATCTATCTATCTAACTATCTATCTCTGCAAGATGGGGTTTCTCTGTGTAGCCCAGGCTGTGTTCCTTCTGTAGACCAGGCTACCCTCAAACTCAGAGATCTGCCTGCCCCTGCCTTTGGAATACTGGGATAAAAGGAGTGACCTAGCACTGCCTAGCTCAATATATTTTTTGATATTATTTATTTATTTATTTATTGATATTTTATTATTGTGTATATGGTTTCTTTTTGTGGATATGGTTGTTTTGGCTGCCTGTATTGTATGCTTACCTGTGCAACATGTGTGGTGTCCTGTCCATTAGAACTGGACTTATAGATGGTTGTAAGCCACCAAGTGGGTTTTGGGAAATTGAACCTGGGTCCTCTGAAAGAGCAGCCTGTACTCTCAACCTCTGAGTCATCTCTCCAGTTCCCCTCAAGATATTTGAATATAAGCAGATGCACAAGGTTTAAGAGAAAAAGGCTTTCAGGGGAGTAAGGCATGGCTGAAAGTTTGAGTGTGGGCTTCTCCAAGAAGAGTCATGAGTCACGGAAAGAGTCACCCAAGTGAGGGTACAACCGTCTCAAGACAGGTCACAATGAACTGTCTTTTTTTTGTTTTGTTTTGTTTTTGTTTTTGTTTTTTTGAGACAGGGTTTCTCTGTGTAGCCCCGGCTGTCCTGGAACTCACTCTGTAGACCAGGCTGGCCTCAAACTCAGAAATCCACCTGCCTCTGCCTCCCAAGTGCTGGGATTAAAGGCATGCGCCACCACCACCTGGCGCAATGAACTGTCTTAGCATTAGCCACGTAGACACTTTAGTGGTTCCAGCCAAAAGGTCAATGAGACACCCCCACCCCCCATATATAATGAGATTACGGGTGGCTCAGGAGGCGCCATGGGTGTGGGTGGAGTTATATTGGATAAGGTAGAACCAGAAGCCACTGGTTGCACCAGGGGTTTAGGACTAGTGCTTTCCTGTAAATGGGTTTTCTGGTGAGACTCTTAGAGGAGTGAAGGATTGGAATCAGTGATGGTGTGACTCTGCTGGACACAGGCTTCGACAAGATTTCCCTCTCTAGCTCTTCTCAACCCAGAGCTCAGTAGGCTAAGGCAAGTGCAGGCCAGCCTGGGCTAAACATCAAGACTGTGTCTCAAGCAAAATAAAACAAAACTCGATTCTGAGAACCTTGAGACAACCAAGGACAGCAAAGGCACAGTGCTGGCCCAGTGAGTGACTGATGGTGGCATGGGGCACCTTTCAGCAGGACCACAGATGTGGTCGCTACTGCGGCATTAACTATATCTGCTTGGGTCCCGTTATCAATAACAACAGCTTTGGGCTGGGCATGGTTCAGCTGGTAGGATGCTATCCTAACATGCACAGGGCCCTGGGGATCATCCCCAGTTCTAAGCTAGGTACAAGGTCACATGCCTGTCATCCCACTACACAAGAGGTGGAGGCAGGAGGGTCAGGAGCTTGAGCTGGAGGTCAGCTGGGGTTACGTCTTTTAAAAAGTAAAATATTAATTAAAATAGATCCACCACAGTCCACTATAGGGACTTCCACATGAGGAGGGGGTCAAGCCTCTGTCTTCCCAAAGACACAGAAACTTGGGAAGAATTAGTTCTCAAAGTTCCAAGTGGCAGTTGCTAAGCCACAGTGGGAACTTCCTAAAGGGACCGAGACCACAGAAGTGACAATAGCCACACCTAGACACACCTACAGGAGGGGAGGATGGAGAGGGGGAGAGGGAGGAAGAGAGGGGAAAGAGAGAGATACTCTGGTTTTGCCTTTCTTCCTGCCCTCTATTTTCCTTTCACCTCCTAGTGTCTGGACCTAGGTACAAGCAAGGGAACCTGGGAGATGTAGTTTACAGTATGTGAAGGGTGCCTGGGAAATGTAGTTTACAGGGTTTGTGTGAGGAAGAGGCTGGAGAGACAGGTAGATAGAGGAACTCAGGACCAAAGGTTAACTGCCACAGAAGCCATAGTTTGTGGTAGTGACCATCTCCCTGACACTATTCAGGGAGGACAATTATTATGGTCTGGATAAAATGGCCCCCAAAGGCTGGTAAGTTTGAGCACTTGGTCCTTACCTAATAGGTTTTTTTTGTTTTGTTTTGTTTTGTTTTTTGAAATCTGAGAAATCCCTAGTAGAACTGGATGGTGGGGGTGGGCTCTGAAATTGGTGTCTGCTTGGCCTGGGCTGTCTCCTTCCTCATCTAAAAGATGTCAGGAGCCTCCACCATGTTCTCTGGCCTCCATACACTCCCACCATGATGGAGTGTGATCTAACTGTCCCCCAGTGGGACTGGCGAGATGGCTCAGTGGGAAAAGTGCTAGCTAAACAAGCTTGGGGCGTGAGTTTGAATCCTCAGCACACACATAAAAATTCGGAGACGGCTCAGTGGTTAAGAACACTGACTATTCTTTTAGAAGAAACCATTCCCAGAAACCATGTCAGGTGGTTGTGAACTCCAGCTCCAAGGGATCTGCACCTCTTCTGGATTGCCTTTCTCGAGAACACAGACACAGAGATGCTGAAACATGCACATGCAGGCATGCGTGCGTGCGCATGCACACACACACACACACACACACACACACACACACACACACACACTCAAAGGACCAGGACCTTCAAGACTAAGTTCTCAGCACAAAGGAGATTTATTTGCCCCAGAGGTACAGAGGGCAGGGAATGAGAGACAAAGACATAAGATAGAGGATGAGGGAGAAGGGGAGGGGAACAGGAGAGAGGGGGAAGGGGTATTTGCCTTGGAGGGGAACAAAAGACTGCCGCTGGATGGAGAGGAGACAGTTGTAGCCCACAGGACAATGGTGGTAAAGGAGGAAACCCTGTGTTAGGATGGCATGTTTAATTTTAATGGGGACTGTTAATTAGGTGAGCCAACAGGGCTTCTGATTACTGGACTTCAATACTTTGATAGTTGGACATTGGTAGTCGGCTTCAGGAAGAGGAAGTGGGCAAATAAGAGAACAGACCTTGGTGGCTAGTTCTAGGAATATAATCGAATGGTATTTTATCACGGCAGAGGGAATGGGGGAGAAGGGCAAGGCCTCCTAGAGCCATTGTTTCCAGGCTGGGCTGGCCAGAGTCCATACACACAAACACACACACACAGCCCTGCCTTTAATCCCAGGGTAGGCAGAGGCAGGTGGATCTCTGTGAGTTTGAGGCCAGCCTGGTCTGTGTATAAATAGAGTTCTAGGGGCCACCCAAAGCTAGATAGTGAGACCCAGTCTCACTAAACAAAAGTAGGTCTAGTGATGTGCTGGTTAGTTTTTTGTCCACTTGACACAAACCAAGCATACCTGAGAAAGTAGGAATTACACTTCAGGAATTGTCTTCATCACACCAGCTGTAGGCATTTCTCCAGGGCATTTTTTTACATTGTTGATTGATGTGGAGGGACCCAGCTTACTGTGAGCAGTGTAGTCCATAGTCAGGTGGCCCTGGGCTGTGTAAGAAATCAGTCTGAAGAAGCCATGGGAAAGCCAGTCAATGAGCAGTGTCCTCCATGGTCCCCTGCCTTGAGCTCCTGCCTGGCTTCCTTCAGTGATGGACTGTAACCCATAAGCCAAGTAAACCTTTCTTCACCCAAGCTGTTTTGGGTCAGTATTTTAGCACAGCAGCAAGCTAGAACACACACACACACACACACACACACACACACACACACACACACACACCACACACACACACATACACACACGAACAAACTAGAACAAGCCCAGTTATGGGGAAACTGAGACAGAAGGACTCTGCAGCACATTGACCTGCCTACTCTAACTGAATCAACAACTCCAGGGTTATTGAGAGCTTCTGTATCAAAAGTAAGTTGAGCAGGATCGAGGACAGTGGATACAGACCTGGGATGGACGACAGTGGACACAGACCTGTGAGAGGCAGCTGTGTCCTATCAAGGGGGCTAGTCTGCCAAGAGCCAATATTCAAAACCCTTTTCTTCATGTGAAACTCCTGTGAGTGGGTACCTGTTTGCTGAATTCCTGACTGGACTCTACCACATCCTTCTCCTTCCTGCTGGCTATTAATTTGCCAATCACATCAGACTGTGAGGTTGAATTCCAACCGATGAGTTGAGGCACAGTCACCACCTGATTAGAATAAGAACTAGGTGGCCCTTCCTTAGTGTGTTTGCTCACCTGGCTTTGCTCGTCACACTCCTTTGTACAAAAAGAAATTGTAGTGCCAGTTTACTTTCAATTTGCTTATATTCCATTGTGCAACTGAGGATTTTCCCCAACTTATGCGTTGGCATGTATGTGAACAGGGACACACACAGACACACACACACACACACACACACACACACACACACACACACACACACACAGAGACACACACACACCCTGAACTGAAATAAATTTTCCCATACGTGTCCTCTCCCTTTAATTACTTTGGGCACTTACTCCTACTGATGAGAAGACCTGACAGGAGTCATGGTCCTGAAATCCAGATTGAGCAAAGGCAGCCCCTCCCAGATTACATCTGGCACCATTTTATAGTTCAGCCCTCCCACCCTGAAGAACCCTCAAAGGACCGTCCCTTTTCTGGGGCAACGGGCTACGGGATTGATGGAGATATCTTCTGAGGCTAAGATTCTGCCTAAAAGTTAAATCCTATCTTGAGTTTTCAAGGGCCCTGGTTAGAAGCTCTGGGGACCAAGCAGCCAACTATCTACCTGTGTGTCACCGATGCCTCTTGACAGACAACTCGGGTGAAGGAACAGGTGTCTTTGTGTGTGTGGTGATGGTGGGGTACACACAGGGGACCAGAGAAGGACAGTGAATGTCTTTATCACTTGCCAGCTTACTGCCTTGAGGCAGGGTGGCTCACTGATCTTAAGTCTTGACAGCTCCCCCAGCCAGCAAGCTCCCAGCATCCACTTGTCTCTGCCCCAAGGTCTAGGGTTACAGTCACACACAGACATGCCCAGTTTTCATGTGTGTTCTTAGAATTTGAACTCAGGTCCTCCTGTTTTCATGAGAAATGCTCCTACCCCCTGAGCCATCTCCCCTGCCTAGGAAAAGGTGTCTTACCGTAAAAGCAAACCTGTTTGGCTAAAGTCACCTGGTGAGGTATTGGCACCAGGACTGCCGCCTCCTACATCTTCCTCTTTGCCTGTGCAGAGCTACCACCAGTGTGCTCACGGCAACCAGCAGAATCTGCTACACAAGGCCTTCTTCTGCATCTTTTTTGTGTTTTTTTGCCATGTATGTGTGACACATGTGTTCATATGTGCACGTGTGGGGGAGTGGGTCAGAGATCCACCTCAAGTATGTGAATTCTCAATCATTCTCCACCTTATCGTGTGAGCAGGACATTGGTGTCTTCCCTTACCTCTGCCTGTCTGGTTGCCTGAGACAAGGTCCCACGGACCCCAACACTCTGGTTTCCAGGATGCTGGCTGCCAGTGAGCTCCCAGGACCTGCTTGCTGGTCTCTGTTCCCCAGCACTTACACGCATCTCCTGAGCCTCCACCTCCCTCTATCTTTTATGACCAAATTCCCTGTAACCCAACTACATCCCTCTTCCTACCTCAACACCCACCCCCACACCACCCTACAAAGAGAAAGAAGGAAAGGAAGGAGGAAGGAAGATGCCATTGAGAAGCTCCAGGAAGGGAAGGTGAGTGGGGACACTCTGGGCTAGTATTGAGAAGCAGACAAAGACTGCAGAGTCTCCCAGAAGGAGGCAGGACAGGGATGCTGTTCATATGCAAATGAGGCATGAGGCTTTGCTAATATTTTGATTCTCTTGAGAATCCAGCCTGTCATTTGACAACATTAAAACAGGAGAGAGATGGGATTCGGTGAGGGAGAGCTTCCACCATGAGGACCTGAGGGAAACCGGTGACCTGAGAAAGGGGACATGGATGTCCCTTGCTTGAAGGATGGGTCACCCACCTGCTCATCCTGTCCCTTTGCCTTGGCATCTCTTCTGCTTATCCTGTCTCTTATTTTTTTTCTTACACATTTGTAAAAATGTATTTTCCCATGTGTATGCATATGTGTATATAGGTCAGGGGACGACTTCCACGTGAGTCCTGGGGATTGCACTTAGGTCACCGGTTTAGCAGCAAGCACTGTTACCCACTGAGCCATTTCAGTGATCCCTCCTTGTGTTTTTTGTTTGGTTTTGAGACAGGGTCTCAAGTAGTCCCAGTTGGCCTTAAATTTGCTGAGAATGTCCTCAAACTCATTAATTTTAATTTTTATTTCTTATAGGGTTTCCCTTTATACTGAGAATCTGTAGGTCACAACTGCTTTGCGTCCTAAGACCATCTGAAAACACACATATTTACATTACAATTCACAACGGTAGAGAAATCAGTTACAAAGTAGCAACAGAATAATTTTATGTTTGGGGTGGGTCACCACAGCATGAGGTGCCACATTAAAGTGTCACAGCGGTTAGGAAGGTTGAGAACCATCGCTCTATAGCTTTGCCTGGCTGGACTGGCTATGTAAAACTTGCGGGTTTTGAACTCAGAGATCCCTTAGTGCTGGGATTGAAGGTGTGTGCCACCACACCCAGATGACCTCGAACTCTAGATTCTGCTGCCTTTACCTGCCGACTCCTAAGTGCTGGCATGACAGGTGTGTACCACCACGACTGGGCTGGGTGTGTCTGTGTGTGTGTGTGTTTTGAAATAGGGTCTTATTCTGCAGTCTTGGCTGAATGGATACCCATTATACAGTCTAGGCCAGCCTCAAACTTCCAATCCCCTTTCCTCTGGCTCCCTAATACTGGGTAACAGGTGTGCACCACCCCATGACTCCCGTGCCCGCCTCTACCCCACCTTCCCTCCTGATATTCACCACTTCCCAAATTTCTAATTTTCCAGTCTGTGCCTCAGTTTCCCTTTTGATTATTCTGTCTCTTTTCATACTAGCCTCCCCTTTGGTCCCCGCCCCCTGCCCCCCCCCCCCGCCCCATCCCTCTCCTGCTCCATCTTCATCGTGGGAAAATCCTAGGAGGGTAAAATTGACAAGCACGTGACAGTCCCCCTCCCCCATCTCATGACCTTTCACATCTAGGTTTATGGGGAAGGCGAGTGGGGGGCTGCCGGGTCTGGTTCCTGGCCCCCCTTGCTCACTCGTGTCAGCTCCCCACCTGCTGGCAGGGGCTCCACTCTACGGGGCTGCCGCCCAGAGCCGGGCTGGGGGCGGGGCTGGGGGCGGAGCCCGCGACAAAGGCTGGGCGCGGGGCGGGGGTGGGGTGGAATCCCGGCCGCGGGCGAGGCGGGGAGGAGGCGCTCGGGTCGCCCGGGCGGGCGGGGTCGCGCCTGGCGGCGGGTCCCCATTACCCAGGCGCCTGTCGGGCGGGGGGCGCGTCATGTGGTCGCTCACGGTCCCGCGGCTGTCGCTGCTGCTGTGGCTGCTCTGCCCAGGCCTCGCCGGACAGGTAAGGGCCCCGCGGGCAGGTGCGGGCTCTGGGGAGCCCTGGAGAGGACGCGGGCTCAGAGGGGTCCGGCGAACAAGAGCTTTGGGGTCCACCAGCCTCCCCTTCTAACAGCTGCAGGATGGCGAGGGGCACATGGGGAAGGTCGCAGCAAAGGAGGGGTTGGAACATCCACCCTTGTTTGGGGAAACCCTGGGGACACCCAATGCCACCTTAATGTGGGGAGATTGGGGAAGACACTCGTTTTGGGGTTCCAGCCACCTTCGATGATCCACAGCTTACATCCCACCATCTAGCTGTGAGATTGGGGAGGGAAACTTCAGGGGGGCTTTGGGGTGTTGCCTGTCACTTGCCCATCATGGGGCTAGGATGTTAAGCTTCTAAAGCTCCCCACATCCATTGCCTGCACCCCTATAGTGGGGAAGGGGGCGGGACTCACGTGTGAATGACTGACAGAAATGTGCGCCAGGTGCTTGCAGCTCCTGGGTGCCGGGGAAACGTGTGCCTTTGTGTTATGGCTGGGTGTGACCCATGGGAGTGTGTGTGTGTTCAAATGTGAGTGAATTGGGGTGTGACTGGGAGAGGGTGTGTGTACGTGTGGGAGAGTGCATGAGTGACAGTGGGGGCAGGGTGACCCGAGGACTAGTGTGATGATAGATAGGAGTTGTGGGTCTGTCTGTGACTGGCTGTGTGAGCCGGCATGAGAACCTGTGAATCTCTGTGGTGTGTTCGGCCGACTCCTGCTATATGTCAATAATGGGGTGTGACAATTGTCCTCATGGCTGTGCCAGATGCCTGGGTTGTCCAAAACTCGAGTGACAGTCAGGTGTGTGGCCATGTGAGGGCACTCTGTGCCGTTGCTTGAATACATCACTCTAAAACGGGGTGTTCAGGGTGACAGGCTGTGTGTGCAAACGTGACTTTCAGGTCCTGTGTGTATTGCATACCCCATTCCTGGTCTGGCAGATACAGGTGGCTCCCTGTGGTACCCCATGAAAAAGCTTTGCAAAATGTGGAGGGCCCAAGCTATCTTCTACTATTGAGAAATCTCATTCCTCCTCCATCTTGGGGATGGGAATACCCCCAAGATCTCATGTGGGGGTCTTAGGAAGCTGCTATCAATAAAACAGTAACATAGCAGCAACCGTTTTAGAAAGGCTAGTGGTCACGGTTGTATTACAAACACAGCCTGAGATAAGGTGCTTAATCATCTGAGTGTCCTATCTATGGATGGTAGGGTGGCAGGCAGGGTTACCCTCATTTAAGAGATAGGGAAACCAAAGCACAGAAAAGTTAGGTCACTTGCTTAAGCCCAGGCAGCCCAGGAGTAGCACAAACAAGATAGAACCCAGGCAGGTCTCTCCTGAACCTACACACCTAGCACCAGTAAAGTAATCCACCCAGGGTCTACACTGCAAGGGAAGACATGACTAGGCGGGGTTTCTAGGTAGAAACTCACTAGAATAAGAGTCTGGACACCTTTCCTTTTCTGATTAAGGCAAGAGGGCAATCAGCTGTAGTTACACCCCACTCTGGCAGAGACTGGTCCTGTTAGGATTTCCACAAGGAGAGGTTGTGGGGTACCCTGTGCTCAGCTCATCTCAGCACAAACACGCAGGGTGGGGAAGGTGCAGCCGGTTGCACACAGTGAGCACTCAGTATGCAGGTCCAAAAGGAGCTAGGCACACCACGTGTGAAGGAGACAAAAAGAGAAAAACATACACCTGAAAAATGGCTGGAAAAAAAATTAACCAGGAGGGAAAGCGACTTTAGTTTCTGGAGAGTAATTGAGTCACCCTTAGGTTTCCAGTCCCAAGGCCAGTTTGCAGAGAAACCCAGGAATGGAGGGAAGGGGCTTAGGGTAAGGCTGATTGGGGATGGAGCTACTTGGAAAGCAAGGGAGGGGCCACATGCCAGAGCGTGCAGGGGCTGAACCCGGGAAATCTGAGTCCCAGCTCTTGGGGGGGGGGGGGGGGGGGGGGGGGAGGGGGGGGGCGCCTTGGGGGGGGCGCTGGGGGGGGCCACGTGATGGGGGAAAAAAAAATAGCCACTGGTTAACAAGGTCTATGGTCTGCCTCCAGAAGGGGAAGGAGAGAACAGCAAAAGAGGACAGGGAGGAGAGGAGAGAGGGGCGGGGCTCTGAGGGAGGCGGCCCTGCTCCTCTTATTTCTCTGTCTAGTCCCAGACACCTCTCCCCAGTTCCAACAGAAACCTTTCTGGGAAATCATTTCACCAGATTTGATGAAGCAGTTGAGGCCCAGCCCTCCAGGAGCTGACCTTCAGGTGTAGCAGACAGATGAAACCACAAAAATGTGTACATCTGCTCCAAGAGCTGAATCCATATATAATCCTGTGCAAATAGGAAAAAAAAACACAAGTAGAAGCTAGTCATGGTGGCCCACACCTGTAACCCAGGGCGTGTGTGTGTGTGTGTGTGTGTGTGTGTGTGTGTGTGTGTGTGTTGGGGGGGGAGGTGGGAGGTGGAGGGACAGGATCAGAAATTCAAGGTCATTCTCCATCACATTGTGAGTTCAAGGCCACCTTCCTCCCCATAAAGGAGATTAGAGAGTGGAGACTGGGGTGGGGATCTGGAGCAAAGGCTCAGAGGTCAACAGGACCCGGTGTTCTAGTTTGCTTTCTGTGCTGTAATACAGAGCTGACAAGGAGGGGAGGGTTTGTTTGACTTACACTTCAGGTGGCAGGCGGCTCATCATGGATGGGGCTCAGGGCAAGCACACAAGTAGGGACCACTAAGGACTGCTCTTTACTGGCTTACAGTCAGCCTGCCTTCTTATACAGCCCTGGCCCGCCTGAGTACAGATGAAGCTACCCACACTTGGGCTAGGCCTTCCTATGTCAATCAGGACCATTTCTCACAGGTGAAGCCGGTCTCTCAACTGAGGGTACCTTTTCTCAAGTTGACAATAAACAAATAGCCAGGACACTGTTCTTGCAGAGGACTGGAGTCTGATTCAGCACCCACACAGAGCAGATAACAACTACCAGTAAATTCAGCTCCGGGGATCTAATCCACTCTCCTGGCCTCCACAAACAGGCACACACACACACACACACACACACACACACACACACACTAAAAAACAAAGGTAAATCTTTGTTGTAATTGTTGTTGTCTTAGTCAAGACAGGGTTTCTCTGCTTTTTGGCTGCCCTGGAACTCTAGACCAGGCTGGCCTTGAATTCACAGAAATCCCCTGCTTCTGGGGTGACAAGTGTGTACCTCACATCTACTTAGCTTTATCTTAGCCTTATCTGGGCTTGGGGCCAATGCCTTTTTGGGGTCCCCATGGGATGGGAATGACTAGTTTGATTTAGCCATCTGCCCCAGGGCCTTTGCACTTTCCACTCCGTTCTATCTGGATAGTGTTCCCTAGGAACCTTTATTTCAATGCCCCCTCATTGAACACCTGGCTCATCAAAGTAAGTCTTAAGCAAATGAGAGTGGAGACGGGATCCCTACGGACTGGTTGGGCTGATGTGGTCCAAGCTGTGTCTCTAAGGAGTGGAATTAGAAGCAACATAAGGAAGAAGGGAGTGAAGAAGGCTTTTGGGTGACGGGCTGTCAAGGCTGGAGGAACAGCCAGCATGTGCAAAGGGCCTGAGGATCTTGGAGCCCTGCAAGGCTGCTGTGGACCCAGAGGGATGAGGAAAGATGGATTTGGGGTTGGGTGAGGTCAAAACCCAGCAAGGTAGAAGCTCTAGGGGCTTGTGAGTATAAGTGGTTGGGGAGCCAGGGTTGAGGAGGAATTTGCACCTGTCAGAGGCATTTTCTCACCTGTCCAGAATTTGCCTCTCATTCTAGGTCCTGGTCACGACACGGTTCTGTGCAAGTGTGTATGAATATGTATATGTCTGTGTGTGTGTCGTCATGTATGTATGTGTTGTCATGTGTGCATGTGTCATCATGTATGTGTGTATGTGTGTCTGCATGTGTGTGCCATCATGTATGTGTGTACATGTGTCTGCATGTATGTGTTTGTGTCATCATGTGTGTGTGTGTGTGTGTGTGTGTACATGTGGAAGCCATAAGTCGACCTGGATGTTATCTTCAATTGTTCTCTTCCTTGTTTTAAAAATGTTGTTTGAAACTTTGTTTATTATGTTTTAGTTATTTTATGGTTGGAGGCAGTAGCCAGTGCTCTTAACCACTGAGCCATCTCTCCAGCCCCAATTTAAGATTTTTTGGTGGCTGTTGTCAAAACAGAGTTTCTCTATAAAGCCCTGGCTGTCCTAGAATTTGCCCTGTAAACCAGGCTGGCCTCAAATGCAGAGATCCTCCCGCTTCTGTCTCCTGAGTGCTGGGACTAAAGGTGTGCACCACCAAGCCCAGCTTGAGTGCACTTTCTGTTGAGCTGTCTCATGTGTCCTTCCCCTTTAGCTTTGAGACCCTCTCTCACAGGACCCAGAGCTGACACTGTCACTGGACCCAGAGCTCACACTTACAGGACCCAAAGCTCACACTCACATGGAACCCAGAACTCACACTCATGGGATCCAGAGCTCACACTCACATGGGACCCAGAACTCACACTCATGGGACCCAGAGCTCACACTCACAGGACCTAGAGCTCACACTCATGGGATCCAGAGCTCACACTCTCATGGGATCCAGAGCTCACACTCTCATGGGATCCAGAGCTCACACTCACAAGATCTAGAGTTCACACTCATAGAACCCAGAGCTCACACTCTCATGGACCCAGAGCTCACACTTATAGGACCCAGAGCTCACACTCATAGGACTCAGAGCTCACACTCATAGGACCCAGAGCTCACACTCTCATGGGATCCAGAGCTCACATTCACAGGACCTAGACCTCACACTTTCATGGACCCAGAGCTCACACTCTCATGGACCCAGAGCTCACACTCACAGGACCCAGAGCTTACACTCACAGGACCCAGAGCTCACACTCTCATAGGACCCAGAGCTCACACTCTCATGGGATCCAGAGCTCACACTCACAAGACCTAGAGATCACACTCTCACAGGACCCAGAGCTCACACTCACAGGACCCAGAGCTCACACTCTCATGGACCCAGAGCTCACACTCTCATGGACCCAGACATCACACTCTCATGAACCCAGAGCTCACACTCTCATGGGATTCAGAGCTCACACTCTCATGGACCCAGACATCACACTCTCATGAACCCAGAGCTCACACTCTCATGGGATTCAGAGCTCACACTTATAGGACCCAGAGCTCACACTCTGATGGATCCAGAGCTCACACTTCAGCTGGCTACCAGTGAGCTCCAGGGACCTCCTGTCTCTGTCCTTACAGTCTGGGATTACAAGAATGTGCAGCGTCTACATGGGTGTTAGGGATCTGGATTCTGGTTCCTATGCTTGTGCCACAAATTCTCCGCCCACCGAGCCAGCCCCCTGGCCTAAGCGCGTGATTCCTGAGTGGCTTAGTGCTGCAGGGACCCTGACAGTTCTAAGCCTGCCTCTCCACTTGAGCAGCTGTCCTCTTCCCAACACTTGGAAGTCCTCCCTGAAGTCTAACTTTGTTTACTTTAAAATATTTTAGTTTTTGTTGAGACAAAGTTGTGCATAGACCTGGATGGACTCACTGTGTAGCCAAGGATGGCCTTGCACACCCGATACTCCTCGTTCACTTCTCAAGTGCTGGGGCGACAGGTGTGCACCCCACAGCCACTTTAGCTTTATGTTAGTCTTCTGTGGGCTTAGGGTCAATGCTTTCGGGGTCCCCACAGGGTGGGAATGACTAGTTTGATTTAGTGATATGCCCCAGGGCCTTTGCACTTTCCACTTCGTTCTATCTACCTGGATAGTGTTTCCCTCAGAAATTTTATTCCAATATCCCTACCTCTTCTTTCTGCTTAAGTTGCTTTCTCTCAGAAGGCTGCTGTGATTGGCCATTTAAATTTTTTATTCGAGACAGTTATGAAGCGAGTCAAGAGCGGCTTGAGCACACACGCAGGCTGCAGGGCCACAGCAGCCAGGCGAGGACTGAGGGATCTGAGTAACCAGCGGGAGATCAGCAGCTGGAGTGCATACACTGCACACAGCGAGGTTTCTCCCCAGGAAGGACAGCAAGAAAGGGAGGGTGCTCTCTCACACCACTAAGAAGAGTGTACAACTGGAAACTCACGGATGCTGATGGAGGGCTGGAGGTGTGTGACCAGTTGACAGGATGCTTGCCTGGTTTATATGAAGCTCTGAGTCCCACTCCTCAGCACTACACAGAACCCCAACTCTAATTCTAGCACTTGGGAGATGAATTGAATGTGAGGGGCTCAGGAGTTCAAGCCCACCTCTACTACAGAAGTTCTCAGTCTGTGTGTCGAGTCCCCTGGGGGTCGCATATCAGATATCCTGTCTATCAGACACGTACATTACAATTCACAACAGTGGCAAGTTACAGTTATGAAGCAGCAACAAAATAATGTTATGGTTGGGGTCACCACAGATCACAGATGAGGAAGGTTGAGAACCACCGCTCTGTTACATAACAGTGTTTGAGACTAGCTTTGGCTACACGAGACACCACTCCCCCCACCCCAGCTCTAAAAACAAGACAAATCGGGCTGATGGATAACTCACCATCCAAAGCTCTGGATTCCACCCCCAGCACCACACCATGTAGGTGCGGTGACGCATGCCCAGAATCACAACGCTCAAAGACACTGGCAGGAGATTGCCACTAATTTGGGGCCAGCCTAGGTTACAAAATAAGACTCTGTCACAAGGAGACAAAATGTACGATTCACATAGTTCTAGACTTTTCCACAGAATTATTTTCTGTTGCTGTTAACTTCAGAAAGCAAACCGCTGGTGTAGTGGGAACTCTATGCCAAGGGAGGTGCCTGAGATCACAGGTGTCAAGCCAAGGCTGAGGAAGCGTGCTGTGCTGCTACTTAGAGTTAAGCTAACCTTCCTCATCTTTGTCAAGGTGTGAACACCCCAGCTTGACTAGGGGTGGTAAAATCAGACAAACTGCATAAGGAGCCTCCTGGGGCTGCACCCAAAACTGAGGAGCTGGGGCGACACCTAGTGGGGGAGTGAGGTTTGTGCAGGAAGTGAGTGTGTGCTGTGTTTATACAAGCATGTGCTGGTGTGCAGGCATACATTTAATGGACGTATCTCAGTTGGGGGCTCCTTATAAGCACTCCACTTGGTTTTGTTGTTGTTGCTGTTTGTTTGGTTTTGGTTTTCCAAGACAGGGTTTCTCTGTGTAGCAACTAGCTATCTAGGAGGTCAGCCTGTAGATCAGGCTGGCCTCGAACTCACAGAGATCTGCCTGCCTCTGCTTCCATAGTGCTCAGATTAAAGGCATGCGCCACCACCATCTGGCTTTATTTTTGTTTTTAAATTTTAATCACATTTATTTATTTGGGAAGGAGAGAGTTCTTGGCCTGGGGCCCACATGAAGTCTAGCAAGTCAGAGCATGTGTAGGTCAGAGGACAACTTTGGGAGTCAGTCCTCTCTTTCACTGTTTGGGTGCCAGGGATGGAACTCAGGTCTTCCGGTTTGGCGCCAAGCCGCTTTAGTCTCTGAATCTTCTCACCTGCCACACTTTGTGTTTTTGAGAGAGGATCTCTTAATGGCCTGGAGCTTACCAAGTACAGGACTGGGTCCTGTCACTCTGGGGGTGGGGGCAGATTATGCTCTCACATTCTGAGACCTAAGAATCTAAGACCCCGGGTAGCAGCAGTCCTGGTTGTGTGCCTCAGGCCAGTCTAAGAGGAAGCAGGAAACATCCGAGCGGGGCTGAGAGATTGGATGAGGTGTGTGTGTAAAGCCGTTCACTGTAACACCAGTAAACCCTGGGCTTTCCCACTCCTCCTCCACTCCCACCTCCGTGTGTATGTGTCTCTGTGTTAGCATGTGTGTGGCTGTCTATGCATGTGAAGACCAGAGGTTGGCATTTGTGGTCTTCCTAGGTTGCTGTTTTATGTTGCGGCGTGATCTGTCCATGAACTTGGAGCATGCTGATTCAGTTAGTCTAGCAAGACAGCTCTCTGAAGATCCTATTTCCACCATGTGAGTGCTGAGAGTCCAAGTTCCGCGCAGCCCGCGCCTGCCTGACATTTACACGGGCTTTGGGAATCAGAAGTCATATCTTCGTGATTCATGTGGTGAGCACTTTACCCATGGAACCGTTTTATTTATTTATTTATTTATTTATTTATTTATTTTTATTTTTTTTGGTTTTTTCGAGACAGGGTTTCTCTGTGTAGTTGTGGCTGTCCTGGAACTCACTCTGTAGACCAGGCTGGCCTCGAACTCAGAAATTCGCCTGCCTTTGCCTCCCAAGTGCTGGGATCAAAGGCGTGCGCTACCACCGCCCGGCCATTTCATTTATTTATCTTAATGTGAGCACGTGTCTGCTTCTGGAGCCAGAGGACAGCTTGCAGGAGTCAGTTCTCTCCTTTTACCATATGGGTCCCAGGGCTAGAACTCAGGTCACCAGTCTTATCAGCAATCGCCTTTACCTACTAAGCCGTCTTGCCAGCCCCTTTCCATACAGTTCTAATGATCTGTTATTGATCCATTGGATGCCAAGTCCTACTTTGAAAATGGAACTATAAAATGTCACTGCAGAAAAATAAAGAAAGCCAAAAGTAAAGTTAGTTGAGGTCGTGGAGAGAATACACAACTCCTCATCCTTGAAGCCCAGAGATCCCAATTATCCTCAAGAAAATCACAGTAAGGCTGGAGCGATGGCTCCACAGTTAAGAGCACTGGCTGCACTTCCAGACGACCTGGGTTCAATCCCCAGCATCCATGTAGCAGTTCACAACTGTCTGTAACTCCAAAAGGTCTGACATCCTCGTACAGACATGCATATAGGCAAAACACAATACACATGAAATAAAAATAAATAAATTATTTTTTAATATAAAAAGAAAGAAAGGGGGATGGAGAGATGGCTCATGAGCTAAGAGCACTGGCTGCTCTTCCAGAGGCCCTGAGTTCAATTCCCAGCAGCACATGGTGGCTCACAATCATCTGTAATGAGATCTGGTGCCCTCTTCTGGCACACAGGTGTACATACAGACAGAGCACTCATACATAAAATAAATATATAAGTCTTAAAATTAAAAAAAGGAAAGAAAGAAAAAGAGAAAAGCACAGTAAATACACCAAGAAATTGATACTTTTCCCTCCTTGTTTCCCTGGTAATTTCAGTGTGACACACTGGTGACAGGGAGAGATGAGGTGCAACTTGCTTTGGAGTGCCTGAGAGTCTACAAGTCCAAGAGACAGACACAAGCTGGGCATGGTGGTGCATGCCTGCCATCTTAGCTCTCTGAAGGCTGAGGGACAAAACTTGAAAGATGAAGGCTGGTGTGGGCAACTTAACAAGCCTTTGTTTTAAAATAAAATACAAGGAAGCTAGGAGTGTGGCTCAGCTGTAGAGCCTTGCCTAGAGTCCCCCAGGGATGGTTTGGGGGCGAGGCTTAGCTGTAGAGCCCCTGGCTAGAATCCCAGGGGAAAGGGGCTGGGGACAAGGCTCAGGCCGTACAAGCACAGTAGGCAGAGGATTGTTTCCCAAGCCAACATAAACTGGAAGTACATGGCTTCTGGGAATGTAACGCAGGATGGGAGATGAGGTCAGAGGTGAATGTGGTAAGGATGGTTGTGATCTGGCTACAAAGACTTTGAATTCTAAGTTAAGGATTTCAGAAGTTTTTGAGTTGTCAGTAAATAGTCACAGGCTAGAAGAGATAACTCGGCGGTTAAGAGCATTGGCTGGACTCCCATAGAACCCAGGTTTGGTTACCAGCACTCACATGGCAGCTAAAAACCACCCTTAAGTACAGTTCCAGAGAAATAGATGCCCTTCTGTGAGCACCACAGGCACCAGGCAAAACACGCATACACATAAAATAAGTAAAACACACACACGCACACGCACACGCACACGCACACGCACACGCACACGCACGCGCACGCGCACGCGCATGCACACGCACACGCACAGAGGATTATAATGATGAGGGATCCTTATGAGTTCAAGGCTATAACAAGATCCTGTCTCTCAAAATCAAAACCAAGCTCATCACTGGTTGTGGAGATGGCTCTTCGGTCGAGTGCTGGCCTAGAACACACAAAGCCCTGTGTTCCAACCCCAGCACCACAGAAGCTGGGCATGATGGAGCACTCCCATGATGGAGCACTCCCATGATGCTAGCACTCAGGAGGAGGATCAGGAGTTCCAAGTCACATTTGGCTATGTAGCAATTTTGAGACTATCCTGGGCTACTCCAAACAATGTTTTAAAAGAGCAACCAAAAACAAAACAAAACAAAACAAACAAACAAACAAAAACCACACAAAAGAAAACAAAACAATAACAAAAAACCACACAGAAGTGTCAAAACTTGATTCTAAGTACACCAAAAGTTCATCATTTCCAACATGAAAGTAGAAAACCCAGCGAAACCTGGTTTAACCACAGTCTCACTCAGTATTGAGACTACAGAGACCTCTGCAAGTTGGCTTTGGAGATAAATAAATCCCATGGAGTACATGCATTTGCCCATGGAGTCTGGGAATCATGGGACTGAAAGATGGCTCAGCAATTAAGGTTTTGTTTCTCTTTCGGGGAACCCAAGTTTGGTTTCCAGAACCCACATGGGGCAGCTCACAGCTACCTATAATTACAGCTCTAGGGCACCCCCTTCTGGGCTTTGTGGCCATTACATTCACACGTGCACATACACATATGCAGATATACACACATACATAAGTAAAAATAATTAAAAGAGCCAGGCATGGTGACTCACACCTTTAATCCCAGAACTCCAGAGGCAGAGACAGGCCTCTGTGAGTTCAAAGTCAGCCTAGTCTATAAAGCAAGTTCCAGGACAGCCTGGGTAGTTAAACTGAGAAAACCTGTCTCAAAACAAACAAACAAACAAACAATAAACAAATAAATAAAAGAATGTGTGAATTGTGACAATCTACTATGTGTGACCAGAAGTTGGGTTGCTGGGTTATGTGGGAAATTCTGATGAAGTTTTCCAGTGTTGAGGAGTTTCTGGCAACGCTGGGTGTAATGGTTCATGATCCCAGTATTCCAGAGACAGAGGCAGGTGGATCTCTGTGAGCTGAAGGCCAGCCTGGTCTACATAGTAAGTTCCAAAACAGCCAGGGCCACATAGAGCCAGGGCTCAAAAAACCAAAAACCAAAGGGGGGGGAGGGGGAAGAACTGCTTGCTGCAAGATGGCCTCTGACCCTCATACCCATGCTGTGGCGTGCATCAAATAAATAAATAAATAGTTTCTGGCAGATATGCAAATTAACCCTTCTACCAGGCAGCCTTCAGCCATCTCACACCCTTTGGATTCCTGGTGTTGCTGGTTTTTTTTTTTTGTTTGTTTGTTTGTTTTTCTTCTCCTATATTCTGATAGCCACAAACTAGGTTCTTGAGAGGCTGAGGGGGCACTCTCATGTTAAGTACCTGTTATTAGCATGTAGATATCCCACACATACTAAATGTCTGATCTTGTGGTTGTGTGTGTGTGTGTGCGCGTGTTAGTGTAGAGGTCAGGAGTCAGCCTTGAGGGTTATTTCTCAGGAGCCAGCCGCTTAATGTTTTGGAGAGTCTCACCGACCTGGAGTTTACCAAGTAGGCTAGCCTGGCTGACTAGTGAGCTGCAGGCTGCCCTGCCTCCCTAGCACTGAGATACAGGCATTACAGCATGCCTAGCTTTTTCTTCTTTTAAAGACTATCTTTCATTTATTCCCTGACAATTCCATGCATGTATACAACATATCTTGTTCATGCCCACTCCCACTCCCCTGCCCCACTTTCCCAGAAATGCCCCAAAACATTTCCTTTCCACCTTTATGTTCTTTCCTGTCCCGCCGCCCCCCCCCGGACCCCCCCAGGAACAAATCAGTGCTTCCTGTTGACCTTGTTTGGGTCTTGTATAGGTAACTGTGTCTATGGTAAGCTCCTGAATGCTATGCTGTGTCACATCCAGAGGCCAGAGTGTCACAGTTTCCTCCCCATCCTCTGTCTTTATGTCCTCTCCTTCCTCCCCATCCTCTGTCTTTATGTCCTCTCCTGCGATGAGCCCTGAGCCTTGTGTGGGGGCTGGGTCCGGAGGTTTGAGACAGATGCTCCATTTAGGGCGGAGCACTCGGTCACTATGCTCAGCGTTTTGCACAGATACGAGTCTCTAACTGCTGCACACTGCAGAGAATGCTTCTGTGAACAAGGTTGAGAGCCGCAATGATCTATGGGTAAAAAGGCAGGCAGTTTGACAATTTGTCCATTCAGCAGCGCTACAGTGGTAGGCTGCCCCCTAGGGGCCATGACCTCCCACACCGCGGGCTTCTCATCAGGTTTACAGGAACCGAGCAGGCAGGAGTTAGTTCCCTTCTGGGTAGTAGACTTCAAATCCGCCAGAAAATGGTTGGTCACCTCCGTAACCGTCGTTCCACTATTGCACAAGTGGCCATAGCTTGCTTGGCAGGTTAGTAAGATTCAGCACTAAGATCATCCGTGATTTTTTTTTTTGGGGGGGGGGGGGGCGGGGTTAGGGATCAAACTCAGGTCCTCATGCTTGCCAAACACTTTGCCCACTGACATGTCTTCCTGGATCCCAGAGGATCGATTTTGTATATAATGTGCGGTAGAAGTCACTTCCACGGTCTTCCCCACTGTGAACCAGCCCAAATTAATCAGCCTCGTATAGACTCTGTGATCAAATGCTGGGTGACTTTGGGAAAGATTCTCAGCATCTCTGTGCTTCTAAGCCCTCGTGGGTTTTTGTTGTTGTTGCTTTTGGGTTTTTTTTTGTTTGTTTGTTTGTTTAGTTTGTTGTTCTGGGAAGTAACTATAGAGCCTCGTGCATGATGGGAAAGCACTTTACCACTGGTGCTCCATTCCCAGCCTCTTTGACTCATTTTTAAAACGGGGATTACTGCTGCATGCCTTTAGTTCCAGTACTTAGAGTCAGAGGCAGGTACATCTCTGTGAACTCAAGGGCAGCCTGATCTACATGGAGAGTTCTAGCCTTACCAGAACTACACAGTGAGACACTGACTCAAAAAGGAGATGGCTCAATCGGTAAAGTGGTTATCATGCAAGCATGCGAACCAGAGGTACTGCTGTGTGCACTGTATCCTAAGGTATGCAGAGACAGAAGGATCTGTGGGACCTCTGGCAACCAGCCTAGCCAAAGTGATGAGCTCAATATTTAATGAGGAACCCTCTGTCAAAACACATTGAAGCCAGGTAGTCGTGGTGCACACATGCCTTTAATTCCAGCATTCTGGAGGCAGAGGCAGGTAGATCTCTGAGTTTGATGCCAGCCTGGTCTACAGAGAAGTTTCAGGATAGCCAGGGCTACACTGAGAAACCCTGTCTAGAAACCCAGCAAAACAAAAGGAAACAAACCATATAAGTTGGATGCCCATAGAGGAAGACACCAGCCTGTGCACTTGAGCAAAGCATATGTGTGCACTCACACTCACACGTGAACATGCATACACATAAGAGCTGGCATTGGTGTTGTATTAAAGAAAAGGACTGTGGAGGGTGATGAAGGGGTGAGAAGCCATAAGCTCTAGTTTCTGTGGGTCCATTAGGGCCAAGCCTAGGCTATGGGATGAAGCCAGAATCTTTGCTGTGTGTATATTAGTCAGGGTTTTCTAGAGGAACACAACTGATAGAATATATATACATATGTATGTATAGTCATTCATTCATTCATTCATTCATTCATTCATTCATTTACTTAGGTTTTTCAGGGTGGCTTACAGGCTGTGGTCCAGCTAGTCCAACAATGGCTATATACAAACGGAAAGTCCAAGAATCTAGAATTTATTCAGTCTGTGAGGCTGGATGTCTCAACTGATCTTCACAGTATATGCTAGAATCCCAAAGAAGTAGCTCTCATGCCATTTAAGGAATAGACTTGCTATCAAGAGGGAGGGCAAATGCGCAAAGAGCAGAGCAAAGTCTTCCTTCTTTCTACATCCTTTTTCATTTGTTTGTTTGTTTGTTTCTTTGAGACAGGGTTTCTCTGTGTAGCCCTGGCTGTCCTGGAACTCACGCTGTAGACCAGGCTGGCCTCGAACTCAGAAATCCACCTGCCTCTGCCTCCCAAGTGCTGGGATTAAAGGCGTGCGCCACCAACACCCAGCTTTTCTATGTCCTTTACATGGATTGTCACCAGAATGTGTGGCCCAGATTAAAGGTGGATCTTCCCACCTCAAAGGATCTGGATTAAAAGTGAATTAAGAAAAAAAATCCCTCACAGGTATACCTGGTCTCCTGAATTTTAGTTAATTCCAGATGTAGTCAAGTTGACAACCAAGAATAGCCGTCACTGTGTGTAAAGATAAGAAAGTTTGTTAAGTTTATGGCAGCCATGAGGCTTCATCATAGTACTTGGGTGTAGAGGCAAAGGGATTGTTGCAAGTTCAAAACCAGTGGGGGCTGTGTAGCCAGTTCCAGGAGGGTCAAGACTTCACAGTGAAAATCTGTGATGAGACTGGGATGTGGCTCAGTGGGTAGAGTGCTCTGCCTCGCTTGCACAAAGCCCTGAGTTTCATCCCAGCACTGAATAGATTAGGGGTAGTGGTGCAGACCTATTATCTCCAACTCAGGGGTTGGAGGCAAGAAAACCAGGAGTTCAGGGTCAGCCTTCCTTGGCTGCATAGTGATTTCAAGGCCAGCCTAGGTTATGAGACTCTGTCTCAAAAAATAAAAAAAATAAAATACAAGTAAAGCTGTTTCATACAGACATGGAAGACGTACCCTGAAGTAGCCTGTAAGTGTGGAACCAGGGCCCCCATCCAGTCGGGGGACGGGCTGAGGTTCCTCACTTTGTTCTCCTTTTCCGCTGCCCCCCCTCATCCCCCGCCATCAATTCAGGAATTTACCTTCCCCGACTCTATGAACTTGCGTTTCCCTGGACATTTTATATAAATGGATCATAAACTCTATGGCTGCTTCTCTGCAGCTCCTTTTCCGTAGAACTGCTTGTGTGGTCAAGGCAGGCTGGAGTGGGCATTGAGAGTCCCTCCTGTGTGGGCTGAAAGTCAGTGAGATCAGTGTGCCAGGATGGCTGCCTTTCTTGTTGTTGGAGAACCCAGTGCTATGAAGGTCATCTGTATGTCTTTCTGCAAGCTCACCCTTTGCTCTGGGGTAGATGGATCCTCGGGTTTTCTGACAAGTTCCTACTTACCTTCTCAGAAGTTACAAAGCTCAGAGCAGTGGAAACATTTTCTAGTCCTGGTGGCAGAGTTACGAGTACCATACACCAACCTCTCACAGATGCTTAATACTCTTTTTTAGTTGGGGTCTCCAATTCACTATAGAGCTGCATTATGTAGCTGAGGCTGGTCTTGAACTCTTGATTCTCCTGCCTCTATCTCCCTCTCTCTATCTCTGTCTGAGATTATAGTGTGTCTATCCCTGGTTTATGCAGTGTTGGGGATGGAATTCAGGGCTTCATGCATTCAGGGAAGCATTTTACTAATAGAGACAGATAGCCCAGCCTTGACACTCGTGTGTGTGTGTGTGTGTGTGTGTGTGTGTGTGTGTGTGTGTGTGCACATGCACGAACGTCCACATACGTGCATGGGTACACATGTGTGTGGAGGCCCTAGGTTGTGTGAGTGCGCATGCACACTCCTGTGTCTACATGTGTACATGAATACACATGTATGTGGAGGCCGGGTTGATCGTTGGCATCTTCCTCAACCACTTCTCTATTTCATTATTATTATTATTTATCATTTCAGATAGTCTCTCTTTAAACCTAAAACTCACTGATCCAGCTAGGCTGCCAGGAGAGTGAGTACCAGGGGTCTTCCTGTCTCTTTTCCCCATTCCCAGGACAAAGGTTACAGACATGGGCCAACATAATGAAGTTTGCAAACACGTTATGGACTTATCCTCTCCCCAGCCTCTCAGATAATCTCTTTTAAAAAAAAAATTTTCCGGGCAGTGGTGGCACATGCCTTTGATCCCAGCACTTGGGAGGCAGAGGCAGGCGGATTTCTGAGTTCGAGGCCAGCCTGGTCTACAGAGTGAGTTCCAGGACAGCCAGGACTACACAGAGAAACCCTGTCTCAAAAACAAAAAAAGATTATTTTATATATATCAGACACACTGTCACTGTCTTCAGGCACACATATATGTGGAGGCATCAGATCCCATTACAGACGGTTGTGAGCCACCATGTGATTGCTGGGAATTGAGTGCAGGACCTCTGGAAAAGCAGTCAGTGCTCTTAACTGCTAAGCCATCTCTCCAGCCCCTCAGATACTCTTTTTTAAAGTATTTTTTATGGGTGTGCCTGATTGTACACCACATAAGTACAGGAACCCCAGGAATCCAGGAAAGGGCATTGGATCCCTTGTTGCTGGAGTCACAGGTGGTTGAGAGCTGACCGGTGGTGCTGGGACTGAACCTAGGTGATCTGGAAGAGCAGCCAGAGCTCTGCAGAGCTTCTCTCCAGCCCTTTCTGACACTTTCTAATGGGGACAATTGGAGTGGGTGACATGAGTTGTTTGTCCCATGAAATACAGAGGTCGGGTGTCTGGGAAGTAGGTTGAAGTGGTGTGAACCCTGGGTGGAGATTGGACCACAAATTAGTCTTGGTCAGAGACACACTTAGTCAACCAGTGAAGAACAATTAGATTCTTTCTAGTGACACATGCCTATCATTCCAGCTTCAGGAGGTAGAAGCAGGAGAATCAGGAGTTCGAGGTCACCCTTGGCTACACAGGCCAGCCTGGTCTACATTAAACCCTGTCTAAACAAAAGTGGGGGCTAGACATGTGGCCCAGTAGTGCTTGCCTGGCATGCATGAGACTGTGGACTTGATCCCCCACATTGAAGTGCAATATCTGATAAGTATCTGATAGTTAAGCAAGGTAAAGGCAGATGGTGCTAAGGGCTCTAACTTCAGGAAATGGTCAAGGAAGTTTCTCCAGGTAATATTCAGGCCATATTGGAGTGAGGGTTATGACTCTGAAACATGTGCATGTGCCTAGCATGTATGAGGCCCTGACTTCCATCCCCAGCACAGAAAACAAGCAAACACAAGTAAAACACCAAAATGACATTCAGACCTGGGGACACGGCTTGCCACACAAGCATGACGACTTGAGATGCCCAGGGTTCATTTTAATGCTGGGCAGGTGACCCAAACATCTGAGAGTCAGAGACAGACAAGGAGCTGTCTGGAGTCTAGACTGGCAAGTTCTTGTTTGACTGAGAGACTCTGACTCAATAAAGTCGAGAGTGAGGGAAGAAGACACCTGATATCGATATGGGCAGGTGCATCTCCCACATCTTATACTCCCCCCACATGCAAACACACATGGACATGTGCATGCCCCAATCACTCGGGGTTGGATCAGGGAAGCAAAGGAATAGGTAGAGAGTCAGAAAGGAGAGCTGATGCACTCTTCTGGCTTTCACACAAGTTCTAGGACCCACATTGGAGAAGAGACAAGAAACTCCCACAGGTTGTTCTCTGATTTCTGCGCCCCACAGAAACACAGTAAGTAAGTAAGTAAGTAAGTAAGTAAGTAAGTAAGTAAGTAAGTGAATGTAATTAGAAAAATTGAAAAAGAAAAAAAGCGCCCCAGTCCTAGCAGAAAGAAAGGGAAGCAATAGCCCTCACTTCTCCTGTCTCTGTCTGCTCCTTCCCAATACGTAGACTTAATAAAAAGCCAGTGGGCAAAGAGTTCTGGGAACTATAGTGTAATGGAGGACAGGGCATGTTGCTCACCCCACCAGGACAGAGACTTAGTGAAAGATGCAATCAGGCCACCTGGATTTCTTCGGTAAAATGTTTGTCAGCTACCAGGGACAGCAAATGCAAAGGTCCCTGGACAGGAAAGGGGATGAGATAAATAAATGTGCTTGCACAGGGAGAAGGGAAGGCGGAAAGATCTGGATATTTAGGATAGAGAAGGCAGAGAGGCAGGGACAGAACTAGGAAATGATAAAGTATTTCAAGAAGGGAATGAGTATGGAAATTAGAAAGTTATTAAATTGTGTGTGTGTGTGTGTGTGTGTGTGTGTGTGTGTATGTTTGCACATGTGTGAGCTATGGCAAGCACGTGGAGATTAGGTGCTAGTGGAAGGCAATTGGTTCTCTCCTTCCATCACATAAGCCCTGTTGAACAAACTCAGGATTTCGGGCTTTTATCTTTGTCTGCTGGGCAATCTTGCCAGCCCAAGAAGGCTATTGCCATCTTTAGTGAGAAGATTTTGGGGTGCATGGAGGAGAGAGAAGGGGAGTGCCTTGTAAGTGCTCCCCGTCCTTACAGAGCTTGGTTGTATGAGCTAGGCCTGTTTCCTAGCATCCATGGTGAGGAGGTGAGAAAGTCTGTCATTGTGGAGGCTCACCACAGCCCAGTGATCTTAGAGTCTGATGTCAGATACACCTGGTTGTAAACCACAGTAGGGGTTTGACAAAACAGCTCATTCCAGCCTCATTCAAGGCACAATTCTGTGCCTGCCCCAGACCCTCTGCACTGCTGTTCTCCCTCCTTTTGAAAACCTCCTGAAATAATGGCTCCTTACTTCACCATATGGTGTGGCTTAAAAATTACCTTCTCTGGTCACCGTGTTTAAAGGCCTACCTGAATATATGACTCAATAGAGTATGTGCCATCCAAGTATAGATTCGGATCCCCAATATCTAAATCAGAAGTCAGATGGGTCATGCCTCCATTCCATCACTGGGGAGGCTGAGACAGGCTCTTTGGCCCCTGTCTGGCCAGCTTAGCCAAATCAGGGAGCTCCAAGCTCAGTGAGAGACCTTGTCAAATATTAAGGTGCAGGCGGGTGTGATAGCCCATGCCTTTAGTCTGAGCCAGAGCTACACAGTGAGAATGTGTCTCAAAACTAACTTACTAAAAAGACTGAATAAGCCGGCCAGTGGGGCACACACTCGGGAGGCAGAGGCAGCCAGATTTCTGAGTTCTGAGGCCAGCCTGGTCTACAGAGTAAGCTTCAGGACAGCCGGAGCTACACAAAGAAACCCTGTCTCGAAAAAAAAAAAAAAGACTAAATAAAATCTACTGACTAATAATCAGAGAGACACCGAGGAAGACACTCCACATATACCTCTGGCTTCTTCACGTTTGCACACAGGTCTTGCACAATCTACTCCTCTTTAGTCTCCACCTTCTGATACCTATTTGTACTTTCCTTTGTTTTCTATGTCACTCAAATTTCTTTTTACACGTATTTAATACACTAACGAGGTGGGATGGGTGACTATATGGACACAGCCTTCAAGCGGCGGTCAGAGGACACTTTGGGGGAGTCGTTAGTTATCACCTATCTTCTGATGGATCTTAAGAGATCCAACTCAGGTTGCCACCTCTCCCCCCCACCCCGCCCCTCGCCTCTCGCCTTTTTTGATGTTGGCGGGGATGGGGCCTGGGGCTTCAGAGATGTTGGGCAAGCTTCTACCACTGGGCTACATCCCCAGCCCTTCCTCAAAGTTCTTGCTGTCTCCGTAATGCAGTGTTCTTGAGCTTTGCTCTGTAGTTGAACGGCAGGCTACCTCCAGCCTCTTCCACATACTGACCCATCAGGTCCCCAGAACCACTTTACAGATGAGAAAACTGAGACAGAATAGCTATTGCTGGAGGTTACGTAGGGGCAGACCTGCTTCGCAGTAGAGTCGAGACAGTTCAGGACCCCCCAGCACCCCGAGGTTGGGTGCTTCCGTCTCCGCAAGCGGCCAGCGTGGTAAAGGCCTGAGTCATCGCCGCCTCCAGACGGCGGCGGCCGCCGGCCGAGGGCGACGGCGGCGGCGGCGGCGGGAGGTGATGCGGGGACGCCAGGAGGGGGCGTGAGTCCAAAACCGAAGAGAGGCGACCGCGCGGGCACTCTGCTGCCCCGCCGCTCGCTGCGCTTTCCAACCTCCCTCACCAGGGGACCAGCCCAGTGCAGGTCCCTGGGGGCTGGAGGGGACCCGAGGTATAAGTTCCCGCCTCCCACCCCAAGTTTTAGTTGTGAGTCAAACCGTGCGTTGGGACTTGTCTGCAAAACGAACTGTCTGGGTTTGCGACAGTCCCGAGTGGCACCGCCGCCCTCGAATGCGCAGGGGAAACCCTCCCACTCCCCAAGTCACCCGCACTCCAGAGTCTGTAACCGCCACCCTGGGCTTCCCTTGTCCCGAATCCACAAAGGGATCCCTTTCAGAATTATCTGGGGACCAGGAAAGCCAGGAGAAAAGAGTCTCGGAGCTCGGGAGAGCACCGAAGTCTGTCCCGCACTGCTCTCTGTGCGTCACGGGCTCGGGACCGGGCTCTGCACCCGACCGAGCAGGTGGGTGGAGACATCCGACTTCCACCCCTGTCAGTTTTGGGTGGAAGGTGTGGGCTGGATATTTTTCGGCCTGAAACTTAAGGGTTTAGGAGAGGGGATGTTTCGTGCAAGGGAGCCCAGGGATCACCACTAGGATACAGAGGGGACTCGAGCGAGGATGGAGGATGTAGCTGGGGGGCGGGGCCGGGGATGCCGCGGCGGCGGGGTTGGGGGAGGTGGCGAGGGTGTTGCTGGCAGGGGATGTCCCCATTTCTGCAGGTGGGGGAAGGTCCGCCAGAGGCTCTGCGGGGAGGTGGGGGGCAGGGTGGGTGCACCCCTGTTCTCCCCCCAGTCCCGCTGGCTCTAGGGCCGGAGCCGTGACGTCACGGCGGCTGGAAGTGCCCGGCGGTGGCGCGGGAGGGGGTGGCCGAGCCGGCGCCTTATAAAGCTGAGCCCGCGAGGCGCGCGGAGCCGCAGCCGCGCGCGTCCCCAGTGTCACCCCATCCTCATCCCACCGGCCACCGCCCCCTTGGACCCTGTCATCTCTCCATCAGGACCCCCCACCCCTCCACCCCACTGGGGTGGGTAAGCGACAGCTTGAGTGCCGAGCAAAAGGGACGGAACACCTGCTTTTTTTGGGGTGGTGGCGCGGGGCATGAGGCGAGGGGCGCGATGTCGGTGCCGCTGCTCAAGATCGGGGCGGTGCTGAGCACCATGGCCATGGTCACTAACTGGATGTCGCAGACGCTGCCCTCGCTCGTGGGACTCAACAGCACCGTGTCCCGCGCGGGCTCCTCGGAGAAAATCGTGAGTGGCCAGCCGACTGGGGGGCGCTCCGGTTAGGGGGGGCGTGGTGCCCGCAGACCCCGCGACAGCTCCTAGGACAGGGACCCTCACAGCCCCAAAGTGACAGAATCCAGGGTACGGGCGGGGATGTCATCTCGAGGGGACGTGGTCTCTTGGGGGTCCTGGGCTGGACCCTGAGGCACAAGGGAGCCCCGCGCCCGGCAGAGCTCTGGGTTTGATGATTGCATTTGCTGGGCTAGAGCCCTCTCCGAGGGGACCTGCTAGTGCCACCGGGGTATCAAGCTGGCTCCAGCCCCAGGCGGAGGCGGCAGGGCTGCGGAATTGAACCAGATCCCGGCAGAGTGGGGCGGAGTTGGGCGGTTTTGGGGAGCCAAGAGGGTGTTTTGCTGTGTTGGAGTGATTAGGGGACATTTCGAAGTCTCCCGTATATCTTCAGCCTGTGGGACTCTGGCTGTCTCTAAGTGTCACTGAGTAGTGTTCTCTCTCCTTCTCTGAGTCTCTCCCCCCTCCCTTCTATTTCTTTCTTTCTGACTTAGTGTTTCTTTTTTCTTCTGTTTTTTTGCTTGGCTTTCTTTCCCCTGCACCTGGTACCAGCGTTTCTCTTCCCGTGATTTGTCTCCTGGAGTACCGAATATTGATCTCTCTAACTCCTCACCTTTGGAGATGGGGGTGGGGGAGGGGGTGGGGCTCGACCCCCGGGCAGAAGCTTCTCAGCCTCCCTTCTGTTTTTATCATCCGCCGGCTTCCCTCCCCTGCTGGTAGTTCCCTGGGAGGGAGAGGGGCACACTCAGTCTTGTTAATCATGGTGGCTCTGTCCTGTTGACGGCGGAAGATGCTCTACTATTGAAAACTTCCCTCATGCCCTGTTCCCGTCCCTGTGGGAGCCCCTCTGATCGTTAGTTTGTTTGTGGGACTCCCCTTAATTCCACCCATCTGACCCTATCTCTTCTTCCCTTTCGTATTGTTACAATCTCAACAGCCCCTCATGTATCTGTAATAACCCCTTTCCTCCTGGCCAAAAAAAAAAAAAAAAAAAAAAGGACTTTGCTCCCAAAAGCTACAGCTGTGGGGTGTGAAGGGGTGGGGACAGCAACTCACTGAGTCCAAGGCATAGCCCACCCCACGGGCCAGGGGACATATGGTACTTGACACTAAAGCAAGCTTTCAGCCCAGGTCCTCAGACTTGCAGTTCTTTGAAACATGGTGTCTTTTTTGTGTGTCTGTGACATCAAGTGTCACTGTTTTGGTACGTCTTGTTGTGTCTGTCTGAGCCTGTGGTTTGGGGGTTTGGAGCGGTCAGTGAAGAGAAACTTGACTATGTCTCTGACATAAGGGTGCAGGTGTATTCTCCCCAATGTGGGTGTGTTTTCCCCAGTGTGGGTGTGTCCTTGTATGATTGTTTATGGATGGACATGTGTCTGCAGTTGTTTATCCCTGACTATGGGTGTGGGATCATTCTGTGAAATGAGTTTGAATGCACAGGTGTGACAGCGCCTTTTGAGTGTTGCTATCCCAGGGGGGACATTGATAGTGTCATTGAAATCAGAAGCCACATTCACCTTTCCTGTCTGAGTGGGATCTGTGTGAGTGCCTGTGTACTGTGTGAAAGTATCTGTGTACACAAGAGCCTTTGACATATCTGGGGGACATGTGCAGAGTATGTCAGAGTGTTTGAGTTATAATTTTTGTTTATGTTTTACACATGTTGTGTGTGTGCACATGCATGCATGCCACAGTGCACATGTGAAGGTCAGAGGACAACTTGCAGGAGTCAGTTCTCTTCTTCCACCATCTGGGTCCCAGGGGTCCAACTCAGGTCTCCAGGCTTAGTGGCAAATGACTTAACCGGGCCTTGAGTTATGATTGTGTGTGTTCATACATTGAATATTTTTATGTGTGTATTTATATATGCATATGTTTATGTATGCTTAGCTGGTATACATGTGCATCACTTTTTATGAATTGTATGTTTCTATAAGCTGGGAGGCGGTGTTTGTGAACCCAGACAGACCTGGCTCCTTCATAGCAAACAGCACCATGGTGTAGAATTCCCCTGCGCCTAACTGTTGAGGCCCCCGCTTCCCAAAAGCGTTCTGCAGCACACGCTGCTAGATCTGTTAGGGTGAAGCCTGGGGTGGGGCTGTGGCACGAGGACGCTCAACACATGTCTTGGAGTTGAGAGACTCCTAACTACTGCAATCCCAGCAATTGGGAGGGTGAGGCAGGGGAGTAGCCACAAGTTCCAGGCCTCTTTCTCAAAGAGGGAGAGTTGGAGCCTGGAGGGTTAGCTTAGCATGAAGAGTGCCAGCTGTTCTTGTAGAGGACCCAGGTTCAGTCGTTACCAACATCCATCTGGCAGCTCACAATTGTCTGTAATTCCAATTCCAGGGACACCAACAGCTGCTTCTGACCCTTGAGGGCACTAGGCATGCATGTGGTGCACAACCATACATGTAGACAATGTGTCTATACACATACAAGAATGAAGGGAGAGAGAAATACAAAAATAAAGGTTATTTAGGTCTATAGAGGGTCTAGACTCCTCCAAGTTGCTCAACTCTGGCCATTGGTAGCAGCATCCCAAGCTACTGCCACCGAGAAAGTCAGTAATAAGTCCTGTGTCACAGAACTGCAGGCAACAGAACCTCTCTAGATTCTCCATAGGTCCATCCACCCATCTACTCTTTGTCCATTTATCTGTCCATCCATCCATCCATCCATCCATCCATCCATCCATCCACTCATTCATTCTTTGTCCTTCCATCCATCCATCTGTCCATCTGTCTTTCTATCCATCCACCCATCCACGTATCCACCTAGCCGTCTATCCACCACTACTCATTCACCCATTCTTCCTTCTAGCTACTCATCTGCTCTCCTATCCTTCATCCATCTTTCTATTCATCCATTCATCTACCCTTCCATCCATCTTTCCTTCTGTTCACTCATCAGCTAGCCAACCTGCCATCTTTCCTTCCATCCACCCAGACAGCCATCTGGCATTTTGTATCCATCCAACCTTACATCCATTCTCTGTCCTTCCATCTATCCACCCTTCTTTTCTTTCATCCATGTGTTCATTCACTCATCTTTCCATCCCTCCATCATTCCACCAACCTCTCTCTTTCTCTCTCTCTCTCTCTCTCTCTCACACACACACATACACTCTCTCTCTCTTTCTCCAATCCCTCTTTCCATCCATTATCCACCATCCAACCATCTGTTAATCTGCTATCCACAAATCTGTACTTTCAACGTCTTTCAGCTCATTAATTTATCCCTTTATTCATTTAATTGAATTTATTTAACAAAAGTACCAATTGCCTCTTCTATACAAGCGTGTCTACACTGAAACAAACCTCCCTGCCCGGAGTCTTTCAGAATATATGCTGTCAGTGGTAGGATTTAGATTTGGATATGTCTGGGTTTTAATTCTGGCCCCGCAACTTAACGGACCATGTGACCTTGGTGAAAATCATTGAATCTTCCTAAACACCAGTTTCCTTGTTAGGTAAGGAGAATTCAGAGTCTCTATGAGACTGGAAGATCCATGCAGAGGCTGGTGTTGGAACTCAGGGCTAGACTTCTTGCCTGGTACTCAGCCTTGTGTTCAATCCCAGCACCACAAAAACAACCAGCAACATCTGCAAAGAAGCCCATGTTTTGCTCACTGCTGCACTCTATGGCCTGATGTAGCCAAATCACAATAAATTGTCTGCCATGTAGCTGAATCTGCAATTACATCTTGGACTCTACCTTCAGATGGAAACCAATGGCTGAGTGCACAGCGGGTATCTGTTACAGGCAAGCATGTAGTGTGTTTACAATGAGGATTTTCTTTTTCAGTTTTCAAGGGCTGAAGAGATGGCTGAATGGGTACAGCATTTGTCTTGCAAACGTGGGGAGCTGAGTCAACCCCTGAACCCAGTAATGCTGAACGCAGTAGTGCACGTGTGTGATAGCAGTACTCCTGTGGAGAGGTGGAGACTGGAGAATCCCTGGGGGCTCGGGGCCAGCTAGTCTGGCAGGTACAGTGGTGACAAGGGACCTTTTTACAAACAAGTTAAAGTACAAGGGCAGACAGTTGAGGTTGCCCTCTGAGCTCCACATGTGCACATAACATGAACACTCGTGCACATACATGATTACACACACACACTATCACACACGCCATCACACTCACACTATCACACTCACACATACACCATCACACTCACACACATATCATCACACACACATACCATCACACTCACACACACTCTCACACTCTCATACTCACACACACCATCACACTCACACACACACACCATCACACTCACACACACACACCATCACACTCACACACACATACCATCACACTCACACACGCTCTCATACTCTCACACTCTCACACTCACACACACACCATCATACTCACACACACCCCATTACACTCACACACGCCATCACACTCACA
>JANHMN010000006.1:74872303-74882303 GCA_030674055.1 Rhabdomys pumilio
CTCTCTCTCCCTCTCTCCCTTTCTTTCTAGACAGGCTTTTTTTTGTAGCCTTGGCTATTCTAGAACTCACTGTGTAGACCAGGCTGGCCTGGAACGTACAGAGATCCACCTGCCCCTGCCTCCTGAGTGCTGGAATTAGTGGTGTGTTTCACCGTGCCTGGCTGGGCTGGACCCTCTTACATCAGCCATCAATCCAGATAGTCCCCACAGACATTTCTACAAGCAGATTGAGATCCATCCGGTGACCTGAGGCTGTGCCAAGCTGACAGCTAAGTATAGCTAAAACATGAGGCTAACCCAACTCCAAACCAGAAAATGTGTTTATTGAGGAAATCGATGGGGCCCATGTGTTCTCTCCCTAGTTGTTGACCCATTTTATATAAACTGTTGAGTGTCTGGATTTCTAAACTGTTTTTGTTGTTGTTTGTTTGTCTTATGTTTTTGAGACAGGGCCTCATACCATCCAATATGTCCTCAAACTCTCTATGTAGCCTAGGCTGGCCTTGAGACTTATATCCTTCTTCCTCCACCTCCTAAGTGCTGGGATGATGGTCTGGCTTGGAATCACATTTATACTACAGAGTGCAATAACACACACACACACACACACACACACACACACACACACACACTGCTAGAGGCAAGAAGATCCGAAGCTCAAGGCCAGACTAGGCTACATAACTTGGATATAAAATGCCCCCTAAAGATTTGTGTTAAAGCTTGTTCTCCAGCAGGTGAGGCTACTGAGAGATCACTGAATGGTGAAGGTGCTAACCCCATCCCCAGATGTGTTTATAGCTGACCGGGCTGTTAGTAGGGGGGGGGCTGCATGAAGGAAATAGGTTAGTGGGGTCTTGTTTAGAAGTGGATCTCCTGTCTCTGGTGCCTTCCTCTCTTTCTCTGCTTTCTGGCTGCCATGAAGTGAGCAGTTTTTCTGTGGCACCCATTCCCACTGCCACGTTTGATCTTATCTCAGACCCAAAGCAATGGGCCGAAAGCCTGAAGCCATGAAGCAGAACCATCTTTTCTCCTCTAATTGATCTTCTTTTATTGTGTGAGTGTGTGTGAGTTGTGAGCGTGAGTGTGTGTTGTGTGTGAGTGTTGAGTGTGTGCAAGTGTGTTGTGTGAGTATGTGTGTCAGAGTGTGAGTTTGTGTGTGTGTTGTGTGTGAGTGTGTGTATGAGTGAGTGTTGTGTATGTGTGTGAGAGTCTAAGTGTGTGGGTGTGAATATGTGTGAGTGTGTGTGAATGCATGTGTGTGAGTGTGTTGTATGTGAGTGTGTGAGTATGTGAATGCATGTGTGTGAGTGTGTATGAGTTGTGTATGAGTGTGTGTGTGAGTGTGTGTGAGCAAGTGTGTTTGGTGTATGTGAATGAGTATGTGAGACTATGTGTGCGAGTGTGGGAGTGTGCGCATGCGTGTGCATGGTCAGGCTCATGTAAAGTCAGAGAACAACTTGGGGAGTCAGTTCTCTTCCTCCCCTCTTTAGATCTGAAGAATTGAACTCTGCTTGTAAGGCTTGGCCACAAGCACCACTTTCCCTCTTGAGCCGTGTTGCTGGGCCCCCTTCCCAGACTTATCACCCCTTTCTTCCCAACAGTGGGATGAAGCTGGGAGTCATGTATACCTCCTTGTGTGGACTCCCTGCTCGTCTTGTAGATAGGGATCCTAGGGTACTAAGATTGCCACCTAGAGCTTCAGCTAGAGCTGAGAAAACCAAGTGGACACCTTCTCTGCCCCAGAGTGGGCGGTATTTTTCCACAGTCACCAGGGAAGAATAAAACCAGACGCTGGAAGAACTCCATCCTGGCGGCCAGCCTTCTCCATCTCGCCAGCTGTGGCTTGGAAGGAAAGCCTGGAGGCGAGAGAACAAACCCAGAGGGACCCCTGTCCTCCCCACAGACTCACCCGCCTGGGGCCACCAGGGACCCTCTCCTTGCCCTCTATCGGCCAGCCCCCCTTCCTTCCAACTACTCAGATATTCTAAGGCAGGAAACTCATGAATATTTATAAGGGCCTGGCAGTGAGGGAGATAAAAAAAAAACATTTGAAATTTATGAAGCTGGATCTATCTATAAATAACAGGCCGTGGCTGGTGGGGTACCTCCCTCACCCACTGAGGGCTGCGAGTTCAGTACCAGATCTAGTAGAGTCTCCCAGAGCTGTCTCTCTATGAACACGTGTGCACAAACACACAGAGCTTCACTGTGAATACACAGTTTTGTATGTGTAATGTATACACGTGTGTGTATAGGAGTGCACACATCCATGTACACACAGAAGCCAGAGAACACAAGTTCTTTCACTGGAACTGGAGCTAAGCTGGCGCAGCATCCCTGCCCCTGCCCCCCCCCCCCCCCCCCCCCCCCACACCTAGGTCCTCTGGTCTCTGCCTTCCACAGTGCTGTGGTTACAGGAGCCCATGCTCAATTTTTACATGGATGCTTGGGATTAGAACTCAGGTCCTTGTGCTAGCACAGCAAAAGCCCTTAGCCCTTATCCTCGAGTCCCTCTTCTTGACCCTGGGACACACAATTAGCATTCTTCTGTTCATGGCACATACATGTTCATACCTGGATGAATAAAGAGACATCCATTCATACCCACCAGGGTCTGCCTCTCTTGCACATACTCATACAGACACCCAGCTGTTCAGCATGGACCAGACTCTGTCTACGCTATCTTCTCTGTTCACACTTGGGCAAAGGCAGCCACTCACACTTAGACATCGGCATGAGGCATGAACTGTAGAAAGGCCACACCCCAGCTCATGAGCCCCTTCCTGACCCATGACCTAAAGCCAGAGTCCCTTTTCTGGACCTCAGTTTTTCCGTCTGAATAAGGAACATGCTGAGAATCTTATCTTTTGCAAGTGATGTTTGGAGTGTGTGTGTGTGTGTGTGTGTGTGTGTGTGTGTGTGTGTAAAACAAGGGATTGAAACCAGAACCTCATGCCTCTTAAGTAAACATTCTATGGCCCAGCAACCCACAACCTATTTATTATTTTTTTAAAAATCTGCACAGTAGAGGCCTGAGACATGGCTCTGTTATATAGCCCCTGCCTAGAATCCCCCAGTGAGGGGCTGGCGGTGTGGTTCAGTGGTGGAACTCTGGTCTAGTTTGTTCAACATCCTGAGACTCATCTCCAGCACCACACACACACACACACACACACACACACACACACACACACACACAAACAACAACAATAAAAAAAAAACAACCAAATAAACAAACGGCAGTCGGTGGTACTCCTCTGTAATCTCAAGAGGAGCAAAGGTTCAAGGTTAGTCTTAGCTTCACCGAAGTTAGGTTGAGTTTTATGAGACCCAGTCCTCAAAATAAATGAATAAACTTAAGTCCATGGTTGGAGCGAGGGCTGGCTTTGGAAAGTGCTTTCTGTGAAAGTCTGAGGCTGGGTGTTTAATCTCCCAGAACCCACACAGAAAAAACAGATGTCTTAGTGCCCTTGTAGGATAAGTGCTGGCGAGGCAGAGACAAGGGAATCTCTATGGCTGGTTGGCCAGCCTGGCTCAGTCAGTGAGCTCCAGGTTCAGTGAGAAACCCTGCCTCAAAACACACATAGACATACAGACATACACACGTATACAAACACACATGTGTACACACACACACATACCATGTGTGTGTACACCTCACATGGAGGTGGGGGTGGGGCACTTTGGAGTACAGACTGCATTACAGAGCCCTCCTTCTAGATGAGATGATCATGGGTAGGCACTCACACTAGCCATCAGTCATCCGCTGCCCTTGCAGCTAAGGGTGTTTTCTAGTCTTCTTCAGGGTGTGATGCTTCTCAGCCAAGGCCAGGGATATGGAGGTCACAGCTGTATGGTAAACATATCTCATCAGCATGGGGTTCAGGCAGAGCCTCAAGAACAGCTCCTATACTCCCTGAACATTTCCAATGAGACCCACAGGGCAACTAAACATTTGTGCAACTCCAGCATGGTTGTCTGACAGTAGTCCCTGTTCTCAGTTCCCTGGGGCTGGAAACCAGGCCAACTTGGCATTGAGAATCCCATGACACAGCTGTGGGCCCTTTTGGATTCATTAGCTCACTGCTGGAGACTCAGCCCTCTGCCTCCCTGACCTGCCTGGGTATTTCAAAATGGATCCTTGAGGAAGATGCTGACCTGAACAAGCAGAGAGCTCACTCAGTTCTCTTGACACTAATGGGAAGCACTGCCACTGTTCTTGCTTTGCAAATGGGGAAAGCGTGGCTCAGAGAGGTTAAACCACTTGCCCAAGGTCACACAGCCAGAAAGTGGAGGAGCTAAGATTTGAACTCAAGTCAGCTGACTCTGACATATAGCCAAGAGTTTGAGAGCAGCTATGTCAAGAGCATGGGAGTTTGTGTGTCCACTCTAAGAGGAGAGAGAGGCAGAAGGGTCGGTTGGCAGAGCAGGGAAGATGGAGGGAGAGGAAAAGAGGGCCAGTGAGAACCTTAGAAAAGAAACAGATATTCGCTCAATTCCCTTGTGCTCCTGTGGTCTGCCAGCTGTGTCCACCATGTGAGAAAGGATGCAAGGGATGGGCAGAGGGGGAGAGGAATAAAAGAAGTAAGGAGAAAGAGTGAAAGATGAGAGGAAGTAGGAAGTGAGAGCTGGGGAGATTGGCTGTGCAGTCGTGAGGTCCTGAGTTCAAATCACCAGAACCCACATAAAAACAGCCAGGATAGCAAGGATCTGCAATGCCAGTGCTCTCTCATAGAGGTGGGGACAGGGACAGGGACAGGAGAATCCCTAGAAGAGTATGGCCAGCTAGCCTGGCATCTGCAGGGATGAACACACAGAGCGACCCTCACCTGTCCTTGAAAATGAGAGGGTTTTCCTGGAAATGGTGACTTTTCTCTAAGCATGAAGGGACTCATGGAACTAGGATGTTTTAGCTCCAGATAGAGGAAGGCAGCCAAGTAGAGCCCCAGCCTGTCAATGGTTCCCCAGTCCTGTGCTCTTAACCCTAGCTCTGGCGCTTAACACAGAAGCAAACAGCATCGACTCAGGTTCTCTTTTTCTGGAAATATTGTACAGATATTTATTTATCATCTACCAGATTCTAAGGGGTGATTTAGACAGAGAGAAAGTGGAGATGATGGAGACAGATATTCTTGTCCTTGGCCACTTCCCTCCTGATTATTTCTGTTACTTTCTCATGGCTATAATGAAATGCCTGAGGCTGGATAACTTTATAAAGCAGAAAGGTTCAGCACACAGTGTAAGACGTTAAAGGGTATGGGTTTGATATCAGACAGGCTTAGATGAGGACTTTGTGGTGGGAACTGTTATAAGCACATATGTTGATACCATGGAGTCCTTCTCCCAGCCCCTCACTGGAGGATTCTAAGGCAGAGGGACTCTACCACTGAGCCATACCCCCACTTCTAAGATCACTTTTACAACCTTCTGGAGAGAATAAACAGGAGGGGGTCCTCTCCTCAGAATGACCATACACTCTGGCGAGGGGGCTTGGGGGGCAGGTCTTAATGACCTCTTCCTAGCCCCATCTCTTAAAGGAGCCACCACCCTCTCAGACTGCCATACTGGGAACCAGAAATGTTTGTAGGGAGAAGCACATTTAAGATAGAGCATGGTTCATCTATCACACACACCAACTAGTGTGATAATAAGGTTTTCATTATGATGAAGGGGCAGCAAGAAGGCAATAAGAAGGTCTGGGGCTGCTGAGATGGTGGAAGGAGAGAAGGAGAGCTATAAACATGTCATCTGATCTCCACAGCTGAGGCATGTGTGACCACACCCATAGACGGTGTGTGCATGCATGCACACGACAAACAAGTTTTTAAAGGGAGCAATTATGGAGGGCTTCTCAGAGGTGGTGACTTTTCTACCTCATTCTTCACTATGTACAAGAAGAATGGGGCCTGGAAAGATGAGTCAGCAGCTAAGAGTGCTTGCTGCTCCTGCCAAGAAGCCAAGTTTGGTTTCCAGCACCCAAACTGCTCATAACTTTAGTTCTCATATACCTCATGCTCTCTTCTGGCCTCCATAGGCATCTGCACTCATGTGACACACACTCACACAGACACAGACACACACAGACACAGACACACACACACACACACACACACACACACACACACACCCCTATAAATAAAAAGAAAATGCATTTAAAAAGAACCATGGGTATGGTAGCTCACATCTTTAATCCCAGCACTGGGAGGCAGAGGCAGGCAGATCTCTGAGTTTGAGGCCAGCCTGGTCTACAGAGTGAGTTCCACGACATCCAAGGATGCACAGAAATGAACTGAATGAATAACAAATAAACTAAATAACAAAGTAGAACATTCTGTCCTTTTTCCTTCTGGTTTTATCGGCGAGCTGGGGCTGTGAACAGGAGTGAATGTCCCACCGTGATTAGTTCGGTTCAGGTGACTGTGGAGAACAGGAATCTGGTCCTGACTGCTGATTATGTATCTGGTGTCCATGCCAGTCCTTTTCCTGCACTGCTCTGTAGGACAGACCTGTAAAAACTACATTTCCCAAGTGTCCTTGCTCCCTGGCTTTTCTGCTTGCTTCTGGCAAACAGAAAGCTGCAGAGGGTGCTTGCAGCTGGAGAAAGGGGGACAGAGAGGGGATTTGGTGACCCTTCCTTCTCCCCATTTCCACCTTCCGCTTCTAAGTATCCTGAATAGGGGCTCCAATTTCTGCACTCTGGCCACACCATCTGCCGTAGGGTTACCGAAACACTGATCATAGCACGTGGGGAGGGCAGGGTTAATTCAGCCTATTCCACACCACAGTTCATTATCATAGGAAGTCAGGACAGGAACTCAAACAGGGCAGGATCCTGGAGGCAGGAGCTGATGGAGAAGCCATAGAGGAGCTGATGGAGAGGCCATAGAGGGGTGCTGCTTACTGGCTCTCTGGACTACCAGCCCAGGGATGACCCCACCCACAATGGCTGGGCCTTCCCACATCAATCACTAATTGAGTAAATGCCCCACAGGCTTGCCTACAGCCCATCCTATGGAAACATCAATCAATCTTTCTTCTTTTTAAAATTTATTTATTTATTTATTATGTATACAGTATTCTGCCTGCATGCATGTCTGCAGGCCAGAAGAGGGCACAAGATCTCACTATAGCTGGTTATGAGCCGCCAAGCTAGGAATTGAACTCAGATCTCTACAAGAGGAGCCAGTGCTCAACCTCTGAGCCACGTCTCCAGAACTAGAATTTTCTTAATTGAGGGGCCCTCCTCGCAGGTGACTTTAGCTTGTGTCAAGTTGACATAAAACTATCCAGCACACCATACTTTCCCTCCAAAGCTTGGGGTGGTAGCTCTTTTGTTGTTTTAAAAATTAATTCTTTTTATTTTCTGTGTGTGGGTGCCTGTCTGTGTGTGAGACTGTGCAGTGTGGTGCGGTCAGAGGCTAGAAGAGGGTGCTGTCTCCTATCCCTGGAGCTGTAGTTACAGGCAGTTGTGTAGCTATGATTGTGGTGCTGGCAACTGAGCTCAGGTCCTCTGCAAGAGCACTGAGTGTTGACTGCCAAGCCAGGACTCCAGCCCCTGGTGACACCTGACAGCTACCAGGCTTCCTGTTTCTGTAGTTCCTCTGTCAACCATCTGTCTCCTCATCTTCAAGTCCCTCTTGAGGTCATCTAGCATTGCTGTTCCTTCTCCAGTCTGGGAGGACACGGCAGCCTCTGCTGCTGGAACTTTCCTGTAAGGTACACCCGAGCATTCCTCCAGCAGTGGAGACTAGGATGTACCAATAGCTCTGTCTCACAAACACGGAAACTGAGGCACCATGAGGTTCAAGTCACTTGCCCAAAGTGACAAGGCTAGAGAGCAGCACCATGCAAGTCCTTTGCCATGCACTGGGTGAGGTTAAGTGCATGAGCCTGGCATGCAGTGTGTCTGGCACGCACATGGGTAATAATGCAATGACCACTTGCAGAGCTGCTCCTCAGAACGCTGCCGAGAGGCTGGAGATGCCTGCCAGAGTTCCTTAAGCGGGCTGGCCACAGGTGCGGCTGGCCACAATGCCTGCTGATTGAAGGCCCTTCTGAGCTCAGCCACCTGGCAAGACAATGACAGGCCCCTGCTGACTGTCATCCGCAAAGGAGCAGAGGGGGCAGAGGGCCTCTCTGCCTGGGAGCAGCTGCTTCACAGCTCTGCCAGGATCGATTTTCCCTTCAAGTGGCCCATTCTTATTAACAAAGGGCTTGGTGACCCAGGTGGCCACCACCGCCCACTCTTCTGCAAGTGCACTGTGCCTTTGTGCAGTTCTCTTTGGTTCCAAGGGATGGAACCTAAGGCCTCATGCATGCTAGGCAAATGCTGGGCCACAGCTTTCTGACTTGAGCATGAATTTCTTTGGAAAACCTGGGAATGTCCAAAGGATGCACGGAGTTCCACGAGAGACTCTCTGGCTGCCTTGGCTCAGCTCAGTGATGGGATAAGCTGTGTGAGCCCCCAGCACCTAATTGTCTTAACTCCAGTGTCTCAGAGAGTGGCTTTATGGATATAAGGCCTTCAGAAGAGACCCGATGCAGGCTCCAAAGCCAAGTCAACCAACAGCAGCTCAAAAATAATTGAGAAAGGGTTGGATAATGGTGTGAGCCTGTAACCCCAGTGCTTGGGAGGCTGAAACAAGAGGATTACCATGAGTCCAAGACCAGCCTGGGCTACATAATGAGTTCAGGGTTAGTATGGTTGTTGCGGTGGTGGTGAGGACTTGTGGATAACCCAACCACCCACCTGAATTTTGCCTTTTCATCTTCTCCAACTGTAAAATTAAATAAACATCTTTTCTTTATAAATTAACCAGCCTCAGGCATTCTGTTACAGTAATAAAAGTGATGCCTACACAAGTCTCCTGCACAGAAAGAATGGAGCAGAGGAAAAAATTAGATTTGGAGGAAAAATGGAGAACATTCTAGCTTGCCTCCCAGACTCCACCCTCCACTCTCACCCCTAGTTTAATCTTCAGCCTCTCATTGACAGCTTTTGAAATGCTCTACGAGGGTAGAACCTTTAGGAAGGCAAGGACCTCATTCATGACTGCATTCCTGGAGCCTGGAGCAATACCCAGTGCATAGTAGATGTTTAGTGAATGCTCCTGGGAGGAGCAGGTGCCCTTGCCCACTGGGCCTTTGGTGCTGTTCCCTCTGCCAAGAATCAGTCCTCCCTACCCCATGGTCCCTACTCATCCACTTGCTCTGCTCAGTTACTGCGGCTCCTATCCTCCATCAGCCGAGCTCAGTCAGCTTTCCTCACACAGCCTTGTCACACCCTTTTATAATTGCCTCCTCACTTGTCTCTTTTTGGGTTGTATGTGAATTTGGGGAGCTCGGGAGCCGCAGTCCTAGCCTCCTTTGTGAAGAAAACAGCCTCGGGCATCTCGAGAGCTCTCTCTGAACTGCGACTTTAAGCACTCAGAATACATTAGCTCCCTGCATCCGCAAACCATCAGCTGTACTGTCACCAGCTTCCCTGTTTGGGAAATGAGGAACCCCAGGCTCAGAGACAGCAAACAACTTGCTCACTTTTGGTTTTGCAGAGCCAAGGCAGGGGCCTGTGAGATGACTCAGTAAAGGCACTTACCACCATGCTGGTCCACCTATGTTTCATCCTTGGAACCCATATGGTGAAAGGACAGAGCTGACCATAGAAAGTTGTCCTCTGACATCTGCAAGCTTGCCATGACAGGTACATACAGGCGCACACACGCACGCACGCAAATAAATAAACTGTAATCGAAAAAAATTAAGTTCAGACTCTGTGCCCCCCATGTTTTTTGTACTCCAGCTCACACCCACTCACTAGTGTTTATTTATGTGTTTGTTTATGTTGAGATAGGGTCTCTCTATGCAGCCCTGGATGCCTGGAGCTCACTTTGTAGACCAGGCTGGCCTTCAACTCATAGAGACCCCGCTTGCTTTTACCAACTGAGGGCTGGGATTAAAGGCATGTGCCACCACAATAGGCCTATCCATTTATTTTTATTCT
>JANHMN010000006.1:74887303-74947238 GCA_030674055.1 Rhabdomys pumilio
CTCCTCTTACAACAGTGTCCTCAATCTTTCTAATGCTGTGACCATTTAATACAGTTCTTCATGTTGTGGTGATCCCTCCAACCATAAAATTATTGAATGCATGGACAAAGGAACAGAAAGATCAATAGGTCGATGGGTGAATAGGTACATGGATGGATGAAGGAGTATACATGTGGATGAATGGGTGAATTGTGGATGGATGGATCTTGAATGGAGAATGAATGATGTGAGTGAATGACTGAATGTGTGAATGGGTGAGGGAGTGGGCATTCTCACAGTCCTACCCACGCTGCTTCCTAGCTCTCTCAGGCAGAGCCACTGTGGCTCAAACGATCCCCTGATCCCCTGCCCTTCAGCCCGGCCAGGTGAGCTGATATCTTTTTTAAAGCCTGACAAGCTTATCACTCAGTTGGGATTTGCTCAGCACCTCCAGCTCTGACAAAGGCAGCTGGCTATTATCTCAAGCTCTCCGAAGGGTTGGCTGCTGACACGGTTCAGATGCAGCAGCCAGGCGTGTCCCCGAAGCATTTATCACAGCCCCTCTTCCAGGACAGCTTCTGAGCCTGCCAGGAGCCCATGTCAGCCTGAGCTCAGACAGCCCTCCTGGGGAAGGGGGACGGGGAGAGGGAGGGGAGGTAGGGGGACTATTCACTGTGACTGCGGGGAAGGGGGGAACATTTGGTCTCTAACCTACCAGCCCACCGACATTCCATAAACATCTGAAGGACAGACAGAACTCCCACCCTCATGTCACTTTCTGTCTCTGGCAGAGGTCTGTCTTAATCACTCCCCAAGGCCTGAATGGTCATGGCAACCCAGGTTTAGAGGAAAAGGACAGGAGAAGGGCATTGAGGTCATGTTTGCTGTGACCATGTTAGCCTGAAGGGAGATCATGTTTGAACCCTGACTCCACTACTTAGAGGCTGTGTCACTGGAGCCAAGAGTCTTGGCTTTTCTCTGCCCTAGAGAAAAGTGGCACCTCTCAGCCTTGTAATGAGGATTAAACCTGTTAGCAGATGCTATGTCCTGAGAGCACTCAGATGCATAGCTACTGCTGGGACTTAGTATCCTGTACTCCCTGCCCAGTACCACAGGTTCCAAGCCAGTGTGATGCTGGGATTCCTCTCCTTCTCCCTCTCTCCTCCCTCTCTTCATATCTCTCTCTCTCTCTCTCTCTCTCTCTCTCCTTCCCAAGGATGGATGGAGCTCGCTAATAAATGCTAAGCTAGCCCTCTACTAACTGAGGTACACCCCAGTCCTAGTCCTTGTCAGTGTGTTCTTTAAGAGGTGGGGCCCAGCTGGGACAGTAGCATGTGCTTTTGATTCCAGAGCTACAGGCAGGTAGCTCTGTGAGTTCAAGGCCAGCCTGGTCTACATAGTAAGTTCTAGGCCAGCCAGAGCTACACAGCGAGACAAATTAAAAAAAAGAAAGTTGTGTGGCCTGGCTGTGGGCCAGTCTCCCTTACTTTTGACCTGGGGTTGTATGATAGTATCTTTCCCTGTTGCTATGACAAAAATACTCTGACAAAAACAACTGAAGACACAAAGGACCTATTCTGGCTTGCAGGGTCAGTGAGATAGCTCACCTGGTAAAGGGGCTTACTGTTCAAACCTGGGGACCTGAGTTAAATCCCTGGAACCCACATGAAGGTGGAAAGAAAGAACAGACTCCACAGAGCTGCCCTCTGACCTCCACATGCATGCTGCGGCACACGTGTCCTTCCCTACAATAATGGGCAAGCGACAGAACTGGAGGGGTAGCTCAGGGGTTAGGAACACTTACTGCTCTTCCAGAGAACCTGACACATGGATGCTCACAACTATCTATAACTCTAGTCCCAGGGGATCCAATACTGTCTTCTGGTCTCTGTGGACACTGCATGCATGTGGTACAGACGTTCATGGAGGGAAACACCAATAAAATAAAATATCTTAATTGAGACAAATAAAACATTCTTTTTTGTTTTGTTTTTGGTTTTCTTTCTTTCTTTGTTTTGAGGCAGAGTTTCTCTACATAGCCTTGGCTATCCTGGAATTCACTCTGTAGATCAGGCTGGCCTAAGACTTACAGAGATCCACCTGCCTCTGCCTTTGCCTCCCAAGTGACTGACAAAAAACACATACTCTGACTCACAGTTCAGGGATACAGTCCCTCATTGCAGGGAGGTCAAGCCAACAAGAGCTGATGCAGTTGGTCATGTGGCCTCTGCAGTCATAGCCGAGAGCAATGGCTTGTGAAGGAGTGGAGTGGACGACTCCTGAAGAATGATCCCTGAGACTATCTTCTGGCTTACAACACACACACACACACACACACACACACACACATACACGCACACGCACACGCACACACACACACACACACACACACGTTACTTAATTGGCCTTTGGGTATTAAGAAGGTAGCAATTTTAATACTAACTTCAGGGCTAGTGTGTGGCTCAGTGGTAGAGTGCCTGTCTAGAATGGATGAGACCCTGGGCTCCATCATCAGCACCACCGAGAAAACTGTACAGCCTAATGGTGATTGTGACCAGCTTTTCTAACTCGGTCTGCCTAGGGCTATTCTAATTCTAAATTCATATGTTATCTTTGTAAACCATTGCATCCTCCAGGGATCCTTGTGAGGTAGGGACAGCTTTACAGATGAGGAGGGTGAGGCTCAGATAAGTTAACCAACTTGCCTGGATTACACAGCATTTGAATTGTCAATCAAGAACACAAATCCAGTCAAGACTTTGTGGAGTAGGCTCCACTCTGATGGGCTATGAGTGAAACACATCCAGGGACCATGTGTGCAAGCCAGTGAGTGTTCACCTAGAGTCCCAGCACTCTGAGGGCAGAGGCAGGAAAGCTGTGAGTTTGAGCCAGCCTGGGCTGCAGACCAAGAATTTGTCTGAAGGAAAAAAAGGAGAGGAGGGAAGGAGAGAAGAGAAAGAAAAAGAGGAGGAGGGAAAGAGAGAAAGGATGGAAAGAAAGGGATGAGAAAGAAAGAAGCATGAAGGCGGCACAAGAAGGGGAGAGAGAGAAGGGGAGGGGCAGAGAAGGGGAAAGGGGAAGGGAGGGGGAGGGGCAGCTCCTAACCGTAAGGATTTTGGATTTTGCCCGGAAAGACGGAAAGACGTGGGTGACATCACAGAATCCTTTTTGGGAGGCCGTGGGAGAAATCCCTGCCTGTTCTCAGTACAAAAATAGTTGCTGCTTCTTGGGAGCATCTGGCGTGCTTTGCTTTCAGGACACTGGGGACAGCAGAAGTGACCAGCTTTCTCTTTTGGAGTTTTGTGCTGAGGAACTACAAGCCAAGTTCTTGGCCAACCATATGCTGTCAGGGCTGGGTTTTAACACATTCGTTTTTCTCAGTCTCCTTTCTGCTTATGCTCCTCTTACTCCTTTGCCAAAATATAATAAAAAATGAATTTAAACAAGCTTTGGAGCTGGGGCTGGGTCTCAGTTGGTTGAGCGAGTGTCCAGCGCATAAGAAGCCCTGGGTTCCACCTTCACCATGGCATAAAACGCGGTGTGTTGTCACAAGCCTGTAATCCCAGCACTGAGTCATGGTTATCCTCAACTACAGAGTTAGAGGCCAGCCTGGGCTCAATGAAACCTTTTCTCAAACAAAACAAGGCATGAGGGTAAAAGGGTTCTGAAAGTCCTGTCAAGAATGACCAGGCTGGGCTGTGACTGTGTGGTGAATTGCTTGCTTAGCTTGAGCAGGCCCTGGGTTCCATCTACATCTCCTTACAGAGGAATTCAAGTTCATTGTTTAAATGGTGAGATGGCTCAGTATGTAAAGGCTCTTACTACCAAGCTGACTACCTGAGATGGAGTCCAGCCCCCCCCATATAGAGAAAACCAACTCCTACAAGTTTTCCTCTGACCCCCACAACACAACACAGAGAGAGAGAGAGAGAGAGAGAGAGAGACAGACAGACAGACAGACAGACAGACAGACAGACATGCAACACACATGAAATGTATTAAATTAAAAATATAATTTCTGTGTGTTTTGCCTGCACATATGATTGTACACCTCATGTATTCAGGGCCTATAGAGGTCAGAAGATGGTGTCAGATCCCCTGGAACTGGAGTTACAGAGAATTGTGAGTAGCAGCCATGTAGGTCCTAGGAATACAGTCTGGGACCTCTGGAAGGGTAGTCAGAGCTCAGAACCATTAAACCACCTCAGTAGCTTCCCCAACCCATGCATTGTTTTAAAATAGGAAAGAGATTTGGGAATGAAGTTAGGCTTGGGTTGGGTGAGAGCTGTTGATGTGCTTGCCACCACGCAAGCATAGAACCTGGAGTCCCACCCCCAGAACACACACAGTTTTAAAAGGTCTGGCATGATGGTACATGATTGTAATTCCAGTGCTGGCAAGGCAGAGACAGGAGGATTCCTGGGGCTCCCTGGACAGCTAGCTCAGCTGAATTGATGAGCTCCAGGTCAATCCGAGACACTTTCTCAAAACACAAGATGGAGGGCTGGGTGTGTTGGTGCATGCCTATAATCCCAGCACTGGTGTGTGTGTGTGTGTGTGTGTGTGTGTGTGTGTGTGTGTGTAGAGGCAGATAGATTGAGACTAGCCTAGTTTGTGTAGTGAGTTCCAGGACAGGTAGGGCTACATAGAGATACCCTATCTCAAACACAACAACAACAACCCAAGGTGGACAACACTTGACTCTTGGGGCTTGAGGACTGAAGCCCAAGATTGTCCTCTGGTCTCCACGTTCATTCACTGCACACGCACACACACACACACACACACACACACACACACACACACTCACAGAAGAAAAACTTAAAGGCAGTGTTAAGAACGTCTGACTTAGAGATGAGGGTAGGGCTGGTTGGTACAGCCCTTTTGTAGATAGAATTTCTGAAGTTCTGAGTTCCACAGGTGCATGTGATGAAATGAGGATGGAATCCAATGCCTGTGTATGCTAAATAAGCACTCTAGGGCCCAGAGTCCCTGGTTTTTAATGCTGTATAATGTTCCTTTCTGTGGATGCATTTTATAGTGTTAAGTTATTATACCAATTATTATATAATTAGAAGCTCAAAAAAGAAACACTCCTACCTGTCTAGTTTTAGGCAGTGCCTAATAAAAATCCTTTTAGGGGCCAGCAAGAGGGCTCAGTAAGTAAAGGCCCTTAGATGGCCTGAGTTCAATCCCCAGAGGTAGAAGAGAAGTGCAAGCTGTCCTCTGACCGACACATTCGCCCATGTCATGGCACATGTGTGCACCTCACACACCCTACATTCTCTTTTTTAAAGGATCACTGTAGCAGCCTGGTACTCGGCCATATGATCCTTATGATTTGCGTGGGCTGGATTCTTAGTCTCAAATTGGCTGGGTAAAGTGCAAGAAGAGACATCTGAGCACCTCGGCTGTGGGTTGGCAGCCGCCCTCCCAGAGTGTCTGATCCCAGTCTCAGATTTAATTGGAACCATTGTGCGGTGTTTTACATATCCTTGTAAACCACTTAGATGCTTTTCTGGAAGGAAGAAAAGTCCAAATAAATATATAAGCCCCAAGCCACCTCAGCTCGCTGATTAAATTACCCAGTCTCAAATTCGATTCTATCCTCATTTTATTAAGAGGCAGCTGCTTGCTCTCTTCCAGTTGGCTAATCCTCCCACAGCCAGTGCTCAGGGGGTGGCTGCCCCAGGGGACCCAGCCACAATCCTTCTGTCTCGGGGAAGCTGTTTTCTTTTCTTCATTTTAGCAGAGTTGGGGATAAAACTCAAGGCTGCCATGACTACTAAGGCCAGAGCTGAGAGTGTCCCCAGCTTCTCAGTGGGGGATTCTAGGCAGCGGCTCTGCCACTGAGCCCCACTCCAGCCCCTCACTGGGGGATTCTAGCTGGGAGCTCTATCATTGCCCTGTGTGTCTCAGGCTTAATTAACCCTGAGACTATTATGGAGCCCTGTGCTTAATTGGGGCAGCAGCTTCCATGAAAGTATTTGGAAGCTCCAGCTCACAACATGTGATTTGAGGAAGAGGTACTTGAGGGTGCAGCTTACCCTCTTAAAGCCCATTAGCCGGAGTATTAAGATGGAAACCAGAACTCAGGAAAAGAGAGTGCCTGGGAAGCTCTTTTACTGAGGACCCGAGTTCAGTTCTCAAGCACCCATAAGAGGTCGCTCACAAGTACGTGTAACTCAAGCTCCAGGGGCTCAAACGCCCTCTTTTGGCTTCTGAGGGCAGTGCAACTCATGTGTGCATTCCCCAGCCCCACGCCAATTAAAATAAAGTATTTGAAAAGAACCTCCCTGTCTTTTGGTAAGATTACAGGGTGGCTCAGGAGGCGCCATGGGTGTGGGTGGAGTTATACTGGATAAGGTAGAACCAGAAGCCACTGGTTGCATGAGGGGTTTAGGACTAGTGCTTTCCTGCAAATGGGTTTTCTGGTGAGACTCCTAGAGGATTGAAGGATTGGAACCGGTGATGGTGTGGCACCCTCGACTCTGCTGGACACAGGCTTCGACTGGGTGAGGGGCTCCTTGCTCTTCTCATGTGCCCAAAATTTTCCTGTCTTTAAATTTTTTTTTACATATATTTATTTGTGTGTTAATGTGAAGATACTGAATGGCTTGACACCTGTAGGGTCAGAGGACAACTTGCCAGAGGCAGTTTACTCGTACTCTGTGGGTGCCCAGGAGTTGAACTTAGATTGTTGGGCTTAGTAGCAAGCACTTTTACCAGCTGGGCCATCTTGCTAACTCCACACTGTCATTTTATGCATTTCACTGAGATAGACCATTTTGCCCCTCAGGTTAAGACCCTCCAGGAATCAAGGACTTTGGTACCAAGCTACACAGACCCCAGTCTGGAAATGGCATTTGGACTATTCAACATCAAGACTTCTAGGTCATTCCTATTCCATAGAAGTGAACTTGACTGAGCATTTGAACTTAACCCTGCAGGGCAAAACTCAGGATCTTAGTGTGCTGAGACCTGGCGGCCAAACCCGAGGCATTCAATTACACAGCTGCAGAGAACACTCCAGCAGGGCACGTGCCATACAGACAATTATTTTAGGAAAGCCACAGAAGCTGTCTCTTCGTGGTGCTTAGATCTTGCTTCTCTTTTACAATTCAATATTTCATATGTTGGGAGAAGTGTCTTGTTTGCTTCAAAGGACATGCCAGGAAACACAGACCGGGGATGCTAATTATGTGGACGGGGCTGCTTTGTTTTTGCATAATGAGAATCTTTGAGGGGAGTTCTAGCCTAATTGCTTGGGGACCTGAGCCAGTGGGAGGATATATAGGCAGGGACATTTGGGCTCCTTGTTCATTGTTCGGTTTTGAAAGGATTGTATTTGCTCTGAAAGGAGGCTAAGCAGTTGTGCTTTCTTCAGGGAGCAATGGCCTTTTGTGGGCTGTTTTTCCTGTGTTAGGTTGAACTCCTTGCTGAGCCTGGTGGACCAAGCCTGTAATACCAGCTACCTGGACACAGGGAGAGTACAAGACCAGCCTGGCTAACTTAGTGAGACTCTACCTCAAAAGAAAAAGTAAGAGATGGTTCAGCAGTTAAGAGCACTGGCTGCTCTACCAGAGGACCTGGGTTCGATTCCTAGCACCACCATGGCAGCTCATAACTATAACAGTTCCATGGATCCTATGCCCTCTTCTGATCTTCCCAGGCATTCATTTAATGCACAGATATACATGGAGGTAAAACACAAGAGCACCATACTCAGTTTTACAGAGTGCAGTGCAGGCATCCTTTAGACTAATGTGGTGTGGAGCAGCTTTGTTTACTGGAGGCCATTTTGGGGGTGCAGAAAAATGAGCCCATGTACCCAGAGTTGATGAGCAGCCCCAGGCCTCCTGGCTCTGTAAGACATCCTGGAATAGCCAGTAGTTCTCTAACAGAAACCAGCCATGGTGATACTTGCCTGTCATCCCAGAACTCCAAGGGTGTAGATAGAAGTACAAGACCAGGTCACCCTTGGCTACATAGTGTGTTTGAGGCCAGCCTGGGCTACATGAAATCCTGTCTCAAAACAAACAAAACTAAGCAAAATGAACAAGAACAAAAGAAATCAAGAGTTCTTCCACAGGTAGCTGGTTGTGGTGGAACATGCCTTTATACTGAAAGACCCCCGAGGGGACCCTATCTCAAGTCTGGACCAGCGCTCACCCACAGACACACGAGAGACCTCCTTGATTCATTTGCATAAGGTAGTTTAATAGCAAGGGCCCTTGGGTTGAAACCCGTCCCACGCGGGAGACAAGGGATTTTGACCCCGAACCCCAGAGGCAGGAGCTATTTATGGGTAGGGGTAGAGAAAGGCGGGAAAGTTTGGCACGGTTACACACGATTGGTTATTTCAAATATCAGCAACTTGCAGAGGCGGCAGGATGGCTAGTTAGGACTTGTCTGGGCATGCCTTTTTATTTTTCTTTGTGGCCAGGAATGTGTCTTCCTGCTTTGGGCCTACCCCACCCACAGGTGGATTTTCTTCCCTGAGGCTTGAGGAATGTATCGGGGCAGTGAAGGCCCGAAATCTTACATTCAGTTCCGCCTTCCTGGAACTAATGAGCCTGTATATATTTTATAAAATGGTCTTTATAATTTTTCACTCTACAATACCAATACTGGAGAGGCAGGTGGGTCTCTGTGAGTTCAAGGCCAGTCTGGTATACAAAGCAAGTTATAGGATAGCCAAGGCTATTACACAGAGAGCCCTGTCTGGGAAAACCAAAACCAAACGAAACCAAACCTAACCTTTAAGAGTTCCCCTGGCAAAGGACTGGAGAGTTGGCTCAGTGATTAAGCATTGGTTGTTGTTCCTCTCAAGGGCCTTGGTTCAATTCCCAGCACCCACATGACCCCTAACAACTGTCTGTAACTGCAGCTCCAGAGGACTGAAAACACACACACTCAGGCAAAACACCCATACACACAGGAGAAGAGAAGAGAAGAGAGAGAAGAGAAGAAGAGATGAGAGGAGAGGAGAGGAGAGGAGAGGAGAGGAGAGGAGAGGAGAGGAGAGGAGAGAAGAGCTCTTCATAGGAGAGTCATGGCTCACTAGGACCTGGGGGTGCTAGAGGACCTTAGGAGAGTCTCTCCTGAGTACATGGATAGAATGGACTGTGACAGCTTCTGGGGCCCTAGGTGGGGGCATACAGGGCACTGAATCTTTCCTAAGTTTTTATTAGCACAATACACGTAATAATAGTAATGGTGACTTTTAATTGTGTTCCTCCCATCCCCCCTCTTGTCCCCTCCCACTCCTGCTGACCCTTCCCTCTTCCCCTCCCACTCCTGCTGACTCCTTCCTCTTCCCAGCCAGCCCTTCTATTTTCATGTCTTTTTCTTTTTTTGTGTGACCCGGTGGGTTTTGTGGGGTTGGCTGCTTACAGAGTGTGGGTGAAGGACTGTTTACAGGGCTGCAGGCTCCTTACTGGTGGCCACACCACTGAGGGAATGTCTCTCCCTCCTGAGCAACCATTACTGCCTGTTTGTCCTAAGGCAGGGACAGAGCCTTGAGCTTCCTTCTCCCCGCTTCAGCTACCATTAACTGCCCATCAATCCTCAGAGATGGTTGTGGTCTCATTAGGCCCCCAACCAGCAAACATTGTCTATCAACCCTCAGGGAGGCTTCTGCTGTTTGAGTCTTGGCTCTGCCTAATTAATTCATTTTTAAACTTTTTTAAATGATATTTTTTATTTTATGTATATTGGTGTTGAGAATGTCAGACCCCCTGGAACTGGGATTGCAGGCTTTTGTGAACTGCCTTGTGGGTGCTTGGAATTGAACATGGGTTCTTTGGAAGAGCAGCCAGTGCTCCTAACTGCTGAGTCATCTCTCCAGTCTGGTCAGTGGTCAGTAGGTGTGATGGCTCAGCAGGTAAAAACAGGTTTGCCACCAAACCTGATGTTCTTTTCCTGGGAATCACACTGTGGAAACAGAACCAATTTCTGCCAGTTGACTCCTGGTTTCCACATGTGCTCTGAGGCACACTGTATACACACACACACACACACACACACACACACACACACACACACACACAAAGTAAGTACGTAAATAAGTAGATAAATAAATAAATAAATGTAATTCGTAAAACGAAACAAAAGCTTGATCAGAACTTCATGCAAGGAAAGTCATGTGGGCTCTTACAGAGGGAGTCCCCCAGCTTTGGAAGGGTGTAAGAAGTACAGTCTGACTCATTACCATGGTCTCAGCTGTCCTCTGTGAATGAATTAATTTTTTATAAATTAGTAGAGGTGTGGAGCTTGGTGTGGAGCTAGCTCATTTGTTCACATTTCAATAAAAGAATTGGGAAGAGACAGTGGTGTACAGCAGGAGTCCCCACGACTGCTCCTGACACAGCCTAGCCTACCTCTGCCTCAGCTCCTGGGCATTGCCTCTGTTTGGTAGCAGTAATAGCCGTGCAAACAGTGGATTTTGCGGTGCTTGCCTCTCAAGAAAGACTCATGGTAGGACACACTGTAGCAGGGCTGGGCTCAGTGGCTAGAGTGCTTGCCCAGCATGTACAAAGGTCTGGGTTCCTTCCTTGGCACTGCATGAACTGGGTATAGCAGTCCATGACTGGCAGCCTAGTGCTCAGGAGGTGGAGGCAGGAGGATCAGGATTTCACAGTCATCTGTGGCTGCAAGAGGGAGTTTGAGGCCCCTGTCTCAATACAAAAACAAGTCTGCCAGATGGGACCAGAATTTTGTATTTTCATCTCATGGTAACTACTCACTGTCTTTGCCTGGACTCCAGCAGTCACTCTGAGCTGGGACTGAACACCCAAGTCAGTGCACATCTCTCTTCTGCTGAGAATCCTCCATGCCTCCCACCTCGTCCACACCAAAAGCCAAAGTCCTGGCTGCTGCTCACCAGCTCCTTCACTGTCACATTGTCATCTCCCCACTCTTGCCTCCCTTCACTTAGCGCTTGGCTCACCCTGCTCTGGCCACCTAGATCCATGACCCTGCCTCAGGTCTCTGCCCTTGCTGTTCCTCCTGTCTGGACCACCTTTCCACACACATGGTGCCCCCCTCATCTCCTTCTAGTCTGCCCTCATCCAAAGTCGCACCCTGAATGGCACCTGCTCCCCACAATCTCTTTTCCTCATATTTCTTCTGTTTATACTACTCAACAATTCAAAATATCCAATCTCCACTTATTTGCATTTTTAGTGTGTTTTCTCCACTTTTAAAATGTGTGTGGATATGTATGCACAACAGGCATGTGAGGACCAGAGGACCACCCCAGGCACTTCAGCTGTCTTTGAGACAGGTTTCTCACTAGCCTGGAGCTCATCAAGGAGGCTAGGCTGGGTAGACACTACAGAGATCCTCCTGTAACAGGGTCCCTAGAATTTGCACCACCATCCAGGGCTTTTTTCATGGAGATTTGAACCTGGATCCTCTTGCTTATGCCGCAAGCACTTTGCTCACTGAGCCATCTCATCTGCCCCGGTGTTTGCTCTTTAAGATGTTACTAGGCTGGGCAGTAGTGGAGTGCAGCTTTAATCCCGGCACTTGGGAGGCAGAGGCGGGTAGACCTCCTAGTTCGAGTCAGCCTGGTCGGTCTACAGAGTGAGTTCCAGAACAGCCAGGGCTACAGACAGAAACCCTGTCTAGAAAAACAAAAGAACAAAAAACGATCTACAGTCTTTCTTCTGAAACAGGGTTTCCTTAAGCACTACTGGGAGATTGCTGTATTGATTTGAACTTAGTGTGTACACAATCAGCATAGCACACTCCAACACAGAACTTTGTACTTAAGCAGTCCTCCTGCCTCAGCTCCCAAGTGCTGGGTTATTAGGCATGCAATACTACATCCAGCTCAAAGGCCCTGATTTTTCAGTGACTATTCTTAGGTCCCTTTGCACATTGATATTTAGAGTGCTGAAAGTTTCCCTTCCTGGGGCTGCAGCTCAGTGGGCACAGTGCTGGCCCACCATGCAGGAGGCCCTGGGTTCCATTCCTAGCACCTAATAACCAGGGGTGGTGTTACCCTCCTGTAATCCTAACACACAAGAAGTTGGGGTAGGTGGATCACAAGTTCAAGATTACCTTCAGCCATATGGTTAGTTCAAGGCCAGCCTAGGCTTCATGAGATACAACATACATGTGGCAGTCCAAAGATAATCTCGGTTGTCAGTGCCCACTGTCCACCTTGTTTGGACAGTGTCTCTTGTTCATTCCTGTGTAAGCCAGCCTAGAAGGTCCAAGAACTTCCAGGGATTCTCCCGTCTGCACCTCTCACTTCGATGCAGTGTTAGGGTTACAGACACGATCTCCGGTGTCTGCTTTATGTGGGTTGTGGGGAACCAAACTCAGGTCCTCATAGTGGCATGGCAAGTGTTTCCATCTTGTTTGTATGTGTGCACGTGTGTGCTGGTATGCACTTGTACACCTGTGCAGCGATCAGAGGAAGATCTCAGCTGGTGATGTTCTTCAGGTACTTCCCACCTTCTGTCTGAGACAGAGCCTCTCATTGGTCTGCAATGAGAGAACCTCCAGGGACCAGCCAGTCTCTGTCTTTGTCTTTTTTCATGGGCTCTGTGGATCTGAACTGAGGTTCTCATGCATGCAAGGCCATTTCCCCACCAAAGGGCTTCTGTCCTTCCCAGAAAGATGAAAGAGAGCCCCCTCTTTGGGTTCCTACTCTCTGACCACACCCTTTTCTTTGCAGACTCTCTTCCAGAGCCCAGAAGAGGGCTGGCAGCTCTATACATCAGCCCAGGCACCGGATGGCAAATGCATCTGCACAGCTGTGATCCCTGCACAGAGCACCTGTGCCCGAGATGGTCGGAGCAGAGAGCTTCGGCAGCTCATGGAGAAGGTAGGGACTTGACAGGCACTGAGGGATGAGGTTGGGGAGGATGGCTACCTAAACCACAAAAGCTCCAGCTAGGTTACTTGTTCTAAAGTGGCCAATGACCGAGATATTATCATCTAGGTAGGTTTTTTTTTTTTCCTTTTCCTTTTTAGTTTCATTTTCATTAAATACCTTTTATTTTTTGGTTTTGTTCAGAGAAGGTTTCTCTATGTAGCCCTGGCTGTCCTGGAACCCTCTCTGTAGACCAGGTTGGCCTTGAACTCAGAGATCTACCTGCCTCTGCCTCTCCATTGCTGGATTAAAGTAGTTTGCAACCATACCCAGCTCTATTAAATATTTTGAATTTACCTTTCTTGTTGTTGTTGTTATTGTTTGTTTGAGACGGGGTCTCACTGTGACGCTCTGGCTGGCCTGGAACTTCTTATATGAGCCAAATGGGCCTCCCACTCACATAGCTCTACCTGTCTCTGCTTCCCTAGTGCTGGAACTGAAAGTGTGCATCACCTTGTCCAGTTTCTTTTCTTTTTTGAAATAGTATCACGTAGCTCAGGCTGTCCTCAATTCACTATGTAGCTTAAGCTTTGAACTTCTGATCCTCCTGCTCTGTCTCTGGAGTGTTGGGATGACAGGTGTGTGTCCACTCTGCCATTTAGGTGAGTGCCTTCACTCATTATTTGTTCCAAGTTTCCTAGAGAGGCCACGTGTTTATAGAGCTGGGAAGGCAGTGGTGTCAGGGGCAACGTGTGAGTTTGTTCTCGTGCACTCTGACCAGGCAGCCAATTCTCATGCAGCCTTGGGTGTCCCTGCTAAGAAGGTGCTTGGTGCCCTTTTCAGGCAAGGGTCTCACCTGCTCTTCGTTCTGTCAAGGCTTGTGCAAATTGTGCAGCCGAGAGTGGCAGTGCACACCTATAATGCCAAGACTTGGGAGGCTGAGGCAGAATGACTGCCACAAGTTTAAGTCCAGCCTGGGCCACATAGGAAGATCCTGTTGAGTGGGAGGTGGAGAGGACTGCTAGTTGGCACCAAGTCTTACGGCCTGAGTTCAATCTCCAGGTCCCACATGGTTAGGAGAGAGAATGAACTCCCACCAGTTGTCCTCTGATTGACACATACCAAGCAAACAAGTGTAATTTTAACATTTTAAAGGGGAGACAGGAGTAGTTGGGAACTTGAACCAGTCTGGCTGAAGTATGAGCTTCAGGTTTGGTGACCCTGTCTCAAAAAATTAGGTAGAGGGTTATTGTGAGAAACAACCAACATCAGTCTCTGGCCTCCAGACATACTTATGTAGTTGTGTATGCACACACACATATACATACTTGCATACATAGATATGTATGCACACATATACACTTACACACAGATATGTATATACACTCTCACACACAGAGACATGTATGCACAGATACTTACACACTTAGATATACAGATATATATGCACACATACACACAAACACACACACACACACACACACACACACACACACACACACACACACGCCTGCATGCAGAATTCTTTTCATTCTGTCTACCACCATCTGTCTCCAGGATATTTCCTTTTCTTTGCTGACTGAAGTCCCTGTCACTGCCCATTTGTCAGCTGTGAAGCCTGCAATCATGCCCCCTCACTGAGCATAGGAGGAAGCTGGGGCTTGGCAGCAGGGAGCACCTGGGGACCTGCAACCCACCCGCCTCTGACTCTCAGAATCCTGCTCTGCCCACTCCCCTTACTAAAGCTGCTTTCCCCCAAAGCTGTGGACTTGTTCATAGTGGCTGAAAAAAAATAGTTCATGGCCTGACTATGATGCGTACCTTCGGGTCTTGTATAGCCTAGGCTGCTCTTGAACTCACTGTGTATCCAAGGAGGACCTTGAACTTCAGATCCCCCTGGATCCCCCTGGATACACTTCCCAAGTGGTTTGCATTACAAGTATGAGCCGCCCAGTTTTTGCTGGGGATGGATCCAAGGCTTTGTGCACCCTAGACAACCACTCTGTTACTGAGCTTTTAAAGCCCCAGGACCCTCCCATCGCTGGTTTTATTTTGTTGTTGTTGTTCTTTGTTTTTTTGTTAGAGGCAAGGTTGCACTCTGACCCAGACTGAACTGGAACTCATGCTGTAGCCTTGGCTGAGTTGGAACTCATGGCAATCCTCCTGCTTTAGACTGAGTGCTGGGATTATAACTGTGACCCACCACTCCTGGCTCTTTTTTGTTTTTCAAGACAGCACTTCTCTTTGTAGTCCAGGCTGGGTCTTGAACTCACAGAGAGCTGGGCGGTGGTGGCGCACGTCTTTAATCCCAGCACTTGGGAGGCAGAGGCAGGAGGATTTCTGAGTTCGAGGCCAGCCTGGTCTACAGAGTGAGTTCCAGGACAGAAACCCTGTCTCGAAAAACCAAAAAAAAAAAAAAAAAAAAAAAAGAACTTACAGAGATCCACCTGCCTCTGACTCCTAAGTACTGGGACTAAAGGTGTACACCACCACGACCCAACCTGGGTTCTTCTTTTTGAGGATACCCTTGAAATTCTGATCCTTCGCCTATACCTCCAAGTGCTGGGATTATGGGTGTGTGCTACCACACCTGGTTCTAGTCTTCATTTTGGAAAACACCCTCTGCCTTGCTGTGTCAGGAGGATGGAAGTCAAGCGTAGAGGAGGAGATGACAGGTGTGAAGGGATGGGACTTTGTGGAACCTGCTATTGGAAGGTTGCTAGTAAGATCAGGAGAGAGTAGGGTTGGCAGACTGTGCTGGCCCTGGCCATCTGTTTCCGTCAGTGGCTGGGAGGAGGAGCCTGTTTCCTGAATGGTTCTCCTTCTAGGTCCAGAATGTGTCCCAGTCCATGGAGGTCCTTGAGCTAAGGACATATCGGGATCTCCAGTATGTTCGCAGCATGGAGACCCTCATGCGGAGCCTGGATGCAAGGCTCAGGGCAGCCGATGGGTCAGTCTCAGCCAAAAGCTTCCAGGTGGGTTCTCCTGAGTTCAGCTCTGAGGTCGAGAGAGTGGTTGGAGGGTTTGGGGGAGGAGTTTCGGCAAGAGTGATTGTAGAGAAAGCAGAGTACCCAAGTTCCCAGGCTGGGGCCGGGTCTGTGAAGAAATGAGGGGCTGGCTGGGCTCTGGGGTCCTGAAGGTATTCATTGGCAAAGGATGAGCCTTGTATCCAAGATGATAGGATGAAGGTATAGGTCAAGGGTCAGGGTTCAGATCGGAGGCCATTTTCTCCTGGTGAGCAGGAACTGAAGGACAGGATGACAGAGCTGCTGCCCCTGAGCTCAGTGCTGGAACAGTACAAAGCAGACACACGGACCATTGTGCGCCTGCGGGAGGAGGTGAGGAACCTCTCTGGCAACCTGGCTGCCATCCAGGAGGAAATGGGTGCCTACGGGTACGAGGACTTGCAGCAGCGCGTGATGGCCCTGGAGGCCCGACTCCATGCCTGCGCGCAGAAGCTGGGTATGCCTTGACCCTGAAGTTTGCCCCCACCCCTGATTTCCACACCCAATCCTAATGCTGCCCGTGTGTTCCAAAGCTAGGTTTGGTTTGGCATCTAACTGCTAAACCTCCCTCTTTGGTCTCCCCAACCCAAGGCCACATCAGGCCCCAAAGCTGGAAGTAGCTTTGGCTCATTTTCAACCCTCTATGTCCATGTTGACACCCAAGATCACAGCCAGGCTTCCTCCCTGACCCCCAGCCCCCAGCGTCCTGCCTTCCTGGGGTTCTTGCTGGATTCTATCCTCACATTCACCGTTCCCATCTCCCAGGCTGTGGGAAGCTGACAGGCGTCAGTAACCCCATTACCATTCGGGCCATGGGGTCCCGCTTCGGCTCCTGGATGACTGACACAATGGCCCCCAGTGCAGACAGCCGGGTGAGTGATTCCACTCCAGTGACTGCCCGCAGGTACCCGGGGAAATCCACACTTGACTCTTACTTAGGTTTCATTTTTATTATTTTTAACTCGTGGATGTATATGGGGAGGTGGGTAGTGCACTTGAAGGAGAAAAGGCCACTAGATGTCCCTAGAGCTAGAGTTAAGATCAGCCTGTCTCTGCTTCTTGAGTGCTGGAATTCAAGGGTGTGTACTACCATGTCCGGCCCACTCACTGTTTAAAAATAATTACATTATTATTTACTTAGTGTGTGTGAGCATATGGATATGTGTGTACATGTGCACGTGTGTGTAGGTCAGAGAGCAACTTGCTTGCATCAATTCTCTCCTTCTACCATGTGGGTCTTGGGAATTGAACTGATATTGTCAGTCTTGGAAGCAGGCACCTTTACCTTCTGAGCATTGTCACACCAGTGACTTGTACTCCATCATCCTGGGTCTCTGGACCTTCCCTTGACTGCCTAGTGACCACAAGACTGAGGTTCTTCTGTCCTTGTCAGTCATGTCTGGAGAATACAGGGTACACCCATGTGTCCTCCGACATCAGGGGACGAATTCTGAGAAGTGCACAGTTAGGCAATCTTGTCATGGTGCAGACATCCTATAGTACTTGCAGAAGTTAAAATGGCATAGGGCTAGGGAAAGAAATAGCATAGGAGCATGAGTGCTTGCTCCACAAACATGAGGACCTGAGTTCAAACCCCAGGTATCCACATAAGAGACCATGAATGGCCATGTGTACCAGTGCTGTGGGGAGCAGAGACGGAGGGTCACTGGGACTTGCTGGCTCCAGCTCTAGGTTAAGGTAGAGACCCTATCTCAAAGAACCGAGGTAGAGGGTGGTAGAGCAGGATACCCAATGTCCTCTGCTTCATGCCTGCTTCATGTCTGTGGTTGATAAAATATTCTGACAAAAAGTAACTTAGAGAAGAAAGGGCTTGGTTTAACTTAAAATTCTAGGTTAAAGTCCATCATTGTAGAAAAGTCAAGGCAGGAATTTCAAACAGCTAGTCACATCACAACCACAGTTAGGATCAGAGAGAAATGCATTGCATGCATGCATTCTTGCTTGCTTGTGCTTAGCTCAGTTTCTCCCTTCTCATACAGTTCAGGACTCCTTTTCTAATGAATGGTGTTGCTCACAATGGGCTGATTCTCCCCACATTAACGAACAATTAAGACAATTCCCTATAGACATGTTCACAGCCCAACTCTCTGTAGACAATCTCTCATTGAGACTCACTTTCTAGGTAATTCTCGGTTGTTTCAAGCTGAAGCTAACTATCACAAGCTGGAGAGATGGATCAGTGGTTAAGAGCACTGGCTGCTCTTCCAGAGGTCCTGAGTTCAATTCCGAGGTGGCTTACAACCGTCTGTACTAGGATCCAATGCCTTCTTCTAGTGTGCAGGTGTACATGCAGATAGAGCACTCATACATAAAATACATAATAAATAAATCTCTAAAAGCTAAGCATCATAATGGGTGATCAAGTGTCACAGAGCAAGGCAGTAACAACACTACTCCACTGTGATCACCGACCTCAACAGATGACAATGGTCCAACCAACTGGTTAGTTTAGAACTGGATTTGAACTCAACCAGTTCTGTCCATTCTCAGCCAAAGACACTTGGGCAGGTGCCTTCATATTGTTGTTGTAATTTTCTTTCAACATGGAAGTTCTTACGCTTCAGCTCCACAATGAGAGCATTCACAAGCGTTTTGCATGGTGCTGATAAGGATGCTGCTGGGAGAGTGAACGACATGCCTGGCAATGCAGTCTTGTGCTTGTAGGAGTTAGCCACTGACAATGAATTAGGGCCAGGCAAGGTAGCAAACTCCTTTAATCCCAGCACTTAGGAGGCAGATGCAAGTGTATCCTGTGAGCTCAAGACCAGTTTGGTCTACAAAATGAGTTTCAATATATAGTTAGAATGAAAAAAAAAATATAGAAAAAAATATACCAACCAACCAAAATATAGTGAAATCAAAGTAACCCCTTATTAACCCAATAGCTGTTCAGTGAACATTCTCGACCCAGTATCCAGTGAATCTGTGATCCCAGTAAGTCTCCTAGAGGCAAAACATTCCCTGATCCCTCAGGTCTTCACCACTAATTTAGAGTTTAGTTATGTGTTTATAAAGGTATGTGCAAAGGCAGGTGTGTGCCCCTGCATGTGGAGGCCAGAGGTCAACACATTTTTCTCTATTGCTCTCCACCATGGCTTTTCCTTTTAGAGTGTGTTTGATATGCACAGGTCTGTGTGTAGGTGTGTGTGCTCAGAGGCCAGGGACATTAGGTGCCCTGTTCTATCTCTCCCAGCCTTAGTCCTGGATATAGACTCTCACTGAGGTAGGCTGGCAGCCAGCATGCCCCAGTCTGCTCTCAAGAGCACTGGGGTTATGGGCACACATGGCCATGGCCAGCTTTTCAGATGGGTTCTGGGTTCAGACAGTCTTTCTGCTTGCAAAGCAGGTGAACTTCCCCATCAAGCGATTCCCGGTCCTTTCACCCCCCTCCCCCGAGTCAGGATTGCTTACAGAACTTGCAGCTCATCGTTATGGCTATGCTGGCTGTTGATGAGCTCCAAAGATCTCTGAAGTCGCTGACTTCTGCAGTGTGGTTACAGCTGTACATACCCAGCGTTGTCTTTTATGGGTTCTGGGATCCAAACTCAGGTCCTCATGCTTGAGTGGCTTTACCCCTGGAGCCATCTCCCCAGCTCCACTAATGCCCATAGTCACTAACTATAACTGGTCACTAAGGTCACAGGAAGGACTGTGACTGAGTAGCGACACGCTGATGATGGCTGACCCTGATGACCAAAGATTGATCTTGGCTGGTTGGCCAGTCTCGGAGGGTCACAGGTTACAGTCCCTCCAGTGACTGGCTGCTGCTCTCTTAGGTCTGGTACATGGATGGTTATTACAAAGGCCGCCGAGTGCTGGAGTTCCGTACTCTGGGAGACTTCATCAAAGGCCAGAACTTCATCCAGCACCTGCTGCCACAGCCATGGGCAGGTACGGGCCATGTGGTATACAACGGTTCTCTGTTCTACAACAAATATCAGAGCAATGTGGTGGTTAAGTACCACTTCCGGTCCCGCTCAGTGCTGGTGCAGAGGAGCCTCCCGGGGGCTGGTTACAATAATACCTTCCCCTATTCCTGGGGCGGTTTCTCGGACATGGACTTCATGGTAGACGAGAGCGGGCTGTGGGCTGTGTATACCACCAACCAGAACGCAGGCAACATCGTGGTCAGCCGGTTGGACCCTCACACCCTGGAGGTTGTGAGGTCCTGGGACACCGGGTACCCTAAGCGCAGTGCCGGCGAGGCCTTCATGATCTGCGGTGTCCTCTACGTGACCAACTCTCACCTGGCTGGAGCCAAAGTCTACTTTGCGTACTTCACCAACACGTCCAGCTATGAGTACACCGATGTGCCCTTCCACAACCAGTACTCGCACATCTCTATGCTGGATTACAACCCCAGGGAGCGGGCCCTGTATACCTGGAACAACGGGCACCAGGTGCTGTACAATGTCACCCTCTTCCACGTCATCAGCACTGCTGGGGACCCCTAGGTGCCCCTGCAAGGGTTGTGGGCAATCTTCCCACATGGCCTGTGACGTCCCTCCCCAACCCCACCTTCTCTTGGTCATGCCCTTGCCTTCCTAGACTCCTTCTCCCTACTTTCCCAGCCCAGCTTTCTGTTCTCTGTATCTATACCCATGCATTTTCTCCATTTTATTGATCTCTGCTTTTGATACTCCACTTCTGAGTCTTTCTGCCTTTTTATGGATGCTTCTCTTCCTTATTGATCGAACCTCTCTCCTCTCCTTCTATCCACTCTCCCTCCTCCTTTTTCCTTTCCCAGTTTCCCACATTCCTTATCCCTCACTCCCACCCTATCCCTTGATCTGAGTGCATGGATTTTGTTTTTTAAATTTATTATTTACACATTTTCTTTCCGGGTTGCCAGAATAAACCGGACCTTTGACATTTGGTGCCTGGGTTGTTTTGTACCCAGTGGTAATTACAGAAGACTTGGCTCCACTGAGTCTCTGTTCCCTGTGCTTACAGTGTGGCCTGAGGTGGAGTTCTGTGATGGCCCTTCCCAGAGCTAGCTAACCAACCCAAAGGCATTTCAATCAAAAACAATCAGATTAAAAGCATTTGGATCAGAACAACATAGAGTTCTATTCTGGTGATGAAAACTGGCCTCAGTGGGCGTTCCCCAGTGCTGCCTCACGATCACACCGCACATCCCTAAGCTGCCTCCTTCTAATGGCTTTTTAACAACTTGGCTGCTTTTGAGAAAGGTTAGGGCCCCCAAGTTTTCTCCGCCTTGTAACTGCAGAAATCGTTTTTACATAAGCCATACTAGTTAACTGCAAGACTCAACTAACTTAAAAGGTGTGCCTAGCCAGGTTTTGAACAAACCCACTACACTCTGTAAGAGGCTGGGACAGAGACGTACTCAGTGTGGTGGGGACAGGAGTCCTAGGAGGTGGTCAGGTTGAAATGGAGCCATCAGATGCTCCTCCTTAGGTAACTTGCACCTGGCAGTCATTTGTCTCCCTTAATACATCTATTCACTGTGCTAAACAAACAAGCACCAACCAAAGCAACCTAACAAAAAACCAGGTCTGACTGGTGCCCCCGGCTGCAGCACTGCAGGGATAAGATAAAGGACTGGTTAGGAGATGGGCTCTAGCTAGCCAAAGGTGACCTTGAGCCTTTGATTCTCCTGATCTTACCTCCACTGCCATACCTAGTTGTTACTGATGCCGAGGATGGACCCCAAGGCTTCATTCATGCTAGGCAAGTGTTCTGCCAGCTGAGCCACAGTATGACGAGGGCTTCCTGCCAGCCAGGTCTGTGGTATAAGGGCATAGTGGTTCTCAACCTGTGAGTCAAGACCCCTCTGACAAACTCTACCTCCAACAACATTTATGGCTCATAACAGTAGCAAAACGACAGCTATGAAGGGGCAACAGAAATAGTTTATGGCTGGAGCCACCACAGCACGAGCAACTGCATCCAAGTCAGAGTCAGAAAGGCTGAGGCCAAAGCGTCACAAAACATGAGGGGCAACTTGGTAGAGCAGTGAGTGATGCGTGGGGCCCTCACCTGAAACGCAGTAGTGATAGACGCTGCTTCCCATCCCCCACATCAGCCCACTGAGCCACAGCAGGAACAGTATGTGCAGATCTCCACTGGCCATGACCCCATCCTGTTGAGGCCACCAGGAGACTGCTGTCCCCATCTCTAATTAATGGCCTCTGTGATTAAATCATCTCCGGGAACTCAGACTTGGATGCCATATTGGGAAGGAAATCCATGAATAATGAATGGGGCTGCCTAATGCACTCATTTAAAACCAATTTCTAAAGGCATCCTCGAGAAGAGCAATTAATTCCCACGTAAGTGAACAAGCAAGACACTGGGGAAAAGAAGAATAGAGCCTCGGATTAGCTTGACAGACTTCATGCCACTGAAGACAGCAAAGGCTTGGCATGGAGGAACGCACTGGACATACCAGTTCTGGGGAGGCTGATGCCACCTGGGTGAGACCTTGTCTAAAAACCCCAAATAAGGAAAAGGAGTTTGCATGTCTCCTGCCTGTGACCTGTGCTCAAGATGGTCACAGTCTCAGACTCGGAGAACCAGGCACATCTACAGCACTGTGAAAGTCTAGCCTTTGCTCAGAGCACACTCGTGCCTAGAGACATGTTTCCATAAGGACAGGACTGATGTGAACATTTCTGTCACATGTGGGCACTGGGTGTTTACTTGGGCCAGAATATCTGATAGCACACCTACCCACTGTGTCATTCTTACACATATGCACACTTAATGTACACAATGAGTAGATGCACACACATGCACATGCACACTTGAATGCACACACACTGCAACTAGAAAGGATGAGCACTTGGTCCTACCATCCTCACCCACCCGTCACTTCCATTCATTTCTCTGTCTTGAGCTATGTGGTGCTGAATTAACCAGCTTGCCCTCAATCATGGATGAGCATTTGGCTATATATAGTCAGGAAGCTGCCATTCCCTACTGCAGCAATGACCCAGAATCCCCTGTGCCTGCTCTAAGAAGAGTCCATTAAGAATGAGCAGTGGAGTCTGCGCAGAGCCGTTTCCATCTCTTGGGGGTGGGGGTTACACTGTTGCCATCCTAAAGGCCCAGGATTTATAGCCAGTTCCTAGTAGCAGGTCTGGGTAGGAACTTGGAGCAGGTGAAGGAAACCACAGGTAGTTAATAATATATGCTGGGACGCTGAGTGGGCTCCTGGGGCTCATTTATCTAACAGCAATGTTCAGTCTTAGGCTTTTACAACTGTATAGACAGGAAAAGGGGTTGGCAGGGGTCCAAAGGACAGACCCTAAACAGCGGGTTGGGATCCTACAGAACACAGATACCAAGTCACATGGCCACACAAATTACCACTATGGTATTACCTGCTTCTTGCAGGCAGTAGATCAGATGTGGCAGTGGCCCTGAGAACCTTCCAGAGCTCTTGGTGTTGCAAGCTAAGATAGGGGTCCTCTTCTTCCCGCAAAGGCCCCTGATACTTGGAGGGCTGCCACTGCTTCCTGAGCCCACCCAACTGTTGCAAGACAGCGAAGCTGTGACTGTTTGCCTTGAGTCCTCACTGGCCCACTGGAGAACATTCTGCTGGAGGTATAGCCAACTCAGCTCAGCCTGTGCCTGTCTGAGCCGGGAAAAAAACTCATTAAACCTTCCTAATGACAAATGCTCCAGCAGGCGGCTGGCAAAGAGTGATTGCTCTAGAAAGCAGCCAGATGGGAACAGGCTCAGACTGTTCATGAGACTCAGGCCTGTGGGGAGGGAGGGCTCTCTTGGGGTACAGGCTTAATATTGCTCTGGTCCCCAAGCCTTGCTGGTTAGAGCCAGCCCCACCACCCAGGCTTTCCCCCACACCCCACCAATCACTTGTGGGTATATGCAGAAACCCTGATTGAATTCTGAGCCCTCAGTCCATAGGCTCAGGGGCAGTTTAGGAGACATAGGCCCCTAGCTAAGGTGGAGAGCCCTCCTCTTCCCACCTGCCACTCGAAGTAATATCCATTTCCCAGCCCCCTCCACCAGGATCTCTCTTTTTCTGGGAGCTCAAAAGGCTCCCCTCTCTTCTAGTTGAGGGGGCCTCTGTTGCCATGGAAACAGCACCTGGAGAGTGCTAGGTCTGGTGGCTGAACCCAGGAATAACCAGTCAGAAGTGGGTGGCAGATGCTAGATATGATTTGTTCTCACCAATAAGCAGTCTGTATGTGTGCTGGGGGGAAGGGGTGGGTGGGCACTGGGGGTGTGCCAAGGCAGATACCGAGTCAGGTTCCCCCAGGACCTTTCCAGACCTAACAGCTGGAAGCATGGTGGGGGATGGGGTGGTCTGCACATACCTGAACAGTCCCCAAGGGGCTTATACAATTGGGTCTGGACTGGTGGGGCTCAAGGTATCTTGCTGCCCTGGGAGTCTAGCTAGTGGAAAGAATTCTTGCCAGCACCCTGGCTGTGGAAGAGAAGGCTTCTTAGAGCTGGAGACCACTTTGGACACCTGGGCTTAGAGTACGGTGGGTAAAGTTCCATCCCCGAGACAAGGGCCCCACACCTCACCAGAAAGGTAATGATACAGGACCACCAACCAGTGGTTCCACATTTAATGGAAGGTGCATGGGGCACTGCATCGCACCCTGAGGCTGAGTTGCCGCATCGCCAAGTATGGAGCGTCTGCTTTTTGCAACTGAACAGAGGAACAGAGCATATAACTAACAAGAAAAAAAGGCCCTCCTGCCTGCCTCTGAGACCTGGGGGATCAGGTCACCTCTGATCCCCTGAGCCTGGGGGCCTCCCCACCCCCATTGCTCTTCTGAAGTCAATTCCTCCAGAAGAAGCCTGGCTAGGACAGCCCCAAATGAGGGCAAACAGGGAGCAGAATGCTCAGAGTCCCCATCTCAGAGCCCCCCCCCAGTCATTTTAGGAACAATAAATACTGTGTGACAGTAGCAGGAAGGGTGTCCATGGGCTGTGTGGCAGCCCGAGCAGGCTGGCCTGTGCCTGCCCTCATTCTGTGCGCAGGATGATATGGATGCCTGAATCCGTGAACACTGGACCACTCATCTCCCCTGTCCGTAGAGCAAACGATGCATCTTCAAACGGTTTCTGCATCTGACCTGTAAAACAACAGAGGCAGAGGTCAGGCGCGGGCTGCACAGCAGATGGAGCTCCGGCCTGCATTCAGTCTCAAGCACATTCATCACAGGGTTTATAGCCCTGTCACTTGCAGTAGTGAGCTGTGGCCCAGCTGAGGGCCACAGGCCCACTCAGGAGGCTCTGGGAAGCCCAAGGACAGCATGAAGGATAACAGGCAGAGCTGAACATTTAGACACACTGTGTGACCAACTCTCCAGCTCCCCAGCTAAACATTATCTGTCCTGCAGGGAGGTAGCCAGGGCTGACAGCAGAGCTGGCTATCCATCTCTCCCAGGCAGGTGCTTGCTCCCCACACTTCCAGCCCATGCCAAAGAGATGAAGGAGAGAAGAGGGAGGAGGAAGAAGAAAAGGGAGGAGGGAAGAAGGGATCTAATTTCCTTTGCCCTTGGCAGGCAGGTCTGAGCTCTGGGTTGCTTCCCTTGCCCATTGCCCCTCTTGCCAAAGGGGGACATTATGGTGCTGGAGGACAGGCGCTGGTTCTCAGGGATCCCACCCTACAGCTCTGCTAATGACAAAACAGAGTCACCTTGATGGGCCTTTGAGGGGGGCAATGATCCTAGAAGGAAAGACACCAAGGAGGTTTTATATCCCTTTTGCAGTACAAAAAAACAGGTCAGGAAAGCCTGAGGAGGCTATGCTGCCACCTGGTGGACCGGAAGGCCTGTGCAGGAGAGTCATCCCTCCCTCCCTTCTTGGGGCCCTTCCACCCAGAACACTGCAGGGAAGGTGCTGGGTGTGGTGGTGTCTACTCTTGCCCACCTCTGCTGAAGGCACCCAGGTCTCCCCTGGCTTTGGCAGAGCTGCAATCACTGAACTGTGAGGCCAGAGATTCAAAGTCTTCCTCTCCTGACTTAATCTTCTGAATGTAGCCTGTAGAGATACAAGGGGAGAGCCCCACATCAGATACATAGAGGCCAGAGAGGATGCAGGAAGAACTGGACACTCCTAGGAGCTGGACAGCCCGACCTGTGCACCTTGCTCCCTACAGAGTTATCTGACTCCACCCAAAACACCTCCCATACCCTCATGCCCAAGAAACCACACCCTTATTCTGTGCTCCTATGTGCACCCATGAAGACAGTCCTCCCACATGCATGTCCCCAGGGTGCAAACCTGTCACCCATCCCCATGCACCTATAGCTATAATATGACCTGAAGAGCCAGGCCAGTCATCCACAGGTGCACAAGAAGGTAAGCACCCACACACTCACAGTGACCTCTTTTCAGGCCTGGACACAGAGCTGAAACCTCACAGTGGATGACTGCCCACCCTTATTCCTGGGGCAATCTCAAGGCTCTGGACCAGCAGGTGGCTAGCATGAAGCCAAGCTCTGCACAGGAACTGGTGATATCTTCAGCTGTGGCAGCAGGAGTCCCCATCTGTGCAACACAGGAGGCACAGCAGAGCACTCACTAGGACATTTTGAAAAGACCTTGAGGTGAGGCTGTCAGGGCTGTGTGAGTGCCCGTAAAATGACTACATAGGCAAGGTACCACACTGTATTGGCAGAATTCAGGAGACACTAAAGTGGCTCTACTGGGCCATGACTCTCCTGCAGGATCAGGAAGCCAGGGCTACTAGGAAGAAGGTGAACAGTGATTAAAGCAAAGCCTCAAAACAGCAGTAACAACAGAAATCACTTGTCTCAAAGCCTGACTGAGTTCCTGGGACTTTGTGTCCTCCGACCTTCACATACTCTTAACAACCACCAAACCCCACCAAAACAAAACAAAGTCAGACAAACAACAAAAAAGCTTAAAGGACCTAGGCTCGGGGGAGGGAGACCATAGTACCATGTCTGTACAACTCACATCTCGGGAGCACAGTGCACATGCATGTGGATGCATGTGAGACTGTTATGCACTCACAGACATGTGCTAGGTGAGGAGATTGCCAGGTACTGGGTCTAGGTAGTACCCAAGGTAGGCAAGACTGCCCATCCTGTCCTTAACTTCTAATTTGTAGCCATGGCACACACACACAGACTCCCAGGGCAGCAGCCACCCAGACCTGAGCAACTCTCAAAGTCTTCCCAGCTAGTCTGGAAAGGACCCTGAGACAGAGCCTCCTATGTAGCTCAGGCTATCCTTGAATGGTCAACCTTTCTGCTTCAACTCCTGAAGTGTTGGTCATGCCATGCATTCTGCATGAGGCTCCACAGAGATCTCTGCAGAGGAGGGTGGCCTGACACAGCCGCTGTTGGACTTCACCAGCACTTCCCACCTGAGCTGGAGAAGGTTCTCAACAGCCGTGTGCTGCTCAGTGTGCACATCACTGAAGGACCCAACTGTACCTGTGCAACAAGCAATGTTACTAGCTGCTACAACCAGTGCCTTGAGGCCCAGGAACCCAGCCACTTCCCAAGGGCTCTGGGCCTCAGGCTCCTGTGGGGTACCAAAGCCTGACACACAGGGTAGGCAATATGACTGACAGCCCAGGAGCCAGCCCTATCTGAATGCATTACATGACAGTTACCTTGGTGTTTGGGCTACAACATGTCAGGGTATACCTGTCTCTCAAGGGCTCCCCAACCCCCCTCTGTTCTGCCTTGGTCAGAACAGGCAGTTACCACAAACCACAGCCTGTCAGAGATACACAGGGCCATGTGGTTTGACCTGTATATCCTGGTGACTTGTCTGAAAACCCCTTGTACAGAAAGAATCTTATCAGTAACCTTGATCTGGTAAACTCCTGATTCTCATCTCCCTGGCTGTCTGGTTGTGTTCTTCTGTGGGGATCAAAGGATCTACCTAGGAATCTTGCCCAGCTCCAGCCCTGAGGCAGTGTCACCTAGATGTAGCCATGGCCGCAGGGAGATGTAGATGGGATAGCCAGAGGTATAGCCATTTAATGAAGACAGCGCTGGGCTGGATGCTACATCCGTACAATCCCAGCACTCAGGACACTGAGGATAGATAATGTCTCGAAAAAGAAATCTAGCCAGGGGCCATCATTTACCACTGTTCCCCACTCCTGTGCACAAGACAGGAATTCCTGGTGGCCAAGGAATTAATGAATAAATAAAGCAGAAATTATCCATGAGGAAGAAGATGGGGACCTATCACTGTTCTTCAGACACAGACACAGTTATCTCTTGATTTTTGTCACCTGGACCTCTGTATTCAGAGCTGAGGTCAGACTCCCTGGGCTTTCTCCAGGACAAATCACAGTCTCAATGGGAGGTGAGAAGAAACAACTCCTCTGAGAGTGCCTGTCCACCTTGGCCAATAGCACCCTAGCCAGGACTCTGGGTCTGCCTCTTGGAGCAGCCTTTCCAGAGCTCACAGACTGGAACAGGGCCCTCTCTATTTGCTTTGGAGTTGTAGTAGTTTGAATATAAATGGCCCCATATGGTCATATATTTGAATGCTTAATCATCAAGGAATGAAACTGTTTGGAAAGGATTAGTAGGTATAGCCTTGTAAGAAGTGTGTCACTAGGGATGGGCTGAGATTTTAAACACTCAGTGTTTCTCTCTGCCTCTCAGTCTGTGAATCAGGATGTAAAGCTCTCAGCCACTTCTCCAGTGCCATTTGTGCCTCCATCCGCCTGCCATGGAGATAACGGACTAACCTCTGAAATGGTAAGCTAGCCCCAATTAAATACTTCCTTTATAAGAGTTACCTTGATCATGGTATGTGTCTCTTCAAGGCAATGAACAGTGGAGCAGTGGCTAAGACAAGGGTGTTCAGGGGCTCCCTCGACAGCAAGCTCAACAGTTGAATATCTATCTCTGCGGACATGTGTGGGTTCATCAATCCCTGAGGTTCAGGAGGGTGGCAGGCCCAGCTTTAGACTCCAGTTGCTGGGATCTGACCCTGCTCTGTGGTTCCCCAGTCTTATGAGTATCCAATATCTAATGGCCTTGGGGAAGGGAAGGGGTATGATTCTGCCTTAGGAGCCTCATGAAATGACTAGCCTATGAATTGGGGCAGCTGGGAGCTGGGAGCTGGTTCAGTGGGTAAAGGTACTTGTGCCATCTCTACCTGTTTGAGCTCCCTCCTCAGGAGCAGAACTAATCCTTCCTGCAGGTTGTCCTCTAACCTCTACATGCCTGCTCAGGCATGCTTGTACACAAACAAATAAACAAGTGTTTAAGAAAAAAATATGATGGGCCAATGGGAGCTCTCACTTCAGACGGTTATTCTGAGGAATGAATGAACGACTGTCATAGTCAGGGCTGATGTAGAACAAACCTTTGACAGATTTAAATGCTCACTCTTCTGCTACAGGCTGCATGCTAGTGTCCCAATATGCACTATAAAGAAGCCCTGGTTCCTGGTGTGACTATCCTGGGAGATAAGGAGTCTGCCAGAGTGAGCCCTGAAACGATATGATGAGCACCTATTCATAAGAAGTGGCACAGCCAGCTAAGGCTCAATTGGTAGAGTGCTCTCCTTCCTGCACCAGGCCCCAGGTTCAATCTCTAAATCAGGGATAGCAGTCCAAACCTGTAATTCCAGCATTTAGGAGCCAGAGATTAGCAGGTCAGAAGTTCAAGGTCACCCTTGGCTACATGGAGAATTATAAGGCCTGCTTGGGCTGCATAAGCTCTATCTTTAAAGGGAAGTGAAGACAGCCAAGGTGACTTTTAATCCCAGCACTCAGAGGCAATCGCAGATGGATCTCTGAGTTTGAGGCCAGCTTGGTCTACAGAGCGAGTTCTGGAATATCCAGGGCCACACAGAGAAACCCTGCCTCAAAACAAAACAAAACAAAACAAAACAGCCAAGGTCACCAAAGGACACAACAGAAGCAGCTATCTGCAAAGTCTAGAAAAGCAATGTTACCAGGAAGCTACAGCGCAGAGTGAGAAAGGTGCAGGTTTGCTGGTGGCTGGTTTTTGAGAGTGACTCGGGAAAAACACGAGGCATAGATTTTTCCAGAACTTCGAGAAAGAAACTAAGCTACAAAGTTTATAGCATTGTGTTGCCACAGACTGAGGCACAGAATGAACCAAAAGGGTGGTATTTCCTCAACCTAAAACTGTTTAAATAATCCCTTTCAGATCACAAGTGGCCCATAGGGGATGGATCTGGCTGGGAAAGACCCAAGAATAAGCAGAAGGGCCCAGGGACATAGCCATAGGCCACCAGGCTGGATGGACATCACTCAGCCAGAGGAGTCAGCTGATCTTTGAAGTCTGGAAAGTGCTGCTCATACTCTGGTTCTGAGCCTCTCTGGATTCTCAGGACCTGGATGAGTAGGGACAAAGCAACATGAAACAGGGAGCCAGGGTCTGTCCACAGCTTGGCTGGTGCAAACAAGGACATGGCAATGATACTAGCTGGGCTTCAGGTTTCTTCTGGCTGCCATCCAGCATCTGTAGAGGAGCCACTGCTGGAAAAGGAGTTGCAGCAGGGATGCAGAGGTGCTGCTTCCAAAACGGGCGGTCTGTTTCTCAAGGCAGAAGGGGAACTGATGGTACCCCCAGGCCAAGGCTAGCAGCCAGGGCAGATACTGCTCCTATCATCATCACCTGATGGCCTTGCAATAAGCTCTGGGTTCAAGGTGAGCCAGTGTTCTCAAGAAAAACAAACTGGAGAGCTGGGTCAGTGCTTAAGAGCACTGGTTTCCTCTTCCTAAGAACCCAGGTTTGGTTTAGAACATACAAATGGGAGCTCATAACTGCCTATTAACTCTAGTTCCTGGGGATCTGAAGTCCTCTTTTGGCCTGTATGGGCAGCAGGTATTCATCTTTATTAACACATAAAATACTCTTAAGCACATTCACACAAAGGGTCAGCAGGATGGCTTAGCAGGTGACTGAACCTGATGATCTAAGCTCAACCCCCAGGATGCACATAGTAGGTGAAAGCCCAACCCTAAGGATGGTCCTTTGACTTCCACACTTGCACGTGTATTCCCATACACATACGGCTGAAAACATAGATTAGACGCTAAGAGCACAAGCTACGCTTACAAAAACCCTGGGTTTAGTCTGCAGCACCCACATATTAGCTGAGAAGCCAACACCAATTTTAGGGAACCTGATGTCTTGTAGCCTCCTCTGACACCAGACGCACGCATGCTGCACATACATACACACATGCAGGCAAAACACCCATACACAGTTACCAAAACCAGAAGCTAAAAACAGACTCATCATCTACAGGGTCAGCCTTGTGCTTACCCATCCCTGGTCTACTGCCACACCTACCCACAGATGCCCGGCCTCTCCCTGATGACATCATCATTCAGGATGCCTGCCACTGACCAAAACTGCCTCCTGTAACTGCACTGCTACAATGGCCTCTGGGGTAAGTATGCATTAACCGCTCATTTTACACAAGAGAAAACTGAGTCTTGAGTGATGCTCTGAATCTCCCAGATCACAGAGCTCAGCAGACACTGCTACTATCTAATCAGGGCGCCGACTTTCTACTTCACTCCAATGGCAAGCAGAAAGGAAAGAGTGAGGGCCTGCATGGGCCGAGCTCATCCCAATATAGGCACTTCTTTTCAAGATAAGGTCGTCAAGTGGCCTGGAACTCAGTATGTAGGACCTAGACTTTTACTGTGCAGTGTTGTTGTACTGAGGTCAGAACAGCCTGAGGGAGCAGGTTCTCCTCCACTATGTAGGTCCCAAAAATTTAACTCAGGCCCTCAAGTCTAGTGGCAAGTGCCTTTGCCCACTGAACTGTCTTCCCAGCCCCAGGCTGAACCTCTGATCCTTCTGTTTCTGTCTCCATGCAGAGATTACAGGTTTGCATGACCATGCCAGGTTCACAGGGCACTAGAGACTAAAGCCAAGAAGACTCCTTGTAAGTTAGGTAAGCAAGCCAACAACTGAGCTACAGTACAGTACAGTACTTCTCCAGAGGTAACTGCTGAGCAGACTGTGTGGAGGGTCTGGTGGGATGAGTAATGCTTATTGTCAACTTGACAGAATCTAGACTAACCTGGAAGATGGGCTGCTGGGGGATCCTCGTCTAAGACCTAGAGAGGGTAAGCTGAGCACCAGCACAAGGTCATTGTTCTTTGTCACTGACAATGCTGTGATTTGACAACTCCTTCACTATGACTTTCCTGTTACCTGGAACTGTGGCATGAGCCCAAACAAACCTTTCTCTATTAAACTGCTTAGCAGTTACAACAAACAAAAGCCCTTATTTGAAAACTTTACTTATTTATTGGGGCAGGAAAGCAAACGTGCCCTGGCAGGCTTGGGGGCAACAGAAAACTCCCAGAGGTGGGCTCTCTCCACCACATGTACCCCCAGAATAGAACTTAGGCCTTCAAGTGCCTTTGCCTGCTGAACCTTCTTGCTGGCCCTTGTCAGAGTATTTTGTCACAGGAACAGGAAAAGAAACTGAGATAGCCTGTAGGGCCCAGTTGAGAGAGAACCTCCAATAAGCCCCTGCTTCCTTCCCCCTACTTACCATTGATCAGCTCCAGGGCCTCCTCCTTGCTTCTGGTGATTTTTTCCTGCCGCCAGGACGAGGGCCTCCGAGATTGGCTGTGTTTCACCAGCAGGTGTGAGCAGCGCACCCTGGCAGGCTCACCCTGGCCATTCTTGCTGCTGCCTCCAATAGTGCTGCCACCACTGGGCCGCTCCCACTGGCTGGCGTTGGTGATGTGATTGAAGTAGTATACCCGGCCTGGGGGAGAGCAGTACCTACTTCAGCTGGGGCCGAGCCGAGGAGGACTCCATTCCCAAAGCCAGGATGAGAACTGGCCTGGGAGATACCTTCTTTAGCAGATTCATTTCCTATTCTACCCCATGTTACAGGCTTGGGAGGATGCTGTGCCCATCACGACCTGTTAGGACTGTGCTAATAATGCTTTAGCTGGTACCAGGCAGACACTAAACCAGTAAATCAGATAAAATAAAACAAGTTCTAAGCCTTCAAAATGGCTCGGCAGGTAAAGGAACTTGGCAAGCTTGACAACTTGAGTTTGATCTCCAGGAACTTGCCAAGTGGAGGAGAGAACTCGTCAGCCTCAAAATGTCCTCTGACCTCCACATGGCACAATGCCTTATAAAATAAATAGGATCAGATTTTCAAAAGCATCCTTAGCTATAGTTTGAGAATAGCCTTGGGTACATGGGACCCAATTCCAAACATATGTAACAAATAGCATGGAGTGAGAATCTAGTTCACTGGTTTAGTGCTGCTTGGTATTTGTGAAGTTCTAGGTTCAAGTCCCAGGATCACATATCACCAAAGATAAAGAGTAGGACTGTTTTTACCCATTGCTCCATTCCAAACAAACCCCAGGTACCATGTCCTTCATCTCTGCTCAGAACAGCAGCAACTGTGTCTAGTGCATACAGAGATAGATACCCAAAGCTCTATTCTTTTTTTTTTTTTTTTTTTTTTGAGACAGGGTTTCTCTGTGTAGTCCTGGCTATCCTGGAACTCACTCTGTAGACCAGGCTGGCCTCGAACTCAGAAATCCGCCTGCCTCTGCCTCCCAATTGCTGGGATTAAAGGCATGCACCACCACCGCCCAGCTCCAAAGCTCTATTCTTAACCCATGCACTGGTGGCCTAAGTCAGAGAGCAAGGAAGTAGCGTTACTCTAGACCTGACGTTGCCTGAGTGACAGTGAGAAGCATAAAGGAGATGGCGAATCAAAAATTCGAGGGAAAAGTCTGGCTTAGGGAAACATACCCATATGCCTAGCACTAGGGAGGCTGAGGCAGGAGGATGGATGTCTGCAGTTTGAAGCCAGTAAAGGTAAGTTTGCAAGACTGTCTCAAAAGGTGAAAGAGAAAAGAGGAGGGAGAGGTATGGCAGAAGCCTGAAGGAAGGATCCAGTAGACTCTGGGTCACTCCAGGGGCTGAGAGTCTATCTGGGTTACATAAGCTGATCTAGTATCAAAGAAAGGCTGGGTGTTACCCATGAAAGAAGGGCTTTCATAGTCCTACTGAGAACAAACGGTAAGAACTGGTCCATAGTTAGGCAGAGGGCAAGTGTAGGTGTGTATGTGTGTATGTAAACGTTTCCCTTTGGGGCTGGACAGACGGCTGAGGTTAACAGCACCAGCTGCTCTTCTATCAGACTGGGGTTCAATTTCCAGTACCCACCCAGAGGCTCACAACTGTCTGTAAGTCTAGTCCAAGGGTGCCTAGCACCCTCTTCAGGCTTCTTGGTGGGTATTACATACCCATGGAATACACATGCAAGCCTAATGCCCATACATGTATTTAAAAAAAAAAAGTTTATGTAGCTCAGGATAACCATGAACTAGATCTCCTCCTGCTTCTGCTAAGTGCTGGAAATACAGCTGCGTGCCAGCTAGAAACAAGTTTATACTAGAGATCACACCCCCACAGTAGGAATGGAGCAGCCTGGGCAAGACCAGGCCATTTCCCTGTACCTCAGCTTTCTCATCTGCAGAACTGGAGTCAGAGAATACGGACATCAGAGCTAGGCATAAAGCATGTAACTTCTGTCCCAGTGCTGGGAGGCTGAAGCACAGGATGAGTTGGAAGCCAGCTTGGGCTACATAGCAAGACTTTACCTCAGCTAATCTGTGTGATGTAATCCCAGTAGAACACCAGAGGTTCAAGGTCATACTAGGGTAAGTAGCAAGTTCAAAACTAGTCTGAGTTGTCTCTCTATCTCTCTCACACACACAAATCTTAAAAAGGAAAAAAAGAAAATGGCTCAATGGGTAAATGCTTGCAGTCAAGCCTGAAGATGTGAGTTTTGCAATCTACTCATGGGAGAAGGAAAACTCTTGCAAGTTATTGTCTGATCTCCACATGCACATACACTAAGTATAGTATTACTAATATTATTAATATTACTAATATTATTGCTAATAATATTATTACTAATAATATAATATTACTAATATTATTATTGCCCAATAAATAAATTGGGCAAAGTGGTGCATGCCTATAATCAGCACTTGGGGGAGCTGAAGCAGGGGGATCAAGAATTCAAGAATAACTTGTCTTTAAAGGCTCTGTCTAATACCTTTCCACATCCACCCTTGATTAAAAAAAAAAGGGAAAAGGGAATGACATTAAACCTAGCTGGGCTAATTCAGAGACAGCCAACATATGCAGTGTCCAGAACCCTGATGCTTAATAAATAAAATAAAAAATTTGAGTGAGCTCTATAGGCTGCATTACCCTGGCTCTAACTGAGATGCTTGTAGGCTACTCTAGGCATTGGCAGTGACACTGGGAAGGGGACGCTTGGGGCCAAAAAATAAACAAATAAAAATAAATAAAAAATTAAAAAAAATCATTGCAATCCAGGGCATTCCCAGTAACTGAACTGCTTTATCTAATGAGTTCTTTCTATGTCCTGGCCTCAGTTTCTCCCACTTGAAAAATAAGAGCCATTCCTCTCTTGAAAGATGGTAACCACAGAGAGGAGGAAGAGGAGGAGGAGGAGGAGGAGGAGGAGAGAAATGAGCCAGAGAAAAAGAGGAAGGGAGATGGAGAAACGGAGGTGGAGGTGTGGATAGGGGGAAAGGAGAGAGGGAAGATTAAGAGAGAGGAGGGTGGGGTGGGGGTAGGGAAGAGGGGAAGGGAGAGAGGGAGGGAGATTAGGAGGGAGAGGAAGGGAGAGAGAGCTCAAGACTACACCGGCATAGACTTGTTAAAGAACTTGAAGTCTTTCAAAGAGCTTGGCACCATGCTTGACCCAGAGATGAACTGGCCTGGTTAGGAGCCATCACTGTCGCAGGGTCCCGATAGGGGAATGAGCGGGCACGTGTCTCGGATGCTGCCGGAGAACCCAGAGCAGGGCGGCCCACGCCCTCCCTCTGCACCAAGTCCAAATCTCTTCCTCTCAAGGGAGCCCCAAGGTGCAGCCTCGTCACCTCAGAGCACCGGGGCCCAGTGGTGGGTGAAGACTAGGGCGTGCTTGTGCCTGCCCCACCTCCTACTTCGGTTTCTGGCTTTCCAGGCCCGTTATGCCGCGGAGGAGGCCAGATCTCCAAGCGCGAAGCAGAGCGGTGGTGAGACACGCCTGTCCCGGCAAGCTCGAGCCCAACTTCCGCAAACTCGCGAGGCCCCGCCCCGGACCCCGGGCGACCCCTAAGAGGTACCTGAGCTGCGACTCATACGCTTCTCCCAGCCGGACGGCAGCTTCTCCTCGTCCGCCATCTTCCCTCCTGCCGCAGCGCCCGCTCCGCCTCCGCGGCTCTGACCCCGCGCCAGACCAGCGCTGCTGTTGATTGGCTCGTCCAATAGAGACGCCAATTGGACAGCAGTACCCGAGCACTCCAGCTTTTCATTGGACTCTCCCGCGGTCTCCTGGAGCGCCCCTATACACACCCTCCCCTCTTACCCCCACCTTTCCAACGCCACTGCTGATTGGCTCGTCTGGAAGCTACGTCTATTATGTGCTCCAACAGGGGAAGTGGCTTCCTTTAAGCCTAAAGGGCTCTCCACCCTTCTTGGTGCTCTTAGTCCACAAAATAGAGCTTATTTGACTGGCTCCTGCGGCAGCCAATCAGGCTTTCTTTAGCCTGTCTCGAAGGTCCGCCAGCATCCACGTGGAAGTGGCCAGCTGGGACTAAGGTACTCGGTACTTTTGCAGTGCTTTGCCGTTGCCATAGCAATGCAGTTGCCTTGGTGACAAGAGGCTAACTATCCAGAGCCTAAATTTGGCTTTTGAGTTCTTCCCACTTGTTTCCTCCAGATGTCCAAAGCGAAGCCAGTACTTTTTGGTTTTGCAAGGCGAACCATTTCGCTGGTCTATTCACCCACCTTTCATGTCTTTTTTAGACCCTACTTCGGCTTATTCCTTCTTCATGGGCTCCTCCTGGCTTCCAGGCAGGTGACTGATGGGTGAGACCACTACCAGTAGGATGAGGAGAAGGTGTAGGAGAGGGTGGGCGGCTCCAACGATCGGTTTTAGTCAACTGGTAGTCTGAGGGAAAGGGTGTGGACTCAGGAGGCAAAGGCAGGCAGTTCGAGACCAGCCTGTTCTACAAAGTGAATTCCAGGACAGCCAGGGCCACACAGGAAACCTTGTCTCAACAAGCAAACGAACGAACGAACAAACAAAAGAAAAAAAGATCTGTGGAGGGCTAGAGAGATGGCTCAGTGGTTAAGAGCATTTGCTACCAAGCCTGATGATTTGACACACGAACGAACATCTTTGTGAATGTGATTTTGAAGCCAGCCTGGTTTATAGAGTGAGTTCCAGGACACCAGGGCTACACAGAGAGAGCCAGTCTTAAAAAAGAAAAAAAAAGGTGGGGGAGAATAGCCTAGACCTAGAGTTCAAATCATAGTGGTAAAAAAATTACATGGCAGATTTAATAAGGCTACTTTCTTATTTCAAGCGTATAGAGACCAGATAAAAAGCTTCACTGCATTCTTCCTAGCCAGAAATACTCAATGCATTCACATAAGGTTCCATTACAAATGGTTATTTTGCTGGATGTAGTACATGATTTTAATCCCAGCATTGGGGAGGCAGAGACAGATGGATCTGAGTCTCAGGCCAGCCTGGTCTACAAAAGGAGTTCGAGGAGAGTTAGGGATGTTACACAGAGAAATCTTGTCTCAACAAACAAACAAACAAACAAACAATAGTTTATTTTATGCAGGGTGGCCAGGGCTACATATAGAGAACCTGTTTCATAAACAACAATAACAAAATTCACCTCAAAACCAAATAATGTTTATTATTAACCCGAGTCATGGTTTGGTGCATATGTGGAGGTCAGAAGACAGCTCTGTTATGGGGTAAAATCCAGAGACAATTCAACATGACCAAACTTCACTCATAGAGCAGCCCCAAATGCATTACAAGTAGTTTTTTGTTTTTGTTTTTGTTTTTTTTTTTTTTTAAAGATAAAGAACACAGAAAAACTATATTCTGGTAGCAGTTGCAGGGGCAAGCCAGTAAGCAATTTAATAAAGAACATGCAGTTATCTGGGGCATTTTTACCCTGAATTTGTAAAACAGGGTTGGGTGCTTTCCCATGGGACTTTTCAGGGCAAGGGGTAAAAAATCCAAAGATGGCTGTACCTGACACAAGATGGAGAAACTTTTACCCTGTTACAAGCTCTGTGTAGTTGGGTCTCTCCTTCCAGCAGGGCTCCAGGGCTGGAACTTAAGGTTTTTTGTTTTTTTTTTTTTTGGTTTTTCGAGACAAGGTTTCTCTGTGTAGCCCTGGCTGTCCTGGAACTCACTCTGTAGACCAGGCTGGCCTTGAACTCAGAAATCCGTCTGCCTCTGCCTCCCAAGGGCTGGGATTAAAGGTGGAACTTAGGTCTTAAGGCTCAGGTAGAAGCACCTTTACCAGCCCAGCTTTTCTACTGTTTTCTTAAAAATGAAAAAAAAAAAAAAAAAAAAAAAAAAAAAAAGACTTTGTAGCTTAGAGAGATGTCTCAGTGGGTTGATACACAATTGTGGAGTCCTGAGCCTAAATATGAAGAACCCACATACAGCTGGATGCAGTAACAAGCAAGCATCAGCAACTCAATTTCCACATCCAGGAGGAGATAGACAGCCAAAGCCGAAGTCCTCAAAACTCCTGTGATGGCTTATCTTGGTTATCAACTTGACCACATCTGGAATTAACTAAGCAAGTAGTGGGACCCACGTGTAAGGGATTTTTCTCGGTTGGATTATCTAAAGTAAAAGACTCACCCTAAATCTAGGTCATGTGAGGGCAGAAACCTACCCTTAAACCTGGGCCACACCCTCTGGCGGCAGCTCACATGAAAGGGCACCGAAGAAGGAAGCTGTGGCTCTTTGCCTATTTGACTTCACTGTCACTGACAGGTTTGTCTGTCCTGTTCCTGAGGCAATCCTTTCTGCTGGTGTTAGTGTCTCCTTCTTGGGACTCCAATGCAGACCGGAAACTGACAGCTCTCTAGATCTTCTCTGGGCCTCTAGTACCAATTGGGACTGCTGAGACATTCAGTGAACCAGACAACCACCACATCCTTGACCTTTCCCTCCAGGAGCTAGCCATTGTTGGACTACTCAAACCAAAGTCTGTAAGCCATTTGAATAAATCTCATATAAAATATTTATCCACCAGTTAATAAAAGCTAAGAACTTGCAGTTATCTGGGGGCTTTTATCCCATTCTACTGTTTCTTTAGAGCTTTGATTAATATGGCTACTGAACCAGGTAGCCTCAATTTCAAGCAGCAAAAACAAAGGCACCATGTCCCAAACAAGGTAGAAGGCTAGAATTGACAACCAGGGTAGTCCTCTGACCTCCATAAGCAGCCCACGGCACAGTGCACACATAAGCTCAAACATGCACACTAAAATAAAAGCTAAGCCAGCTCAGTAGTATAACCAGCTTAGATTGTGCAAGGCTCTGGGTTTGAGCTCAGCACTGAAAAGAAAAACCCACAAGAGTACTGTGCCAATATATACTTGTAGGGCCAGTGAGGTAGTTCACTGGGTAAGTGTTGCTGCCAGGCCTAATGACCCGAGTTCCAACCTTAAGGCCTTCAAAGTAGAAGGGGAGAACTGATTCCTGTAAGTTGTCCTTTCACTTTCACATGTGCAGCACTATGGTACATGGAGGTCTGCCCCTCCCTCATAAACACATGCATATAAGTAAAAATGTAACAAAAACTTAAATCCAAGTAGCAGAGACGTAAATACGTACTTATTTATATATGTGAGTGTAATGGCTATTCTTTGTTGTCGAGTTGACTACAAGCCAAGCAAGCTGCACACATCTGTGAGGGGCTTTTTGCTTCACTGAATCATTTAAGATAGGATGACTGCCCTAAATCGGAGTCTTTTAAGATGAGAGGACATAGTGGGAATTTTAGAAGAACCATCATATCTGGCATTTACTTGGGAGTCATTGACTACGTAGACCTTGAAGTAATCTTTTGTTACTATTCAGTGGTTATCTGAAATTTATGGGGTTATTCTCCCTATGGGAATTTCAGAGCCTTTGCATGACCTGTTTCAAGAATCCAGGAATATCTTGCAATGGCTGAGAATTGCTTAGGTAATGGTTCCATCAGGCAATTCCTAGACCAGATGAGAGATTTTGGTATCCAGCCTTATGGACTGAATCTTGGACTTGCCACTGAGAGACAGCCATTGTTGGAACAGTTGGAGCAAAACCTGTAAACCACTCTAATAAATCCTGCTTATACACCATATATATATATGCTCGTTCTACCAGTTGCTTCCTCTAGAAAACCCTAATATAGTGGGTTTTTTGTTTGTTTTGTTTTTCAAGACAGGGTTTCTCTGTTTCTGGCTGTTCTGAACTCAGAAATCCGCCTGCTTCTGCCTCCCAAGTGCTGGGATTAAAGGTGTGTGCCACCACTGCCAATCATATAGGGGGTTTTAAAAAATTGGATCTCATGTTGCCCATTGTGTTTCGGACTGCTGTAACAAAATGTCCAATAAAAGCAATTTTAGTACTTTACCACTTTTCAAACAAGGTTTCTTTGCTTAGTTTGGTCTCAAACTTAAGATCCTCCTACTTGTCCACCCAAGTAGGTTTATTTTGTTCACAAGGATGTATGTGTGTCTCTGTTTCTGTGTGTGCCTAAGTATGGGTGTTAGAGGACAACCTGGAGCTGGAACACAATCCACCTCCTTTCATTCAGTCATTGGCCTGAAGCTTACCAGTTAAGCTAGACTGACTAGCTAGGAAGGCCAGTGATGAGACTAAGTGCACACCTGCACAGCCAGCGTTTTTACATGGGTTCTAGGGATCAAACTCAGGTTCTCATGCTTAGAGTGCAAACTGTCTACATATCTCCCCACTAAAACAAAAAAACACTCTTCACAAATTGCTGATCCTCTGGAAACAAAGACAGCCTTACTTTCCTTTCTTTTCCAAACTTGGGCCACATTGTGAAGGGTAGATGAAAATAATGCATGGGGGCATCCACAGCTCCTGGCAATTTCTTAAGAGCAAAAATGAGACCATGGTGGTACAGGCCCTTTTCTTTCTTTTTTTTTTTCTTTTTCTTTTTTTTTTTTGGTTTTTTCTCGAGACAGGGTTTCTCTGTGTAGCCCTGGCTGTCCTGGAACTCACTCGGTATACCAGGCTGGCCTCAAACTCAGAAATCCGCCTGCCTCTGCCTCCCAAGTGCTGGGATCAAAGGCGTGCGCCACCACCGCAGGCCCTTTTCAATCTCAGCACTTGCAAAGTGGAGGCAGAAGTCAAGATCACTGATGGTACACAGCCAGTTCAAGGGTATCCTAGTCTATGGGAGACTTTGAAGACAACAATTTTTCAACTGTTGAGATGCCAGGTGTGCATCACTAGGCCCAGCTTCCAGTCAATCTTGAGCTTCCCTCAAGGAGCAGTAGCACACCTAACTACCAGACACCAGCTCTCCTCTCAGGACACAACTCTCACACAAGTATGACAGCAGCAAAGCAGCAGCAAAGTCTTTATTCACGTGAACTGTTAAAAATGACCATCTATACCAGTGTCAAATGAGGGTGGGAGAGGAAGGCAGGGCAGAGCAGGGCAAGGAGGAAGGAAGGAATTCCCCTCTACTGGTAATAAAGCTCCAGGTTCATCCCATCGTGGATTTCATCTGAAGGGCAAGTGTTAAGGAACGTTCACTGAGAGCTGACTCTAATTCTATCTACTCACAGCTGGGTGCTGTGGCTGAACGTCCAACCCTAGATGAGGGAATGGACACTCTGATCTAAAAACTCAAACTATAAATAATATTCAGTGGTCCTTAAGACCACCGAGAAGGCCAAGATGTTTGCCACCAAAGCCTGGTATACAGAGTCAGATCTCCAAGCGCATCCCCCTGTCTGCCCCACCACACACACACACACACACACACACACACACACACACACACAGAACAATACATTTTCTTCAATGTTCACACTCAGGTTGGAGATAGCTCAGCAGTTGAGGAGCACCCAGGGCTGCTCTTCCAGAGATCTGGCTTTAAGTCCCACAACTAATGTAGTGGTTCCAGGGAATCTGAAACTTTCTTCTGGTCTCTGCTGGCAGTAGACATGCATGAGGTGCACAGACATAATTGCAGGCAAAAGATCCAGACCCCCCCCTCCCCAAATTTTACACACACACACACACACACACACACACCCCAGTCACAATCCACCTCACCTTCTGTTCAACACTCAGGTTGGCATTCAGTAATAAGTATTTTGAACCTGAATGTCAAAATCCTTCTGAGCCAAATTAAATTATTTCACCAACCACCCTCTTCACCAACCAAATAATTCCAGTTTCCATTTTCTCAGTAGTCACATTAGGGCACATTTTAAGTTAAACATCCCTTTTGCTAAATTTCTGTACAGGTTTCAGTATAGAACCAGAACTGAAAATACGTGGAATCTTTCATGAACGTCAGGAAAAGGATACAATCTCCCAGAGACACGTGGTCCTTAAAAATCGTGTACCTACGGGATAGATAGCTTTCAGAGAGAAGCTGATAAGGGGTGGAGTGTCTTTTGTCCTGAAAACAAGCTGAGCCCTCTTCCGGGTTGCCTGAGGTGCTAGCCCCAACCGAAACCTTCTAGCCTAATATTGACCAGAGCGTACTTACCACTTTTTAAGAACGATCTTATTCCAGCGGGTGCCAGTTTGAGCTGCTATCAGTTTCTTCAAGTCGCCGATGGTGTCATCCGTGCTGGGCACGAGGGAGTTAAGGTAAATGAAAGGAAAAGGTAGACCGAGGAAGACGGTGACAGGCCTTCCCATAAGCGTCATTTAACTGAAATCATCCAACACCACCATCTGCCCCAGAGACCACTGGCAGTCACCCCTCGGTGGATACTTGCACTTAACGCGGACTTTCTTTCCCAGACGGTCGTTGCAAACTACCTCAATCATTGTGGCTGGAGCTACACAGGGTGGAGAGAAACATGAAAAGGAGCAGGGTCAGGCCCAGGTTCTCAAAGCCCTTTCATGGGTTGAGTTCTCTGGTCACATTTTCCCGAACACCGGACTCAAATCCCCTGCAGCCCCAGTCTACAGTTTCAATTGCGGGGGATCACAGACAGTCGCGACTCCTCCCCTTAACTGCGGCAGGCCCAGCCCCAGACTCACCCGGCTTTGCCTCCCGCAACCCCTAGGCTCCCAAGTCTCGGCAGCTTCCCGTGACCTCCGGCCTCTCCGTTTAGCCTTCTCACCTCCAAAATGCCCGAACCTATCGACGACACAACTTGTAGCTCGAACGCTGAACCCTGGACGGATTCAAGGATGGAAACAGGAAGCGGAAGTGATATAACGGAACCACCGGCCCTTAGGTGCTTCCGGGTTCCGGGCTGGCAAAGATTTGCGATTCTGTTGCGCAGTCTGGATGAGCTGAGACTAGCTAACTAAGAGTGGATTTACGGCCGACGTTAGTACTAGTGTTGGGGACTCCTTCATCGTGGCAGAAGACCTAAAGGATCCCAGCGGCGGGGTGATCGATCATTCCCAAGCCAGACAAGCCTCCTACCGCACAATCCCAGCTGCAGGTGTACGGAAATGGAGTCATGCAGGGCCTGTGGCTTTCTTTCATTCAAAGCTCAGCCTCAAACCCTGTGCTTGCCTTTCCCCTCTGACTGTAGTGACCGTTTCAAAGGCTACAGGGGTGCAGACTGCAGTTGATGAAAACAAAGTCGGATCCTGGACGGAGGCTATGTTGCGTACCAGTCCGCGTGTCTGTGCCCTGCCTGCGAAGATGTTGGAAACAGCATATGGGGAAAGATCTTTTGTTTTGGTTTTTAATCTTCAATGAACACCTTGTTCCTGATTACAGAATCGCGAGAGCTGATGGGAGAGTAATCCCTTCTTAAATTCAACCAGTTTCGCCTTTATTGAGCGATTCCTTCTTAGCAAACAGGACTCTCAGCAAGGTAAGCATATATTGACTTAAGAAAAAGAAAAGTCTACCCAGGGCCTTGTGCTTACCTAATACGACTTATACAAAATTTAATCTTATGCGTAGATAGCAGAAGGCATTCTTGCTTTCTTTTGCGGCTGTGGCCACGCCTCCCTGCCTTGGCAGTCCCGCTGGCTCCTCACCCCCATCCTAGTAACATCTTTCAGTTTCGAATGAAGTCCTGTTCCGCGTCTTTAGTGCTTAGATCTGTTCCAGTCTTTCTTCCCAATGCCTCGTTTCCGTTCCTAAAAGGCTTCCCAGGCTCTACCCTACTCCCATATTGGAGAGTGAGCCATCGGCCATAGTATCCGGGCATACATACAAGTTGTGGGGTTTTGTTTTTCTTGTTTTGTTTTTTGGTATTTGTTTTAGTGTTGGAGGTCAAACCTAGGGCCTTCTAGCATGCTAGCAGCCAAGGGCTCTCCCACTGAGCTGCACACCCAGCTCCTGGTTTAGCTCTTGTTTCTGTCTCCAGCGATGCTTTTAGGGCCCTGTCTCTGCTCTTAACTATTCCTCCAGTCCTAAGTCCCCCAGCCTCTCCCTTTACCGCCCGCCCATTCTAAACTTGATCCCATCCCCTATATCGGACCTTGTTCCGCCTAAGCAAGGTTTTACAAGTTTGGTCTTCAGGCCCAGCTAGAACCCCTGATTCTTGAGCCCCTTCTCACACAAGTCATGGTTTATGAGTTTGCTGCTCTGTTAACTTTTCCCTGCTCAAGTCATGCCTTCTGGGAATACAGTCTGGTCCCAGGCTGATCTCTGGCCTTGGCAACAAGCCTAAACCTTTCCCAGCTCAAGCCAAACCTCCGCACGCCGCTAGTCTAGACACGCCCCCTGCTCTCTTCCTACTGAAGCCACACCTTCCCATTGTTGCGGACAGCCTCCAATCAGCTCCTCTGCCCCTGGCCACATTCCCCCACTCGGCGGCGCTGTTTCAAATGCTAGTACTTTGGCCTCGCTCGCAACCCCAGCTTCGTCTCTGTCTCTTTCACTCTCTCCCAGAGTCCTGCCTTGGGAGTTTTCTGCTTTTCCTTAGCCCCTGGCCCCCTGGTCACGCCCCAGGACCACGCCCAGCCCGTCGGAGCCACGCCTTCTAGGCGTGTGGCTTTCCTCAGCCCCGCCTGCACGGCGTCTACGGGCCTCAGCTTGCCACGTCTCCGGGCTCTGGCTACGCCCTGAGCCGGGTCTTGCCAGAGTCACGCCTCCTGGGTTGTCTGCTGACCACCTCTGGGCTTGCCGTATACTTAGCTCCGCCCCGTGGCCACGCCCCCGGGGCGTTCCTCACACTCCAGCCTTCTGGGTTTGCTGTTCGTCTTCCCTCCGGCCCTGGCCACGCCTCGTGCCCCCTCCCCTCCCAAGCCACATTAAGGTTTTCCTATTCCCAGTTCCTCCCGTTAGCCAAACCGGTCAGAGCTAGTCAGTCTCTAGTCTTGGCCTCCTAACGGTCGCCAGACCGCGCCAGTCCAGTTCCGGGGCCTCAGGCACTTTTCTAGGAAGTAGGGATCCTCGGCCGGCTTCGGAAAGTCGCGCCGGTTCGGCCAGTCCGGCCACCTCAGCGCCCTCCAGGGAGCGCGGCCTCACCGGAAACGGAAGCGCGCGACGGCCGGACCATGGCGACGCTGTTTGACCTCCCAGACTTGGTGCTCTTGGAGATTTTCTCTTACCTCCCTGTCCGGGACCGGATCCGCATCTCCAGGTGCAGCCCGGTTCCTCGGGGGAAAGAGCCGGGCATGGGCTCGGCAGGAGATGCGGATCCGGTCCCAGCGGGCCGGGGTCGTTCTAACGGCCAGTCCACTCCTCCAGGGTCTGTCACCGCTGGAAGAGGCTAGTGGATGACCGGTGGCTATGGAGACACGTCGACTTGACGCTCTACACGGTACGCGGGACCCGGGAGCGGTGCGAGAAGAGCCACCCTCCTGCCCTGGGACGGAAACGGGGGGCGGGGGTGTTTTATTTTGCTTTCTAGTGTTTGTTTGCTGATGGTTTTATTTATTTATTTTGACAGTTTCTTGAGGCTTTTATTTTTCTGGATTTTTGTTGGTGGTGTTTCTTTGGGGGCTGAGGAGGTTTTGTTTTGAGACAGGGTCTGTAGCCCAGACTGGCTTCCAGCTTCTTAGGAAGCTGAGGTTGAGTTTGAATTTCTTTTTTAATTTATTGGATATTTTTTTATTTATATTTCAAATGTTATTTCCTTTCCTGGTTTCCCCTCCAGAAACCCCCTATCCCATTTTCTCTCCCGCTGCTTCTATGAGGGTGTTTCCCCACCCACCCACTCCCGCCTCCCCGCCCTGGCATTCCCCTACACTGGGGCATTGAGCCTTCACAGGACCAAAGGCCTCTCCCATTGATGCCCTACAAGGCCATCCCCTGCTACATATGAGACTGGAGCCATGGGTCCCTCATGTGTACTCTTCGGTTGGTGGTTTAGTCCCTGGAGCTCTGGGGGTCTGGTTGGTTGATATTGTTGTCCTTCCTTTGGGTTGCAAACCCCTTCAGCTACTTCAGTCCTTTCTCCTCCATTGGGGACCCCGTGCTCAGTCCAATGGTTGGCTGTGAGCATCTGCCTTTGTATTTGTCAAGCTCTGGCAGAACCTCTCAGGAGACAGCTATATCAGGCTCCTGACAGCAAGCACTTCTTGGCATCCACAATAGTGTCTGGGTTTGGTGTCTGTATATGGGATGGCCCCTCCTTCAGTCTCTGCTCTACACTTTGTCTCCATATTTCCTCCTGTGAGTATTTTGTTCCCCCTTCTAAGAAGGACTGAAGCGTCCACACTTTGGTCTTCCTTCTTCTTGAGCTTCATGTGGTCTGTGAATTGTATCTTGAGTATTCTGAGCTTTTGGGCTAGAGAGATGGCTCAGAAGTTAAGAGGACTGACCTCTCTTCCAGAGACCCTGAGCTTGAATTTCTAATCTACCCCTACCTTCTAAATATTGGTATTGGCAGCATGGGCCCCCATGCCTTGTTTCTGTGATACTGGGAATGGAATTTAGGTTTCCTGGATGCTAGGAAGGTCCTCTTCTGACTGAGTCATGTACTGGTTTCCAGCTAACCACCCCTGCTTCAATCTCCTGAGTGCTGAAATTACAGCTGTAGGCCACTCTGACCTGGGAGGTGTTTAGGTTTGTTTGTTTTTCTTGAGGCAAAATTTCACTGTTGCCCTGGCTGACCTGGAACTCTGCTTCTCCAGTGCTGGGACTAACGGTGCACCACTGTGCCCTGCTGATGTGGTTTTTAAGTGAGTTCATGCTTGGAATTTTCTGCATGTCTATCCTAGCATCAGCCTTTACCTCTTCCTCTGCAACTGTCAGACCTCAGTTTCTCATCCAAGATATGGGGATTTAAAATAGAGCTTGTGGAGCAATTGGTGGTAGAGTGTTTGACTCTGGTGAAGCCCTGGATTCCATCTCCAGCACCAAGAAAAAAAAGTACTTTCATGTCTGGTGTATTTTAGGACTTAGCCAGTTGCATAGGGAGATGATTTAGACCAGTGTGTGAGCTCTAGCATTTAATACATGTAAGCATATAACTTTTCAGTTTTCTGGTTTTGTTGTTTTGATTCTTGAGATGGGTCTCAGGTATCTCAAAATAGCTTCCAGCTGGCTGTGTAGCCAAGAATGACAGAAGGTTCTGCTCCTCTTGAGTGCTGGGATTACAGGTGTGTGCCACCACATAGTTCATGTGGTGCCGAGAACCAAATCCACACTGTGTTTGCTAGGCAAGCACTAACCTAACCCAGCCACATCCCCAACCTCTGTTTTTTGGTCTTTTGAAACAGCATCTGTCAGTGCAAAAATATAACTGTCAGCTCAGCATGGATAAGAATTTACTCTAGCTGGGCGTTGGTGGCGAATGCCTTTAATCCCAGCACTTGGGAGGCAGAGGCAGGCAGATTTCTGAGTTCGAGGCCAGCCTGGACTACCGAGTGAGTTCCAGGACAGCCAGGGCTACACAAAGAAACCCTGTCTCGAAAAACCAAAAAAAAAAACCAACAAAAAAAAAAAAAAAAAAAAAAAGAATTTATTCTGGAGCCAGATATGAGTGACCATGTACCTAGAATACAGAGTTAGGCTTTCTCAAATACTGTTTAAATGTAACAATTCCATGAAAACATTTTTCCATTATTATTGTTGTTTTATTGAGACAAGGTTTCTCTGTGTGGCTTTGGCTGTCCTGAAGCTCAGTCTGTAGACCAGGTGGGCCTTGAACTCTTGAGTTCCACCTGCATCTGCCTTCAAGTCAAGTGCTGGGACTAATGGTATGTGTGCACTAACTCTGTCCGGCCAAATTTTATAGTAATAGAATAGAGAAAGCTGTAATTTAAGACGCCTTTCAAAAGAGCTAGCCATTTCTCTAGCAACTACACAGAATATTTTTAAAAAAGATTTATTTTCTCTGTCAAAAAGTGGTCAAATTTTTTTATACCATAAGACTAGGCCTAGTACAGGCTTGTTACTACAGAGGTTGAGGGAGGAAGATTATAAATTCAAGGCCAGCCTGGGTAATTTAGCTCGGCCCTGCCTTGAAATACAAATAAAGAAAAGGCCCAGAACTGTGACTTGGTGCTAGAATGTTTCCCTGGCCTGTATGAGACCCTGGGTTCATTCCCCAGTGTCTTCAGAAATAAGAGACTGCTATGAACTGAGGTATAGCTGAGTTCATGGCATGTCCTTAAAGGACATGAAGTCCCAGATTCCATCCCAACGTAAGCAATGAGTCGCTTGTTCCACCCAGCTGTTTTCCCCTCTCTTTTGGGTAAAATGTACATACAATGAAATGTACTGTACTGTTTTGTTGATTGCATAGTTTATTTTTGTGTGCATGCACCTACATGTACATGTTTGTGTATGCATGAGTGCAAATGCGTATGTGTACAAGAGCATGGAGAGACCACAGGTCAGTTTAGGCTATCTTCCCCAGGGTAGATTCTGCCCCCATCTCTGTCTCTTCTCTCTCTCTCTCTCTGTCTCTCTCTCTCTCTCTCTCTCTCTCTCTCTCTCTCTCACACACACACACACATGTTTGTGCCCATATATGTATATGTAAATTATTTATTTTCTTTTGTTTGAAACAGGATCTCATTATGTAACCTAAATTTGCTGTGTAGACCAGCCTGGCCTGGGATTTAGAGGGATCCTCTTGTTTCTGTGCTATTCCCCATCCAACCCAAAGGTGTGCACCACAAGCTTGGACTGCCATGTTTGTTTTTGAGACAGGGTCTTCCACTGAACTTGGAGCTTTCCAGTTGACTAGACAGGCTGGCCAGAACTCTGGATCCTCCTGCCTCAACCTCCCCTGTGTGCTGGCTGGGATTAAGGGCATGAGTCTTGATAACAAGCAAAAGAAACTGCTTTGCTCTAGGGAAGGAAGCTCATAGAAGAGCAGAATCCCAGGCATGTCTGTCACCAGCTAGATGGATCTTCTGGGAGCCCCCGTACCTCTCACCCAGTCACCCCAATCTCTGGCTCTTACAGATGCGGCCGAAAGTCATGTGGCACCTCCTGCGCCGGTACATGGCATCCCGGCTCCACTCGTTGCGCATGGGCGGCTACCTGTTCTCTGGCTCTCAGGCCCCACAGCTATCCCCGGCCTTGATGCGGGCCCTGGGCCAGAAATGCCCCAACCTGAAGCGCCTGTGCCTGCACGTGGCTGACCTGAGCATGGTGCCTATCACCAGCCTGCCTAGCACACTGCGGACCCTGGAGCTGCACAGCTGCGAGATCTCGATGATCTGGTTGCAGAAGGAGCAGGACCCCACAGTGCTGCCACTGCTGGAGTGCATCGTGCTGGACCGAGTGCCAGCCTTCCGTGATGAGCACCTGCAGGGCCTTACCCGCTTCCGAGCCCTGCGCTCCCTGGTGCTGGGCGGCACCTACCGGGTCACTGAGACCGGGCTAGATGCCAGCCTGCAGGAGCTCAGCTACCTGCAAAGGCTGGAGGTGCTGGGCTGCACCCTGTCAGCCGACAGCACCCTGCTGGCCATCAGCCGCCACCTCCGAGATGTGCGCAAGATTCGGCTGACCGTTGGGGGCCTCTCAGCCCAGGGCCTGGTCTTCCTGGAGGGAATGCCTGTCCTGGAGAGTTTGTGCTTCCAGGGTCCCCTTATCACCCCAGAAATGCCCACACCCGCTCAGATTGTGTCCTCCTGCCTCACCATGCCTAAGCTCAGAGTGCTTGAGGTGCAAGGATTGGGCTGGGAGGGTCAGGAGGCAGAGAAAGTCCTGTGCAGGGGCCTGCCCCACTGCATAGTTATCGTCAGGGCTTGTCCCAAAGAATCCATGGATTGGTGGATGTGAGGGCATCACCCATCCATCTCTGGAACCTAGCTTAGCTTTGAAAGGGACCTTCCAAACAAACTGAATCCTGTAAATTAATCAGGCATGAGGGAACTGGAGGGCTTAAGGAGAGGAAGCTAGGACCTTGGGGCTTCCTGAGCTGGGCTTATCTGTAATCTAGGTGACCTCAGACTTATCATCCAGCCCCTGGAAGGCCCAGTTCTCACACTTAAGAATATGCATCATAGCTACCTCATGATTCATTTTGAAATCTTTACCACCTCCCCATGTACCCCCACTTTTTTCCAAATACCTGGGATCAAAACTATGGCCTTAGGCATGTTAGACAAGCACCTCTGTGTGCCTGAGCCACACTGGAGCCCTGAGAAGCCTTAACAGACCCAGAAGAGCCTTATAGAGGGCTCATTTTCAGGAATGGTCAGGAGCAGGTGAATGGGTTCAGGGCTCTGAGGTCGGCCTGGTTTTCTACCTCCATGGTTGAGAGACATGGAGGTCAGGGGCAGGGGAGCCATGCTGTTGGATTATCCTAGTTTTCTGAGAGGTTCTCAATCATTTACTGTATTTTGTATCCTGCCTTTTTCAAGTTTTCTACAGCATATAATATTTTACTATTAAAGAAAGAGAATGTTTTTCAAAGTGTGCTGCACTTATTTAACAAGGGTTGTTCCTCCCCAGCGCCCATTATTCACAGGCAGTTGTTAGTATTTATTTACTTACATTCAAAATGTGTTTGTCTGTGTGTGTGCTAAAGCTTGTGTGGAGACTAGAGGACAGCTGTGGGTGTCAGGGCTTTCTATCTTGTGGGCCCTGGGGAATCAAACTTTAGTGGTCAGCCTTGGTGACAAGTGCCTGTACCCACTGAGCCATCTTGCCAAGCTGCTTATTATTTCTTAGATGGGAGCTTCATGTAATGATCTTGACATATATATTGGAAGTTGAGAATAACTTGCAACTCCTAATTTTCCTGCCTCTACCTCCCAAGTGCTAGAGTTTTTGATGTACACCACCACTCCTTATTTAGGGGATTGTAAGGACGGAACCCAGGGCTTTGAGCACACCAAGCGAATGCTCTGCCCCCTGAACCAACCACCTTTCTAGGTACCAGGCTGCACAGTGAACTAAGGGAAGACCCCGCAGCTCCAAGTGTAGATGGCAGGGGACTAAAGAGGTAAGCACATTTGTGAGCCAGACATGACACAGACCTGGTCAGTATCCAGGAGGTGAAGGAGTCTCAAGTTTATAGTCAACCTGGGCTACAGTAGAGTGAGACCCCATTTCCAAAACAAAAACACGTCCCTGGGATCATTTCAGAGCCTCTCAGGTGGTGAGCCAGGGTTATTACATAGGACATAGACACTTGGTGGTCAGAGAGATGGGGGCAGGGCCTGTCGTTGGGGCTCAGTGTGAACTGGTGCCTCTTCCTGTTTTGAATAGGAACAGTTTGATCATGCAGGTGCCAGATGCTTGGTGATACTGAGTGTTGCATCACTTTGATCTGGGGGGGGGCAGTGCACATCTGTGGTCTCTCCACCTGCTATGGGTGAACCCCCCGGGGGTGTGCAGATTGCTGAGCTGGAGATGCTCAGTTCCTTATTCCAAGTTTACCGTCAGAAGGGATGTTTCTTGTCTTAGAACACAAAGCTTTCATGTGAGCCTTCAAAGGGACTTCAGAGCCATTTGGTGACCAATTCACATGGGGCATGACATTTTTTTATTTCTACCACGTGGAACTTTAGGGGACACATTCCTCCTAAGGTTATCTGTTGAAGTTTTTAAACCCAGAGGTAATTCTATTAGATCTAAGTGTTGGGAGGGATAGGGCAAAAGGGCAGGGCCCTCATGAATGAGATTAGTGCCCCTCTTCCCCATCAATACTTCTGAGTGGGGCTGGGGACCTGGGTCTGTGGAAGAGCACTTGCACAAACATTAGGTCCTGGGTTCAAATCCCTAGCACTCTCAGAGAAAGCCAGGTGAGGCTATGCCTTGGCCCCAGCACTGTGGGTGGAGACAGGGAGATTGTTGGGCTAGGTGGCTGCTAGCCTAGCTCCTGTTTCCATGAGAGACCTGGTTGGTCTAAAGAGAACAGGTCAGAAAGTGACAGAGCAGCATGTCTCAACATGTCTCAGCATGTACACATGGTTGCAGTCCTCTACACATAATTAAAATTTGCTCCCAAGACCCTTTCGCAGCCCACTATGTGACCATGTGAGGACACAGGAACGACATGTAACCTGTGATGTCTTAAGCAGTGTCACACCTACAGCTTGATCTTAGACTTTGAAGCTTCCACGATTGTTATCAATACATTTCTGGGGTTGGTTGGAGAGGGGTGGGGTGGTCTGTTAGTGCAGCCATGCATGTGACAATCAAAGGCCAATGTTTAGAAGTCTGTTCTGTCCTTCCACTGTGGCATCCTAGGACCAAACCCAGGTGGTCAAGCTTGTGGAGCACCCACTGATTCCTCCTAGTTTAATTTTTCTGAGACAAGGTCTCTCGACGTAGCCCTGGCTGTTGTGGAACTCACTATGACTCTCAACCTTCTTAATGGTGCGACCCATTAATACAGTTTCTCATGTTCTGGTGACCTCCAACTATAAAATTATTTTTGTTGCTACTTCATGACTATAATATTACTACTGATATGAATTGTAATGTAAGTATCTCATTTCCAATGGTCTTAGATGACTCCTGTGAAAGAGTTGTTTGACCCCCCCAAAGGAGTTGAGACCTATAAATTGAGAACCACTGAAATAGGCCAAGCTGACCTTGAACTTGTGGTGTTCTTATTTCTGCTTCCCCTGTGCTGGGATTAAAGGTATGTGCCACCATGCTTGGCCAATATTTATTTGTAAGTGTGTGTGGGGTGTGTGTGTGTGTGTGTAAGAGAGTATGTGTGTGTAAGAGAGAATATGTGTGTGTAAGAGAATATATGTGTGTGTGTAAGAGAGAGTATGTGTGTGTAAGAGAGAGAGTGTGTGTGTGTGTGTGTGTGTGCACTTTGAAGTCCTAGGGGTCTAGAAGAAGGTATTGGATCCCCTTGTACTGGAGTTAAGGTGCTTGTAAGATGACTGATCTGGGAGAGCAATATGTGGTCTTAATTGCTGAGCTATCTTTCCAGCCCCCTAAAACAAAATATGTGTAGATAATGTTGCTTCTAGAGCTCTAGGTCCTTTAGTGGCTCCCTAGTGCAGAAGGTCCTGAGTAGGGCTCAACATTGTTTCTTTTTTAAAATTATCTTTGGCTGGCCAGTGGTGGCACATACCTTTCATACCAGCACCCAGGGGTCAGAGGCAAGCCAATCTGAGTTTGAGGCCAGCCTAGTCTACAGAGTGAGTTCCAGGGCAGCCAAACTACACTGAGAAACCCTGTCTCCAAAAACAAACAAAAAGTGTGTGTGTGTGTGTGTGTGTGTGTGTGTGTGTGTGTGTGTGTGTTTAGTCACACGGGCCACAATACCTGTGGAGGTTGGAGGACTACCTCCAGTGCTTGCCTTTCAGCCTGTGGGTTCTGAGGTCTAACTTGAACATCAGTCTTGGTGGCAGGTGCCTTTACCCACTGAGCCATCTCCCTGCCTGACCTCAGCAGTTCTAGTTTCCCAGAAAGCTCTGTGAGGTTGTGTCACTCCTCTGCTTCATGCCTTTTTATTTATTTATTTTTATTTTCTATTCTTTTTGAGCCAGGATCTCACTGTGGAGCTCTGGCTGTGCACTTCATACTTTGACTGCTTTCTGTCCTACTTGCCTTATTCAAACCCCAAACCCACACACTGAGTACAGAGGGCAACTCATCTCTTGCCTCAGGGCTTTGAAATTCGTATGTTTCTCAACTCTTTCAGCATTTTGCTGGGGTGAAGTGGAGAGGTCTGCAGCTGTAGGGTGGGTCCTGGAAACATAGCTCCAAGCTACTGCCAGCAGTATAATATCTAACAAAATAAACTTCCAACCAAAATTAGTCAAAAGAGACGGGGCAGGACAATTCATACTCATCAAAGGAAAATCCACCAAGATGGTATCTAAATTCTGATCATCTGTGCCTCAAACACAAGGGCACCTATATTAGTGAGCATTTCTAAAGCTTAAGTCACATGTTGAGCCCCACACATTAATAGGAGACTTCAACACCCGACTCATCATCCAGACAAAAACTAAACAAATAATGTAACCAAGAGCAGTTAGTATGACTCAAATTCTATATGTCTACAGAACATTTCATCCAAACATAAAAGAATGTACGTCCTTCTCAGCACCTCATGGAACCTTCTCCAAAACTTTCTCCAAAATACTCGGTCACAAAGCAAGTCTAACAAGTCTAACAAGAAAATTGAAATAACCCCCTGTATCCTATTAGACCACCATAGATTAAAGGTGGATTTCAACAACAAGAACAGAAACAACAGAAAGCCTACAAACTCACAGAAACTGAACAACTGTCTACTGAGTAACCACTGGGTCAAGGCGTAAATAAATAAAGAAAGAAGACTTTCTAGGATTTAATGAAAACAGGTATATATCCAAACTTGTGGGATATAATGAAACCAGTGCTACAAGGAAAGATTGTTGCACTAAAGGCCTTCATGAAGAAACTAGAGACACTCATACTAGCAACTTCACAGCGCAGCTGAGAGCTCTGGAACAATTGGGTTCACCCAAGAGGAGTAGGTAGCAGGAAATTACCCAACTCAGGGCTGAAATCAATAAAATAGAAGTGAAGAGAATGATTCAAAAAACCAGTGAAACAAAGAGTTGATTCTTTGAGAAAATTAACAAGATAGACAAACCCTTATCCAAACTAACTAAAAGGCAAAGACAGAAAATCCAAATTAACAAAATCAGAAACAAAAAAGGGGACATAACAACAGACACCAAGAAAATCCAAAGAATCAGTAGGTCATACTTCAAAAACCTGTACTCCACAAAACTGGAAAATTTAAAAGAAATGGACAATTTTCTTGATTGATACCACTTACCAAAGTTAAATCAAGATTGGATAAAGAATTTAAATAGACCTATAATTCCTGAGAAAACAGAAGCAATCAGTAAAAGTATCCCAACCGAAAAAAGAAGCCCAGGGCCAAATGGTTTTAGTGCAGAATTCTACCTGACTTTCAAACAAGAGCTAATACCAATACTCCTCAAATTATCCCACAGAATAGAAACAGAAGGAACATTGCCAAATTCATTTATGAGGCTACAGCCACACAAAAACTTAACAAAGAAAGAGAATCGTGTGCCAATTTCCTTCATGAACATTGATGCAAAAATACTCAATAAAATACAATCTGAATCCAAGAAAACATCAAAAAGATCATTCATCATGATCAAGTAGGCTTTATCCCAGAGATGCAGGGATGGTTCAACATGGAAATTGGTCAATGTAATCTCTCAGTCTACTATATAAACAAATTGAAAGAAAAGCAACACATGACCATCTCATTAGATAGTGAAGAAACATTTGACAAAATTCAGCAGCCCTAAATGACAAAAGTCTTCAAGAGATCAGGTATATAAGGGGTAAAGGCAATATACAGTAAGCCTATAGCTAACATCAAATTAGATACTGGGTCTCTGGGCTATCCAGCTTCTGGTTCCTGGCCCTATAGGTAGTGTAAACAGTGGGCTCCCTCTCATGGCATGGGTCTCAAACTGGACCAGTCATTGGCTGGCCACTCCCATAATTTCTGGGTCCCTGGCACATGTTGTAGATAGAACAAATTGTAGGTCAAAGGTTTTGTGGCTGGGTTGATGAGTCGGGTGTTGAAGTCTCCTACTATTAATGTGTGGGGCTCAACATGTGATTTAAGCCCATCAAATGGAGAGATACTTGAAGCAATTCCACTAAAATCAGGAAGAAGACAAGGCTGTCCACTCTCTCCATATTTATTCAATACATTAATTGAAGCTCTAGCTGAAAGACTAAGGTAGAGGAGAAGATAACAATATAACCATTAGCAGGCTGAGAAAGAAATCAGGAAAACAGCACCCTTCACAGTAGCGGGGAATAATATAAAAAATCTTGGTGTGACTAGTGAAGCAGGTGAAAGTTCTGTGTGACAAGAACTTCAAATCTCTGACAAAGAAATTGAAGATATCAGAAGATGGAAAAATATCCCATGCTCATAGATCAGTAGGATTATCACAGTAAATATGGCCATTTTACCAAAAGCAATCTACAGATTTAATGCAACCCCAACCAAAATTCCAACACAATTCGTTACAGACCTTGAACGAACAATGCTCTACTTCATATGGAAAAACAAAAACCCAGGACTGCTAAAACAATCTTGTACAATAAAAGAACTTCTGGGGGTATCACCATCTCTGATTTCAAGCTGTACTACAGAGCAACTGTGATAAAAACTGCATGGTACTGGCATAAAAACCGTTAGCTGGGTGGTGGAGGCACGTGTGGTTAATCCATGTATACAACGGAGTATTACTTAGCTGTTAAAAATATAAAATTTGCAGGCAAATGGAAAGAATTAGAAAAACAAAAATCGTCCTGAGTGAGATAACCCAGACCCAGAAAGACAAACAGGATATGTACTCACTTATGATTGGATAGTAGATGTGAAAAAGAGTAACCATGCTACAGTCCTGAAATCTAGAGAAGCGAAGTAACAAGGAAGGCTCGAGGGCGTGTGAATGAATCTCCCTGGGAAGGAGAACTAGATGTCATGGGAGACTGGGGGAGGGTGGGTGTGGGAACAGGAGGGGATCGGGTTGAGGGCGGATGGAAGGAGAGAGTACTGGGAGAGGCAGCTGGAACTGGGGTGCGGATCTTGGGAATGACCTAGAAACCTAGTGCAATGGAAACTTCAGGCATCTATGAGGGTGACCCTAGATAAGGCTCTTAGTAACATGTAGTAGAATTGTATTTAAGGTAAGCATTAGGATGAATAATTGCTTTCTAAAAAATACTTTGACCTTGAAGAAATCATTGTAGAAAACTGATTGTTTTCTGTTATCTGTAGAGTTGCTTTCTGAAGGAGCTTACAGCCTTTGCATGGCTTTGGTCACAAGACGGTACTGGTACACCTGGAGAGTCTTGCATTATTGGGTACTGCAAACAGTGCACAATAAGGACTTAAACTGCAGGGTGGGATATTTTCCTTCACGAAACATGTGGATTAGATTAGGGGCTTTGGTAGGAAAAACTTGCTTTACCCCCCCAAAACAACATTTGTGTAATGGTCAACAAATATGCTTCTGCGCGGCTGTTTGAGGTTCAGTTAATTGAAGCTGGACCTCCTTCCTACCTCAGAGCCTGATTACATTGTGGAATGACTTTCTTTCTTTGAGTGACTTAGAAAAATGACACTAATGGAGGATATGGAGTCTGAACTGGCCATCTCCTGTAACCAGGCAAGACTTCCAGCAGAGGGATTGGGACACCAACCCAGCCACAAAACCTTTGACCTACAATTTGTTCTATCTACAACATGTGCCAGGGACCCAGAAATTATGGGAGTGGCCCCCAATGACTGGTCCAGTTTGAGACCCATGCCATGAGAGGGAGCCCACCCTTTACACTACCTATAGGGCCAGGAACCAGAAGCTGGATAGCCCAGAGACCCAGGATAGAACCAAATAGGACTGGCAAAAAAAAAAAAAAAGTCAATAATATTTTACTGTACCCATAGATGGTGCCTACTTGGTGCCTACTTGGTGCCTAGCCCAACTGTTGTCAGAGAGGCTTCATCCAGCAACTGATGTAAACTGATGACCCACAGCCAAACATTAGGTGAGACTCTGAGAATCTGGCAGAAGAGGGGGAGGAAGGAAGAATCTAGAAGTGTCAAAGATACCAAAGAAAACCCATAGAATAAACTAACTTAGTCTCACAGGGACTCACAGAGACTGAGCTGACAATCAGGGAGCCTGCATGGGTCTGACCCAGGCCCTCTGCATATATATTATGGTTGTGTAGCTTGGTCTTCTTGTGGGACTCCTAATAGTGGGAGTGGGAGCTGTCTCTGACTCCTTTTACCACCTTTGGGACCCCTTTCCTCCTTCTGGGTTGCCTTGTCCAGCCTTAATACTAAGTAAGGGTGTTGCTTAGTCTTAACTGCAACTTGATCTGCCATGTTTGGTTGATATCCATGGGAGGCATGCCCTTGTCTGAAGAGAAATGGAGGTGGAGGAGGTGGAGGAGGAGTAGGTGGAGGAGGGTACTGGAGGGGAGGAGGGGTGGGAACTGCATTTGGGATCTAATAGATGAGAGAAGAATACATTTTTAAAATTCTTAGGAGTACAGTGGTATAGTGCACACAGAGACATTCCTTCTAAAGTGAAAGGAGAGTTGATGTACCTGTCCTTTCCCACTACCAAGAAAGGAACACAACTTTTGTTAAGTGGGCCTATCTGGACTTGTGAGACTGCACATTCCTCACTTGGATGTGTTACTCAGGTCCATTCACCAAGTGACTCAGGAAACTGCTTTGTGTGGGGCCTGGAGCAAGAGAAGGCTCTTCAGCAGGTCCAGGCTGCTGTGCAGGCTGCTCTACCACCTGGACCATATGATCCAGCAGACCCAATGGTTCTGAGGTGTCAGTGCAGATAAGGATCTGTTTGGAGCCTTTGGCACTATAGGTGAATCATAGAAAACACCTTTGGGATTTTGGAGCAAGGCTCTACCATCATCTGTAGACAGCTATTTGCCCTTTGAGAAACAGTTCTTAGTCTGATATTTGGCTGTAGTAGAAACTGAAGATTCGACAATCGGTCAAGTTACCATGCAACCTGAGCAGCCCATCACAAGCTGGGTGTTCCCTGACCCACGAAGTCAAGAAGCAGGACATGTGCAGCACCAATCTGCTATTAAATAGAGGTGGTATATATATGATAGGGCCCAAGTAGGGCCCCAAGGCACATGTGTCCTGGCCAGCAGGGCATTAACAGGGGTCCGGGGAGGTCACCTGAAAGAGAAGATGGGGGACAGGTGAACGTAAAGAATGGCTGATCAAATTGCAATTTTTACTTTTTCACACAGGGGTTATATACACAAAAAGGCAGGATGTGGGGGAAGGGGATGACGCAGGAATGTAAGTGTTCAGGGGGAGTACAGATATCTTCCAGAACAGTGTATCAGCTGGGTGAAGGTTCAGGGGACAGGTCACTATGACTCTGCCTATGATCACTTGTCCTTATCTAAGTTAGTACTATCCATCAAGGTTACCTATCTACAAGATCTATGATTACCCAGGCTGGCAAGTTTCCACCAAAGCTGTTGTTTAAAATATCTTAGCCAAAGAAGCAGAATGGTAGGCTCACGATCATGGAATCCACTGGTTTTCACCATGTTTCCCACCATCCTGAAGCAGCTGGCCTCAGAGAAAGGAGGAACAGCCCTTTGAAGACACAGTTACAACACCAATTAGGTGGCAGCAGCGTGGAGGGCTGGGCAGGGGTCTCTAGAAGGAGGTACGTGCTTTGGATCAACATCCAATATATAATATGGTGTCTCCCATAGCCAACAACCATGATTCCAGAAATCAGGAGGGAAAAGGGATCTAGGAATCAATCTAGGAAGAAAAGGGAATAATTCTGCTCACTGTGACCCATGGTGACCCACTAAAAGAGATTTTGTTTCTTGTTCCCACAACTTTTAAGTTCTGCTGGCCTAGAAGTTTTGGTTTCACGGGATGGGGGACAATCATGCCAGAAGCTACAACAAACATTCCATTGAACTGGAAATTCTGAGTTCCCTCTGGCCACCTTGTCTTCAGAAGAACTTAACAGGCTAAGAAAGGAATAAAATGTTAGGGGTAATGGATCCAAATTATTACAGGAGATCCTGGATGGTTTCTCCTCAGTGGAGGTAAGGAAGATGATGTCTGTGGAACAGGAGAACTGGATGGTTCTTCCTCAGTGGAGGTAAGGAAGATGATGTCTGTGG
>JANHMN010000006.1:74951963-75024463 GCA_030674055.1 Rhabdomys pumilio
TTTCCCCCCACAGAAGATAGGGTTTCTCTGTGTAGCCCTGGCTGTCCAGGGGCTCTGTAGACCAGGCTTGCCTTGAACTCAAGAGATCTCTGCCTACCTCTGCCTTCAGAGTGCTGGGATTAAACATGCACACCACCACTGCCCAACTACAAATCACTTTTTAAAAACGAAAACTGATGGTAAACAAGAACATTATCAAGGATGAGGAGGAGGAAATATCTTGGCATAGCATAAAAAAAAAAAGAAACTTGACAGGGCATTTTGTGGGATCACAGAAAAGTCTGTGCAAAGTGTTAGAAATCCAGAATTCCTTCTAAGGTAAAGACTGGCATCTTCTGAGGTCAACTCTATCGTTGAAAGTTTCATTATAGGACTGGAGATATATCTTAGTATCAAGAGTGTTTCCCTAAGCAAGCTCAAGGTTCAATCCCCAATACTGAAAAGAAACAAAACTTTCATTATGGCTTGGTGTGATGGTACACACCAACACCACCAGTACCCATAAGGTAAAGGCAGAAATATGTGGGGGCCAGCCTGGGCTATACATTGCAGCCCTAAATCAAAGGGGAGAGAAAACAAAAACAAACACAACAACTTTATTCTACTTCCAGACTTAAGGAACTTCCTGATCACAATCATTTCCCGTGAATACTCACCCTGGAAACCTTTGCCCACTGTCTGTAAATCTTCCTCCAGCCAGGAAATCAGATCGGGTTTGATGACCTCACATCCTACACATAGGGAAAAAATGTAGTCATGGAAGTGGTTCATTCTGCAGAAAAAGTAATGATAAATTTAGGACCCCCTCCCTTTGTGTGTTTGCATGCACATAATGCGTTTGTTGGTGTATATATGCATGTGAACATGTGTCAGGTGTCTTTTTTGATAACTCTCCACCTTTTATAATGAGGCAGGATTTCTTGCTGCACACAGAGCTCATCACTCCAGCCAGTGTAGTGCTACAACTTTCCAGATCTGTCTCTGTCTTCTAAGTGCTGGGGATTACAAGCAGCTACTATGCCTGCCCACTTTTCACCTGAGTTTTGGGGATCCAAACTACAATCCTCATGATGGTACAGGCAAGTGCTTATCCACTGAGCCATCTCCCTACCCATGATGTGTTTTGTTTAGACAGGGTCTCTCTCTGGAACTTGGGACTCCTGTTTAAGACTAGGTTGGCTAACCAGTGAACCCCTGAGATCCTCTTGTTTCCACATCCCAAGCACTGGGATTAGAAGTGCATGCCAGCAGTCCAGTTTTTTGTTTTTAAATCTGAGATGGCCTCACAGTATATCTCTGGCTGGCTAGAACTTGCTTTGTAGCTCAGGATGGCCTCAGATTCGCAGAGCTTCTGACTATGCCTTCCAAGTGCTGAGATTAAAAGCATCAATCACTACACTTTTCTGGCACCACAGTTTTTTGAGACACACACTGTACCTGGAGCTCACTAATTCAGATAGACTGGTCAAGGAGGCCCCCAAGGATCCTCCAATTTCCCCCTTCCCACTGCAGGAACTACAGGTGCAGCCAGTATACCTGACTTTTTAAACAGTACTGAGAATCTGAACTCCGACCCTCAATGCTTTGCTGTGAAGCACTTTACCAGCTGAGCCCCCGCCCCCATTTTCCCTCTTTCTAATTTCTTTTTTAGATTTATTCATTTTATTTTATGTACTTACGTATGTATGTACAGCATGTAATGTCCGTATCATGTGTCCTGGAACTGGAGTTACAGATGGTTGTGAACCACCACGTGGGCGCTAGGAATTCACCTTTTATCATGTGTGTCCATGGGAACTTAAGTATTCAGGTTTGGCAGCACATGTCTTTACTTGCTGAGCCATCTCACCAGCCCCAGTATTTCCTAAAATATTTATTCTTATGTGTTCCCAAACTGGTTTCCAACTTGTTTATGTAGCTAAAGACAGCCTTCTGGCCTCTCCCTAAGAGGATGATCTTGAATTTCTTTTTTTGTCAGTTTTACTTTTATTTATGTGTAAATGTGTGTTTGTGTGTGTGCATGTGCACAGGGGTCCATGGAGGCTGGAAGAGTGCACTGGATTTCCTGGAACTGAAGTTGCAGGCAGCCGTAAGCAAGTGGTGTACCTATTGAGCTCCCTACCCCAAATAGGCTTTTCCTCCTTAAAATATTGTCAGAATACTTGGCAAAATAACAAACATACCCATGTCACCATGTATAACAATGTTAATCAGTAGCTACTGAGATCCTGAGTGGAATTTCAGGTAATTCAACAGTAAGTATGGTGTTACCCTCTAGGGAAATTCATCTGGGGACTCAGTCTTGATATCTTGGTTCTACGAGGGTGTACGGTCACATCTACTTAAATGGAAGCATTTCTACTTCGGATAGCACACTTGGCATCTTGTGACACAGTCTGCATACCTGATAAACATATCCTAGACAGTGGGCCCCCATTTTCTCTGCCTTTTCCTCCAGACAGAGCAGGTCAATAGAAAGAAGACCATTTGGAAGAAAGAAAAAAATGTGAGAACCCAAAGATTCCAACATTTTTCAGTGTCATGTATCATAATGTCAAACCCATGGAATCCTATATACTTAAAAAATTAGACATGTACACTATTTTAAAAAATACTTTTAGGGTTGTGAGATGGCTCACTGGTTAAGAGCACTTGTTCTTACAGAACACTTCTTACAGAAGACCCACATTCAGTTCCTAGCACTCACATGGTAGTTCACAGCCATCTATAACTCCAGTTCTAGGAGACACGATACAAACAAAACACTCACATAAACTATATCTAAAACATTTTAAAAATAAATTTCACATTTACTTATGTGTATATGTGTAGAAATGCTATAACACACACATGGAAGATAACTTACAGAAATTGGTTCTCTCCTTCCACCACATGGGTTCCAGGTAATTGAACTCAGATCATCAGGGTTGGCATCAAGTGCATTTACTCACTGAGCCATCTTGCTGGCCCTGTTTGTTTTCTTTTTTTCAGACAGGGTCCTACATAGCCTAGGCTAGCTTTGAACTTCTAATCCTTTCGCCTCACCTCTAGGTGCTGATATTATAAGCAGGCTCTACCATGCCTGCCTAGATATATACATTACTGACAGATATTAGAGCAGCTCTGTCTCACCTGGAGCCAGGAAAGAATCATAAGCCATGCTGCAATTCTATAATGGTCTCACTTTACATGTCAAGTATCAGCCTGGCTTTTCTTTCTCAAGAGCAATCACTTGTTATGGTGATCAGGCGGTGATTCTGTACGTCCAGAGAATGGTCTACGAGAGCTCTATTTTTGCTTTTCAATGAGTTTATTAGGTATATAACAAGCAAAAGCAAACATATAATTAGCATAGAGTAGATGGGAGGAAGCATCAAATACATGGCAAAGCACCAGCAAGTTGCATTGCTCAAACATGCAGCAGGACATTGCCTGCAGAAGCCGTCTTAAGGTGGCAAGCTGAGACGCAGTGGAGCAAGGTGATCCTTTCGGGTGATTTCTAAACAAAGAAAACACCAATTTCAAAGAAGTCTGCTTCCAGTGGTGCGCCACCTCTGTCTATATACCATCCAGCAGAGAGGTGTGTATTTTCAACATCTGAGTTGAGCATTGCTTCACTGCTGACTGGAAGCCAGCTCAGGTCCAGAGTAACCCCCCAATCATCTAGTGGGCTATGACTACGTTCCAACTGTCGTGTGACTCTGTTGATCTCCACCTTCTAATTTTCTGTCCTCTTCATCTTTCTCTTACTCTGTTTTTGTGAACTCCTTTCTCTTGGAGGCTCAAACAAATCTCTGACCTGTTTCTAGATAATACGATACGAAAAATATTCCAAGACTTTGCAAATGGAACAAAAGTTTGAAGTGAAGATTTAAAATTTTGAGTGTGTGTGTGTGTGTGTTGGGAAGATGGACATGTGCTTCCCCTAGTGCATGCTCCTTTGTATCCAGTCATCTCATCTATTGGCTCCATCAATCATGGCTCAGTCATCTCAGCTATTACTAAGACCACTATCTTATGCAATAAACCAACACATCAGGTCGTGGTTGAGTGTTCTGTATATGAGCTTCAAGATTCTCAAAATTCTTTTTTTTTTTTTTCTATACCAGTGACCCGAGCTAGATAACTACAATTGCTGGGCGGTGGTGGCACACGCCTTTAATCCCAGCACTTGGGAGGCAGAGGCAGGTGGATTTCTGAGTTCGAGGCCAGCCTGGTCTACCAAGTGAGTTCCAGAACAGGCAGGGCTACACAGAGAAACCCTGTCTTGAAAAACCAAAAAAAACAACAACAACAACAACAAAAAAAAAAAAAAAGAAAAAAGAAAAAAAGATAACTACAGTAATATTTATAATACTTTAAAACTTAATCATTATGAGCTTTGGCCCTAACTCTATACCTTCATCTATGCCTACCTCACCTCCCTGTGCACTGAGTGTGTGTCTGTGTGTCTGTATGTGTGCACTGAGTGTGTGTCTGTGTGTGTGTGTGCATGCTCCAATGCTTAAGAAGGCAAAAGAAGTATCTCAGGTATTGTTCCTCAGGAGTGTTTTATCAGACAAGGTCTCTCCATGGCATAGAACTTGTCAAGTGGGCCAGAGATCCGTCTGTCTCTGCCTTCTTTTTATGTGGATGCTAAATCAGTCCCCCGCCTGCATGGCAAGCACTGTACTGCCTGGCTATCTCCTCAACCCTACTTTCAAAGTCCGCCATTTCTCTGGTCCTAACCCACCCTCCAGCTACCACCGTCCTCTTTTCTGTGTGAACCTTTTCTTCTGGGAAAGGAATACACTAGCCTTTCAACTGCTCTTGAATTTTGTCCATAAAGTTCCCCACTCCTCAATGGTCTTGCTTACTCACTCCAGCTCAGACACCTGACAGTCAAGTTTTTCCATGTTTCATTATTAACTCCCAGTCCCTCCTCAGTCCTTCCTTACCCTTTAATGAACTTTTTGTTTTGTTTTGAGAGAACACCTCCCACTGTAGCACAGGCTGGCCTTAAACTCCTCCAGCCTCAACCTCCCAAGTGCTAGGATTATAAATGTGAGCCACCAATCCCAGCTACTAGTGCATTCCACTGTTATTGTTTTTATTAATTGCTATTGGTATTATCACCATCAGTAGTAATGGTGGTGGTGACAGGCCTGTCACACATGCCAAGCCAAGTGCTCCACCCCTCAGCTATATCTCCAACCCTTTTACTTAGAGATAGGGTTACCCAAGTTTATCCTGAGCTTGGCTCTGTGGTCCAGGAAGACTAGCTATTGTATTGTAGTGGTGACTATTTCTTCTCCTTCCCTGCTCTTCCTCCTATCTTCCCTTTCCGTCTCCCTTCTTTTAAAAAAAGGGGCTGGAGAGTTACCAACCTCCTGTTGGTAAAGTGCCTGCCTTACAAGTACCACAGTTCAGTCTTCAGACCCCAGGTAAGAAAAGCTGGGCATGGAACCTGGTGACATGGTTAGAGGTTGAGGACAGATACTGCTCTAGGGGGAGACCTGAGTTTGGTCCCAGCACCCATAATGGGGGCTTACAGCCACCTGTAACTCCAGTTTTAGGAGAATGAGACACCTCTGGCCTCCATAGGAGCCTGTACTCAACATACACACATACACACACACACACACACACACACACACACACACACACGAATAAAAATATAATATAGATTTTTTTTTAAAAGAAAGGTTGGGTATGGTGGCAGTACATGCTTGTAACAGAGTGCTGGGGAGTAGAGATAGGCAGATCCCTGGGGTTCTTTGGACAGTCATCCTAACCTACATGATGAGTTCCAGGCCTGGGAGAAGCCCTATCTCAAGAAAAAAAAAAAAAGTAGACAGCACCTAAGAAATGACTCTTGAGGTTGTCCTCTCGCCTCTACATGCATATGGACAGGCGTGTACCCACACACACACACAAATAACAACATAAATAAGTTAAAGGAAAGAAGGAAAGGGCTAAAGAGATGTCTCAGGGATCAAGAGTGGGTGGCATGTTCCCAGAAGAGGCTGTGTTTAGTTCCTAGCACTCATATCGAGGGGCTGACAACCACCTATGATTCCAGCTCCAGGATATGTGAAGCCTCTTTTGGCTTCCATGGGTGCCTGCATGCACATGTGTGCACATACAAACTCAGACATATACATACATAAATAAAAATAATTTAAAATAAATAGAAACAAAAGTAATATATAAGAAGATGGGCCTAAGAGTAGAAGCCTGTAATCCCAGCTGCAAGAGTCACAAAAGCAGACTGCCTTGGCTACAGAGCAAGTTCAAGTGCAGGCAGGGCAACTTAATGAGAGCCTGTGTCAACACAAAGAAATAAAGCACTGGTGATTTAGGGACAGAGTACATGCACATCATGTGCAAAACCCCAGGTTCAGTGAACTCTCAGCACTATAAAAGAAAAAAGCCAATCCTTACATGTACATTATGAATGAAATTATAAAAGGATAGATTGGGTCATGTGTGGCGCTGCATGCCTTTAATCCTAGCACTTGGGAGGCAGATATAGGTAGATCTCTGTGAGTTCAAGGCCAGCCTCATCCACATAGCAAGTTCCAGGCCAGCCAAGGTTACATAGTAAGACCCCATCTCAAAAAGACCAAAAAGAAGAAAACCAAAACAAACAATAAATAAGATAGTTCAGCTCAGCTTATAAAGCCAAGCCTGACGAGTTGAGTTTGACACAATGCACCCACATGGTAGGAGAGAACCAATAGCAAGTTGTTCTCTGACCTCCACAAGTGTATCTTGGCATCTGCACACATACACAAAGTACACAAAATAAAATTATGATAAATATACATAAATCACTGAGACCTGAAGTATGGCTAGTCAGAAATTAGTATTTAGGTATAATGATATGATTCTTAAAATTTAAAACAAAAATTTAAAGACAAAACAAAACAGTGTATCACTATTTTTTTAGATGTATTTATTTATTTTGTTTGTGAGTGCTCTATTTGCATGTACACCTGCATGCCAGAAGACGTCATCAGATCCCATTACAGATGGTTGTGAGCCACCATGTGGTTGCTGGGAATCAAACTCAGGACCTCTGGTAACCACTGAGCCATCTCTCCAGCCCCACTATTTTTTAAATTCCTTTACAAATTTTTATTAGGTGTGTGTGTGTACCATGCTCGTGCAGGTACTTTCAGGGACCTGAAGAGGTCTTTGGATCCCAAGGAGAGATTTAGTTGGTTGTGCGTGCTGGGAACTGGTTTCGGGCCCTCTGGAAGAGCAGCAAGCTTCCTTACATATCAGCCATCTTTTCCTCATCCTCATTACTTATTTTTGCCTATATTTATTAGTATTTTGCATGTAATGGGCTCAATTAAAATGTAGTAAAAATTAACAAAAACATTTGCCTAAGATTAGAAAAGGTCCTCTTGAATCACTTAAGTACATATGTGTACATACAATCGATATAAATAAAAATATACATGTAATATACATCTATAGTTGTTTTTTTTTTTTTTCCCCAACGCTTGGAGGAGGAATCCAGGGCTCAGCAGAGGCAGAATCTACATTCCCACTCCTGAGCCTAATCTCTGCTTCAAGCGCTCACCCGTACATGTGGCAGTTGCCAGGTCCATGAGGCGGGAGAACACTCGGGGACACTCTTTAACGTGTATCCAACATATCATTTCCTTGTGGTTTAAAAGAAAAGAAGAAAGGAAAATGGTAAAGGTTTGGAGCCTTTGCAGACAATAGCTGACGTGTGACGAAGACAGGACTTTACGACAGTTTTACGACGCTCTCGATCTCGCTCTTCGCGCAAACCCGGCTGGGCGAGCTGCGACACCGGCGAATCCAGTTGCTTGAGTTCTTCCAGGATCCGGTCCATCCCAGGACCTCTATCAAGAGGAGTCCGTACTACCCGTGCGGATCTCACAGCCCGAAACCACAAAGACTCTGAGTCGCTCACGGAGATTGACAGCTAGAAAGCTGGCCGTGGTGACGCTACTTCCTGTTTGGCTTCCTGGGCAGCGGGATGGACTTGCAGACGCCCGGCTTCACTGCACCTCCCCTAAGAAGACTGAGGGGTTGTAGTTTAGTTACTCTTGGTAGATGAAGATCGGCTCAGTTAGGGAAAGGAAGGCTGAAGACACCCTCAAGGAAATGGCCTTTAGGACACTGCCTGTGGCAGGGATTCACATGAGACCGAGCTCAGGGATGGACCGACCAGAGTGGAGTTGGCGTGGAGGGTACCATGTTGAAAATGCATCAAAGGTCTTTGCTTGGTGTTGAGACTGCCCTAGAATTTGCCTTGTACCCGGGAAAAACCTTGAACATCTGATACTCTTGCCTCCACATTGCAAGTGTTGGGATTATACGCGAGCCAGCCACTACATCGAGTTGAACAAATCCCTAAATCACAGTTCTGTTGATAAAGCTGGCAGTTCATGAAATGATCAATTTCTCCCATGCACTTAATCCAACATGTAGATTTCCTCTTATTTGGATGCCCTAAGAAACTAGTTTGGTTTTCTTTACATGTTCCTTTGTGTGTGTGTGTGCACGCACGCGTTGGATCGGCAAGTGTACCACTGAGTATATCCCCAGCCTTTTATATTTTCAACTGCACAGAATTTTAATATTTTATTGTATATTTTTGTTTTGGGGCTTTTGAGACAGGATCTCAACAATATAGTCTAGGCTGGCCTTAAATTCAAATCTTCCTGATTACAGGCCTAAGCAAATATGTATATAATTGTAACATTTTGGAGGTGTGAACACATAACCTCAGGGTTTTGTGCATCCTAGACAAACACTCTGTTATTGAACGATATACATCTAAATCTCAATGATATAATTTTGAGACATTAAAACAATGTACACTTTGGATGCGGATGCGGTGGCCTCGGCCTTTCATGCTAACACTTCATAAGCAGAGACAGGCCAGGTAGCACTACACTGTGAGACCCTGTCTCCATAAAGGGACATATATATGGAGACTAGAAGGCAACCTGTGGGAACCTAGTCTCTTTCATCTTGTTGACTTTAGGAATCTAACTGAGGTTGTCACTTGGTGGCAAGTACCTTGGCCCACTGAGCCACGCCACCAGCTCTTTAAACATTTTCTTTTTGTTGTTTTTAAGTATCAATGTTTTTATTTTTAGGCTCGTACTAAATGGTTCAGAGCCTCTTGTAGCTTGTAAAATGGCATTGACATCTGACATTCTTTATTAATTAAAGATTACAAATTTAGAGGCTAGAAGCAAGCGGGGTCTGGAGAGAGCGAGAGGGGGGTGGGGGTGGGGGTCCAAAAGGGGCCCGGAGTGAGCAGGGGATGAAGCAAGAGGGAGAAGGGAAAGGGGAAAAAGAAAAAATAAGATTACAAATTTATTCACATTTGTTACAGTTCTTTGTGTGTGTGTGTGTGGGGGGGTTGTTTGCATGTAAGTATGTGTGCCAACTGTGTACTGGGTACCCACTGAGGACATAAAAAGGTTTTTCAGATTCCATAGAACTGGAGTTAAAGATAGTTTGTGAGCCAGTATGTGGTTGCTGGGAATCAAACCTAGGTCCTCTGGAAGAGCAGTCAATGATCTTAACTGTTGAGCCATTGCTCCAGCCTTAATACATTCACATGTGTTAAGGTTCTTAACAGTTAACCTTTGTATAATTTTGTGGAATTTTACCTATACATATGTATGTGCACTGTACATGTCCAGAAAGGCCAGAAGAGGGCACAAGATTCCCTGGAACTGGAATTAGAGATGGTTGTAAGCCACTGTGTGGGTGCTGGGAACCGAACTCTGATTCTCTGCAAAACCACCAACTCTTAACTGCCAAGTCATCTTTCAAGCTTCAAAAACTTATTTTTGAACACTGATTTATCAACACATTTTATCAAGATTTCTCATGAGGGGCTGGAGATGGCTCAGTACTTAAGAGTATTGACTATTCTCCCAGAGGACCTGGGTACACACATACATGAAGGCAAATACCCACACATGTAAAATAAAAATCATTGAAAGCCAACTTTTTATGATACTTGTACACCAGTGCTTATTGTAGCACCACTGGTAATGGCTGAGTTATAGAACCAATCTGGGTGTCTAACAACAGGGATGGACAAAATATGCTACATATACAAAATACAATCTTTTGTGCTTATTGTGTTGGGAATGAGGGAAGCATGTGACTTACATATGCATGTAGATTCTAGGTATCAAACTCAGATTATCAGGTCTGAGCCAGCTGGCCAGTTTCACAGTGGAATCTTTATCAGTATTAAAGAGGGATGGCCAGGAGATGGCTCAGTGGGTAAAGGCACTTGCTCCAATCCTAACAACCTCAGTTTGATTTGTGGGACTCACATGGTGGAAAGAGAGAGCAACTTTTGTAAGTTGTCCTCTGACTTCAACAGACATGCTGTGGTGCACAAATGCATGCTTAAACACACATGCACACAGGTAAGTACACATAATACATTTGTTTTAAAAACCAGTTATGTCATTGATAGGAAAATGGATGTGCACAGGGGTAGTCTGATCAAGCAAATTAAACCAGTCTCAGAATGACAAATGGTTTTTCTTGTGTAGTTCCTAGGTTTTACATTGGTACATAAAATTATGTATGTATATATGACATGGAGTAGAAGTGAAACTGTATAGGAAAACAAGAAATAAATATGAGAGATGGGAGGGTAAAGAATTATTGGTGGAATATAATCAATATATAGTTGTATGAAATATTTATATAATATATACCATGTACTATGAAATATTTTAAAAGTCAAAAATATTAATGTACAGGCTGGGTGGTGGTGGCGCACGCCTTTAATCCCAGCACTTGGGAGGCAGAGGCAGGCAGATTTCTGAGTTCAAGGCCAGCCTGGTCTACAGAGTGAGTTCCAGGACAGCCAGAGCTACACAGAGAAACCCTGTCTCGAAAACCAAAATAAATATATATATTAATGTACATTATGTAATGTATTTATGCATCCAGAAGTAGACTCCTTTGCTTGTTAATATTCAACTGTTTTTTGATTAGTTGGTTTTGTTTTTTTAAGACATGATCTCATTGTGTCACCTTTGCTGGCCTGGAACTGGTTTTATAGACAAGGCTGGCCTGCACCGAGATCTGCCTACCTCTGCCTCTAGCTCTGAAGTGCTGGGATTAAAGGTTTGCACTACTATGCCAGCTTAACTGATTTTTAAATTATTCTTATTTTATACATTTATTTAGTTTATGTGTGGAGTGGATCAGTGTGTACACAAAGCTGTCAGAGAACAACTTGCTGGAGTTTGTTCTCTCCTTCCACCATGTGGGTTCCTGAGATTAAACTCAGGTAGTCAGGTTTGACAGCAAACTCCCTAATCTGCTGGACCATCTCCACAGAGAGTATCTCAAAACAAAATAAATCAATGGGCTGGCCAGATGACTAGTGTGGTAAAGGGATTTGCAGCTAAGCTTAACTACCTGAGTTCGATCCCTGGAACCCACAGTGGAAAGAATGAACTATGACTCCTGCAAGTTGGTCTGCAGATGTGTGCCATGACATCTGCGCACACTCACAAATAAATATGTAAAAAAAAAAACAAAAAACAAAAAACCGAAAACTAAAATGAAGTTAAAAGCAGCAGACATTTGGTGCATAGATTTATTATTTTCATCTCTCCAGGTTCTATAGTGATATCTGTTGTGTACTGTGAGTAGTTTTTTTCTTCTTTGTTTTCTAAGTGCTTTGGGTTTAGTGTCTTGCTGTGGCAAGTTAGATTATCAACTTGAGGCCTTTAAAAATATCTTTGTATGTCTTTGTAACCACTGTGTGTGTGTGTGTAGAGGGGGAGATGGAGGGAGGGGGGGACCTCTGGTGTCAGTCTTTACCTTTGAGACAGGATCTGTTGGTGTTCACAGCTGTGTACACTAGGCTAGCTGGCCTGAGTTTCCTGGGATTATTGTGTCTCTACCTCCCATCAGCCCATGGGAATATGGAGTCAGGCAACCACATCTAGCTTTACATGGGTTCTGGGGATCTGAACTCAGTTCTGTTTTGAGGCAGGGTCTGGTTGTGTCGATAACTTTTCTTTTTCTTTAAATTCATGTGCGTATTTGTGTGTGTGTGCGTGCGCACACACGCACGCACTCGCGCGCATATGCACCATGGTACAGGTTAGAAGACAACTATTGGGAGATGGTCCTCTCCTTTCACTGTGTTGGGTTCCAGGGATGGAACTCAGGTTGTCAGGCTTAGTGGCAAGCACCCTTTTCCCTCCTGAGCTGCCTGGCCAGCCTGCCCACACATGGCCTTTCTTCCTTATATAAGGATTGCATAGCACGTACACACTTACTTAGCTCTGCCCACCTCAGTGTAATGTGCTGGGTTTTCATTTTGTTCACATCAAAGTATTTTCACAATTTCTCCTCATACCTTTTCTCTGGTCCACCATTTTAAGTTCTTTGTAAGTTATTTTGAAGTTAGCTTCCGAGTATTTTGTCAGTTCTTTTGTTCTCTTCTTGACTTCTAATCTAATTCCATCTTCAATTATTTTAAAATTATTTTTATTTAAAATTATCTATAGACTTTGTTGTATGTGTAGTTTGTATGTCCCCATGCTCACACATACATGCATGCAACACGATGCCAGTTCTCATGTGGAGGTCAGAGAACAACTTGTGGGAATCACTTCTCTCTTTCCTTCCTATCAGTTCTGGAAAGCACCTTAATGCAGCTCACCTTGAGCCCTCTCACCAGCCCAAGTTCTTATTATTGATGGAAGATTTAATTGGAGTGTGTGTGGATGGATGCATTCATTCTTCTATTGCATGTATGCTGAGACTCCTATTATAAAGTGTTTGCTCAAACCCGGCATGGTGGTGCATGCCTTTAATCCCAGCCCTCGAGAGGCAAAGGTAGGTGGATCTCTAGTCTACAAAGCAAGTTCCAGGTCAGTCAGGACTACACAGAGAAACCCTGTCTTGAAAAAAACAAACAAACAAAAATTATGTGCAGGTTTCAGATACTTCTCCATGATAAATGTTATTCATCTTTTTTATCTTTCAGCCATTTATCTTTTTATTTAGTTTGTTTAAGGCAAATCCAGTTCATGAGAAGTTGCTATGAATCAGAGCATAAGTGCAAATAAAATATACAATCCAAACACTGTAGGGCATTCAGGTATAAAGCTAAAGGGAGCGCTCATTCATACACTACATACTTCTGACGTTTTTCCTGTGTAGGTTTTGGGCACTGCTGAAGATCAAAGCCAAGGCCTTGTGCTTGCTAGAGGCCTTCTACCACTTCTGCTACTAAGCCACCTCTAGCTTTTTTGTCTTTGAGTCTTGCTATGTACCTTAGGATTGCCTCAAACTCCTGTCCTCCTGAATGCTAGGATCAACAGACTGATCACCGTACACACCTACACCTATGGTTTGTTTCCTTCCTTTCTTCCCTTTCCTCTCTCCCCTTCCTCTTCCCTTTCCCTTCCTTCCTTCTTTTCTTCCTTTGTCTTTCTTTTTAGAGACAAAGTAGTCCTATATGGCTTGGAACGGACAGATCTGCTTGCCTCTGCCTCCTAAATGCTAAGAAAGATTCAAGGCATGTGCCACCATGTCCAGCTTGTGTTTGTTTTTAAAGATGGAGGAAGTTCAATGCATGGCCTTGCAAAAAGAGATTTCAGAGCTGGCTGATTTTTTTTTCCGAGATGGGATCTCACCATATTGTTTGTGCTGTCTTGAACTCCCAGGCTAAAGTGATATTCCTGCCTCCACAGTAGCCCAAACTCTAGGCTAGTGCAGTGTGCTCAGCTTTGAGTGTATCAAAGCATTTTAAAAAGATCAACTCCAGTCTGCTGGACAGTGGAGGCAATACCTTTAATCCCAGCACTAGGTAGGCAGAGACAAGTGGATCTTTGAGTTTGAGACCAGCCTGGTCTACAGAGTGAGTTCCAGGACAGCAAAGGCTGCACAAAGAAATTCTGTGTCTAAAAAACAAAACAGAACAAAAACCAATAAAACCAAAAAAGATTTAGTGCAATCATGTGCAGTGGCACACACACTAATTCTGGCCCTTAGAAGAAGGCAAAGGCAGGTGGATCTCTGAGTTCAAGGCAGCTGGGTCAACATTGTTGAGTTCCATCCAGAGCTACATAGTAAGACCCTGTTGTAAATAAATAAATAAATAAATAAATAAATACATACATACATACATACAGCAACAAACTAAACCCCAAAATATCTACTGGAGAATGAAGTTCATGTCTTAGATTCTGCACTAGGCTTTATCTGAAAATATTCCTAACAGGAAAAGTTCCAAATGAAGCCACTCTGACCCACAGGGTTTAACATAGTCTCATTCATATATCTTCTTTTTCAAATTTCAAAATGTGTAATTTTACTCCCAAAATGGACTATATTTTTTAATTGCGAAACTGACATACTCAGAAAATTTAAAAATAGTTTTGATGTTAGCCGAGGTCAGTGCACTTCTACTCAAAAGGCCCACAGAGGGCTAGGCCTTTTGTTGAATGAAAACAGGTGATGGCAGTGCCTACCATTCACTTCTGTAGTTGTGTATGTGTTTGAATGGGCATGTGGAGGTCCCGGGCCAGCATGAAGAGGCCTTTTCACTTGCTCTCCACCCTAGTCACTGAGGTAGGGTCTCAACTGGTCTTGCTAGCCAGATTGCTTCTGAATGTCGAAACTACACATGGGCAGCCATACCCACACCTTATTTATTTGGGTTCTGGAGATCCAAACTTTGGTCCCCACACTCAGGAGGCAAGTGCTTTATCCACTGAGCCATCTGCCAGTCCTACTATTCACTTTATAAGCTAAGATTTATTTATGATGCTTAGATTTGAGAGTAGGTTTCAATCAATTATTGCTCTGATACATATCAAATGTAGATATGTATTAAAAATTTTAAATCTCAAAGCTAGAGCGTTGGCTCAGTGGTTAAGAGCACTACTACTCTCATAGCTCTACCCGCAAGTTTGATTCCCAGAACCCATTTGGTGGCTCACAAATCTGTAATTCCAGTTCCAGGGACCCAACACCCTCTTCTGGTTGGTCTCCATGAGAATCAGACATATACATGGTACATAGATATATATATAAGCAAAATACCCATATACATAAAATACACTAAATTGTAAAGGTCAAATGTAATGTTAAGTCCAGATATGCAGAGGAGATGAGTTCAGTTTCCAAGACAACAGTGATGGTTTAACTATGTGAAACTTTATACAGAAGCTGTTCACATTACATCAGCACCAAGGAAACAACAAATTAAAGTTTTATAATAACTCCTCAAGGTCCCGTTTAACATACATGTAATTATGGCTGTTTTTGTTGTTCTTGTAGGTGTTTTGTTTTTTTGTTCTTTTTGGTTTGAGACAGGGTCTCACTACTATGTAGCTCTGGCTGTCTGGAACTCACTCTGTAGACCTGACTGGTCTTGAACTCAAGAGATTTACCTCCTGCTTCCCCAGAGCTGGGCTTAAAGGTGTAAGCCACCAGTACCTGGCAGGCTGTTTCTTATTTTTTATTTTGTGTGTATGTATGTATGTGTATATATATGTGTGTGTGTGTGTGTGTGTGCGTGTGTGTGTGTGTGTGATTCTATGGTGCCTGTGTGTAGTTCAGAGGACAATTTTAGATAGGTAGTTTGCTGTTTCCACCCTTTAAGTCCTAAAGATCAAACTTGGATAGTCAGCTTTGATGACAAGCACCTTTCTCAGCTGGTCCATCTAACTTGCCCTGGAAGCTTTGTCTAACAAGCTTTGCTTGTTTTTATGACTTTATTGCCTCTTTGTTCTCTAAAGCCTCTTCCAAGATAAAAGTTTATTTATTTATTTATTTATTTTTTGTTGTTGTTTTTGAGGTAGGATTTCTCCAGCCCTGGCTGGTCTGGAATTACCACATGGCCCAGGCTGGCCTCAAACTCACCTGCTGCTGCCTCCCCAAAGCAGGAAGTAAAGTTGTGTGGCACCACACCTGGCCAGGCAGTTTTTATTATCCAGTTTTCTTAAGAAACAGTTGAGGAATGTTTTGATTTTCAAAGCCTCTCACTTTTTAACAAACTCCAGCAGATTCAGTGACGGCATTTATCGTCGGTCAAACCTTCCCACATCCTTTCTCCAAACCAAAATTGGATTCTCACCGTTTTCTACATCAACAAAAGAAAGTGTAGAATTTAAACATTTCACAAAGCCATTTGTCCTCTGCCACAGTGAACTCTGTATTAGACTTGGAGGGTGGGAGATAAAGAAGTTGTGTTTCAGTACAGATTATAAAGGGAGGCCATGAGGAAGGTGACAGTTTGGGTTCTCTTGCTTGACTCAGTGCTACTTTTGTTGGATTCTGAGTAGTTTATGTGAGTGTGTCACTAGACACACTTGAGTAAAACTGCAGAGCAACCCCACTCAGGCCACAGAGGGTCTGCCTGTCTCCATATGTGCACAGGACGTTTTACTGAACAGAGATCCATGCAGAGTCCTTGCCCTAGGTAGACACAAGGGATGTGGACCCCATCCTTTTAATTGATAAATACGTCCTACTGTAGTTACTTTTCCCCTCACTTCTTTCTTTTCATAGGGTCTCCTAGGCTGGCACTGAACTCTCTATATAGCCAAAAATAGCCCTTAACTTCTGCCTCTCTTCCTTTCACATTCTGAGTGCTAGAATTACAGGTGTGAGGCAATGGCCTGGCTACTGTCTCTCTCTCTCTCTCTCTCTCTCTCTCTCTCTCTCTCTCTCTCTCTCACACACACACACACACACACACACACACACACACATAAATATATATGTACATACATGTGTGTATGTATATATATGTGTACATATATACATGTGTGTGTGTATATATATGTATGTATGCATATGTATATATATATGTATATATAAAATAGGCTGTTCTGGAACTTGTGACTGTCCTGCCTCAGCTTCCCAAGCACCAGTATTATAAGTATGTGGCACAATGCAGAGCTATGGATCCTTTTTTGGAGATGAAATGTCATGTGCATCTATACTTCTACCTAATCATGAAACTGAGGTAGATCAGTTCAGCTCAGGAGCTTGAGGGCATATTAGCAAACATAGGAGACTGAGGACCCCCCCCCCCAGTAAAAGTATACACACTTGAGGTTGGATCCATTATGTAAGTTTCTCTCAGTTTTAAAAGTACACTTGTTGGGGAAGGTAGTGGCAGGTGCACTGTTGCCACAGCAATTCTCCTATGCCATTTTGTGGGTTCCAGGAGTGGAACTCAGTCTTCCTGATTTGGCAGCATGGATCTTCAACCACTAAGCCATTAGTTCTCAACCTGTGGGTTGTAACCCCTTCGGGGGAGGGGTTGAGTGACCTTTCATAGGGGTCACATACCAGATATCCTGCACCTCAGATATTTATATCACTATTCATAACAGTGGCAACATTAGTTATGAAGTAGCAACAAAAATGATGTTATGGTTGGGGGTCAGGATAACATGAGGAACTGTATTTAACTGTATTTAAGCGTCACAGTGTTAGGAAGGTTGAGAACTCTGAGCTATCTCTCAGTATCCAAGTTTAATGAACTTTTTGTGAGTTGTGGTTTTGATGTAAATTCTAACTTCAAAGCCCTTTTAGAGCAAGAATTTGGAAGAAGACAGGAACCAGTAGCAGGGGAGATGTGAGGACAAGACAGAGACGTGAGAGCACTATGAGCAAAGCACATGATGTGCGTATGTGAAAACACCCCAACAAAACCCATCATTGTGTTACTTGTTCTTTTCAGGGTAGGTAAGCACACATGTGGAAGTCAGAGGACTACTTGAGGATGCTGGTGCTCTCCTTCTACCATGTGAGTCTTGGAGACTAAACTCTGGCCAACAGGCTTGAAGACAAACACCTTTACATTTAAGGATATTGAGAAAACTTCTGAAATCACGGAAATAGAGAAATTTGGGATGCCAACATTAAAAAATCCTTAAGATACTGTCACATGCAAACTTGTACGGCCACATGGAGATCAGTGTGTCAGTTCCTCAGGAAGCTGGGCATCAACCCACCTCAAGACAGCCTTACTGCTTGTGGGAATATACCAGAAGGACTCTACATTTATGCTGTAGAGACAGATATTTGCTCAACCATGTTCATTGCTGCTGCTCTATTTATAATAGCTGGAAATGGGAAACAATCTAGATGTCTCTCAACATCTAGAAGGAAAGAAAAAATACATGTAATATTTACACAATGGAGTATTACTCAGCTACTCCCGCCTGCAGCAGATGGGAACAAATAAAAAGACCCACAGCTGGACAATGTGGAGAGAGGGAGAGACCTTGGAACACTCAGACCTAAACAAATTCCTCCCAAGGATATTAAAGAAGACCTAGGAAACAAGGCCTTCTAAACACAACAGGAATGACGCATACAAACTCAGAGACTGTGGCACCATTCACGGGGCCTGCAAAGGTCTAAGGCAGATGGGTCTGTCCCAGTGGTTAGAATGGAAGTGGACATAAGCCCCCATCTCTAACTCAGATAATATTTCCAATTGACAACTTCTCCCAAAGGAAAAATTAGTTTTCTCCAATGGGGTCTCACTGGGCATATGAACCACTCTAAGGACAGATACCATGCCCAGCAGTAGGTGGCCAATACAAAATGAATTTAATGGCATTATTGGAGGTTTTCTTCACAGGTCTTTGCATTTATATTGGTTTCTGATTTTGGATTTCTGTGTGTGCAAATGTGCCTCTCTATGTCTATGTTTCTTGTGGTTTTTCCTTTGGCTTTTTCTTCTGAATGTTTATTTATATTATATCTTTTTTTTTTTTTTTTTTTGGTTTTTCGAGACAGGGTTTCTCTGTATAGCCTTGGCTGTCCTGGAACTCATTCTGTAGACCAGGCTGGCCTCAAACTCAAGAGATGTACCCGCCTCTGCCTCCTGAGTGCTGGGATTAAAGGTGTGCACCATCATGTCCATTTGGGTATCATGAACTCCAAGGCAGTTGGGACTACACAATGAAACCATATTATCAGAGAAGTTGTGTGGGGAAATATGGACCAGGCATATAGCTTACTGATTGTCAATAAAAGCAAAAAGCAAGCAACACAATAATAAAAAAAAAAAAAAAACCTCCACAAAACCAAACCAAACCCTACAATTGTGAAGTAACTTAAGATGTCTGAGTCTTAAAAATCAATTAAAAACATAGAGGAGACCTCAAGATGGCTCAGCATGAAAGGGAACTTGCTGCTACACCAGACAAGCTGAGCTGGATCCCTGGAACTCATCTGGCCTACTGCAGGCTGTCTTCTGCTACAAATCATGCATTTGCTAGTGTTTTGTTTTGTTTACTTTAGTTTTGTTTTTTTGGAGACAGGGTTTCTCTGTGTAGCCCTGGCTGTCCTGAAACTCACTCTGTAGACCAGGCTGGCCTCGAACTCAGAAATCCGCTTGCCTCTGCCTCCCAAGTACTGGGATTGAAGGCGTGTGCCACCACGCCCGGCCATTTGCTGCCTTCTACAAAATAAAAACAGAGCAGCAACTTCCCAAAGCACAGCAAACAATGCGTAAGACGCCAACTATGAAGAAATGGTGGCTAGGAGTTTCTGTGGGAAGTCATAACGGTGCCTGACTAAATGAAGTTTCTTATCTTTTTGGTTGTTAGCCCAGCCTTTCACGGCTGAGCCATCTCCCCAGTCCTAAATGAACTTTCTTATGCACAGTACTGAGAAAAGGCACAGAACGATGTACCATTCAGGTCTGCAGAGGCAAAACACAGGGACAGGAGGCTGGGATGGAAGCAAGAAAAGCCTTAGCCACAATGTTTATTGAAATTTATGCCAAGAAGCAAAAGTATGGCTGGAAAAAAAATTCTAAGATCAATACTTTTGAATAATTCTAATAAGCAAGTGTATATATAGGTGATGTTTCTATTTATTTTCAGTTTTGATCTAGATTGATTTAGGACATGGGACATACATGCTTAGTGGGTTCTCAGAAAAGAATAGAGTTTGGGATTCTATTAGTTGTTTTTTTCCTTTTTAAAAGACTTTATTATTTATGTGATTGTATGTGCACTTACTTGCCTGTGGGTACCCAGAAGAGGAAGTCTGATCCCCTGGAGCTTGAGTAAAGGCAGTTGTAAACATCTCAGTGTGAATGCTGGGAACTAAACTCTGGTCCTCTGAAATAGAAAGTGTTCTTAACCACAGAGTCATCACTCTGGCCCCCATTTAATTGTTCGGAATATGAAAAGTATATTTCAGTGAGACAACTCAGTGAGTTAAGGCTTGCCAAGACATGTCTAACAATCCAAGTTTTATGTATGGGACCCACATGGTGGAGGGAACAGACTCCAGCACATTGTCTGACCTCCACATGTGCATTGTGACACGCACACCTATCCCACTCCCAATACACACATACACTAGGATACAACTACACATTATAATGATTATAAAACATGTCTCCAAGCATTCAAGTTATTTGTAATCTTGAGGAGTTACCAGAAGCCAGGAGAGGTTGTATTATGACTTATATCTGAAATGTACCCCAAAAATTCATGTACTGCGGGCTTGGACCATAGGACTGAAGAGTTCACAGTGTAGGATGGGAGAGCGATCTTGAGGGCTCTGGCTCCATCAGGGACTGATGCATTTATGGATTCCCAGCTCAATGTGAAAGGAACTGTACTAGCTTGTTTGCTTACTTATCACCTCTTATCTAAAAGTTGTGAAAAGGGAACAAGGACACTTTAACAACCATGAAGACTGTATTATGAAACTCAGCTGTTTTAAGTTACTATAGGGTAGCATGTTTAATAGTTGGCAAGCCAGCAACAGAGTCTACACTACACTAAAACAATGTTTATAGGCCAAAAGTCCTCACAACACCAGCTTACTACTCAGAAGCTGTAGCAACCAAGATGAAATGGTGTTGCTTGTAGGAAAGAAAACATCACAACTCGAGGAACATCAGGACAGCAATCAGGACAAAAGTTCAAAATAAATATCACCAGGCCTTAATGCTGCCAGCACACCACACTTGAGGGCACATGGAAAAATTTTCCATATAGTTAATTTCTCTTGGGTATGAATTATAATGTTACTAAACACTGAGAATTGAGTTCATGTTACTTTCTAATATTCCTTAACTTGATAAAGGTTTTCTTAACTGTTGGGACAAGTGATTTTAAAATATTTAACAGAACAACCTTCTATGCATCTTACATCAGTGATTTCCCTTCACTGTGAAGTCTCACACATTTAATATGGTCGTGGGAAGGAGTGAGGGCTTTAATATTTCCTTAAATTCATGGGACATCTTGAGTATGAGTTCTTTTCATGTTTTCAGAGTAAACTGTCACAGTTGGGGGCTGTTGCACATTCCTTGCCTTCTTAGTAGTGTAAGTCCCAGTCTGACGAAACCAAGACATGAGGGGTGAAGGGTTTCTGGCATTCCTCCTATCTTAAGTGACTGTTCACCTGAGTTACTAGTGTTCGGTTAGTAGGGAAAATCTATTGTAGGCTTCCCTACATTCTCAACAAAAGGTCTCTCTCTAGCATGGATTCTTACGTGGTGAATGAGGTTAGATGAGGAAGTGAAGGTTTTTTCACATTCCGTACACTCATAGGGCCTCTCACCAGTGTGAGTTCGGATATGTTCAGTTCGGCTTGAGGAAGTAGTGAAATCTTTCCCGCAGTACTTACACTTATAAGGTTTTGTTCCGGTGTGAATACGAATGTGTTTAGTAAGGTACGAGAAATACTGAAAGGATTTTCCACATACATCACATTCAAACGGCTTTTCTACCGCATGAGTTTTTAAATGGTCGTGTAGCAGATTGTACCTACGGTAGGCTTTCCCACATTCCTTACACTCGTAGGGTTTGTCTCCAGTGTGAATGGTTAGATGCTTACGTAAATACGAGGAGTTGAGGAAAGCTTTCCCACATTCCTTACATATGCATGGTCTCTCTCCACTGTGAGTCCTTAAGTGTCTACGAAGGTACGAGGAAGCATGGAAGACTTTCCCACATTCACCACATATATGAGGCATCTCTCCACTGTGCGTTTTTCTTATATGGTTATGTAGGTATGAGGAATTGAGGAAGGCTTTTCCACATTCCTTGCATATATAGGGTCTTTCTCCACTGTGAGTTCTTACATGTCTACGTAGATTTGAGTAAGAATGGAAGGCTTTTCCACATTCTCCACATATGTAGGGTCTCTCTCCACTGTGAGTTCTTCCTACATGGTTCCGCAGGTATGAGGAAGTGAGGAAGGCTCGTCCACATTCCTTACATATGTAGGGTCTCTCTCCACTGTGAATTCTTACATGCTGACTAAGGCGTGGGGATGAAGCAAAGGCTTTCCCACACTCTTTACATGCAAAGGGTTTCTCTGAAGCATGGGTTGATATATGTGTTATAAGGCCTGACCGCTTAGCAAAGGCTTTCCCACAATCCTTGCATTTATATGGTTTCTCTCCAGTGTGAGTTCTAAAGTGTTCCACTAGCCTTGAATAGGTAGTGAAGGCTTTCCCACACTCCTTACACTCATAGGGTTTTTCTCCAGTGTGGCTTCGCAGGTGTCTGTTGAGATTTGAAGATCGCCCAAAGGCTTTCCCACAAATCTTACATGGGTATGTTTTAATGGTGTGCACTGGAGCAGACGCATCCTGATCTGAGTGGCTGAGATGTCCAGTGTTCCATGCACTGTGAGTTTTCACATGTGTCTTGAAATATGAGTGTTCACTGAAAATTTCTCCACATTGTGTATAGTAACAGAGTTCTCGAGCACTGTGGCTTCTGCCCTGTTGATAAAGGGATGAATCGGGGTTAGACAGTTTTTCAGACTTATTAAAGGATTCCACTTATGTGAGGGCACAAAACCAATGATTTTTGCCATTTTGACTACATGTAAGACTCCTTTCCTGAAGTCCAGAACCATCAGTTCTAATCTTGGAAGATGCCTTAGTATTTTAGTAGTTTTGTTAGTTTTTGAGAGTTTTACTATGTAGCCATGGCTGATCTAAAGCTCTATGGAGAGAAGGCTGTCTTCAAAATTAGAGATCCATCTGTCTTTGCATTCCATATGCTGGAATTACAAGGCATAAGCCATCATACCTAGCCCCTTGCCTCAGCCTTTATCTATCTATCTATCTATCTATCTATCTATCTATCTATCTATCTACCTACCTACCATCTACCTATCTATCTAACATCTATCTACCTATCATCTATCTACCTACCTGCCTATCTATCAATCATCTATCTATCTACCTACCTACCTACCTACCTTTATTTATGGAAAGGTACCTCTCTATTATATAGTTCTATCTATCCTGGAAGTGGATATGTAGATCAGATTGATCTCAAACTCACAGAGATCCACCTGCCTCTGCCTCTGCCTCTGCCTCTGCCTCTGCCTCTGCCTCTGCCTCTGCCTCTGCCTCTGCCTCTGCCTCTGCCTCTGCCTCTGCCTCTGCCTCTGCCTCTGCCTCTGCCTCTGCCTCCCAAGTACTTAGATTAAAGGAATGCATTACCATACCTGGCCTTGCTTCAGTATTTTAATGAAATTATTTTAAGAATCTTACAAGTCAGTTATGTATATGCAGGAATATGTACTCAGGAGGGCTCTATCACCCCAAGTTTTGACCTAGACTCTTAAGACATTTCTCTTAATTAGGTAGATATTACTTCTCTTGTGTATTTATCATTTGTGTTGATTTTTATACAAAATTCCTAAACTTTCCTGATTGTGGTAAATAAGAAATTTCCTGGTTAATCTCATAATTATTGAGACTTTTTTTCTCTCCTGTTAAATGAATGAATAATAAAGTAAGTTTAACTTTTTTTGTAGCATCTTTAGAATTTCTGCCATGTTTTCTTTCAACTTGAATGATGTAACAGAAGTTGCTATTTGATCTAAGCTCAAAAGAATCGTTAAGACATACACAAAATTGCCTTAAAAGCAAGTATGTAGTTACATATGTGGGGTCATGCACTTGTGATATCTTTTTAAAAAATAATTATGCTGAATGAGGTAGGCAAATCTTACTGAGTTAGAGGTCTTTCTGGTCTAGATAATGAGTATTGGGCCAGCCAAGGCTACTTAAGTAAAACCCTGACTCAAATATATAAAACAAACAAACAAACAAGATTGCATTTACTTATTTTGGAGGGGAGAGTGCAGTGCATAGGTAGTGTGCATGTAGAGGTCCGAGGACACCCTGTGAGAGTCAGCTCTCTTCTACAGAGGCTCCTGTGGACCGGACTTATGTTGTTAGGCTTTGCATCAAGAGTCTTCACCCACTGAGGCATTGTGGGCAGAAGGATCTCTTAAAGAACAGGTTTTGTGATAGGTTTGGGACACCTTGAAATTCTATTCAAAACACTTCTCAGATACACTGCTTATCCCTCCTGTGTGTATGCCATTTGGCTTCCTACAATGGAGTTCACGACTGTCTCTGAGTGAGGGAAATGACAAGTGTCTCTGGTCAGTCTTACTGTTTGTACTCCACTGGAAGTCTGTCCCCTCAAAAAATCCTGATGAAATGTTGACTCTTGGGTGCCAAGTGGCATTTCCCATTCTGAAGATAAACAGAAAAACAAAATTAAGGGTTGGAGAAAAATAAATGGTCAGTTTCAAAGTTAACAACCATGGGGCTTTTTTTGATTGTTCCACTGAACCTGGTTGGGAAGAAAGTAAAGCGATCATTCTGACAAGGTCAATGAATTGACTACACTAAGGATGTGAGTTTTCCATGTTTTATTTCAAACTGACTCTTTGAAAATTAAAACTCATGGTGAACGAAATCATATTACTAGGGCTGCAAGGTAGCAAAGATCTGAACAAATACATAACAGACAAGAACCATGAAACCCAACAGGTCATTCTGCAAAATTACACAAAACCTGAGAAGGCAAGAAGTAAGAGTAAACGATTCCCTTTCTCTCCCGGTACATGGCCCGCACTTAGAGCCATCAAGTGCATCTTAAAAGATGTCACAGTCTAACTGAAAATATCTCCTTCATAAACACTCACCTTGGAGATCTTCTCTGTGCAAATCCTCTTCTTCCAACCAGGAGATCAGACTGGGTTTGATGACCTCACATCCTTATACATGGCAAAGCGTATTCATAGGGGAAATTCATGCAAGAAAGTATACAAATCAGTATCATTTTGTTTTTTCGTTCTGTTTTGTTTTGCTCTGGTTTTGGACAGGGCATCACTATAGAATGTTGGCTGTTGAGGAACTTGATATGTAGACCACGCTGGCCTCGAACTCACAAAAAGCTGCCTGTCTGCCTCCTAAACGATTCAATTAAAGATGTGTTCACCACGACAGGCCACGTGCGTCTAATGAAGGCAGGGCAATTATTTCTTATAGGTTAAACAAGCAAATACTGCCTTTTCTATGCACTGATGATGAAATACTGCTGATTTGAGACACTCCAACTAATAATTATATACACTCTAAGAAAACACCAATACTCAAGTCAAATAGAAAGTAAAGTAAAACAAAGATAATTTTACTTTCAAACAGCAGGCTACATAGCATCAGACTCATCTGGGTTAAACTTAGTACTCTGAGGTTTTTGAATCAGTATGTCAAAGGAAGAGAATGACCACCTTCTACCCTCTCTACAGTGCTGGAGATCAAACATAGGTACTTGCATAGAACACCCAGCTACATCCCAACACGATAAATTTAATTTTTAAAAATGTACTTATTTTGGGGACTGGAGAGATGGCTCAGCAGTTAAGAGCACTGTCTGCTCTTCCAGAGATCCTGAGTTCAATTCCCAGCAACCACATGGTGATTCACAACCATCTGTAGTGGGATCCAATGCCCTTTTCTGGTGTGTCAGTGACAGCATACACATACACATTAAATCAATCAATCAATCAATCAAACAGTTTTTATTTATTTTGAGACAGGGTCTCACTATGTAGCTCTGGCTATCCTGGAACTCACTATGTAGCTGGCCTTAAACTTACAAAGGCACATCTGCCTCTGCTTCCCAAGAGCTATGCACCACCATGCCCTGCCAATGATTTATGTTTCTGACAGGGTAACTGGCATCCATATAGTACAGCACTTTGTGAACTACCACTTAGCAACCCCACTTATTCATGGTTTTGCTGTCTGTGGTTAGTTACATATTAGCTATGAAATGTAAATTCCCAGACAATTTTCATATAAAATTGCATAGCATTTTGAGTAGAATTACAGACTCTCACACTACGACTCTGCTTGTCCCTGGATGTCAACCATCCTTTGCCCATCCACCTTAGCCATGCTGCCTCTGCTGCCTGCTCACTAGTCACTTAGCACCTTAGCTTGTTCAATACACACAAACTAGCCAGGAACGGTGGCACAAACCTTTAATCCTAGTGTTTGCACATGGGAAGCAGATTTCTGTGAAGTCAGGGAGCTTGATTTACACAGTGAGTTCCAGTTCAGCCATGGCTACATAGTGAGGCCCTGCCTCAAACAAAACAAAACAAAAACCAGTATAGCAACACGTGTGCTCATACAGCCCGCATTTTTACTAATGGCCTCAAAACATAACAGTAGTCATAATGGCAATTTAGGTATGTGAAAGAAAAGTTGTAAAGTGCCTCACTTAACAAAAAAAGTTGAAAGTTCTAGACAATAAGGAAAGAAAAGGGTGGAAGGGAAAGCTACATGCTGAAGTTGCTAATCTCTACTTTTAGACATTTCATTTCTTATGTGAGTGTTTTGCCTTCATGTATATGTGTAATATGTGCATACAGTGCCCCAGAGACCAGAAGAGGGAGCCAATCTCTGGAACTGGGATTACAGGCAGTTGTGAGCTGCCAAACCTGGATTAGGGAACCAAACCTGGGTCCTTTGCATGATCAGCAAGTACTCTTTATTGCTGAGCCACCTCTCCAGTCCAATGCTAATATCTACTCTCAAGCAGTCTCCAGCCAGATGTTGTGGTACATATCTGTACTCCTAGCACTTGGGAGGTGGAGACAGGAGGATCAGGGGTTCAAGGTCAACCATAACTACAATCGGATCTTGTATCCCAAAATATAAGTAAATAAATAAATAAATAAACCTCCAATCTGTGAAATCATGAACAAGGAATTCATGCAAGTTTTGCTGCAACTCAAAAAAGTTACTACTGTATCTACAGTTCAGTCCTGTCTACAGTTTAGGCATCCACTGGAAACCTTTCATCTCTTGAATCTTCCACAAACAGGTTATGGGTTTCGGACAAAGTCTGTGTGCCTCTTACTTTCCTTGCACTCTGATCCGTCAGTACACCAGAATATACCATCCCTCCCCTCTGGGGAGCCATAAGGAGGGATGGCGGCAGTACCTGCTGAGGCCAGGTTCTGGTAGTTCTCCAGCATCACCTCTCTGTAGAGGTCTCTGTGAGCTTGATCCAATAAAATCCATTCTTCCTGGGTGAAGTCTACAGCCACATCATCAAAAGTTACTGAGACCTAAAACACACACACACATACACATTGTTTGAGTGACAGTAACACACACACCAATGTTCTCTACAGTTGAAGAGTGAGAACCAAGACCCATACAGAAGTCTGAGAGCTCCAGTGACTGCCCCAGAGCTTAGAGTCCCAATACCCCCACCTACACCGACACTCAACGTGTCGGTCTGCTCCAGGCATTTACTAATAACCCTCCTGACAAGTGAGCAGACCTTGCCACAACCAGACCAGAAGCCCTTCTCTCAACTTTTTGAAATATACTTCTAAGTTGCACCTCAACAGTAACAGATAAATCCTCCAAGAAAAGTATCTTCTTTACCATCTGTCAGAATGACTGAATGGAACTGGACATAATTAATGTGCATTTGGCATTAAGAGTATCAAGATTAGTTTGTAATTACAGAAAGCCTGGGATGATTTTCTCATAATATCTCAACCACCTCAGAGGTCCGACTCTCACAAAAACTCATCCAGGCGCTCAGTTCTCGAGCACCTACTTGTTGACTACTTGTTTACGAAGCCTGGACAGCAAGCCTGTCCTGAAGGTGCATCTGCAAGGTAGACGTAGCATGTCACTTAGGAGACACAGTTCCACATACCTGGTAACAATTTGTCAGGCAATCAGCCACCATTTTTTCTACCTTTCTCTTTTCTTCGAGAATGGGATCTGAGTCCCTGCACAGAGTTCCTGGAAAAGACAGAAGTCAAGAGAAGTCAGAGTTGCCTTTAAATTTTACACTGTGACATCATACTGCCTTCCACAGTGTCCTTCCCTGCTGTTGTGGTAAAACACTCTGACAAAAGCAACTGAAGGAGAAAGGGTTGACTCTGGCTCACAGTTCCAGGTTACAGTTCATCCCGGTGGGAAAGTAAAGGAGCTTAAAGTCACGTCACGCCACAATCAGAGAGCAGAAAAGCAATGGATGGATATATTGCTCAGCTCACTCCCCGTTTTATATATTCCAGATAATCCCTCATGGACACTCTCAGAGGCTGACCTTAATCTAGACAGTACCTCAAAGGTGTGCCCAGAGATCTGTCTGCTAGGCGAGATTTGAAGCTGTTCACATAGCCCTAATGTGAACACCTCTAATCCTGCACACCTGAGAAAACTCAGGAATAGCCACAGACGTGTGATGCTAGAGCAGTCTGTCTCACCTAGGATGAGGAAACAAGCTGGTGACCCACACTATGCCCTGGAAAATGTCTCATTTCATAGGGAAGACAACTTCAAGTCGGAGAGGTGACACTTGTTCTATTTGTCCTTGTAATATATTTCATGAGGCTTATATCGTATTTTTTCAAACACACATATGAGGAGCCTCATGTATAATCTACACTATTACGGTTTGGGTATTGAAATGGTCTCACAAACTCATGTGTTGATAGCTTGATAACGCAGCAGTGTTCAGAAGTGCAGCTTTTGGGAGTGACTGGATAGTGAGGGATCTATCACCAGTTGATCAAACCATAGATAGACACAACGTTTTTTAAAAAATATTTAATATATATATATATATATATATATATATATATATATATATATACTTAGAAGTATATATATGAGTACACTGTCACTCTCCTCAGACACATCAGAGGAAGGCATCAGATCTCATTACAGATGGTTGTGAGTCACCATGTGGTTGCTGGGAATTGAACTCAGGACCTCTGGAAGAGCAGTCAGTGCTCTTAACTGCTGTGCCATCTCTCCAGCCCTGGACACATAACTTAATGTGCTATTGTGAGGTGGCAGAATCCAGGGTGTGGGACCTAGATGGCAGAAGCAGGTCACTGAAGACGGCATTTTCTCTGTTCGTCCTCATGCTCTGCTCCTGCTTCCCAGCTGCTGTGAGGTGAGCAGCTCTGCTCTGTGGAACCTTTCCCACCATCATGTTCTGACTCACCACAGGCCCAGAAACGTGGTCAGCGGAACCTGGATTAAAACCTCTGGAACACAGAGCTATAGATGTGTTTTTTTTTTTCCTTTAAAGCTGCTGGTGTCAAGTTTTCTTTGTTTTGAGACAAGGTCTCATGTAGTCTAGGCTGGTCCCAATGTAGCCAAGGATAAACTTGAATTCCTAATCTTTCTGCCTCTACTTCTTAAGCCGTGGAGTTACAGGTGTGCACTACTGTACCTGGCTTATGTGGTGCCAGACAGAAACGGGTTTGGGGTATGCTAGGCAACTAGCCTACCAGCTGATCCTAGCCCCAACTCCAATGCCAAGTATTTACCACAGTGACAGAAAACTAACTCAAGCATTCACTAGAATACTAAGTGCCCCTAAAGTAAGCCAAGCAGGGTGGTGTGACTGCTCAGGCCTGGATCAGATTTTCTGAAAAGGAAGGGCAGGTCTGGCCATGGAGCACTCTAGCAGTAGCCATGCTGAAGGTGGAATTGCCCATATGCTCCTTTCTCCACGCTAAGGCAACCTTACTTAGGCATCTCAAGGGACAGAGAAACTACACTTCTACGTGGAGTTTATAGAAACCTCTTCCTACCAACCATCAAGAAGCAACAGTTCATTACCATACATGAGCTCACTAAAGATAGTGACCTCGTAATACGGGCATTACTAATAACACTGTCATTTACTGAAGACCAATGCATGAATATGCAATATATTTATATATGAACCCATTATTATTTTTAAAAACCAATTTCATTTTATTTTGTGTATAGAGGAGTGCTCACCTTATACATGTAGAGGACAGAGAATAACTTGGTTCTCTCCTTCAACCAAAAGGATCTGGGGAATTAAACCCAGGTCATCTAGCTTGGGGCAAATGCCTTTACCTGCTGAAGCATCTTGCTGGTTCTATATAAACCTATTTAATTACCCTACCAACCCTCCAGAGTAGACAATAGAAAAGCAGGTCTAGACTACGAGTAACTGTTTCAATATGATAGTTACACAGTGGTGAGTTCAGATCGAATGCAGGGAGTTGTTGTAAAGTTCTGAACTTCTCTCATGTTTTCATTTCTAAAACTGGAACCAGAGATTCTCTTGCCGCAGTTTTCCAAGAGCTGGGATAAAGGTATGTGCAGCCGTGGCTTTGATTTTCTGTGACTGTAATTCATGCCTCAACATGATCAGAGGTCAGCCTAGACCTGTACTCTACAGTATAGTAGTGACGTCCACAGTACTACCAGTCACTTCTGTGAAGTCAACATTTTATTTATTTATTTATTTATTTATTTATTTATTTATTTACTTATGAGACAAAATTCATGTAGCCAAGTCTGGCTTTGAGATTGCTATAAGACTGAGAATGGGAGAAAACTCTCAGCCAGGTGCCACATAGGTCCAGATGAGCAGACTATGCACAAGACCTCTGCCTGGTACCACTTCCTAAGATGACCCCAGATACTCAGAGGCCCCAAGTGCCACTAAAAGGAGCAAGTAAGTGGTGGAGAGATGGAAGAGAAAGAGAAGTAGAAGGATGTGTGCACAACGAGGAGAGGCAGAGCTGGAAAGCCTGACGTGAGTAGTCTGTGAAACCACCCAAGGCCATTGCGAGGTTCTGGGCTATGTCTGGGTCTGTGGCCCTGCAGCAGCAGGGGTCTGTTACCACAAGGGCCCTGCAGTCATCCCTGGGCTGGGCTGCTGCTTGGGGCCATGCTGATGTCTAAGGGTTGTGCATAGCTGGCCTCCACCCTCACCGGCTGTAGTGCTCAGGAGAGAGCCCTGCATCTTTCCCAGGAAGCACAGGTCTGTGGTCCTGGTTTCAGGAGTTGAGGGTGAGCTGGCCTCGCCATTCATCTGTAGTATAGAGGAATGGGTAAGGGAGAGATACCCTCCCCTGCTATGCCACCTGCAGCAATCAGGAGCGCTGACCCTGGGGTCATGAGGGTGGGAGAGCTGGCCCTACCTTTCACCAGCTGTAACACTTGGGAGACTGGGCCCTGTACCTCACCTGGGCACCACAGTAGAACTGACTCTGGTTGTGAGGGCTGTGGGTGAGCCAGCCCCAAGTGTGTGAGAGCAGGACAGCTGGACCTGACCCTTGCCAGCTGTGGCACTGAGTGAGCTAGCTGGGGCAGTGCTGCAGAGCTCACACTGGTAGGGTGTCTGTTAGAGAGCTGGTGGGCTGACTGACTCAGCTACCAACCGAGGCCCAGATCCAGAGCTTTTACTGATCCACCTCAACATCTACCCTCCTATGAACTGCTGGAGTGCAGGAAGGGGCCAATCCTGCAGATCCAAAGCGGCAGGATCTCCATGACACAGGGCAACAAGGTATCTGAGGAGTCCTGGTGAGGAGCCAGTGTTGATGGTGAAGCAGAAGCCAGAGAGGCGTGAACCAGACCAATGCCTCACTGCAATGAGCATTTGCAGGAAGTGTGGACAAAGAGTATAGTGTAGGACACACTGTGACACACTACAGCTTCCACAGGGAGATTTTTTTCTTTTGGGGGGTAGGTTGCAAGGGCAGAGGGTGGATATGAAGGAACAGGAAGATAAGTGGGACTGGGGTGCATGATGTGAAATTCGCAAAGAATCAATAAAAGTTAAATTAGAGAGAGAGAGGGAGAGAGACAGAAGAAGGAGGCGGGAGGGAGAGAATATGACTGAATTCCTGATTCTCCTGTCTCCACCTCTCAAGTGTTAGAATTACAAATGTGCAGCCTAGCTTGAAGCATACCTAGCTTGAACTTAGTATTTCTAAAGGTTTGGATTGTTGGTTAAAACTAACATAGAATTTGAGATGTAGAATAGGCTAGCCTCAAATTCACATAGAATAGGCTAGCCTCAAATTCAAAGATCCTCCTGCCTTTAACTCTCAAGTACTGCCATACGCAGCTATACTTTAATTTTATGGTGCGCCAGCTGGCTATGTTTTTGTTGTTATTGCTATTGTTTGATATCGTGCTCAGGTCCTGTCCACACTGGGCAGGCACTCCACCACCAGTCTCCACTGTACCTTTAACAACTCCTAACTCACAGAGGGACTAACTAAAGAGCAGGCCAACCCTGTGGCCATTTTCCTATTTTCTAGAATAGGAAATAGAATACAGACACTCTTGACAATTAGCAGAATCCCTTCAATTTGCTGTCTGGCATAGAAAGCGGAGGAAGCAAACAGAACTAGGTATGGTAGTCCACACTGTTCACATACTTGGGAGGTAAAGGCAGGAGGATTGCTACAGGTTCCAAGCCAACAGTGAAAGGATGACATAAACCCCCTTTGTCTCCATGTAAAGACCAGGCCTGATTTTGAAAAGAAGGCCATGAGGCACCAGTTCCAGGAACAGACCACAGGTTCCAGGAACTAGGCCAGAAGGCACCAGCTCTCCCTGCCCCCGGGAAGAACAGCTTGGGGGTAACCATAAGAATGGGAAAATACCTTATCCCAGGATGGGCCGTCTTCGCTGGGCAGTCCTATCTCATCCTATGGTTAAACATCCATGACATAAGAATGCAGACCACTGACCACCTGTGAGCCCCTAGCACCCACCAATGAAACTTTAGATTACCTAATCCTTTTTTATAAATCTCCCAATTCCTTTTAAGAAGGCCTTTGTGCCTTTGTCTAGGGTCACTATTTCAAGTAATGGTTGACCCCCTGTATGTTGGTTGTTTCTGCAGAGTAAACGCTCTTTGTCTTTACTATCTGAGTCTGGGGTTTTCTTCAGCGATTTTCTGACCTTTATACTAGGGCTACATAGCAAGATCCTGTCCCCAAAATGAAGAATCCCCATCTCATTCTTCACAGAAATAGAAAAAAGCTATCTTTTTAAAAAAAGCTATATGAAACCACAAAAGACCCAAGATAGCCACGTAATCCTAAACAAAAAGAACAACAGAAGAGGGATACCATTCCATATCTTAAGATATAATAGAGCCAGCCATAAACAATTTGGCACCAGCACAAAAACAGACACTCAGACCGATAGAACACCCAAACTTGAGCACAAGTAACTTCAGCCACCTAATATTTGAGAAAATTGTCAAAACCAAAACCAAACCAAACCAAAACAAAAACCCTTAAGCAGGAGAAAGAAAGCACCTTCAACAAATGGTACTGGAAAACTGGATGCCCACATGCAGAAGCATAAAATTGGATCCATATATACCACCCTGCCCAAAAACTATCTCCAGATGGTCCACAAAATGGGAAAGAATCTTTGCCTGCTGTACATCTGACAAAGGATTACTATCCAGAATATATAAAGAGTATCCAGAATATATAAAAAATGACTCACTCAAAAAATGGACCTGAGATCCGAACAGAATTCTCAAAAGAAAAAAAGAAAGAAAGAAACATCTCAAAAATGTTGATCATCACTGGCAATTAGGAAAAACAAAATCAAAACATCTTTAATGGCCAAGATCAACCAACAACAAATGCTGCACAGGGTGGGAAGAAGGAACCCTCCTTTATTGTTGGTGGGATTGCAAATTGGTAGAGCCACTATGGAAATCAGTGTGGAGAATCAACCCCACCTCCCACCTTTTTCAAGATAAGGTTTCTCTGTGTAGTCGTGGCTGTCCTAAAACTTGCTCTGTAGACCAGGATGGCTTCTTCTACTCGAGTGCTGGGATTAAAGGTGTGTGACATCATTGCTAGGCTCAAGCATGGAGAACTCTCAAAAAGCTAAAATAAATCTCCCATATGACCCAGCTATACCACTCCTTGGCACATGCCTAAAGGACTTGAAATCCTACTCCACAGATACCTGCTCAACCATGTTCACTACTGCTCTATAGCACAATAGCTGGGAACTGGAAACAACCCTAAACGTCCTTCAACCAACAAACGCATAGTGAAAATGTGGTACACGTAACTTATGTAATACTAGTCAGCTGTGAAGACAAAAGCGAAATCATCAAGTTTGCAGGTAAATGGATGGATCACAGTGAGTGAGGTACAAGACCCAGAGAGACACATGTTGTCTCTTATCTGAGGCTCCTAGCTCCAATCTTCATTCGGATGTGAGTATACAACCTGGAGAAACTGCAGAAGGCAGGAACGTAGAAAGGACCACTGCCAGAGTCAGGAGAGTGGGGCAGTAATAGAGGAGTGTAAGAGAGTGTAAGTGATCTGAGATGGGAAACAGGGGGGGTGGGGGGGTTAGTTAGGAGGAGGGAGGGAGGGAGGAAATACACAAGGAGGGAGGAGGGCAGAACAACAGTAAGGATGTCTGAAAATGTTATAAGGAATCATAATATTAAGTACTTACCTTAAAAATCATATATATATGTGTGTGTGTGTGTGTGTGTGTGTGTGTGTGTGTGTGTGTACATATATAATTAAAAAGAAAATTTCTCTGTTGAGATCTCAAAAAGTTAGATCTGTTGCTACGCACTGTAGTGTTAAATTCTGTACCCAAAGGTCTAGGCCTACAAGTGAATTCTCACATTTACCAGCTTTTGTTGTGCACACCTCGTTCCTTAATTCAAAACCATTGGTTAAATAAAAATGGCTACAGCCAATTACTGGAGGGATGAGAGGTAGGTGGTTTTGAGTTATCTGGTTGTGGGTGGCAGAAGGAGAAGGAGGAAGACCAAGAGAGAGAGAGGAAGAAGTGCCATGAGGGGAGATGGACCATGAGCACATGGCCAGGAGAAACAGCTAGCATTTGGGGAACACCACTGGGGATGTAGCCAGGCCAGCAGTTAGGAAAACAGATTAGGGATCAAAGCCAAATAAAATAACCATAGTCTGAGTCTCATTTATTTATAAGCTAGTCGGAGATAAGCTTAAATTGGCTGTAGTACATTTCTCCTTTGGGCTGACAATGCTCCCTCCAAGAACCAAAGACCACCTAACAAAAGACATGAGATGCCTTCTTTTGAGTTGTTGGTTGGGTTGTCCAATAGACTTGTAAAACATACAGGCTATTGGTATTGCCCTTGCTTGCCCCTCAGAGGTAGAAGGAAATTCCTACTGCTGAAGACATCACACAATTTTATATATGCATGTAACAAGAAGTAATAAATTTGAAAGAGACCAATGATGGGCATATGGGGGAGTTTGGAGGAAGGAAAAGTCTTAGAAGTCTCTACTCACATGTTCAATAAACCAGTCATAACAAAAGTGTTCCTGAGAAGTTTAAACATAAATACCAGCATGGAAGACTTGGTATACCCGTCATCTTAACACATTCAACACAATTTACCATTGTCCTTACCTGACCTACAGCACTGAAACTTTAGAAAGTTTCACCAACCAGTGCAAAATTCCCCGAGTCTTGAAGTAAAGTGACCAGCAACTGAACACAGGCAGGTGCTCAGACCAATTGTTTTGTTTTGAGACGTCATTATGTAGCCCAGGCTAGCCTTGTGATTCTCTTTGCCTTACTTTCCGCAGTTGCTGCAATTACTGGCCTCTGTTACCACACATAGCTTCAACTGGTCTTCAATAGGGCAGGTAATGTTGTTTTCTCCATTCTAGTTTGTAATGAGTAGAAAGCAGTCTCCACTGACCTGACAGGATGAGCAAACACATCTTTACAACACTACCTCTCTTAGCTGTCCATTTTCTTATACGGGTACACAGTCCCCGGAGGACTTGACAGACCGTAAAACAGCTACAGGTAAACGGTGTTAACATTGCCTTGACAGGACTTGATGACTTCACATTTTCAAAATTCTATAACACCTTTGTGTGACTGGGGAGAAAAAGGCAGGCAGATCTTTGTGAGTTCCAGGCAATCATTATCTACCTATCCAGTTCTGAGCCAGGCAAGGATATGCAGTGAGACCCTGTCAAAACAAAAAGCTAGGCACGGTATTCACATCTGCAATCCCAGCACTAAGGAAACCAGAGCAGGAAGATCATGATCTCAAGACCTCTCTAAGCTGCATAAAGAGACTTTATTGAAAAAGTAAAACAAACCAATCACACTGCCCCCTTCTCCCTGGTCCCCCATGGGAGATAGACTAGTGAAACAGCTGACTGGAGTTCAATTCCCCAGAACTCGAAATAGCAGGAGGGAACTGCAAGTTGTCCTCTGACCTCCACGTTCCTGTTATGGCATCTTTGTGTGCATACACATATATAAAAGTATAGTTAAAAATGTAAAGTGGAGATTTAGGGCTGAGATTTTCTAAAGGTTCAATGATGGTCATGTGGGACATTCATCTGAAGATTTCATTCACCTTTGCACCAACCAAACGGGGCATAATGCTCAACAGATACTTGAATTTTGAGTGCAACATTTTTAAGATTTGAATGTGCTTTAACAAATCTACACAGTCATCTACAGGGCCTTCCAATGCACTCCAGTCACCAACTATAGTAGCAGGGAGCTCAGAAGGCAAAGGAGCGTGTGACAGAAGCCCAGAGACCTGAATTCACCCTCCAGAACCCACAAAATGAAAGAATGGAGTCCACAAAGTTGTCCTCTGGCCTCCATATGTGTGGCTGTGGCCTATGTATAACTACACCTACCGTACATGTCTATACAAAAATAGTAAATAAAAAACTTTAAAGCATATAATACAATGTTTTCAAGCACTTGGTCTGAGTCACTCAGCAGATCCAAAGATACCCAAATGCCAGGCAACGGCTTAGCCTTCTTGGTTAAGCAAACCTAAGCAAACTGGAAGCTAAACTCAGACTGGCCTCATGCATGCCCAGTAAGTCCACTACCACTGAGCTACACACCACTCTCAAGGCACGTAAAGATAGCTATTCTGCTTTTGAGAAACAGCTGTGACTCATGACCAGAACATCATAGGCTAACCATGGACAAAGTTACTAAAGTAGAACTGAGTAATCCTAGACCACGTGGCCCAGAAGCACATGGTACTTACTATCAGCAATTACTGCAGTTTCCAAACCTCTCCTTTGGAGCTGCTCTAAGTGCATAGGGGGAGGAGGGAGGAGAAACACACTCATTTTTAAATATACCATTTGATTTCAATCAGAAATAGCAAAACACAAGACTTTCTTAAAGAACTTGAGACTCTTCAAAAGTTACTATAAAGTCAGGCATGATGCTAGACACCAAAAATTCCAACACCTGCGAGGTAACGTCTGGAGGATTAGGAGTTCAGAGTCAGCCTCAATTGCATAGCAAGGTATAGGCTAGCCTGGGCTACATGAGATCCTGCTCCAGAGAACAGAGGCCATGGAGATGAACCAGTGAGTAAAGGCCAAGCCAGAAAGCCTGATCTCCAGCACTCAGATGGTGGAAAGTGAGAACCAACGCTTGAAAATTGATCTCTGACCTCTAAATCAGGGTAATTCCTTTCCTCCCGCCTTTTTTTTTTTTTTTTTTGAAACTCTATAAGAATGTACAGCCTAGAAACTTCAAATGAAGAGAGCAGAGTACTCGTACTGTCACCAGTAGAAATTCATTATCACACAGTATCTGTACATTTATGTGCAAAACATTCAGGGCAAGGGTGAGTATCTCACTGAATGAGCAGTTTTACTAGCAGTAAAGTCAAGAGGTGAAGAAAGAGGAAGGAAATGGAGAGAATGAGGAAGGAAAGGCATGGAAAAGGAAGGGAAGAAAAAAGGGAAAGATTAAGGAAATAAACATTTAGCAGGCGGTGGCAAAAGCCTTTAATCCCAGCAGAGGCAGGCGGATCTCCAGGAGTTGTGGTCTGCCGGGTCTATCTAGCGAGTTCTGGAAAAGCCAAATAATAAAGATTCACCTCTAAATGGAAATGTTTACTCCTAGATACCTAAGAATACTTTTTCTACCCGAATGTCATGTGGCAGAATTAATCAATATGCCAAAGACAAAGCCACACTCTGAAAGGAACAAATCGCAGCCTGGGGCGCTCACCCGAGCTCCACAATCGCTGGGCTGTGCGGTGGAGGCGGCGGCTGCAGAGCGATAGCCCGTGGCAGGGTTCTGTGCTGGAAGAGGAATCTGGAAGGCGGCTAGGGAGGCTTCTGCAGAGGGCGAGTGAGCAGATGGAAGCTCGGAGAGCATTCGCAGCGGCCGGAGGGAGGCGGGGTACCCGTGAGACCCGCCCGTCCCAGGCTTCGGGCCTACGGTGACCGCCTCTCTGCGAGCTGCACTCACAGCCACGCCTTAAACTGACCCTCCACGGCCACCGTCACACCCCCACCCCCGTTTTCGCGGCTCCCTAGACGTAAAGAGGGACTGGAGGTGAAGAAAGACACTGCGAGCTACAGGATAGCAGTCATCCGTAGAAAAGAATCGGGCTTATGCATGCGTCACTTCCTCTTCCGTCCTGGCGAGAAGCCGGGGAGATTTGGGTCCTAGCCACCTTGAACAGAGATGAAATTCTAGGAGCTGGAGAAAGGGCTTCAGGATTGTTCTTGAAGAGGACGCAGGTTGGATTCCCAGTACTCACACGGCAGCACACAATTGTCCGCCAAGCCTGATCTAAATCTTAACCACTCCATCTCTCTCCTTCCCTCTTTCCCTCCCATTCTTCCGTTCCTCCTTCTCTCTCGTTCCTCCCTCCTTTCCTTCCTCTCTTCCTCCCTTCCTCCCTTCCCCCTTCTTGTTTTAGCCTTAGCCTAGGCACTGTGCTGCTCCGCCTTTAGTCTCAAAATTCAAGAGGCAGAGGCAGGCAGAGCTCTGCGTTCAGGGCTAGCCTAAATAATGAGACTTTGTGTCAGAGAGAGATTGAGAATATTCTCGAGCCAAAATGAGTGACTATGACCCACGAATACAGAACTGCAAGTTCCATATGCAAATATGGTAACTGTTTCATGAGGTTATTGCAGTAACAAAGAAAATCATAAAGCATGTGGCAGGTTCCCAGACTTTAGCACAACCGACTTCACAGTGGAAGTACCATTCAAGCCACAGAACTCAGCATAGAGACAGAACCACTAGTCAAAATGAAAACAAGGACCTAATCCATCAAAGCTCTGGCAAAGTCTTTAAACATACAAACCTTGCCTTTTGACTTCTGTAGCTCTCGTCTGGCTAACTGTTCTTGTTAACTGAAGAATGTCCCCAGGATATGGTTTTTGTGTTTAAAAGCTCACCCTGAGAAAGACTCAGTGCTACACTAGGATCCCGAACACCCAGTGTAACAAAGACCCGGCTAATAAAGACTTTTTTTTTTTTTTTATTGTCTTAAACTTACGTCAGAACAGTCTTTTCTGATGCATTGGTAGAAACATCAGGTAGATATGTTCCAGAAAAAGAAAATCTCCGATATAGGCATCAGATGCAATCTTAGTCTTTTGTTTAGTGGAGTCTAGCACTGTTTGTATAAACCTAATAGATACAAAGATGTTAGGTCACACACGGTAAGAAATACCTCCTAACGGTACTCAAGACTGTTGGATTTTGTCAAAGGCTTTCTTTGCACCTAATGAGATAATCATGTGATTTTTGTCTGTAAGTCCATTTATGTATTACATTTATTAATTTGCGTGGGTTGGACCATCCCTGCATTTCAGAAATAAAGCCAATTTACTCAGACGTATAATCTTTTTAAAAATGTTTTTAGCTTTTTTATTAGATTTATTCATTTTATTTTATATGTATTTTGCCGGCATATATGTCTGTGCACTACATTCATGCTTGGTGGACATGGAGGTCAGAAGAGGGCATCAGATACTCTGAAAATGAAATTACAGATGGTTCTGAACTTGCATGTTCACATGCAATTGAACCTGGGTCCTCTGCAAGAGCAACAAGTGCTCATAAATTGCTGAACCATCTCTCTAGATTCATTTGCAATCTTTTAAATATATGTTTGTATTCGATTTGCAAGTATTTTTAAAAAGATTTATTTATTTATTATGTACATGTGAGTTGTGCCTGCATATATGCCTGCAGACCAGAAGAGGGCACCAGATCTCATTATAGATGGTATTGAGCCACCATGTGGTTGCTGGTAATTGAACTCAGGACCTCTGGAAGAGCAGTCAGTGCTCTCAATCTCTGAGCCATCTCTTCAGCCCTATTTGCAAGTATTTTAATGAGCATTTTGGGGGGTCTATGTTCTGTAGTTGAGTCTTTTTGTTGTTGTCTTTATCTGGTTTTAATATTAGAGTGATACTGGTTTCATAGAAGAAGTTTGGGGGTGCTCCTGTTTCTCTCTCTCTCTCTTGTCTCCTTTTTCTCTCTTAATAATTTAAAAGGACTATAATTTTAGCTATAGCAGTCAAAATTTAGACTGTAAATTTGAAAGTTTGATATAATTTGGCTATAAATCCATCTGTCCATGGTCTTTTTTTTTAAGCTGGAAGGTTTTTATGCCATTTCAATCAGGAGTCATAGCCTGAGGATTTTGCTCCAAGGTTCATTCTGCTTCCTTGCACAGTTTCTTAATCTGCCCCGTGGAGGGTTCTTGGTTGTGCTTTATGAGTATGTTGAGTTACTGCTTCTTTTCGACTGGTGAGCTTCCTTTTCTGGAAGGATGTTTCAAACACATCCTGATGTTGAGACTCCCATTGCTTCACACTGGGGGTTCATATGCTGCTGTGGTATTCACTTCAGTTGATCTGAGTCTGAAACAACACACAAGCAAACCCGCCTCCCCGTGTGTCCGTGTGCCTGCAAGGCCATTATCTCTCAGATGGGCACTACCACCATCGAGGAGCTTTCAGCCTGTTTCTAAATGAGTCTCCTGTTTCTTCCCAGTGCTTTTCAGCATAGGGTAGTTATGCTCATTCAAGATTTCAAGTCTACAGAGATGTGAAGACTTGAAGTTTACAGAGACTTCATAAATTGGTCACCAGGGAAAACTGGAGGACTGTCCCCCCCTTTTGCCTCATCCTCCAATCAGCTCTGTGTAAATGAACTATATTTGTATTTAACATGACTAATTGCATACAAGTGCATGAGAGGAGTGACTGGATACTTGGTGAAAGTCCAATGCCTTGTACAACTCCTGCTTTTTTGAAAAAGTGTTAACATTTAACAAGCCTGGCTGTGGTTATTTTAAGTAGGCTCAGCAAGAGTTACTATTGAGAGATTTTAGAGAGAGGGTCACTTTCACCCTTTGTATGCATAAGCATCCCATTTGCTGATCTTATCATAGACACATTTATATCACTAGATAAATAATAGTAGTCCCTACTAGACATAGCTTACCTACTATATTGTTATTAACCACACAATGCCTCTTAAAGGCTGCTTTGTTCATCTCCTTTTGCTTGTCATAGAGTCAGGGGACCAAAAGAGTTCTTGGGGAAAATTCTGAAACAAGCATGCTTGGGTCTGAAGTGGGCAGGCCAAGTCGCAGGTGCAGAGTTAGCGTTTCAGTGAGCTAAACCAGCGTGTGATGATGTATTTTTAATATTATACATACCCAAGATGCATTTAAGTCAGACATTTAAGTAGTGCCAGTGCCACCTGTGTTTCTTTATACTGAAAAGTAGAAATAAAAGCAAGACCATCTGGATTTGGTTGGGCAGAAACAAAGGTAGACCACATCACAGGACAAGGTAGTAAGTACCAAGAACGGAAAGGATATCCTATCTCAGAGGAAGTAAGCTTAGAGACTCAACATCATTGCAGGCTTCCATACAATCTGAATTGTCATTTCTTGTTCAAATTGAGTGAAGAACCTATTGACATTCTCCATTAGCAGTGTCAGAGCTAATGTCTGTAATAACGCCTGAGATAAGATTCAGTTTCTTCATACAGCCAATTCACGAATAGAAGAAATCGAGCAGGTTTTAACAAGTCCTGGCAGCTTCTTTCAGTCATTGAGTATTAGACACTCTGGTTCAGCTATCCCTCTCAACAGTCCCATAGTATATGGGGATGTAACTCTGTAAAAGGAGATGGTTTATTTAAAATCTCTAAGTATCTTCTAGGGAGTAGTCTTATATTCTGCATGTATTTCCCCCTCCCCAACAGGGAAATGATCAGCAACTCTGGGTAAATAAAGGGTTATAAAGGCACTGGGGCTACAAAGAGGTAAGGTTATATATTTCTCAAGGCCCCCTTCATTTTTTTGTCGCTTCTCTATCTGACCAGCAGACAGGAACTCGGAGTTCTTCTCAACACAGTTTATTCAGGATCCTTAACCATTCTCTCTCTCTCTCTCTCTCTGGAAGCCCCTCTCTCCTCTCTATCTCTGGAAGCCCTTCTCTCCTCTCTCTCTCTGGAAGCCCTTCTCTCCTCTCTCTCTGGAAGCCCTTCTCTCCTCTCTCTCTGGAAGCTCTTCTCTCCTCTCTCTCTGGAAGCTCTTCTCTCCTCTCTCTCTGGAAGCCCTTCTGTCTCAGCCCCTTAACAGTCGTCCTTTTATACCCCTGCCTGTCCCAATCAGCACCTGCCACGTGGGCATGCCGCATTGGTGCACCTCAAACAGCCCGATTCTGTGTGGCAGCGAGTCTGCACAGTAGTTCTGCAGTTGTGGCTCAGTTAGGGAAAGGCACGTGGCGTGCAAACCGCCAAGAAGTGGCGCTCGAGTGCACCCGCTCCTCACAATTCCCCTTTATTTATTAATTTTGGCAGAGAGAGTGCCTGTCTTAGGTTGCCCCTTTCAAGCAACACTCCTTACCCGTCATGGGGAGTCAAACAGCTTTGGTTTGGTCCCTGTCTTAGGTTGGTAACATGCCCAAGGAGGCTTACCTGTCATTGACTACCTCTCTAGCATGCCAAGCCACACTTGAGGAGACTGTCCATCTCCACTGCTGCAAACGCTTGTTCTGAGATGTTTTCTGTTGGGCTTTCATCTGACACATGTACCAAAAGACAAGGCAACTGGTGGGAACCAGGCACATAGCAACCTCCCTGATTCCCACCCACTCCTTGATGTGGGACATTGCTTGAAGAGTCCAGCTGGTCAATCCGGAGGCCAGGGAGGCATCCACTCTGGTCGAGTTAATGTGAACAATGGACTGTCGTAATTCTCTCGATCAATTTCCTGTAAGAAACTGAGAAAGGCTTTTGGAAGATTATTAGTATGACTTATAAAAGAAAAACTGAGCTTTCAAAGGTGAGATTCCATAATAAAAACTAGCATTGCTCCTTATCGCTGGTAGCATCCACATCAGCAGAAGAGTCTTTCTTAGCATCTCCATTCCTGTCTTCTTGCTGTATAACCCTGGTAAGTCTTTCTGGAACCCAAATTGGCTGATGTTAATCCTGAGGAAACACACAAACAGACCATCTCGCCCCCACCAATACTGGGTCAGGGCCACTCCATTTTCCTGTCAATATGTCCTTCCACATTACCATGCCTTTATGGGTAGCATCGAGATCAGCATGGTGATCAGCTGCAGATCATCCCTGCTTATCCAGAGTCAAAAAATTTAGGGTAAAGAGGGCTATAGCCACTCTCTCTCTAGGCTTGCAGCTGGAGGCTATTCCCCCTCTTTGTTTAAGAAGACATTCCTTTAGGCTGCAGTGTGCTCACTCAGCAATGCCCTGCCCCTGAGGATTATAAGGCAAACTATAGTTAAGGTGAACTCCCATGGTCTTACAAAAGGACACAAAGGAAGTAGAGGTGTACGTTGATCCATTATCTGTCTTTAAACATTTAGGCATGCCCCAGGCTTCAAAACAATGAGCGATGACATGGCAAGCCTTCTCCCCAGAATGCAGGGAGGCAAACATAATTCCAGAAGCAGTATCTATGTATCTATATATTTTAATTTTCCAAACTCAGGGAAATGGGTGATATCCATTTGCCATAAATGTAGGGGGCATAGGCCTCAGGGATTAACCCCGATTCCCATCTGGGGTAACAATGGGGCACAAGCTTGACAAGTTTTCACTATATCTCTAGCATCAGCATGAGGAATGCCAAAGCAAGATGATAGGGTTTTAGAACTTATATGAAACTGGCTATGAAAGTGTCTTGCTAACTCCAGGGAATCATAGGGCACAAAATTAACAAAGGCTTTCTATGGGTGATCTGTGGAAAGACCACAGGATGAGCATTAATCAATTGTAATATAGGGTCCTTTGGAAAATGATTATCCATTGTCCCATTAAAAGTACATCTCAAAATTGCCCAATCATCCACAGTGGCCGTCAGTACTTCAAGTTGAGCAGCTGTATATGGTACAATTAGGCTTGTAGGCTGTAATGCCTCTCTAGCTTCATTAGTTAAATGTCTAGAGGAGTTGAGGTCTGAATCACCTGGTAAAATATTATATAATGGCTGTAATTGTTTATTAGACAATAAGAGATAGGGTCTAAGCCACTGTGTATCTCCCAACATTCTTTGAAAATCATTCAAGGTATGCAAATTATCTGTGCAAATCTGGATTTTTTTTTTAAGGAATTACTTGTCCTAAAAATCACAAAGATAGGGGTATTCCAGGGTGAAGTAGATGGTTGTATATGACCCAATAGCAATTGCTCTATTACTAATTCCTGTATTTCTTGTAATTTCTCTGAGGGAAGTGGCCACTGAGGAACCCATATGGGCTTCTCAGACTTCCACAATATGGGAAGAGCTTCCTCAGTGACCCCTAGGACTAATTCGTGTATTGCTTGTCTTAACAATGTCAATTTGATACTATTAATAATGAACACATGACCTGAACTTTCACTCTCTTGCTTGTTGTAAAGTTTGTCTTAAAAGTTAAGAAATCAAGTATTAGAAGCACAAGGGCCTTTTATTTTTAATGCAACTAAAAAAGAAATCCCTTAAATACTGTGTGTTCTTCTTATTTAAGGGCTAGGCTAGTACCAAAGTTTACTGAAAATTAAGAGGGGTGCATCAATTCACTACCCTTTCTTAAGCCAATTTAAAAACACCCAAACTTTTGCTGACTGTGTTCCTTCGATAGATACTAATAGAGGGGGAAAAAAGAAACAAAGATGGTTTCATACTCCTGGAAAAACTTCTGTGGTTGGTACCGAGTGCCTTTTACTCCTGTGATTAGTACCCCTTGTTCCTCGGCCGTCTTAAGGTCCTTTCCCAAAACCAAAACCTTATCCACGGCCTGTAAGAACTTTTTCTTTCACTTTTTTTTTTGTCCCAAAATCAGGAACTTATACTTTCACTTTCAACTCGTCCCAATACCGGGAACTTATATTGTCTCTTATCCGAGAACTTAACTTGTCCCACTTGCCTGGGAACTTTATAGTCTCTGAACTGAGAGCTTTCTTTTGTCCCACTTACCTGGGAACTTACCAGCTAGCTACTCTGAGTTCTGAACTCCCCGTACGGGCCACCACTTGTCGCTTCTCTATCCAACCAGCAGACAGGAACAACGCAACTCGGAGTTCTTCTCAACACAGTTTATTCAGGATCCTTAACCATTCTCTCTCTCTCTCTGGAAACCCCTCTCTCCTCTCTCTCTGGGAGCCTCTCTCTCCTCTCTCTTTCTGGAAGCCCTTCTCTCTCTCTGAAAGCTCTTTTCTCCTCTCTCTCTGGAAGCCCTTCTGTCTCAGCCCCTTAACAACCATCCTTTTATACCCCTGCCTGTCCCAATCAGCATCTGCCATGTGGGCATGCCTCATTGGTGCACCTCAAACAGCCTGATTCTGCATGGCAGCGAGTCTGCGCAGTAGTTCTGAGGTTATGGCTCAGGGAAAGGTGCAAACCGCCAAGAAGTGGCGCTCAAGCACACCCGCTCCTCACATTTTTTTAACTAATTAAATCACTTGGGCTAATGCAGAAGCACCAACTTTTACAGGTATAGAGCAGCTAGGGTGGTCAAGGGTTATGGCCTAATGTAGGCATCCTGTGTCCCATTACCTGACACAGGGTAATTCATAAAGAATAAACGCCGATTCCTCACAGTGCTGATGGCTGCAAAACCAAAGACTAAAGTCCAAGAGGTTTCAACATCTATTGAGAACATGAACTCTGTGTCTAAGATAGACCTATTGCTGCACCAACATGGCAAAAGGATCCAAAAGGAACAAATGCTGTTCTGGGCAAGGTGACATATGCATTGAAGAGGCTGAGGTAAGAGTATTATAAATTCAAGGCCAACCTGGGCTAATGAGATCTGGTCTCAAACAAGCAAGCAAACAAAAGAATACATACTGTGTCTTTACATTATAGAAATCCTGAAATGGGTGGACACTATAGATACTTTGTTTACAAGTGCCAGAGAATATAGGAGGACTGGGTGGTGGTTTCTGAAACTTCTGTTAATCTCATCAAATTGAAGAGAAAGACGACTGACCACAAATTATGGCCAAATCAAAACAAGCTTAATTCTGTACACATCAAAGCTGGTCCAGCTACCATCTCCCTACTAAGACAGAGTTTGAGAGAACAGCCCTGAGTCAATTTCCCATTCTTCTTTTATAGGACAGAACCACACGGTGATGGTGGGGTGCGGGGAGGGTGTTACAATCAAGCATGTTTACAGAAGCAAGACCAGGAAGATTTCACAAAGCAGTTAAAAAATCTTTCTGGAGAATTTGTTAAGGAGCACTTGACCAATTTCTTCCCAGTAAATAGTCTTGGCGTGCATCTGGTAGAATTCACCATCCATGGTAATTTTGATGGGCCTCCATGCTGGAATATAACCCACTCTCCTCTGGAGAGTATGTGGAAGTATCTTCGTCAAGGTGGAGTGGGGGTTCAGGGACAGTCAAGATGGATTAGGAACAAGAGACCATGTTATGGTTTGTATATGCTTGATCCAGGGAATGGCACAATTAGAAGGTGTGTCACTGTGACTGTGGGCTTTAAGACCCTCATCTTAGTTTCCTGGAAGTCAGTATTCTGCTAGCCTTCAGATGAAGATGTAGTACTCTCAGCTCTGCCTGCACTGTGCCTGCTTAGATTCTGCCATGCTCCCACCTTGATGACAATGAGTTGAACCTCTGAACCTGTAAGCCAGCCCCAATTAAATGTTGTCCTTTATAAGACTTGCCTTTGTCATGGTCTCTATTCACAGTAGTAAAACCCCAACTAAGACAGAAGTTGGTACCAGGAGTAGGGTATTGCTGTGATAGGCCTGATCATGCTTTTGTTTGGAAGAATGTGGATTTGGGGAATTTGAATTTGGAAAGCAGTGTAATGCTTTTAATGAGCCATCGAATAGGAATATGGAAAACTTGTTGTTGTGAGTGATTTGAACTGTGGAGACCTAGCCCAAGAAGTTTCAGTTGAGAAGAACTTTGTTATGTGGCCTAGAGATTGTCTTTTGTGGTATTTTGGTGAAGAATGTGAGTGCTTTTTGCCCTTGACTGTGAAGAGTCTGCCTGAGGTTAAGGTGAAGGGACTCAGATTAATTGCATGACAGAGGAAGTGAAATGGAGGTGAATCCTGTGTTCAAGGATATTAATTGAAATAAGGGAGTGGTGAACTTGGGGGCAATATCTGCCCCCCTCCTGCTAAGTTTATGTCCAGGCATGATGCCACACACCTTCAATCCCAGGAGATAAAGCAAAGCAGATCTATGAGTTCAAGGCCAGCTTGGGACAGAGCATGTTCTAGGTGAAAAAAGTCCAAGTGTGGTGGTTCCACATATTTGATCCCAGAAGACAGACCCATGCAGATCTGAGTTTGAGGTCAATCTATGGAACAAGTTCCAGAACAGCCAAGCTTAGGCAGTGGGGGGAGGGTGTTGGAAAACAGAAACCTAGTAAGATAATAAGGGGGATCATGTTCCAGCCACAGCAAGCAGGAAGGCTTGGCAGCTTTGGCCATGTTGCTCTCTGGCTTTAGAGTTCAGAATAGAAGGAACTACTGGGACAATTGATGCTGGTTAGCTGGAGGCAAGAAATTAGTGGTGATTAAGAAGAGACTTGCATCACTGAGGTGAAATCTTCTGGGAAGTATTTTCTGAGATCACAGAGAAGCTGTGTTCTAGAGATAACCAAGGTTGTACCTTGTGCTGTAGCCAGACTTGGTAATTTATAAGAGTCACCCAGGTGGTACTGGTTTTGAAGGCATGAAGGGGTCATGAGGAGCAGCTGAGGCTTGGCACCATGAGAGACCATGGAAAGCCACTGGTAAAGGTGTGACCTCAGTTGCAGTTCATGGCCCAGGACTGAAGGGGTCATACAAAGGAGTTGAGACTTGGCACCATGAAGAGAGCCTATGAGAGGCTATTGATGACACTTAGATGCAGCAGACAACCCCAGTGTATTGGAGATGCCAGTGCCATGGGATGATCACAAAGAACAGCAGCAGACGTGGATCAACCTGAGCTTAGAGTGCTACAGAGGGCAGAGCTGGAGAAGTGACTCCAGCCCTTTGGAGGAGCCCAGAAGATCATGTGTAGATCCCAGACATTGGAACAAGAAGCTCTAACATTGAAGTTGCCTTGGATATTCCAAGATGTTCAAGATGCCAGAGCTGTGGGCTGTCTGATGAGGAAAGCTGCTAACAGGGAGTGAAAACAGCCCAGGAGAAAATTGTTTGTTGTCATCAACAAAGATGAAAAAGATGTTGGAGATCTGAAGGCCACTTTATCATCAGACATGGAGATGCGGAGTTTGGAGTTTGTCCAGCTGTTTTTCCATCTTGCTTTACAGTTAGGTGATTGGATACATCTCAGAAGAGACGTTGAACTTTGGACTTTTAACATAGTTGAGGCTGCTATTGTAGTGTGTAATTTTTAAAAACCCACACTAAATCTGGCTAGAGACCAGCATCAATGGTCTCTACTGTTCCTAGCTTGGGCAGTAGCCTGAGACCATGACCGATGCAGTTTCTCTATTAATGCCTCTCTGACAAACACCAGCTCTGCCTCTCTAGAGCTCCTAGATTGCTCTCTTGCCAGCCCAACACCCCACAGTCAGCTGTGTGTCGCCAGCCCATGCTCCACTGTGGTTACCTCTCCCCTGGAGCTTAGTCCTTTGCCCAATTTTCCCATTCCAAAGCCTGGCCAAATTCCACCCTCCTATGTTCTTTCCCTCCTACCCACCCAAGTCACCACAAATGGAAAACACCAGACAAGCTTAAGTTTAAGATCTTAGTTTAAGATCAATAGATGATGCAACCACTGGGCACAAAATCTATCATCCTAAACTTATCAATGATTCTATGTTGGAAATCTTCCAGTGGTGGAGGTTGTCACCAGGTCTAACAGTTCCCAGCCTTCATCCTGACCCTCTCACAATCTCTTCCTCACCAAAAAGAAGGGCTGTTCCTTCCTTCCTCCTGTGTCCCCTCTTGCTTTCTCAGACCTGGAAAGTCTACCTCCTTCTTTTCTCCCAAAAATTGAATTCTTGTCATCTTTATTAGCCAATCAATTAATTAGGGGAAATTCCTCTACAGCTATAGACTATGGAGACTTTTGAAGTTGAACTAAATGTATTTTGCATTATGCAATATTTAGGTATGGCCCCCATAGATTCATATGTTTGAACAAGCCTATGGGGGGCCAGGGAGTGGAATGTTATGGTTTGTATATGCTTGGCCCAGGGAATGGCACCATGAGAAGGTATGGCCCTGTTGGAGTTGGTGTGGACTTGTTGGAGTAGGTGTCACTGTGGCTGTGAGCTTTAAGATACTCATCCTTGGGTGGGGAGATGGCTTAGTGGTTAAGAGCACAGACTGCTCTTCCAGAGGTTCTGAGTTCAATTCCCAGCAACCATATGGTGGTTCACAACCATATGGGATTTTGTAATGGGATCTGATACCCTCTCCTGGAGTGTCTGAAGACATCAACAGTGTGCTTTTATATATATGTTAAAAAAAAAAAAGACCCTCATCCTAGCTGCCTGGAAGCCAGTCTTCCTCTAGCAGCCTTCAGATGAAGATGTAGAACTCTCAGCTCTGCCTGCATCATCATGCTTGCCTAGATGTTGCCATGCTCCTACCTTGATGATAGTGAACTGAACCGCTGAACCTGTAAGCCAGCCCAATTAAATGTTGTCTTTTATAAGACTTGCCTTGGTCATGGTGTCTGTGTAAGACAGACCCCAAGAGTGGCCTCCCTGGTTGTTTTATTTGCAAAATTGTTTCCCTAGGTCTGCAGCTGTTGCCCTTTTGACATCCCAGACAATGTATAATAGTCAGTTCAGCTATCAGCCAAATGGCCTCCAGCAGTTGGGTGTTTTTCTGTTTGTTTTTAATGTGTTTTTCTTCTGAGGTTAGTAGGACTCTTGTATATATTGACTATGATCATAAGCTGTGGCAAAGGTATATCAGCTATCTGCATAAATGTTCACTCTCTTTTCCATGGCCCATTTTTGATGCCCAGTTCTGGGCTATTATTTCTGCTCTCTGGGCTGATGTGCCTTTGGATGGGGTTTATGCCAAAATGATTTCCTTCAGGCCTGTAACCACCACTGTCTCTGTGTACCTTATTCCTTCTCAGATGAAGCTGCTGCCATCAATGTAGAGGTCAACATCTCTGACAAAAAGGAAAATATCTGTCAAATCTAATCAATTACCTTGGATAACATATAGCATCTCCAGGCAATCATGAACAGGTTCCACCCGGTTGTCATCTGGGAGAAGGGTTGTCGGGTTGATGGCCATTAGTCTTTAAGATTTATATTTATCTTGGAGAAGGGCCTGATATTGGGTTAGGTGGCATTAGACACCCAGAAGTTAGTGACATCTCTCAATAGGGTTTCTATGATGTGTTGAGCTTTTAGAGTCAGAGTCTGTCCCAGGATAAGTATTTTTGTATTTTTTACAAGGATTGCAGTAGCTGCTATGGCCCATAAACAAGGAGACCATCCAGAGGCCCTGGGGTCCAGTCTTTCTGAGATATAGGCTGCCAACCTTTTCTAGGGACCTAGGGTTTGGATCAGGACTCACATGACAATGCTTGCTTTCATGGATGTAAAGATGAAAAGGCTTGGTTACATCAGGGAGAGTTAAGGCAGGGGCCTGTGCAAGACCTCTTTCAAACTCTTAAAATCCCTGTTTATGTTCCTCAGTATACCTCAAGTTGCCCCTTGCCATAGTCAAGTACAAGGGCTTGGAAATTCAGTGAATCCAGGTTTCCAGAGGTGCCAATACCCAATGGCAGCCAGGAATTCCCTAAACTACTTCTTAGTGGTTGGAGTAGAGATTTTTACTGTGGCCTTTATGCAGACTCTTGACAATGGTCTTTTTCCTTCTTCTAATTCATATCCCAAATATGTGACCTGAATTCACAAATCTGAGCTTTCTTTTTTGAAAACTTGATAGCCTAATTGGGCCAGAGTTTCTAAGAGACTCTGAGTATCTTTTAAACAGCTCTCCTTTGCCTTGGCTGCCAACAGTTAATCATTCACATATTGAAATAAGGTAGCCTCTGCATACTCACTGTAAAAAAAGTCCTGTGAGAGTTTTGTTAAAGATGGTAGGGGAGCTCTTGACAAAGAAATGAGAGGAAGGTACACTTTAAATCCACCACAATATAAACCTTATGTCCAGGCAGTAACATGATCAGTGTATGAGGATTACGGACAACTGAGTGAATAGTTTCCATCCATTTGTTCACGTCTCTTAAATCTTGTACCTGTCTATATTCCTGGGTTTCTGGCTTTTGAACATGGAATAAGGGAGTGTTCCAGGCTGGTTGGAATGGAGTGAGTATTCATGCCTGAGGAAGCATTTGATATGGACCTTGATCTCCTCTCTGGCTTCTGAACTGATGGGGTATTTTTTGACTTGGATAAGCATAGCCCCATAGTCCATTTTTATAATATCTGGTGGCACATGTTTGTTCAAAACAGCAGGATTGCCTTTAGCCCAAATGGTTGGAACATCCCTGATCAGGTGCTTTCTCGATTCCCTTTCAAGGGTCTGAGTTGGGCACAGAAGGTGTAGTTTTTTCTCACTCAAAGGACAGGTGATAGTCTGGGCTTTAGTGGGGCTCCCCAGGTGTAGTCTCGGTATATCTCCAAGAACAAGATTATTACCTGGAGTTTATTTGGGAGGAGGGTCTTCCCAGAAGGGAAGACAGGCATTCAGAGATAATGATGAAAGAATGAGTCACTCTCTCCTTTCTCAAATTAACTGTTTATTCTGGAGTCCATTGTATTTTTCTGACTTCCCCTGTTGCTCACTGAACCTCCACTGTTTGATTAGTGAGGGGTTCCAGGTACATCTGTGATACCACATGTAAAGTCCTTATTTGGACTAGGAAGTCCATAGGTTGGCCTCCAATTGAAAAGGTTACCATATCTCCCGAGGGCCCAATTTTAAAGGGCCTTGGACCCACTATTTTCCTACAGTCAAAATTGGCTTTAGCAAGGCAGGGCCCACCTATTTCCATTGAGGGCATTCATTTGTCCAGTGCCCCAGTTCTTTGCAATATACACACTATTCTCTTTACATGTTCTTCCTCTTCTTACCATAGGGTGTGCTGACAGGGTGAAAGGCTCTGGGAGATCATAGGTTAGCCACTGTGTCACTGTTCATATTTTTAATAATCATCTCTTCTTTGGTGTCTCAATTGTTGAACACCTTCTGGGCTATCTCTAGCAAATCTGATACATTTGTCCCTTAAGTTCCATCTATTTTTGTATCTTCCTGTGTATACTGGGGGCTGACTGAGCAACAAAGGCCTGGTTAACTGCCTTGAGATTTGTTGAGTCCTCTGGATCAATGGAAATATATAAGCAATAAGCCTCCAAGAGGCACTCAAGTAATTTGTCTGGGCCTTGTTTTATGTCTGATAACTTAGATAAGTTAATGAGCTTCTAGGCTGCCCAGTTGAATCCTTCAATAGAGCCTAGTGGTGCTTACTGGGTGACATACTAACTTCCTTAGTCCTATAGTTCCAGTCAGGCCTTTGTCTAGGCAAGACTGTGTCAACTTCATTCGTCCTCTTTGCTGGCCAGCATATTCATCCTAGGGAGTACCTTAGCTGACTCAGTCAGAATTCATTCCCTTTCCTCCATATTGAATAGGGTATGTAAGATTTGTTGGCAATCATCCCAAGAAGGAAGGGTGTAAAGAAGACAGGGTCAATTAGAGAGATTAAGGAGACTGGGTATGTGCTGAATGCGGTGTGTTTTTTTCCAATTGCATAAATAATTTTAAGAAAAAAGGAACATAGACATATCAGATATCAAGGAGAGCTTGGTGTAAGGAAAGGATAGGGGCTGGTGTCGCTGCTGAAAAAGTTTCAGAGGGACCATATGGAGTCTCTGGTACACACACACACACACACACACACACACACACACACACACACACGTATGTGTATTCAGTGGTACAACATTTAGCTAATGTATGCAAATCTCTGGACTTGATTCATAGCATTACAATAATACACAAATACACACAAACTTACACATACATACATATATATGCAAACAAATTCCGAACTTGTCAAATAAAAAAGAAGTGGAGGGCCAGTGAGTTGACTCAGTTTGTAAAGCCATTTGTCACCAAGCCTGAGGTCTGAGTTTGATCCCTGGGACCCACATGGTTGTAGGAGGAAGCTGACTTCTGCAAGTTGTTCTCTGACCACCACACACACCATACAACCTACACCCTTCACTTGTACACATGTACAAAATTAAAGAATTTTTAAATACGTTTTAAAGCCAGGCATGGGGTCACAGGCCTGCAACCTCAGAATTTAGGAAGACAAGGAAGATGGATCATGAGTTCAAAGCCTGGGACAGTTGAGGGAAAGGAAACATGGAAAGACACATTGCTAGATGCCACCACTAGAAGTAAAAAAAAAATGTCACATATAGCAAAGTTAAAATTACATTAATACTTTACCCAAATATTTATCTTGAAAATAAAGTAACACAAATATTTAAAATATAATTTTATTCACTTAAAATTATCCATGTATACTCAAATAGTAGTTAATGGGAGACCAGGTGTTCTAACCATCAAAATGTCAACCCACAGATCATTTCCATATTCAAAAAGAAAAGTATTTAAATTTCAGTTCTCTGTTGCTCAATACTCTAAGCAATTATTAAATGTAGCATCACTACATTTAATGGATAACTTAAATGGATATCTTATGTGAGATATGGTGGCACATTACTTTAACACCGGTACTGCAGAAACTGGAGAATCTCTGAGTTCAAGGCCAGGAGTAAATAATGAGAACTGTCTGAAAAAAGCAGTATGTATTCCTGATTAAATATAACTGCATAAACCTTACAGGTGTGAGACACTACACCCAGCTTTCAGCTACCTTTCTTATACAGTTCTAGATGGCCTGTGTAGGGAATGATGCCTCCCATAGTGGGTTCGACTCTTCCACATCAATTAACAAGTAAGTCAATTCCCTACAGATATGCCATAATATAATTTGATTTAGGCAATTCCTCAGTTGAGATTCTTTTCCTGATGCCTCCCATAGTGGGTTCGACTCTTCCACATCAATTAACAAGTAAGTCAATTCCCTACAGATATGCCATAATATAATTTGATTTAGGCAATTCCTCAGTTGAGATTCTTTTCCTAGATAATTCTAGGGGGTGCCAGATAAAGGTGTGAATCATAATTTTAGATAGTTTAATATAAACTGATTTCTTGAAAAGAAATCAAAGCTGAATACACACATATAAATACACCCAGAAGTGCTTTCATGTACACATCCATTCATTTTGGAGGTGCCTGGGATGGAATACAGGGCCTCATGAGGATTAGGCAATATTACTTGAGTTACACAATCTAGCAGCAAGATAAATGTAGCCAGGGATGGAAAGCATCAAAATACCTGCACAAAGAGCATATATCAAAATGATGGCATTCAAGAAGAAATATAACAGGGGGCTGGAGGGATTTCTCAGTGGTTAAGATCATTTGTTGTTCTTTCAGAGAACACAAGTTTGGTTCCTAACAGCTTACAACTAGGTATAGGGGATTAGATGCCTCTGGCCTCCATGAGCACTACATTCATATACAGATACATATAGACATATGTGTCTATACCTGATTTAAAAAACAGTAAAGGGAGACCCCCTTTCACTTTGCCAATTGGACTTAATGTCTTCATTGGCCATTCAAGTGGGACAAAGAAAATAACCTTTTAAAACTCAGGCAAACTTAACTGTCTTGTAACCTGTCAGGGGAAACATTGAAAAATAATAATAAAGGGGGATGGAGAACTGGCTCAGTAGCCAAGAGTATTTGCTGTTTTTGAAGAGGACCTAGGTTCGGTCCCCTGTACCCTCGTGGCAGCTAGGACAATCTGTAACTCCAGTTTCAGGGACTCTGATGCTCTCTTCTGGCTCTGTGAGCACTGGGGATGCATATGATGTACAGATACTCAAACAGGCAAGACATATATACTTATAAAGTAAAGGTAAATAACTATTTAAAAATAGTGAAATGAATATATAAAAAGAAGAAGAGATGGAACAGATGCTGGGCACAATGATGCACCTCTTTAATTCCAGTGTTTGGAGGAGGAGGCAGACAGACTTCTTTAAGTTAGAGACCTGCCTGGTCTGCACAGACTGAGCTGTTCAGGGAGACCTTGTCTTGAAAGAAAGACAGGGAAGTCTACATGGACAAAAGGTGAATGAGGATGAACTGCTGAAGAGATTCTGTTTTCTCAGAAGGTAAACTCATTCTTTAAGACCAGCAGCATCCTTAACTGTTTCTTTCATACACACCTTGGAGGTCTCCTCTCTGCAGTGTTCCCACATCTTCTAACGGACAGATTAGGTTGGGTTTGAGCAACCTGTACACAGGAATGATGCACAACAGAACAGGCTCCTGGAAGCACAAGATACCTCCAGAGAGTGTTGCTCCTCATTACACCCATGAAATCATTTAAGAAAGGCTGATGTGGTGGTTTGAATGAAAATGGCCCCCGGTAGGCTCAGAGGGAGCAGCATTAGTAAGAGTTTTGGCTTTGTTAGAAAAGTGTGTCACTGGGAGTAGGCTTTGAGGTTTCAGGTGCTCGAGCTGGGTCTAGTGTGTCTCTCTCTCCCTGCCGCCTGCTGATCAAGATGCAGAACTCTTCAGCTACTTCCCCAGTACCATGTCTGCCTGCATCCTGTGCTTCCTACAATGATGACAATGGACTAAATATCTCAACTGCAAACCAGCCCCAATTAAATGTTTTCCTTTATAGGAGTCGCTGTGGTCATGGCATCTCTTCACAGCAATAGAACTTTGACTAAGACAGATGAAAATGACCTTTCTGTGTCTCTAAAAGATTATCTCTGCACCCTGAAACCCAAATCAACGATAATGTGCACAATTATCATTAATACTCTCATCTAGGAAACTGAGTTAAATCAAGACTGTCACCAGTTCATCTCTTTTTCTTCCTCTTTCTCTCCAGCATCTTAGGTTGAAGCTTATGCTGTGTATCTTAGGCTGACCTCAAAATCACTTTGTAGCTGAGCTAGCCCTTGGACTCCTGATCCTCCTGCTTCCAAAGTGTTAGGATTATAGACATGTATCACCACACCTGGCACTTGGACTTTATCAAGAATTTTTTGTTAGATTTGATTATTTAGTGTGTGTGTGTGTGTGTGTGTGTGTGTGTGTGTGTGTGTGTGTGCAGGTGTGCTACAGCGGGTATGGAGGGCATAGAATAACTCTGAATATATGGAGGTCAGAGGTCATCTTGTGGGAGTCAGTTCTTTCCTTCCAGTATACGGGTCTCAAGATCAAACTCAGACTGTCAGGCTTGGCCACAGTGCCTATACCCACCGAGCCTTCTCACTTGTGTCTTCTCTGTGTTTTGTATTTTGGGTTTGCTTGTTGATTTTTGATACAGGGTCTCTTCTTGTAGCCCTGGCTTCTGTCTCTCAGGAGCTAGAATTAAAGGTGTGTGCTAACCCACTCAGATATTTTTTTTTATTATGAACCAGAGTAAGCTACAACCTTTTAAGTAGCTGAGAGGACAAACCTGTGCCACCAAACCGGGTTCATTTCCTTATTTAATTTGTTTGAGTCGGGGTCTCATGTAGGAGGATCACAATCAGTAACTACTGAACCATTAGAGCACCATCCAAGGCATATCTCTCTAAGCTGAAAACCAGCTAGCGACTCGGTCCTGGAGTGAGGTTCTGTATACTTAAGCAACTGGGGAGCTGGGCTGGGGAGCTGGCTTAGTGGTGATGAAGGACTGGCTATTCAATCTTGAAGACCTGAGTTTGACTTCTCAGAACCTATGTAAATGTCAGAGGCTTCTGTAATCCCAGAGTTACTACTGAGATGGGAGAGGGAGATGTGGGAATTCCTGGAAACTCCTAGGCCTTCTAGGTCAGCATACCCAGCTGTGAACAGTGAGACCCTGTCTCAAACAAGGTGGTCACACTGAGGAATGATACACAGATTGTCCTCTGACCTCCATATGCATGTCATGCACACACACACACACACACACACACACACACACACACACACATTCAGACTAATAAAAATGTAACCTTTATTATTAAAATGTATGTACTTTGCCTGCAATAATGTCTATGCACCATGTGCATGCAGTGCCTGCAGACACCAGAAGATGGCATTAGATCCCTGGAACTAGTACTGGGAATTGAATCTGGGTCCTCTGAAGGGGAGGCTGGTGGCCTGATGGCTTGAGTTCAAGGGCATGTGACACATACACACAAAATAAATAAAAAGTATTATAACTATTTCTTAAAATAGAAGTTATGCAGCCAAGTCCAAGGGGGAAGGAAATGTCTACTTGTAGAGGTGAGTGTGGACATTAGGAGGGAAAGTTTCTGTTTCCCTGAGGCAGGTGGGCGGGCGGGTGGGCAGACAGGCGGGCAGGCAGGCAACGATGTACTAGAAGGTTCTGCCTTTTCTTCATCAAGGAACACTAGCTTCCTAGAAAGAGCTCCTGGAAATGAGAGAAATAGAAAACCCAGAGCTGCCCCCAGTTCCTACATGCGCATACCCAAGAGCAATTCACCTCATTGTGAAATCCTCTGTGGGCTGAAGAGATGACTCAAGTTAACAGCACATACTGCTCCATCTTCCAGAGGACCCCATATCTGTAGCTCACAACTGTCTGCAACTTTAGCTCCAGGTCATCTAATACCCTGTTCTGTTCTCTGTGGACACACACTCATGTGCCCATAACACATACACACATATAGATATAAATAAAATAAATCTTTTCCTTTTGAGACAAGGTCTCACTGTGTAGCTCTGACTGGTGTGGGAATCCCTGGGTTTATCTATCCATGGTTCTCCCATGGATTAAAATCTACAAAGGATTTGCTCCTTTAGGCAATGCTGAGGAGAATTTCATTTTAGGAAAGATTCCTGCTATTAATATGAGTTTCCTGTTGTTACTAGATATATATAGCAATCACTAGGAATTAGCCCACACTTTTGAGCAGATTTCTGCAGAACTACAAAGATGTACTGTCTTGTACTGATGCTATATAGACAAACTGGTGCCTTCCTAATTCTTAATGATGATCCTGTAAGAGTTCCTAAAATTATATTAGTAATTATTAAGCGCTTTTACAATTAGACCACTGTTAAATGGTCCTCCATGATAATTATCCTCCTTGATAATCGAAACTGCTGTGAGAACTCTGGAAGTCTTCAAATGTCAAGAGTTCATTGCTTCTGAGATAGCAAGCAGACGTTTATAACTTAGAGCACTTTCCAAGAGGTTGCAAAACAATTATTCAAAGCTCATAAAAAGGGAACTACTGATTCACTATAGGTGCAAGAACAGAGTATAAAATATTGACTGGGTTTATCTATACAAAACTTCACTAATAACTTAGTCACAAAAGCTATGGTTTTAAACTCTTTTTTTAAATGCCAATTTCACAAGCATGGGACACTTATAGAGATATTCATTCATATGATTCTGACAACTTAGTTAGTATCGGGTGGCAAACTGAGTGATCTACAGTTAATAAAGTCCATATGCAAGAGTTTTCTCCCCTAGGGCTGGAGAGATGGCTCAGCAGTTAGGAGGACAGACTGCTCTTCCAGAGGTCCCGAGTTCAATTCCTAGTAACCACATTGTGAGTCACAACCATCTGTAATGGAATCTAATGCCCTTTTCTGGTGTGTCTGAAGACAGCTACAGTGTACTCACATACATAAAATAAATAAATAAATCTTTATTTTTTTTTAAGGGAGTTTTCTTCTCTGATGTGATTGATGGCTTATGTAGTCAGTTACTGGGTGGGACCGAGAGTCTCCTAGGAAAGGAGCCTCTGGGCAAGCCTCTGAGTGATTTTCTTGATTGGGTTAATTGAGGTAGAAACAACTACAGTAAATACGGGCAGTAGCATCCCTTCTTTAAAAATTTTTTTGTATTGTTTTGTGTATGTGCATGTGTGCATGTGTGCTTCCCACACTTGTGCAGTTGCCTGTAGATGCCAGAAGAAAGCATTGGATGTCCTGAAGCTGGAGCTATAGGCAGTTGTGAACCACTATATGAGGCTGGGGTCAAACCTAGGTCCTATTGAATAGCAATGTAGTCATTTAACCACTGAGCTATCTCTTCAGTTTTGTACCATTACTTAAATTTTTTCCGTATATATATGTTTTGCCTGCATGTATAGGTCTGTGCACCATTTCTGTAGCTGTGACCTCAGAGAATAGGTCAGGTTGTGGATCCGTTGGAACTGGAATTATGACAGTTGTGAGCCATGTGGGTGCTGGGAATCCAACCTTGGTCCTCTGGAAGGACAACAGCCAGTGTTTTTTTTTTTTTTTTACTACTGAGCCATCTCTCTAGCCCCCAGTTCCTTTACATTCATAAAAAGGAGAAAGTTGTCGGTCTTATCATCTTAAATAAAACTTTTTTATTTACTGGAGGGGGTATACATGTCATTGTGTACATGTAGACGAAAATCAGAAGCTAAAATGAGGGACTTGGCTCTCACCTTCTACCATATGGTCATGAAACTCAAGTTAAGGACATCAGGTTGGTGGCATGTCCCGCCACCAGCTGAGCCAATGGGCTGCCCCCTCTGCTTCTTGACAGTAGCTGTGTTAGGTCGAGCTACCATCTACCACCATGTCTTTACCATGATGGACTATACCCATGAACTGAGAACTCCATCAAACTCTTCCTGCTTCTGGTTGCTTTTGTGAGGGTATTTAATTACAGCAACAGGAAAATTAATAATTAGACCAGATTAATGGTAGAGGTAGGTTCATGAGGAAACTTAGGCTGAGTTTCTGTGTGATTTGTATAGCCCACCTTTTCCAACCTATATGAAGGCTAGAAAATATCCTCTCATGCACTTGGTAAAAAACAGATCAGTCCCCCCCACCACACACACACACACTTGAGAAGTTCTGTGGTGTGCTAGCGACATGGCTCAGTAAGAAGGGTATTTGACTAGTATACCTTGTTAAAATGCTTTATATCCAAGCTATGAGTGCAATACATACCAACATTGAGATATTCACTTTAAAAATAAGGTGGACCAGGAACAGGTAGCTCCTGGGAGTCCATTGGCTAGCCAGCTTAGACTAATAAGTGAGCTTGCTTGACAGTGACAGACTGTCAGAAGACAATATGACAGACAGCAACAGAAGACCTCCAGCATCCTACTCTGGGGAACCCCACATGGGTGTGCGGAGGGACACGTATACATGCTCTCACACATCTAAATCCTTTTCTTCTTTTGTTTTTAAATATTTTAAAATACACTACACTTCATTTATTGTGCATGTGTATTTATGAGTATGTGGTGCCTTGGTGGACATGTGGAAGACAAAGGACAACTCTTCCACCCTGAGTCCTGGGGACTAAACTTGGGTACCCAGGGCTTGGCAGCAGACTTCTTAACCTGCTGAGCCACCCCTCCAGCCCAACCTTTCTTACAGTCTCACTATGCAACCCAGGCTGGCTTCGTACTTGGGATTCTCCTGTCTTAGCTTTCCAGGGGCTGAGATTACAACTGTGACCCACTAGGTCCCCTACTAAACTTCCTCTCTTCTTACCTTTATCTCATGCCACAGGCTCTGAGCCAAAGTGTCATTTCTACTACCAAAGTCATTTGCTTCGTTGAATGGCTTGCTCCATACATCACACATTCCCTCAGATCGCTCTGAGTTGAGTCTTGTCACTACGCTCTAAGTGTATTATATTTTACTATAAATTAGGACATGAAGAAATGACTTTTGCAATTTTACTTTTTTCAACTATTTTTTTTTAAAGACAGGTCTCATAAAGTCTTGAAGACATCAAACTCACTATGTAGCTGAGGCTGGCCTTCAACTCCTAATCCTCCTGCCTCTACCTTCCAAATGTTCAGATTAGAGCTGTGTGCTATCATGCCCAGTTTCTTCAAAATAGCTGAGTCATTTCCCTGACATAACACTAATCTGAGTGTAGGTAACCACAATCTTGTTGTTTTTTTCTCTCTGTGTGTGTATCTGTGTGTGTGCTTTCATGAAGAGGCTAGAGGATGTTTTCAGTGTCTCCTCTTAAAGATGTAGTTTTATTATTTTAAATTATGTGTTTGGGTATGGGTGCCTGGGGAGGCCAGAGGACATTGGATTCCCTAAAGCTACATGTGGTTGTGAGCCACCAACATAGGCGCTGGGAACTGAACCCAGGTCCTCTGCAAGCTCTGCTCTTAAGTGCTACACCGTGTCTCCAACTTAAGATTTTTTTTTTCAGAACAGGAACTCCCACTAAACCCACTGATTAGACTGGCCAAGTCACTGCTGAGATCCTGCTGTATCCTCCTTTCAGCCTCTGGATTACTCATGCCACCAGATGTGGCTTCTTACACGGTTCTGGGATTACAGGTTTGTGCTACCTGCTACTCACAGCCGTGTAAGTGCCTGAGGGGGAAAAGGCCTTTATTTTGTCTTTGTTTGGTGTTTGTAGTGTATGTACACATGTATGCAAGTGTTTACGGCCTGTGTGCAAGTAGGCCAAAGGAAGACACTGGGTGTCCTGCTCTGTCACATTCTGCTTTATTCTTCAGACATCTTTCTCCAAAACTGCAGCTAGACTGACAGCAAAACCCAAAGATGCTCCGGTCTGAATCCCCATAGAGCACTACTGTTACAGACATATGCATAACCATATTTGGCTTTTTATGTGCATACTGGAGATTTGAACTCAGGTCCTCAAGCTTGCAAATGTGTCCAATTTGTACCTTAATTACAGCCCATGGGTGACCTCAAGATGTAAGTTCTAATCAAATGTCCATGCTATAGGGCCATCACTAGTGAGATAGTGGGGCAGTTTTAAATGGCATCATCAGCAGTGGGGAATGGCCAGGGTGATATTGAGTGGAATGTGGGAGTGGGGTACCCTTTCCAGTGGAGATGGGTGTCTACTGCCATGCTTGAGCGAAACAATGACTTACATGGAAATGTGAATCTTCATCCTGTAAATTAATGAAAGCATCTGGGCAGGTGCTGGTAAAATCAAAACAGAAAACTACCTTTTTGCTATTGTTTGGTTGTTGTTGTTGTTGTTGTTTAATGAAAGTATAAGCTCAAACAAACCTCTTGTCAGAAAAAAAAAAAAAACCAGCCACCTGGTTTAATGAATAATTTCTGGAAAGCAGGTTAGGAAACCATGTATCTGCAATCTCTCCTGTACTCCATGAGATGAAGAAAAGATGGAAAACTTACAAGATAAGTTAAGCTTTGAAGATGTGGAGGAGCACTGAGATCTAGGAGTCCATTTGTTCAACTGGAATTTTGAGACAGGATCATGTAGCCCAGGCTGTCCTCAAACGAGGTATGTGGCTGAGAATGATCTTGAACCTCCCTGTTCCTCTGCCTCACCTCTCAAGCCATGCGTTACCATACCTATTACCCAGAACAAGGGATGGAACCCAGAGCTTTGTGCGTGGGGAGCAAGCATTCTAATCAGCTGAGCCCCTGCCCCAGCCTCTCGGCTGGAATTTTAAATTGCTTGAAGAGTTTGTTGTTTCAGCAAAACTATGTTGAATTTATTTACGGGGACATGAAAGTCTCATCGATACCTTTGGCATAAACCTAGAATTATATGCATTTGGAAAGTGAACATGCACTGGGGTTCTCAGTCTAATACCTGTAACTCCAAAGGCAACAACAACAACAACAAAAATGCCTAGGGAGAGATGGCTCAGTAGGCAAAAGGGACTTTCTATCAAGCCTGGTTATCTGACTTTAATCCTAGATTGAAATCCATGGGGAAAGGAGAAACTAACTTCAAAGTTATCCTTTGACCTCCACACAAGTACTGTGGTACATGCATGTTTACACACACACACACACACACACACACACACACACACACACACAATTTAAAAACAAAAAGAATCTGGTCACACAACCACTATACTCTGGCCTCAGCAGAAATAAGAGATATGTGGTGTTCTTTGTTGTTTTTCTGGGGTGCTAGAGTTCTAACACGAGGTCTCATACATACTAAACATGCATTCTTCATGCAAGCTATGTCCCCCGTCTGAAAGTGACCTTGACAATTATTTTAGCCTCTGTGAGTCAAGAGATCCTCAGCATTCATTCTGAATGAGACGATTTTAAGACAGGGACCAACAGCTTGTGTTGTAACAGCGGCAATGTGCCCAGGGTCTTACTCTACAGTCTGGGCTAGCTTAGAAGTTACTATGTGCCATAGGCTGCTCTTATATTTGAAACAACCCTCACACAGCCTCCAAGGGCTAAGATTATAGCATGAGCCACCACATCAGCTTGGTTTTGTTTGTGCAATGCTAAGGATGCAGCCTGAGGCCTCACACATGCTAGGCTAGCACTCTACTGGGTCCAACCTGGAGCCTGTGTTTTATAGGAAACACCCTGGCTATTTTGGTGGGGCAAACATAAGGCAGCATGTTAGGAACTAGATGGTCCCCTACATAGCCTGCCTTCAGCAAGTTAGTGCCAGCCACATCATCACCAGCAGCCAAATGGAACACATGTCCTTTTAAAGGTCTTTGCCATCACTGCCTGCTGTTTCTCACTCTGTTTTTGTCTCCCCTTTTCCTCCACCGTTGATCCGAGGCAACCTTTGTATACCGCCCCCATAAAGTCTCTTTAGTGAGACCTGTTGTGTGGTGTGATCTCTGCAACATTCCTTGGCCCCCATCCACCAAGGTAGTCTTTCTTCCACAGCAAAACCCTAACACAAAGTCTAGTTAGCAACTGAGTATGGCTCAGAGTCTGTGAGATACTCTATGCCCCAGATATCCTCGTATGTAACCTGCAAGTATAGTCTTAAGGCTCATGGTAAGAGGCTGAGAGGCGTGAGGGCTGGGAATTTGGCCCAGTTGATAGGGTACTTAGCTAGCATGCATAGGCTCTGGCTTCTATTCCATTGCATAAAACCAGATATGGTGGTACAGGCCTATAATTCCAGCATTAAGGAGGTGGAGGCAGGAGGATCATGAGTACAAGGTCATCCTTGGCTACATGGTTTGAAATCAGGTTGGAATACATTGAGACACTGTCTCAAAAGTGAGTGCTGTTTCTTCCATCAAGAGTATGTAAGTAGATATGAGCCAGATGCATGGGCCTGGACTCCAGGAAGCATACTGAAGCCATTACCATGACGGAGTCTCTGAAGGAGGTAATGGGAGGACATGATGTGTGTGATTCCCACGTGTGGAGATGAGAGAATCATTTGAAGCCGTTGGTTCTACCCTTCCACCATGTCCCAGGAATTGAACTCAGACTGAGCCTTCCCATCAGCCCTGCACATATATGACTTTAGTAGGTGTTCAACACTTTAAAAGAGGATGCCATCAATGTATTATAGATGTCAAGATTCTGTCTGTAACAAGACTCAAGTTGAGATATTCACAATGGTTCGGAAAAGGTATCTTACTTCCCCTGAAGATGAAGGCAAACTGCTGCTGAGAGGCAGTGGAGAAAGACTCTAAACTGAATGATCCATCCAAATCTTCAACAAAAGAATAATGGTGCTGTGGTAGTTAATATATATTGTTGTGTGGGGTTTCATTTCACGTGAATATATACCTAGTAGATTTGCTGGGTCATATGGTAAGTATATATTATGTACAGGGTTTTCTGTGTAACAGTCCTGGCTGTCCTGGAACTTGCTATGTAGACCAGGGTGGCCTCAGACTCAGGGATCTGCCTGCCTCTGCCTCCCAAGTGCTGGAACTAAAGGTGTGTGCTACTATTGCTGGGAGGCGGTATCTCTTCTCACCTTAAGTTGGTTCTTTCAGGCACTTTGTCAGAGCAAGAAGAAAATAACGAATATACTCAATATTTTAATAATCAGTGTGAATAACAAACCCTTAAGTTCTTCCCTCTCTTGGTGTTATGTTCAAACAAACTAGCCATTACCTATTTAAAATTACTTCTCTCCATTGCCTCTCACCCCAAGGTGGCAGTATTATGCCTATTTTGAAGGTCACTGTTTCCCTACTTCTGAACAATTATGTGGTTTGTGAAATGCCCTGGGAATGACCACAATGAAGCAGGTATGGTGGTATACGCCTTTAATATCAGCACTGGTTAAGGTTGAGAGAGGAGGATCCTGAGTTTAAACTAGCCTGGGCTACCAAAGACTCGGTTTCTTCTTGTTGTTGTTGTTTTTAAAAGGGTGGCCGGACTCTCTGAAATTATCTTTCTACCCAGCGCTCGCATAAAAGCGTCGGATCGCCAGACACCTGCAGCCACCGAAGGGACTCAACTAAACGTATGTTGACAGGTTAATTTTTTCTTCTGGAAAAAAAAAATCACAAAGTTCTCTAGGGGCTTTTGAAGAGGGGAAGAGACAAATGATGACAGACCAGAGCCAGGCGTGGAGTCCACGCCTAATAATCATAGAACATCGGGGTTACTGGGCAAGGAAGATAGGAGTTCGAGACCACCCTTGCCTGCATTGTGAGACGTTGTCTCAAAATGTTTAAAAAAGAAAAAGAACGCGAAAACCACCCCGGGATGCTGTGTCCCGACAGGATACTTCCTCCCGGCCCAGGCCCGCTGGTTTCTCCTCCTTCTCCTCCAGTCGAACCCTCCACGCCACTAAAACCACTCCAGCTAAGAAAAGACTAACTCAGGGACTACACCAATCCGTTCTTTGACAAAAAGGGATGGCGGCGGAAGAGAAGCCTGCGTGATGGTGTCACTTCCGGGGCAGCCTCAGGCGGGGCGCGAGAGTTCCGGCCCAGCGGCCGTCAGTACCAAGCGAACCGCAACGTGGCTGCCAAACAGACACCGGCCTAGAGCACCGACTTTATTGTTCCACTAGAACAGCGGGGCGGGGCATCCTTTCTGGGGGCGGGGCCTATTGTACAGGGCCGCGTCTCTACCTCGCGGACAGGACTGCCTTCCTGAGGGCGGAGCCTCTGTCTCGGGGGCGGGACCTTGTACTCTGGGGCTGGGCTACCTACTCTTGGGGTGGTGCGGCTCTCCGGGCTGCGAGACGTAGTTTCTCAGCCCAAGAGTGGGGCTGCTACTACTGACCCAGAGGCCGGGGCTGGGAACCCAACAGCCCGGGTTGAGTACCAGAATCCTACTCTGGAGCGGGTCTACAACCCAGTGGGGAGCCCACTAGCCCAAGTCTGGAGGTGGGGCCCGGGTCGGGTGCGTGGTGTGCACAGCGGGATAGACCAGAAGAACAGGGTTTCAAGTAGGGGCTTGCCCCACTGGATGCTCAGAAAAGCTTTGCTGCGAGACTGCCGTCTAGTTATTCACTAAAGCAGTCCAACCTACGCACACTGGTCAGGAGTCACGTAATGAGAATGCCCGTGTTAAATGCACAAGGGCACAGAAACTGAGAACAGACTGGAAGCTGAACAGGACTGGGCTCTGCTGTAATCCTAGTATCCAGGGTGTGGCTCTTTTGTTGAGCCCTTGTGTACCGCGTATGAAGTCCTGGATTCTAACCACCGCACAGCAAGGGAGAACAAACAAAACAATAATACAACAACACAACTTTTAAAACTCTAGGACTTACTGTGATGGAGGAAGGGTGCCACTAAGAAACCTATTCCTTTCTTGCGGTGTCTTTTTCCTTTTCTTCTTCCCCTACTCCCTCTCCTCCTCCTGTTTCTACTCCTCCTCCCCCTCTCCTTTTTAAAAGTTGGTGATGTGGATCAAACCTAGGGCCACCTTGGACCTAAGGACCTGAGATCGATCCTTAGGACTTTATGTAAAACCAAAAGTCCGGTGCACGTTTGTAACCCTAGTGCTGGGGTAGAGAGGGAAGAGGAATCCCAGGGATTTACTGGCCAGCCACCCTAGCCTACTTGCAGAGTTCCAGGGCAGTGAGAATTGTAAACAAGCCTCAACCCCTTGCAGGTTTGTTGTTGTTGTTGTTGTTGTTGTTGTTGTTGTTTTGTTTTGTTTTTAATTCCTCTGAGGCTGGGCTCTCCTGGTTGCACAGTGGGAGTCTGAAACTGTAGTCCAGCCCCCCAACCCCCAGGTTTTTGGTTTTCTTGAGCATAGGCACTGGGTGCATTTGGAGTCGGGAGCGTTGCAGGTATGGCTTGGGCAGAATCCCTTTCAAATTAATTTTTGAGACAGAGTCTCTTTCTGAAATTTCTATTATAAATTCATTTAATGTATGCGGTGAGTGTGTGTGTGTGTGTGTGTGTGTGTGTGTGTGTGTGTGAGAGAGAGAGAGAGAGAGAGATGTAGTAGAGTGATACTTGACACTATATGTAATGGAGTGACCCTAGACTCCATCCCAAACACCAAGGAGAGCTTGGAAGAGGAAAAGATTACTTATAGACTCTTGACTTGAAAATGCTCTTGTGGAAAAACATCCAAATTTCCTTCAGCAGAAAAAAAAAAGGGAAAAATTAAATTATGCTACCCTTGCTGAATGAAATAGTTTTGGAAGCAATAGCATGCAGATTGTGCACAAAGTTAGTTTAAAATTCTATCAGTTGAGCTGAGTGTGGTCTAGGCTCAGAGCAGACTAAAATCATATGTTGGCCCAGCAATTTCCCCCTTTCCTTCTTCTTACTCCCCTCATCATCCAGCCTCCTCTTTCCCTCCCTTTTTAACTCACTTTTCTCTTCCCTTCCTCTGAATCATTTTCTTTTCTGTGCTATGTGAATCCAACCTTTGACTGCCTGCATACAGGGGAAGTACCCTGGGGTTAGTATGCACTCCTCATCACTACAGTCTCTGCTTGAGGTTCGAATAGTGAAGGATGCCCTCCTAGTACCCCTCAGTGTGCTAGAAAAAACAAATGTATCTTTCCAGTTGGAAAGATGCCTTGGTGGTTAAGAGCATTTCCTGCTCTTGCAGACAGCCCAGGTTTGATTCACAGCACTCACATAGTGGCTCAAAACCATCCATAACCCCAGTTCCAGGAGATGGCTTCTGTTAGTTGTTAGAAGAAGTAGTCTGACCACAGCTCAGAACAGACCACTCCAGACCACACGGTTCCAAGGGGGAGGAGGTTTATTCAGGAGATAGGGCAAAGGTGGGGAGAAGAAGGTGGAAGGATAAGAGAGAAGTAGAGGCCGGCCATGACCACGTGGAGAGAGAGGAAGGAGGGGAGGGGACAGAGAGGCAAGAGGGTAAGAGAGAGAGAGAGAGGAGAGATTAAGAGAGTAAGAGGGTAAGAGAGAGAGAGGAGGGGGCAAGCAGCCCCTTTTTATAGTGGGCCAGGCCTATCTGGCGGTTGCCGGGTAACTATGGGGAGGAGCATACCTGGCTGTTGCCAGGTAACTGTGGAGGTGGAGTTTAGACAGAATACTAACAGCTTCCAGTGGCAATAGGCATGCAGGTGGTGCACAGACATACATGAAGGAAAAATGTAACACAGAAAATTACAAAATTTAAAAGACATCACACTGTGCCCAGTTCAGGGATAGCTCCTGAAGGTTTGGTTCTTTTCTTGAACTCCTCCAGATGAGCACCCGCCCTCCTCTCCTGTAATAAACCAAGCCCAAGGCTCTGCAGTTGGGAAAGGAGGGACTCCAGCAGGTTGGCTTACCCAGGGCCCTTGGGAAACCAGTGAGGGTCTTCATTAGCGGGTACTGGCTTGGAAACAAGGTCTCTCAACTGAGGGAAAGGGTGAGAACAGAGAGGAAACACAGGTTTAGAAGGTCTTGAAGGGCTTATTCAAAGAGCACTGGTCTGCACTACCACCACAGGTCCAGATTTTCTGACAGTCCAGTCATAAAGGCAATGTGGAGTAAGGAGTAGGGGCAGGGGTTAAGAACTGAGCACAGCCGGCCACTCCCACCTGCTAGGCCTCCTGGGAGCCAGTTTAGGGAGAGCCAAGGCTGGGCTTATATTCTACTTCTAAGCTTTGACCTTCTAGAGTAGCTGAATCCTGGGAACACATGTTAATCCCACTGACCCCAAACCCTTAGTGACCTGACTTTGAATAGAGTGGAGGGAAATGAGGTGAAGTAGCCCAAGGGGTTTTACAGAAACCTAAAACCATTAAAAATCTCCTGGGCTTGGAATATGTGGTAGAGGAAGAAAACCAGTTTCTAAAAGTTTCCCTCTGAGCTTCACACATGCCCCCTTCATAAGTAAACAAATTTAGTTTAAAAAATTCTAATTGGGCTATAGAGATGGCTCGAGGTTAAAGGCTTTTGCAAGGGATTTGAGCTCAGTTCCCAGCACCCATGTGGAACAGCTCCAGAGGGGTCCTCCAGTCTCTGCTGGCTCTGTGCTCTTATGCACACACCAGCACACAGACATATTTATAATTTAAAAATAAAATATCTTTTAACATTCTTAAGAAGAAATGGTCTGTCTCTAGCCTCTTGCTTCCACAAGGTACCAGCCCCTTTTTAAACAGGATGGGGCCCAGAGAGGGAGCTGTTAGCACACTGAAAAGTCAAGATACTTATATTTCCAGCATGACACCCAGACAAAGCCCCTCTAACTCTGGGGTAATTTTTTGTTAGAAACATCTGAACTCTTGAGGGAGTGAATGGCAGCTTCACTGTAAAGGAAAAAGGCCAGGAGAACTTTTGGCTGGAGCCAGAGGTCTTGGGTGGGGCCCCAGAGGGCCTCATTCCTGGAGTCATGATCTGTGTTGTTGGGTTTGTGGTTTTGTCTTTGAGACAGGGTCTCACTTTGTAACCCTGGCAGACCTAGAACTTAAAAAGATCTGCTTGCCTCTGTCTACCCCGGTGCTGGTATTCAAGGTATCTGCTACTCCAATTTAAAATTTAAAATTTGATTATTCTATGTATATGAATGCTCTGTCTGCATACATGTATGTGCACCGTGTGTGTGCCTGGTCTCATGGAAATCAGAAAGGGGCATGAGATCCTCTGGGACTGGAATTAGAGATAGTTATGAGCCACCATGTGGGCACTGGAAATCAAACTCAGGTCCTCTGTAAGACCCACAACTGCTCTTGACTGCTGAGCCAACTCTCCAGTCCCCTGGATATCATCTTTTAGGTCTCAGTGGAGGACACTGTCAGCTTACCCAGACTCTGATCCAGATTCAGGACAGCTCAGAAGAGCTAGGACTTAGAACCTCTGGGCTGGCAGCTGTTCCCTGGGCAAGCTTTCTGGCCTGATTTCCAGGATTCGGGTCAGTGAATTCCTCCATATTCACATGATCACAAGGAAGCTATACATCCCATCCATACTCAGTGGGATGGACTTCGGCAAAGTTATAGCATGTGGCAGGAGTCATGCCTGCTACACATACATGCAATAACATGGATGAATTGCATAACCATACTACGTAAGAAGTCAGGTGTAAAAAAATGCATGTTCACTATGATTATTTTGAGGTGAGGTCTCACGGTTGTCCAGGCTGGCTTCAAATGAACTGCCTGCCTGAACTTCCTGAGTAGTGGTGACCACAGGTGACTGCCACCATGCCCCAATTATGCTCTCTTTTTTGTGGGTTTTTATTTTGTTTTGGCTTGGTTTGGTTTTGTTTTTTCGAGACAGGGTTTCTCTCTGTAGTCCTGGCCATCCTGGAACTCCCCTGTAGACTAGGCTGACCTTGAACTCAGATGGCCACCTGCTTCTGCTTTCCAAGTGTTGGGATTAAAGGCCCATGCCACCACTGCCCAGCTTGTGTTGAGTTTTAAAACTAGGGTAAGGGTGGTTGAGAAGACTCAGCAGGAAAAGTGCTTGCCTCTATGCCTGATAGCCTGAGTGTGAGCCCCAAGACCCCATACAGTAGAAGGAGAGAAGTGACTCCCTCAAGTTGTCCTCTGACCTCCACATACAAGCTGTGGCATACATTCATATCTGCACACATGCATACACAAATAAATAACAAAGTTTTCCCATGTATTTCTGGGGCCCATTTACACATTACAGTAGTAGCTCCAACAAAAACAGGCTCAGCTATAACACTCAAGGAACAAAAACCCTGCGGGGGCTCCAGCCCTAGCAAGATCAGGCCTGCCTGCAGAAGGCAGCCATACTAGGAAGCAGAGAGGGAAGGCCAGGACAGCTGGCTTAAGTTATTGCAAACAATTAGTAAGGAGGAGGCCATGGTAGCAAGTGTCAAAACTTCCCCTCCCACAGCAGTATGCTCGCTTCTCTTCTCCCAGTGCCTTTGAGTTGGCTGTAAAAGGGTCCAGGAACTTCACAGACCGACTCAGCAGGGCCTTTGGTGGTCATCAGCTTGGCTTTCTCTAGCAGGCTGGATGTCATCTTCTCTTCATTGCCCATGATGATCTCCAACTGTCTGATGTGCTGTAGCTGCAGGTAGTGTTAGCAGCTCAGAATCAAGGACCAGTGGCACTGAAGATGACTGTGACCTGCCCACTGTGGTCCAGAGTTGACATGGTCAATGCCTGGAGGGGCTTCCTTGGTGGCTAGCTTGAAGAGGTTGGAACTTGGGTGTCACAGGACTGTATAGTTTTTCAGATAACATTTTTTTGTTTGTTTAATAAATTGGGCAAAAATGGTTCCAGAGGGCTGGAGAGATGGCTCAGCAGTTAAAAGCACTTCTGCTCTTCCAGAGATCCTGAGTTCGTTTCCCAGCAACCACAGCAGATGGCTCACAACTGCCTGTAACTGCAGGTCCAGGGCCTCTGATGCCTCTAAGGACACTGAACTCAGTGCATCTACTCCTTACACACATATACATAATTGTTAAAACTTCTAAAAAATAAAATTGTCCTCCCTTAGTATGGGTTAGGTGGCTTTTAAAAACAGAATGGTTTCAGTTTGGGGAATAATGTTCCCTGTCTGTTTTAAGGGAAGTTTTCACAGAATTTATAGGTCAGCTATTTGGGAGAATCTACAAAGCAAACAGTAGAAAGGCTGTTGAAAGGAAAGACAAGAACTTAAAGCAACACCCAGGGAAAAAAATTAATTAAAAGAGTGAGAGCTGCTGGGACAATGACTCAGCAGGTGAAGAGCTTGCAGCACAGGGGGCACGACCTGAGCTGGGTCTCTGGAACCCATGCAAAACAGGGTGCAGAGAGGGGTCTGTTGTCTCAAGCATCCATGAAATGGGAGGTGGACACTTAAGACACCAGAGGCTGGCAGCCTGGCA
>JANHMN010000006.1:75026963-75030076 GCA_030674055.1 Rhabdomys pumilio
CTGTTTAAAGATAAAGCATGTACACAAAGCATCCTTATCCTCTGGAAAGCCCCGGCTGGTGTTTCTCTGGTAGCCCCCATTGCTATAACGGTTCCTTCAGCTTTATTTGTTGACTTGCTCTCAAAACTGGAAAGCTCAGCTTCAGAAACTAGGCTGACCAGTAAATAGACCCCTCATTAAGGTTATAGTTGATTGGAAAAATGGCTCAAAGAGAAATCAGTTACAAATATGAGGATGGGGGAGGGGATTTATGATAAACAAGCGACAATTCCATTCAAAACAGTGACCAGCTGCCTGAATGGGGGAATGAAGTAATGACTGTTCCCATCCAAGTGTAGATTTTGAACACTGATATGTTAAAAGGATCAAAACGAAATTTAAATGATGGAACCTATCAATTTGGGGTCAAGACTGTTTTTTGTAAGCCTCAACAGGCACCTGGACTATTGAGCTACAAAGACAATTCAAATGAAGTTAGACAGGAAGAAATGTCCCAGACTATGGAGGACTTGGAAGTGTACATTTGGTGCCTACTACTACTTAGTGGAAAAACCCATATGGTCTATTAGTAAAGCAAGTGATCATGGAAGAGGACCAAAGACTGTTGGAGTTAAGGAAGGAGCTTCCTCTCTCACTGCTGCTGTCCAGGTGATGCCACCTCTCAGGGAAGTACAATGCCATCCCAGGCTCTTGACTCTGTCACAGATCTGGCTAACGCTTTCCTCACTATACACCGGTCCTGATCAATACAAGCAGTTTGCTTTGACCCGGCAAGAACAAAGAATATACATTTCCATGTCCACCCCAAGGACATGCTCAATAGTCCTACCTTATGTCATCACCTCATGGCCGAGCATTCAGAGAGCATAAAGGTATCTGTCTCTATTCAAATAATGCATTACATTGATAATATCATGCTGCAGAGAACAGAGGAAGATGCAGAGTCAGAAGCTTTAGTGTTAGTGACCACAGGATTTTGTAATCAAGGCTGACAGGAGATATTACCTACATTCAGACAGAAGATATTAGTAGTTCCTATTCTATAGGATAAAAAGCCAACCCACTGGTCTAATTGGTTTTTAGCACCACCATCCCTGATCTAGGACAGCTTGAACCTCCTATAAAAAGTAGCTAGAAACAAATTTCAGTTTGCATGGGACCTAAGCAGGAGCAAGCATTTGAACATGCAAAACAGACAGTACATGGCCTTAGAGCTCTGGCTGGCCACAACAGGCCCCACTGATTTATAAGTAACAGCCGATGGGATGGATGCCAACTGGAGTTTGTGGCAAGGATGAGGAGAACAGAGGGTGCTTCAGGCTTTTGGAATAACAATCCAATCTGTCCTCTGCCAGTGAAGCATAAACCCCTTTAGAGAAACACTCACTAGCTCTTTCTGAGCTTTGATTGAAATTGAACCAATCACTGCCTATCATGAAACATGGATGAGATTCCACAGTCCAATTACAACACAGACACATCTCAACCCACCACTCGTAAGACAGAGTATGTACAGGAGCCTAACGTCACTAAGTGGAAGAGGCATGTGCAAGACAGAGCAAGACTCCTGGTGGAGTCTTGGCTACATAAAGAAATCAGGAACATGCTCCCGGCAGAATCTGACTGTTCCCTCACTTTGAATATTACAACAGAGTCTTCAATTAATTTGGGAAAGTCTTTGATCAGTTGTCTCCACAACTTCTGGTATGAGGAGCCAATATGCAGAGTTATAAAGCTATTTATATAAGAATTATAAAGACAGTTATGCTGTCTATAAAGCTATTCAAACTGACTCAGGATGATGCCATGTGTACATAAAACTGGTCTGTGGTAAATGAAATGGCCATTTGGATGGCCTGATAGTAAAAACATGAATGGACCACAAATGGCAAAGAAGTGGGGGGAAAGCCTGTATGGAGGGACATTTATCAGTGGTCAGTCAGTAACACGGTACTTCACGGTGATATTCACAGTGTGTTTACTTGCTTTCATAGAACAAGCCCTTCAGAACAAGAATCCAGACTCTTCAGCTCAGATTTCACTGGGTGTGTAAGCTCCCTCTGATAAGCACTAAAGATTTTCTCACAAATGTAGACATTTTGGAAAGTATGCTGCTCACAGGTGGGCACAGGACTGTAAGACGCCTACTACCCAGGACTTCATAAAGCAGAATATCCTCAAAGGTGTTCTCTGCCAGCAGATGCAGGAGTGGGGTATCCTGCATCACTGGAAAGATCATATTCATCAGAGAAAATCACCAGGACAGATATGGCAGATCAATAATGTGGGAGCACTGACCTGATCTCAAAATTGTCACTCTATCTGTATGGCAGTAGATTCTAATATTTGAATAGTTAATTGTATGCCTACATACCCATGCTACCCAAACGAATGTTACAAGGACTCTTTAAACAAAGTTATAACACTCCCATACAAACCTAGAGGGATAATGGAAGCCACTTCAAATTTTCATTTAAATAGCAATGCACTAAGATGCATAGTATAAAATGAATTTTTCACATTCTCTATCATCTGTAAGCTGTGGGTTTGGTAGAAAAAATGGGATGTTATATTTGTCAGGATTCTCTAGAGGAATAGAACTTGTAGAATGAATATCTATCATCTATCTACCTATCTATCTATCTATCTATGTATCTATCATATATGTGGTTTATTATATATAATTTTATTATTTATTAGATTTATTAGAATGGCTTACAGGTTGTGGTCCAGATAGTCCAACAATCTATGGCTGTCTACTAATGGAAGATCCAGGAATCCAGTAGCTATTCAGTCCATAAGGTTGGATGTCTCAGCTGGTCTTCAACATACTCAGAAGTTCTGAAGAAGTAGGCTGTAATTCCAGTGGACGAATGGACTTGTTAGAGAGTGAGGGCAAGGAGGTAAAAAGAGAGTTTCCCTCTTCCCTGTCCTTTATAGAGGCTGCCACCAGAACGTGTGGCCAAGATTAAAGGTACCTCAAAAGATCTGGATATCTGGTTGTGGACACCTTTATTCCCAGGCCAAGGCGGAGGCAGAGTGGCAGAGTGGCAGAGTGGCAGAGTGGCAGAGGGGCAGAGGGGCAGAGGGGCAGAGGGGCAGAGGGGCAGAGG
>JANHMN010000006.1:75030086-75075470 GCA_030674055.1 Rhabdomys pumilio
GCAGAGGGGCAGAGGGGCAGAGGGGCAGAGGGGCAGAGGGGCAGAGGCAGGCAGATCTCTGGAAGTTCAAAGCCAGCCTGGTCTTGAAAACCCAACCCTCTAAAAAAGATCTGGATTAAAGGTATATCTTTGTACCTCAAAGATTAAAAGTGGATCTTCCCACTTCGAATGATTTAATTAAAAAAAAATCCCTCACAGGCATCCTCAGTCACTTGGGTTTTAGTTAATTCCAAACATAGTCAAGTTGACAATCAAGAATAGGCATCACAGATGCCAAAACAGCAATAGTTAGTTGCTAGTTATATATTTTATGTATTTATATTTATAATTCAAACATATATTTATATTAAATTTATAAATGTATTTATATTTATTCATATAATAAAATATTAGAGCAAGGCTCATTCCATAAATGGAAAGATCATTTACTTGAAACTGTGCAGATCCTAATAGGCCAACAGGACAAAATGATTGCATAGGCATACATTCACCTATCCAGATAATGGCATCTACTGCCACACAGACAGACTGACAATTGTGAGATCAGGTCAATACTCCCACATTAGTATGGACGATGACTCAAACTCTCCTAACTGTAGCTGGAGACGCAGATGAGATGACAGTGCGGATGTGCTGGGAGAGTCAGGGTGGTGCTCAGATGCTGTTATGGACAAGTCCTGATTGGTGGGGCTGGATGTCACCTCCCCCTGGAGCCCATGCGACTTGTTATGCCTACTGGTAGTGTGCACTAATCCCTCCTAGATCGTGTGGGCTGATCTTGGTAAAGCCGAGTCTGTCCATCTGGGAACTCAAACACTAAGTGGAGTGATGGAGCCAGACCATCAAAGAGAGATTAAAGTGACTTTGCACATTGTCAGAGCAAAGATCTGCCTGTGCTAAGGCATGACAAAAGAGCTCAGTTAGCGTTCTTTCCACCCAACAAAGTTAAAATAAAGCAAGGGACCCTCTGACACTGCGGTAGTACAAGGAGCAAGAGGCTTTGCATTAGCCAATACTTTATGAAGGTTGAGGTTCACATGACACCCTGAAAGCACTCCCCATGCTCTGAAACTTGTGACACAAATTTAGGTTGGTACAGTAGTGGTCTCTACCCAGAAGATGATCATCTTATATACTCACTAATCACATGCATTTGGTGAATCCTGGATAATTCTGTCTGTCTGTCTGTCTATTATCTATCTATCTATCTATCTATCTATCTATCTATCTATCTATCTGTTTTTCTTGAGACAGGTTTTCTCTGTGTAGCTCTAGCTCTCCTAGAACTTAGTCTGTAGACCAGGCTGGCCTCAAACTCACAGAAATCTGCCTACCTCTGCCTCCCAAGTGCTGGGATTAAAGGCATGTGCCTGGCAGAATCCTGGATTTTATATCCATTGTGCCTAGTGTCTCAGTATGTTGCTGAAGGCTGTTTGATTGATACCAATTGAACATTCTTCTTCTGGGAGCTATGCTAATCTTTGTTGCTGGCCTGATTGCACCACTCCTGTCAGGCTGGTGGTTTACAAGAGGAAGACAACTGAGGTATTTTCCCAGGATAACAAGGACATCTCTTAATTCAAGAACATTACTGATCAAGCCCAGATAAAGAACTTTGATTTCACCATGTGATTCCTGAGAGCAACTCAGATGAATGAAAGGGACATTACCTTCATCAAATATAAAAACCAACCATCAAGATTGCTCAGTGGGTGAAGGCACTTGCCACCAAACATGAGGACTGAGTTTGAACCCAGGAACCCATGAACTCATGTAGTAAAAACAGAAAATCCACTCTGACAAGTTGTCCCAACCTCCATAAGGATGCTATGTCATGGGCGCACCTGTGCTCTCCCTCGTAGTAATAAATGAATGTAGTTTTAAGAACAACTTAAGGGACTTGAGAGGTGGCTCAGCAATTAAGAGCACTTACTTCACCTGCAAAGGACCTGGACTTGGTTCTTAGCATCCACATAACTACTTATGACTGTCTGTTATGAGGGCGGTCTGATGCCTCCCTCTTCTGACGTCTATGGACTCCTGCACAGATATGGTGTACTTACACAGACCCAGGCACACACAAAAACACATAAAATAAAAACAAGTTAGTAAGTTGGGCATGGTGACACACACCTTTAGTCCCAACACTCAGGAGGCAGAGGCAGGAAGATCTTTGTGAATTCAAGGCCAGCCTGGACTAGCGAGTGAGTTCCAGGACAGCCAGGGCTACACAGAGAATCCTTTTCTTGAAAAACAAAACAATAACAACAATAAAACCAAATTTCAGGTTGAATTTGGCTTAAAATTTAATCAGTTCATGGTAGTTATAGTCCCAGGAAACTGCTATAAGGGCCGGTGAAATGGTTCAGCTGGTAAAAGGGTGCTTGCCACAAAATCTAGTAATATGAGTTCAATCCCTGGGGCCTACATAAAGAAAGGAGAGAAGTGACTCCTGAAAGTTGTTTTCTGACCTCCACACTCAGGCCCCAGTAGGTCTGCACACATCTGCCCCTCCCTGACCTCCACACTCAGGCCCCAGTAGGTCTGCACACATCTGCCTCCCCGCCCCCCACCTCCACACTCAGGCCCCAGTAGGTCTGCACACATCTGCCTCCCCCACCTCCACACTCAGGCTCCAGTAGGTCTGCACACATCTGCCCCCCCCCCCAAAAAAAGTAAAGGTGTAAGTGTAATTTAAAAATAAAAACAAACTGGGGCTGGAGCGATGGTCCAACAGTTAAGAGGGTGTAGTGTTCCAGCCGAAGACTCAAGTTCCGTTCCCAGCACCCACGTGAGGGCGCAACCACCTGTAACTCCAGCTCTAAGGGAAATCTGATGCCCTCATCTGACTCTGTGAGCACCTTTACTCTCACATGCACATATATACATAATTAGAAATAAATCTTTTAAAATGTTCTTTAAAATTGCTACAAAATAACCTGATAGAGACATCTGTAAGTGCTACAGGGATGAACTGTGCTATGCATTGTATCATCCCTTAACACTGACCCACTAGACACCTACAGACTTCGCCATTACTGATAGTTAATCAGTACTGTTTTCGTATTATCTGTACCACTCTAAGAATATAATGTAATTCTACTGGCAATACCATTTCTGCACAAGCCGTATCTAGCTTTTGAGTGGTATCTGCTTTAACATATCTTCTGATCATATACTAGTGAGATATATAGGCTGTACAATATTGTGTATATATTTCTTTATAATAGGGATCTTTTATAATAAGGATCTTTATCCTCATCCTTGTCGTCGTCCCGTCCTCCTCCTCCTCCTCCTCCTCCTCCTCCTCCTCCTCCTCCTCCCCTCCCCCTCCCCCTCCCCCTCTTCCTCCTCCTCGTCTCCTCCTCCTCCTCCTCCTTCTTTTCCGGGCTGGGGTGGGGGTGGGGGTTGGGGGTTGGGGGAAGACACCAAATGGCCTTACAGCTAGAGGGCCTGGAGGACCCAGGGAGTCCCAGGATTAGGAGGCCAGTTGCTTCCTAGGAGGATTCTGTTTCAGATTCCTTAGCGGTTTTAAACGCTTTGATTGTGGTCAAGGCTGTGGCAGCCCAGATAAAAGGATGTGGAAGAAGAAAACTTTGCTTTTTGCCTGCTTGCACTCATTCTTGCTAGTTCTGTTACCAAGGCATTTCTTAACCAGTATCAGAGTCAATTTCTGTGGGTTTCCAACAGATTAAAGATTAGTAGCTCCCCAAGCATCCTTCGGGACTCCAGTGCTGAATTGGGACAGCTGAAATATCCAGCCTTGTGGACAGATTAACCACTGGATTCTTGGCTTTTCTAGCATGACACATTGTTGGACCACCCAAACTGGATCCTGTAAGCCAACCTAATAAAAATCTCCTTTTAATATATTGTAGGGGGGTTGAGTGAGAAAGTCACTTATGAATGAGAAAGTCCCATATTTGAATACTTGGTCCCTGTTGGTGGTGCTGTTTGGGGACATTTAGGAGGTGTGGCCTTGCTGGAGGAAGTACGTCATTGGAGGCAGAATTTAAAAGCTCAAAGATTCTTCGCCATTTTCAGTTAGTTTTGTGCTTGTAGTCCAGTATGTGAATTCTCAACATTCTTCTCCTGCTACCATGCCTGCTACCTGCTGCAATGGTGTCCTTGCCATTATTGGAATTATAATTCCCTGGAATTATAAACTCAAATATATTCTTTCATACCTTGATGGTGTTTTATTATAGCAACAAAAAAATTCTGTTTATCATCATCTGTCTATCAGCTCTTTCTATCTATCCATCCATCCATCCATCCATCCATCCATCCATCCATCCATCCATCTATACCTATACCTTTATATAAGTTCTATTCCTCTAGGGAGAACCTTAATATACCCTCTCCCCTTTTTTGTGTGGAGACTGAAGAACAAATGCAGAGACTTCTGTAAGTCTAGGTAAGTGCACCACATTTTTAGATCTTCACGTTAAAAAAAAAATTATTTCTGTGTAGATGGTGGGTGTACACACAGAGTGTGGGTGCTTATGAGGCCTAAGAGAGTGTGGGATCCTTACAGCTGGAGTTACAGCTGGTTGTGGTTTCATCAGATGTGGTTTCTGGGAATCAAACTTGTATCCTCTGGAAGAAGAGCAAGTGCTCTTAACAAAGCCATCGCTCCAGCCCTGACCCTTAATAAACAAAACAAACCCATATAAACAAGCAAAAACCAACCAACTTTTTGGGGGGATGATTTCACTATGTATTCCTGGCTAGCCTGGAACTTTCTATGTAGATCAGGCTGACCTCAAATTCACAAATATTCCACTCTCTCTGCCTCTTGAATGCTAGAACGTGCACCATCATGCCTGGCTTTAAAAACCTTTAACTTTTCTTTTAGTTATCTATGTAGATATGTGGATACTGAATTATGGTGCTGCTCTAGTGGACGTCAGAAGGCAACTTTGTAGGGTCACATCTTACCTTCCTCCTTTACTTGGGTGGAATTGAATTCTCTTTGTAGACCAGGCTGGCCTTAAACTCACAGAGATCTGTTTGCCTTTGCTTCTGCGGGGACTAAAGGTATGTGCTGCCACTAACCTGCCCCCCATTTTTTGAAGTTAGGGGTCTTTGCCTTCTTAGGGAGTGTGAAGTAATCTTGGCTACTTAAGACCTTGTCTCAAACAAGTAGAAAAAAATTACTGTTAACAATTATAGTTTGAAAGAAAAATGTTGGGCCGGAGAAATGACTCTGTGGTTAAGAGCACTGACTGCTCTTCCAGAGTTCCTGAGTGCAATTCCCAGCAACCACATGGTGGCTCACAACCATCTGTAACAGGGTTCGATGCCCTTTTCTGGTGTGTCTGAAGACAGCTACAGTGTACTCACATAAAATAAACAAATAAATACATCTTTAAAAAGTAAAAAAAGTAAGAGAAATGTCTCTCATAAACTCAGGGGTTTGAACATGTGGTCCCTAGCTGGTGGCCCTGTTTGGAGAGGTAATGGGACATGAAGCTTGGAGACATGAAGCTTTGTCTGAGGAAGGTTGTCACTGGGGGGTGGGCTTTGAAAGTGTAAAGCCTCATTTCACTTCTAGTTGACTCTCTTGCTTCTAGCTTGTGGTTGAGTTGTGATCTCCCGATTTCCTGCTTCAGCTGCCGTGCTTGCCTAATGTCTTGATTTTGTTCCATGATGGATTCTTATCCCATGGGAAACATAAGCTCAAATAAACTCTTCCTTTTGCAAGTTATTTTTGGTCTTTATCACTGCAACAAAAAAGTAACCAGTCAGCAACACTGATATGCCTTTATATACACATATATTTAAAAATGTTTATTATTTTATCTTTCCTGGTGTTTGTGGAGGGTGCCCTGAAACTGAAGTTATAGACAGCTGTGATCTGTCATGTAGGTGCTGGAAATCAAATCTGGGTCCTCTGGAGGAGCAGCCCATGCTTTAAATGCTTGAGCCATATATATTAATATCAACTATATCATATGTTATATAATATTAAATATACAATATACTACACAATACAATATTAAGTATATATTCTATAATAGCAAATATATTATATAGTAATATTATGTAATATTAAATGTATTGTTTAAGTATATAATATTAAATATTTAACAAAAATTTATTTATGTGTATGGGTGTTTCATTTGCATTTCAGTTTGTGTACCATGTGTGTGCTGAATGCCCATGGAGGTCAGAAAAGGGTTTTGGATCCTTTGAATCTATAGTTATAACAATTGTGAGCCATCTTGTGGGTGTATTGGAAATTGAACCCGGGTTCTCTGGAAGAGCAGCCAGTGCTCTGCTCTTAAACTGCTGAGCCATCTCTCTGCTATCAGATGTATCTATATCTGTAACTATATCTATCTATATCTATATGTATATCTATATCCATCTCCCTCATATATATATTACATTTATTTATTTTGAGTTGTATGTGTGTGAGCATGGATGTGCCATGGTGTGTGTGTGTGTGTGTGTGTGTGTGTGTGTGTGTGTGTGTGAATGTTAGATGAAAACTTGTGGGAGTTGATTTTTCTCATTCTAACATTTGGGTTCTGGGAATTAAACTTAGGTTATCAGGTTTCAAGGCAAGTGCCATTACCCACTGAGCTATCTTGCCTGCCCCACAGACCTTTATTGTAAGTGTAACCTTTAGTTTTTATTTCTCTGTAAATAAGTTAAAAATGTAGGAGGCTCAGGCAATTTGAGAGTGAAATGACAAACGAACTAAACAAGGGCTGTCAGACCTCCCCACCTTTGATGTGTTTAGCCAAGGCTTGCCCTGAACTCTTGACTGTCTTGCTTCCACTTCCCAGGTTCTGGGATTCAAGGCATGTGCCATCATGTCCATGCCTTGCTTTTTCATTGTAGCCACAGTTTATTTTTTTATTTTCTATGTGGGCTGGGACACACTTGTGAAGGTCTGAGGACAACCTGGGGGAGTTGGTTCTCTCCTTTCAGAACCATTTGGGTCCTGGAGATTGATCTCAGGTTCATGAGGCTTGGTGGCAGGCGCCTTTACTCACTGGACCATCTTGATAGCCCTTGCTCGACATTTCTGTATTTGTAGAGCCCAAGGACACCAGTCAGCTGATAAGGAAAAGCTGCAAAACACTCAGTTGCCGGTTTGTCTCAATACTACCAGCTTGTCTGGTTTGATTCTGTCTCTGGTTTATAATACAAAGGTACTGGACTTTGAGATAGCTCAGCAGGTAAAAGTACTTGCCACCAAACCTAATGATCTGAGTTCAATCCTTGGGACATGGATGGAAGAAGAGCACCAACTCCCCTGCAGGTTGTTCTCTGAGTTTCTCATATGCTCCAAGGCATGCTATACACAAATAAAAATGTGATTTAAAAAAAAAATTAAAACCAAAGGTCCAGATCAACCCAAGAGGGTTTCAAACTGGTACAGCTCTGGCCTACAATCTCATTTTTGCATATGACCAACCCAAGAACTCCCTACTAGGAATGTGATCCCTTTACAATAAAATCTACACCTTGCATGATCCATGGATTACTTCTATGAAGGAACGAAATAAAAACCGAACATCTTTTTTCCCTTTTCTTTCCAAACCTACTGTTGGCTTACTTGTGAGACTCCTGTCTCTGCAAAACAATCTGGTAGTCGGAGGAGCCGAAGCTCAGCGGTGAAACACTTGCCTTTTGTTTCGCCTCCAACACTGAAAAAAAAAAAAAAAGAATAAAAATAAGGAAAACCTAAACCTGCCAGTTTAAACTGAGCCACCTTGATGGGCTTCCTTCCTTCCCTCTTTCTTTTCTTGAGTGTCCCTGCCCCACCTGCTCTCTTTTCCCACTAAGACACGAAAAGGCTGTCACGGTGTCACACACCTGCAGTTTCCAGTATTTGGGAAGTGAAGCCAGAGGATCAGGAGTTCAAGGCCATCCTTGGTTACATAGTAAGTTGGAGGTCAGCCTGGGTTACATGAGTTTCAGTTTTACAAAACAAAGTGAAAATGAAGTTTAGGACACAGCTCAGTGAGTGAACCTTCCTGTAGCATGCTGCAGGGTTCTGGAAGCATAGTAAAGAACTTTTATAATTCAGCACTTAATCACAATATATTGCAAAAAGAAGCTTCTCTGAGGGTTGAAAATGCACTAATCTATGGTATAATGGCAAGTCATTAGGAGTTGGTTTAATACTGTGTCTGTGTAGAAGAGTAATAGTAGTTGTTCTTCCATAGGCCTATGGCCTCTTAACCCTTGACCTTGACAGTGGTAGCAGGTATGACTCGATAGGTCCCTCTCCAAAAGATGGAGGTGGCATACATCCAACCAGAAAGTGACTGCTTACTCCCTTAAGCATTCATTCCAGTATTGCAACAGTGGGTGTATCTTACTGGGATAGTCATTATAGCTCTCTGTTCACAGCTGGGTAAAGTTGGTGATTCCTCCTTTGATAACATACATAATACCTTCCAGCATTATGATAGCTGGCCAGTAGGCATCAAAGTTCAAGGTCAGTACCAGCTTGATTTTTCCATGTCCTATAACTCAAGTATGTGGCGTCTTCAGCTATGGGTTCTTACTGGGATGTTCTGGAAGGTATCGGGTGAAGTGATAGATTTTATGTTACCCTAGTCAGAAGGGTTAAGGTCAAAAGAGTCACAACTGATGTGGATATGGGGCAAGGGGACAGTTACTGCTGGTGAGAATCTAAACTGGCATAGCTGCTATGGAAATTAGTGTGGAGGTTCCTCCAAGAGCTGGAACCACTCCACCACATGATCCAGCTCTATTGTTCTCGGGCAGATATAGGGCTCTCCATCCTACTACAGAGACGCTTGCTTGTGCATTGAGGCTCTGGTTGCAACAGTCAGGAAATGGAAACAGCCTAGATGTTCATCAACGGATAAACAGATAAAGAAAATAGGGTGCGTTTACACACTGGATTATTATTCAGCTGTTAAGGAAATGAACTTAAAAAATAAATGGATAAATAAATGGATAGAGCTGGCAATAACCATTCTGAGTGAGGTAACACAAACTAAAGAAGACAAATACCATATTTTCTTTCATTTGTAGATGTTAGGTTAGAATCTTTAGATGTGTATTTCATCTGTAATACTCATAGAGATCAAGCAAGTAAAGGGATATAGAGGTGGGAGATCAAAGGAAGAAGGACACGATGCGGTGATATAAAGGGGAAACAGAGAATAATGAAACAGAAAGGGTTGTGCAGGGTGGACATGGGGGGCAAGGTAGAGAAGGGGATACAAAATGAGAGGACACTAAAGACCTTTTAAAAGAGTCATATGAAAGTCTACTGCAGAAGCCTCTCAAATATATACATGTATACAACCTTTTAATGGAATTACCCTATAATGGGGTGACAATGTCCCTACTAGACATAGGCTAACAGATAACAAGTCCAGTGCCAGGCATGGACTGGGCCATTCTCACCAATCTTGCACATTACTTTTAAGTATCCATCAGCCTTATGCAGCTATGAATGCTCAGAGCTACAATAAATGGCCAGCTGCCACGGGCCCACAACTGGTCAAGATGCAGAGGAGAAAAGACGGCTGAGTGCGTAACCTTCAACGGGATACCTATATAATGGGATACCTATATAACAGGATACCTATATAATGGAATACCTATATAACAGGATACCTATATAATGGGATACCTATATAATGGGATACCTATATAACGGGATACCTATATAACAGGATACCTATATGACACCCTCCTTCCAAAACCCAAGGATCTTCTCAGGAGAGGGGGCAGACAGTCTGTAAGAGCCAGAAGCAAGTGGCAACTCCTCTGTAGGAGTTCCTGGGACCAGTGAGGTCTCATAGTCCCCCAAACTGCTTATACATTATTTTATGTGGATTATGCTGCATGCATGGCTAGATAAGACTGTCAGTTTCCTTGGAATCGGAGTGACAGGCAGTTGTGAGCTGGGTCCTCTGGAAGAGTAGCAAGTGCTCCTAACCTCTTCGCCATTTCTCCAGCCCATTTACATATTCTCTTCTAAAGTTTTCTTTTTTTAGATTTATTTATTTATTTTATGTATATGAATACACTGTAGCTGTCTTCAGACACACCAGAAGAGGGCATCAGGTGCCCTTACAGGTGGTTGTGAGTCACCCTGGTGTCGCTGGGAATTGAACTCAGGACCTCTGAAAGAGCAGTCAGTGCTCTTAACTGCTGAGCCATCTCTCCAGCCCGTTTGTATATTCTTAACATATAGTTACCATATGATCCAGCAAGTCCACTACTAGGTATAAACTCAAGTGAAATGAAAACCCACGCATAACAAAAAATAAATATGAATTACCATAGTGCTATTACTCTTTTTTGTTAAAGCTTTTCGTTGCTGTTTGGTTTAGTTTGGTTTTTCGAGACAGAGTCTCTGCGTAGCCCTGGATGTCCTGGAACTTGCTCTGTAGGCTAGGCGGGCCTCAAACTCATGCAAAAGATTTTTTATTTATGTTATGTATTTGTGCGGAGCTGCAGCTGTTAATTAAGGAGTTTCCTGACATGGATCCTGGGATGCAAACTCATGTCCTAATAAAGAGCTGCAAATACTCTTACCTGCTGAACCACCTCTCTGGCCCTTTGCATGTGTATTTTAGACAGCAGAGTAATAAGGTTTCATCAGGCATTTTCATTCATACCTGGTTTTGGTTGACGGTCAGTTACTTCTACAGTTTCTACCTCCCCAAAATGTACCCTCCTCATCCTCCCAATTTAATGCCTTTATTTCTACTTATTATTATTATGGTGGATGTATAGGTTCTTTTCCTGAGTGTATGTCTGGGTATTACAATGGCTATCTCATGCCCATGGAGTACAAAAGATTGAGAATTGAACCAGGGTCCTTTGGAAGAGCAACAAGTGCTCTTAACCGCTGAGCCATCTCTCCAGCCCAACTTATTTCAGAGCACCATGCCTGACCTAGTTTTACTCTGAATTACTCCGAAAATAGAAAACACCCAAGTTGTTAAACTGCCTTTAAAAATGAAGTCGTTTGGGCCAAAAAGCTGGCTCAGTGGGTGAAAGAGAAGCTGACTTCCATTCCTGAAACCCATGGTAAGAGAACTGACTCCTGGAAGTCGCCCCTTGACCTCCATACATTGTCATGTACATGCCTGCTAATTCTGTTAAACACATGCACACACATACATACACCCCCACTATTAGTAAAAATTAGAAAAAAATAAGTTAGGAACTAAGCATTTGGATACAGGGTTTCTAGTATCCCAGGCAGGCTGGCCTTGAATTTACTATGTAGCCAAGGCTGGCCTTGAATCACGTCTCCATCTCCCAAGTACGCGAGTACCATCTCCCAAGTATATGAGTACTGGAGATGGATCCCAGGGCTTCGTGACGCTAGGCTGGGGCTCTGCTAATTGAGCCCTGGGTGGTGATGGTGGAGCAGTATCTTTATCCTTAAAACACGACTGTGGTGTTAGCACAGTGTCCAGAGACACACAAAGACAGGTCGACATAAAGGTGTCTGGAGACTTCAGTAACTCAATGGAGCAGACGGATTTTTCCAGGGTTGGCAGATTGTGCAACATGGCTAAGGGAACCGCGAGCGTGAGGGAGAGGCGGGAGAGAAAAGCTTTTGTCAGCAGCATCTCCACCGGGGCGTCCCCACCCCCATCCTCGCCCCACCGGTCCGCCATCAACCGAGGCGCACCCCGGCCTGGTCCCGCCTCTCGCCCCGCCCCCGCACTGTTCCCCACTTCAAGGTCTCGCTTCTGATCTCGACCTCTCGGCTCTTTTCCAGTCTCAACTCCCCTTATGAAACCACCCGAAAAGGGCTGCAACTGCGGAGACCGGAGAACAAACAAGTTTTTCTCTCCAGCCTGGAGAGCTCCAACGTGGCCGAGAACTCCGAGCCGGAAATGGAAGTGACGTCACGATCGGGGCCCCCCCCCCTTTCTCCGAGCTCTGAGACCTTCTCGGCGTTTGTCCGAGGGCTCTCCACGCAGCTCGGTGAGGAGTCGGTGAGGCGATGCGGGGGCGGCACGGGGAGGGAGAGGACTCGGTAGGCCTCTGCGGGGAGGCGAGCCGAGCTCTGCTCGCAGCGTCCCGCGGCTTCCCCGGCTCTGCAGCCTTTTCAGGTGCCGCGGCCCGAGTGCGCATCACGACTCAGCCCTGAGCTGTTTGCATCCACCTTTCTTCTAAAGCCCGTGTAAAGTAACCTTCGTGGAATTGTTTTCCTCCCCAGAAAGAATAGACTTTTCGCCATTGGCATCACCTTTTTCCATTCTTGGACCGGGCGAGTCTGTTTGCTGCAGCCGAGCTTAGGCTGAAAGGTGGGTGAGGACAGCCTTTTCCTCCTGTTTTTCTTTTTGTGTGTGTGTGGAAAGGAATGCTTTATCCGATTATTTCGCTTTCGTGGGACATACCTTTAAACTGAGACACAGTGCATTCTGATTTTTTAAAAAAGGCAACTTTGTTGTAGACTTTTGCAGGATACATTAGATCTGTATGTAAATTTAAACGTACAAAGACTGGGGTCTTTGTGTTGAAGAAAAGTAAAGATACCAAGTTACTCTTCTTTTGATGTTGGGGGTGCAACGCAGAGCCTCCTGATGCTAAGCACTCTCCTGCCGAGCTACACCCTAGCCCAAATAGTTAGCTATTGTCTGAATGTTTTAGGCCTGTGCCTTCTTGCAGACTTTAAAAAATGGAGGCTTTGTTAGGTTAGTACTGATTGAACTGTTTGGTTTTTCCAAAGAAAAATAAAATAGAGTTTATGTTGAACTATTTGAGAATAAGTTGAGAATTCCAGGCATGATACTTTTACATAATGGGGTAATACATTTTCTTAAAAAAAAAAAAAAAAAAAAAGAAAAAAGAAGAAGAAGAAGATATTGACCCAGTAAGACCTTAATACTGATCTTTCAGCCAAGATAATTAAAAACAACATTACCTAGTATCTTCTTTGTGTAAAATCAGAATTCTTTATTGTTATAAGATAGGTTTTTGGATGTTTCTGCATCTAAGATCTTTTCAAAGTTTCTTTGTTTTTTTTTTCTTATTGGGAATTGAATCTAGGGCTTTGTGCATGTTTGGTAAGCTCTCTACCACCGAGCTATATATAAACCCAGACCTCTTTAAGGCATTTCGTTGTTGTTTAATATATTCTAAATTGTTAATTTTTAAAAATTAGACGTTTATATATGGGGTGTGGGCTTATGCCCTTGAGTGCAGTGCTGTGGAATGTCACAAAAGGGCATTGGGCCCCTAGAGCTGGATTATAGGAAGTTGTGAGCCACCTGGTGTGGTGCTGGGAGCTAGATCTATGGTTCTGGAAGAGGAGTCTGGACTTTTAATTGATAAGTCTTCAGTCCCCCTTTTAAGGTTATCATTGAAAATTTCTGATGTCTTTTTAGGCTCTTTGAACCTAGGGTGGGTCAGGTTGTTTGTTATAGTAACTTTTTAAGGAGGTGTGTATTTTCCCCATTTCTGTGTGTATTTTGATGGTTTGTTTCTGTTGGCATTTTTCTCCATTTAAATTTTTTCTCCATTTTTTATTTTTTTTTTCCCTGTAGACTAACTGATGCTTATTTCTGGGTGAAGTGGTATAGCTCTTGCCTAGAGTGTGTGAGGCCCCGGGTTCCATCTTCAGCATGACAGTAAAGGGGAGGTAGTGAAAAAAATTTAGCTTAAGCCTGTTCTTACAGTACTGAACAAATGTATTACAAATTGATGAGAGCTTTGGAAGTTACACTCTACTGAGTTTCTGAGTTAATACACTCTAGTTATGAGAGTACACGAAGGTAAGGTGTGTGTGTGTGTGTGCTCTTGCACACTTGTGAGAGAGAGACAGAGATAGACAGAGACTTGAGACTGGGGGTGGTAAACCTAGGGCCTTGGACATGATAAATTAAGTGCTCTGTCACTGAGATATATCCCCAGTCTTTTAACTGCTCACATTACATTTTATTTTGTATGATATGAGTGCATGTATATCCTGGAGTATGTGTCAGGAGTCCATTGTTTCCTTTCATTGTGTGGGTCCCAGGAATTGAACTCAGGGAACTTTAGGTTTTTAGGCTTGGTGGCAAATGCCTTTACACACTCAACCATTTCTGGGGCTGAGGTGGCTACTGCTGCTTCCTCTTTCCTCTCCTCCTCATCTTTGTCCTCCTCCTCCTCAGCACAGATGTTCCATATACCTTTTTGTTTGACAATGTTGATTGTCTATAATAATGGGTTTATTATGACATTTTAATCATTCATAGTGTATTTTGATCATATTCACTCCCAAGAGAAGGGAGTTCTGTCTGAGTTGAGACTAAATGACAGGGTAAAGGAATAACCACGTTGGAAGAGAAGGGCATAGGAGGTAATGGGCTAAGCAGTGACTAATTATATCTGTACAGTGCAAGAGGAGAGCTTCAAGAGTTAATGCCAGAGTTGACAGTAAATTCACTTTTTTTTTTTTTTTTTTTTTTTTTTTTTTTGGGTGGTACACAAACTCTTATTCTTGCAAATGGGTAGTGGAGACAGGCAGGAGTATTGAAAGTTTGAGGCAACTCAGGACTATATAGCAAGACAAACAAACAAGGGGGCTCAGTGGTTGACAACACTGGCTGCTCTTGCAGAGGACTTCAGTTCAATTTCTAACATCCACAGGGCAGCTCACAACCATATGCGACTCCTATCCCAGGGACTCCAGTGCCCTCTTCTGGTTTCCATGGGCCCCAGGCACATACATGGTGCACAGACAGACATGCGTGCAGGTGAAATACTCATCAGACAAAACAGATAGAAAATTCACCTGCTTAGTTATTAATCTTAGGAAATGTTTGTGTTCCTAAATCGTCAAAACCTCTTGGAGTGTTTTTAGATTGCTTTGGGTTCCCCAATCCAAAGTAGGACTCAATTTCCCTGGGGGAATGTTCTAGTTCTACTTACAGGAGGAACCAGTCCTGTGTGACTACTCAAAGCTGCCGAACCAGTTGGAGCCACTCCAGGGGTAAATGACCAGAAGACTCACCTGCCAGGGTGGTGCATCTGAAAATGTTGGGGATACTTTGGCTCGACAGTGTTCATGCTATGTTCCGTATTTGCCTTTTAAGGGACATAAATTAAAATTTGATGGTATCAGATGAGTCAAAAAAAAAAAGAAAGAAAAGAGGGCAGAAAACTAGACATATTGGTGCATACCTATAATCCCAGTATTTAGAAGGCGCGGGCAGGGGGAGCTTGAGTTCTAGGCCAACCTGAGCAACATACTGAGTTCTAGGTAAGCCTAGGCTACACGAGACCTTGTCTCAGAAAATCTAACCAGACCCCCCCCCCCCAAAAAAAAGAGTTATTACCATCTAGTTGGTAAGGTTATACGTGTACTGTTGGTGACAGAGTCTAGTGAAAATATAATTTGAACTATTGGTAGTTTCTGCTAAATTTTCAAATGTGTATGTCTTGATACAGTGTTAGTTTAAAATTAAAAACAAATGTGAATATTAAAAGTACTCACAGCGAACGCGCGGTGGCGCAGCGCTTGGGCGTCCGCCGGCAGAGGGCGGGCTCGCCCCTTCCCATGCGGGTTCGAATCCTGTTGGGACTCTGTTGCGGAGTCTGATGGAAAAAAAAAAGTACTCACAACTCTTATCTAAAATTGTATTCAATTAGAAACAACTGTGGGAACTGGAGATACGGTTCAGTTGGTAGAGCACTTGCCTAGAATGTAGGAAGCCCTGGGTTCTATCTAGTTCTGCATAAACTTGAATATGATATATATTCCTGCAATCCTGGGACTCAGTAGGTAGAGACAGGAGCATCATCTTACCAAATTGGAGGGATAAATTGATAGTACATACCACACACAGATAAATTTCTTTGACATCTCCGTTTCCTACTCCCTGGGCTCTGTGACTGCAAAATCAGTGCCCCCGCTGAGCTGTATTTCTACACAAGAATGCCTGCCCCAGCCAAATCTGGATTCTGACTTCATTAGAAAACACTTGTTTTAAAAAATAAAGAGGGCTGATGAGATAGCTCCGTGGTTAAAAGCACTGACTGCTCTTCAGAGGTTATGAGTTCAAATTCCAGCATCCACATGGTGGCTCACAACCATCCGTAATGAGATCTGATGCCCTCTTATGGGGTGTCTGAAGACAGCGACAGTGTACTTACATATAATAGTAATAATAATAATAATAATAAAACAACAACAATTAAAAAACCCCAAAACAACAAAAAAACCCCTTTGGACTGGAGTGAGCAGGGCTGGAGTGAGCAGGGCTCGAGCTAGAGGGAGAAGGGTAGGGGACAAAATAAAAGAGAGGCCAGGTAGTGGTGATACACGCCTTTGATTCCAGCACTTGAGATGCAGAAGCAGTCAGATCTCTGAGTTCAAGGCCAGCCTGGCCTTCAGATTGAGTTCTAGAACAGGCAGAGTTACACAGAAACCCTGTTTCAGGGGGTTAGAAATGAATAAAAAAGAGAGAGCATGTGCATCCTTATTAATTAGTGTGTAATAAGTTTTAACACATTTAAAATATCACATGACTGAGTATGTTGATGGACAACTGTAATTCTAGCACCTCTGAAGGGTGAGGGTGGAAGAACTTAAGTTCAAGACCCAGCTGAGCTATGTAGCATAGTGAAGATGGAAGGGGAAAGAGCATGGGTTGAAGAACTTGAGGCATCCTGCAACAGTCCGTTACAGTGTGGTTGCTCAGCTCTCTTACATGTATTTGACATTTGTAGTAGTAACTAAACAAGCCTGTATTCTACCTAAAACATACAAAGGAAGTTGTAACTCTTCCTCAAAGCGAGGAGAAACAGTTCCCAGTAGATACGGTATCAATCACTATTACAAGCCATATCCATCCATCCTCACATTGACACACATCCTGGGTAAATAGCATTGTTACCAAAGGTTAAATTAGAGCTACGATGGTGGCTTTCACCTGTAATCTTAGCTACTGGGAAGTCAGCGTATGGAAATTGAAAATTCAAAGCCATTAAGGGTTATAGAGTGAATTCAAGATCAGCCTGATCAATGTAGTGAGTGCTTGTTTTAAAATAAGTAAAAAAAGAGGGTTGGCTGTCCCAGTGGTAACCTATGTGAGGCCTTAGGTTTCACTCCCAATACCAGAAAGGATGCTGGGAACTGAATTCGAAGCTGAATCTCATAGAGGTAGGATTTTGAGTGCAAGGTCAACATGGGTTACATAAGGAGACTTTCAAAAGGAGAATTAAAAACAAGTTTAACTCCAGTATTAAAAAAAAATTAGAAAGGAGATTGAATGCTTGGAGACATAGTACAATCCAATTCGGAATGATTGCAGCTGTTCTCATGTAGCTTAGGCTAGCCTCAAACTGCAGCCCAGGCTGGTCTTGAATTCCCTATCCTCTTGCCATGGTTTCCCAGTTGTTAGGACTACAGATGTATGCTACCACCCCTGGCTTTTTACCTTTTTTTTTTTTTTACTCCTCCTTAGGTAATGTTTTCATATTTCCCCTTAGCAAGAACACTGATCTGGGTTATGTATGTGACAGAACACCCTTCATCTTCAGAGTGACTTCCATTCTCTCTCCTTTTTATATATTTATAAGTGTGTGTTTGTGTCTGTCTGTCTGTCTGTCTCCAAAGGCTAGAGGAGTTGGATCTCCCTGTGGTGGGTTCTAGGCAGTTGTGAGCTGTCAACATTGGTGCTGGGAGTTGAATTCTGGTTCTGTGCAAGTGCATATCCTCAACCCTGGAGCTGTCTCTGTAGCCCCTTTCCTTTGTTTTATTTTTAGTTGCCACTTTCTTTTAACTTTATGCATCAAGTATATGAGACTCCAAACTTCCTTTTTGCTCAGAACATATCCCTGTATTCCACTTTCTCTTTGGTTCTTGGGAACAATTGCTATAGTCACTAGGTTAGTGCCATTTTGCCTTTTGATTAGGAATTTGGTTCTAGACAAAGATCAAATGACCAGGTGACATTCTCATTTCTAGTGTCTCCCGAGGAATGCTGTACCTGGAGTCAAAAATCAAGGTTCCTGGAACTGAAGACAAAATTCTTTGTGTGGAGTCAATTTGTACTCTTCTGCGTTCCCATTCCAGTTCTAGGAGGAGGTCATGCCATGTACATTTGTGATTCTGCCTTCCATAGGCTCTGTGTTAGAAGAAAGGTTAACATTGTTCTGACATGTAATATGTGGGTGGTTGTTGCATCTGTTTTTGAGAGGGAGTTTTGCTGTGTAGCTCAGAATAGCCTCAAGTTCACTGTCCTCTTCCTGCCTGCTGGCCTGCATGCCTACACCACCCCATCCATTTGGATTTTTTTTGCTGGGTGGTGGGGGTACAGGGTTTTTGTTTGTTTGTTTGTTTTTTTGGAATTGGGGAACAGTCTCATAAAGCTGAGGCTGTCCTGGAACTCACTGTTTAGACCAGGCTAGCTTTGAACTTGAACTCCTCCAGCCTTAGCCTCCTAAATGCTGGTATTATAGTTGCATGCAAACCTTTACCTGACTCAGTGGTTGCATCCGTGTGGTACATGTATAGACTTTTTACCATTATTTCCTTCACAATATAGTATGGCAACCACATACCATGTATGTTGTTGTATTATGATTTTTTTTTTTTTTTATTTTGTTTTGTTTCGTTTTGTGTTTTAGTTAGGGTCTCATGTTGCCTGGCCTTGCCTTTAACTTACTATTTAGGGATTAAACCCCATCCTACCCCCATCCCCAGAGACAGAATTTCTCTGTATAGCCCTGGCTGCCCTGGAACTCACTCTATAGACCAGGCTGCCCTCTAACTCAGATTCACGTGTCTCTGCCTTCTGAGTTCTAGGGTTAAAGGCATGCAACACCTTCGTCTAGCTCAGGGATACTTCATAGGTGCTGAGATTTCTTGTTCTAGGACCTGGCTGTGTTGTGCCAGGAATTGAACTGGGGGCTTCATACATGCTAGGCAAGTACTCTGCCAACTGAAAAACATTCTCAAAACTTAGATATCTATTTTGAGTAATTGGTGATATCATATCATGATGTATATAAGTAATACACAGATACAATATGGTTTTTACATATGGGATTTAAACAGCTGCATATTTTAGGGTCTCCAGGGCACCTGGGACCCCAGGGAACATCTGTGTACTAGAATACAGAATCTTGGGCTGGAGAGATGGTTCAGGGTTAAAGACCTCTCTTGGTTCTGCAGAATAGAACTGGGATTCCTAGAACCCACATAAATACTGGGTGGGCGTGGCAACTGCTCTGTAATTTTAGCACTTTGGGAGGCAGAGATAAAGGATCTGTTGAGTAAGCTGGCTAGCTAGACTAGCTGAATCTTCAAGCTCTCAATAAGATGGAGATCAATTAGGGAAGACTCTTGACAAATCAAGTTCAGACCTCCTCATGAATGACAGACACACTTGTATCTAACATGTGCCTGTTATGGCAGTCACTGCTTGTTAGCTTGACTACACCTGGAATTGACTAATACCCAATATTTTGGCTATACTTGTGAGGATTTTTTTTTTTCTTAATTAAATCACTTGAAGTACAAAGGCCCAGCTAGCTCCCTGGGATCCCTGAGTGGAATCTACAAAAGGTGATAAGGACATTTTAAAGCTGTCTGCCCCCTTCAGGTCCCTCTGGCAGTTGATCTTGGCAAAGGAAATTTCTGGCTGTTACCCATGGAGTAATTCCAGCCCCCAGTGTGTGTCAGGACTTTTTATCAAAAGTTCCAGGAGCTGGGTGACTGTGGATACTACTTCAGGGAGGGGAAGGGCTAGTTTGAGTGGAAGGAGGAATTCCAATATGCACTGCAAACAACTCAAGCATGTCCCCTTGTGTAAGGGGTGAAGCCAGGCCTTGTTTGCCTGGTGAGTACTCTGCACCACTGAGTGCATCCTGCCAGTGGTCGGGGTTCCGGCAGGTCACACATACCCTGATACCTTGTATTCTCTCAGACAAGGCAGTCCAGTGTGTGTGTGTGTTGGGGGGGGGGGGGGGGAGGGCGGGGGGGGGGGAAGGAGGGAGGGAAAGAGAAGACAAGAGAGATGGGGGTGGGCATACAGGCAGTCTCACTGTTGCCCAGGCTGACCTGGAATTCTTTAGCCTTTCGAGTGTTGGGGTTACAAGTGTGCACCCCACACCCATAGTAACTTTATACAGGTGTTCTTGTCACTAGTCTTGTCTTTTTATACCTTTGGTTGTCCAGACAGATGGTTGGTGGCTCCTCATGAGTACAGGTGTCCTGGCGAACAGCAAACATGCTATTTGTGGCTCTGTGCTGAGATTTTTTTAACTATACATTTTATTCATTCATCTTTTGCTTTTTAAAAACATATGTGTGTATGGTATATGTGTGTGTATGAGGTATGTGAGTGTGTGTATATGAATGGAATCAGGGCAACCTCAGGTGTGGGTCCTTGCCTTCTGCCTTGTTTTGTCTGCCAGACTTTCTGACATTTCTGGGCTGCTGCTCTCTCTACCACCCACCTCCCTGTAGACACCTTGGGCACTGACATTCATCTCATTGCTGCTTCTGGGTTTTGCATTTCTGGGGATTTGAACCGAGGTCTTCATGCTTGCAAGGCAAATGCTTTGCCTACTCCTCAGACCTCTAGGATGAGTTTCCAGGAATTCATATCTTCAGAGTTTCTACAGAACTTCATCTCTTCGCTCTCCTTTTGGTGCTAGTATGTCATGCAGACTCATTTGTGAAGTAGGTCTTGTCCTGAGTTCTTTATGCAACTGAAACAAGTGTTGAAATAATCTGTCACAAGCTCTTGCCACAAGTTCTTGAAGTTTACTTGTGCTCACAGAACTTAGGATCTTAATTTTTTTTCCTTCCTTATTTTGGGAAGATTGGGTCTTATGTAGTCCAGGCCATCTTTGAACTCTGAGGATGACCAACCCTCTTGCCTCTACCTTCATAGTGTTGCAACAGGCATACGCTCCTGCTCCGGGTTTTATTTAGTGCTGGGGACAGGGCACAGGGTGTTATGTATGCTAGCCAAGCATGCTACTCATTCATCAGCACATCCAGTGTCTTCCTTTTGCCACAGGGTCTTGGTGTAGTTGTCAGACTGACACTGATGTCTGTGCGTCCGCCTCCTGCGTGCTGGGATTACAGGTGTAGACCACTGCCACACCCAGCTTGACTGCAGTGTTTTCTCTGCTGTTATTCCATGGCAGGTTGGTGTTGCGTGCCCAAACATATTGCTGGATGGGCCAGGTGACTCATTAATTTTAGGAAATTCCAGCCATTTGACACGTTGATATGTTGTAGTTGTTCAGTCTATCGTACGCCAGGGCCAAGACGCTCCTCCTTTTAAGAACAGCTTCATCTAGAAAGTGTCACAGGCTTGGTCCTTGGTCCTTGACACTGAGTTTCCTCAGGGCCCGTGTCTGAAACTGTTAGCAGTGTGCTGCTTTTCCTGGTCTGCAAGGTCATTTAAGCTAAGTGCTAGAGAAGCTTATACTACAGCCCAAGCTTTTGTGGAACACATTCTTGGTCTCAGTTCTTAAAAGTGACTATAGACTGGCTTAAAAAGAAAATTCTGTCGTTTGTGGTTGTTTGGATGAACATGGTGGGTGCTCTGGGTATTTCCATGATGGTGGTTGCAGAAAGGATTAGATTTAATAAATGATTTGATCCATTGATGGGTTCAAAGTTTTTATAAAGGATTGCATAGTTTATTTGTATAAACTATGATGGGGCCTGACGGGAGGAAGGCCACTGTGCATGTTCTTAGGGGCTGTGTCTTGTCTTAGCTTCTTGTTACTGTGCTCCTCTGCTTCCTGCCTGTCAGTTTTGAAGAGCCTTGTCTGTCAGAGGCTCCTGCTACAGTGGTGTTCTGCCCAAGCACATGCACCAAGCACCTCTGATCCCTCGGAAACTGAGCAAGTAAAAATCTTTCTTCAAAAGTTATTATTAACTTATGTCAGGCATGGTGGTCTTTAATCCAAGTACTTGGGGCTGGGAGACAGAGGCAGGAAGATCTATGAGTTTGAAGCCAACATGGTTCACATAGTGAGTACCAGGTCTGCCAGGGCTACATAGTGAGACCCTATCTCAGACTCCACCCTCCCAAAGGGGTGTGGGTGAGACAGAGAGAGAGACAGACAGACAGAGAGAGAGAGAGAGAGAGAGAGAGAGAGAGAGAGACTGAGACTGTGTGTCTGTTTGTGTGTACATGTCACTCTCTGATATGTGTGTGTGAGTGAGTACATGCATGCCACTTTGAGTTTTCTCTTTCCACTGTAGGTTCAGGAATTAACACAGGCTGTCAGTCTTAACCCACTGAGCCATATTGCTAGCCCAGTAATTCCTTCTTTTAATTTGCTGCTAGGTAGCTTATACCTGGGAAAAGTGATAGAAGGGTTTACTCAGAATACAAAAACTAATTTTTTATGAGGCAAGGTCTTACGTATCCCAGGCTCACCTGGAACTCATTAGCCAAGGATGGCTTCATTCGTCACCTTCCACGTGCTAGATTTACAGGTCTGGCTAATGTTCTGGGGATGTAACCAAGGCTTCATGTGTGGTAGGAAAGCATGCTGTCAGCTGAGCTACATCCTCAGACTGTTATTATTATTTTTTTAAGATTTATTTTTACTTATTGTGTGTGTGTGTGTGTTTTGTGTATACATAGGTCAAAGCATCTCCTTTCATTTCCCTCTGGCCTCAGCGTGCACACCTGCATTTACATACAGCCACATAGACAGTCTCATGCCACACCACCCTCCACTGGCTGTCTTACTTCTTAGTTGGTTGTGGTAAGTGTGTTCAGTGGGTGTACTGTATAACGTGCTGTGTCGAGACTTGTATTTCCAGCATGCAGTTCTGCTGTGTGAGGTATTGGTTCTTGTGTTGTACGGTAGCTGGTCTGTGGGTTTTGTACTACTTGTGAGTCGAGTCACAGCAGCAAGTGCTTTTGAACATTCATTAGAGACGTGAGCTCCCTGCTTGCAGCCATCTCCCTGGAAGGAGGATTTTCAAGTAGGTTGAAAGTTGTCTCCTGAACAGCCAGTGGGCATAATGCTTCCCTAGTTAGGGAAGCTTAGGACATGGTGCCAGCTTAAGAGTGTGCTTTTATTTGAGTCCAGAGAGAGCCCTCCACCTCACCTGTCACACTCTTCACTAAATGCATTGCGGGTGTCTTTTTAACTAAAATTTTTAAAATTTAAAAATTTTTTTGTGTGAGTGTTTTGCTTACCTGTATGTCTGTGCACCATGTGCATGCAGTGATCTCAGAGTCCAGATGAGAGTGTCACATTTCTGGATTTGGAATTATAGATGGCTGTGAGATGCCATGGGGTACTAGGCATCAAACCTGGAACCTTCTGAAGAGTAGAAAATACTGTTAACCTCTAAGCTGTCTCTTGCCCCTGCATTGAATAGTTTATTGTATTTTTTTTAATGGTGCTGAACGTGGAGTCCTCTGCCTCAGGAATATTAGGCAAGTGTTCTGTCAGTAAGCTCTACCTCTAAGCCTAGTCTGTTCTTGTTTGACAGGGTCTCACTATTTCGCTCCTGCTGGCCTCAGAGTCAGTCTTTGTTCCTTAGTCTCCTTGCACAACTTGTATTTGTAATCTTTTTAAAAAAATACATGATGTCTCTTGTAGCCCGGACTGGTTTTGAACTCAATGTGTAGCAGAGATTGGCCTTGGATGTCTAATCCTCCTTCCTCTACGTCCTCTGAGAGCTGGGATTAGAGATTGATGCTACCATACCTGATTTATGTGGTGCTGGAAGTATAATCCAGGGTTTTGTGCATTCTTTGCAAGCAGTACTAACTGTAGTACAAACCTAGCCACTTGCATTTTAAATTAAAAAAGCAAAACCTTTTATTTACTTTATGTGTACAGGTATTTTGACTCTTTGTCTGTGCACCATAATCATCATGCCAGTGGAAGCCAGAAGAGGTCATTTGATCCTCTAATCCTGGTGTTACAGAGTCAGTAGTTATCCACTGTGTGGAAGAGCGGCAAATGCTCTCTCTTAACAACTGAGCTATCTCTCCAACCCTTGTATTGTAATATTGCAAATATAAACATATTTCCTAAATGCCGCAGTATCATTCAGCCGAGTCAGCCATGTACACTAGTGTGATAAGGATTGTGACCCATTGATACCAGTTAAATCCCTCCACGACTCTTGCATATGTATTCCACCCAGAGTCCTGTGTTTGTCAGTGACAGAAACCTGAGAGAAAGATGCAAGGGTACTACTTTCCATGAAAGATGAATTTAGGCCCATTTTTCACAAGTTTCAGTCTGTGATATGTCTGTGCCCGATGGCTTTAGGCTTTAGGTGATGACAAGCATCAAGATGCAGAAGCATGTGGTGATGGAAGTGGTGTGCCTCTTGTCAGTTAGAGCAGAAAAACCCACCAAAGGGGCAAGGGGCAAGACAAACCTTCAAAGGCAGTCCCCAGTGACCCGTTTTCTCCAACTGGGATGGTTTATACTGATTTTCCACTTGATAGTATCTAGACTTGTCTAGGAAAGGAGCCTCTGGACATAGCTGGGAGAGATCTAGATTAAGTTGATTTAGGTGGGTGGCACCCCAAGTCTACTTAGCATATTTGTATGGATTGGGTATTGGACTGAGATGAAGGAGCAGCATTATTCATTGCCTTTTCCTGACTCTGCAGTGTGACTCTGCTTCAGGCTCCTACCATCATGACTTCACCAAGGTAGACTACCTTAGAAGTGTGAACCAAAGTAAACTCTTAAGTTACTTTGGTCAGGTTATTCTATCACAGCAACAGAAACATTAAGATATCTGTCATGTTATGAATGCATCTGATTGAATCATTGATGAGGTCACTTTCTGAGCTTGCTCTTTTTCAGTAAAATACTGTTTATGAGACTAAACCAGAGAACAAAGTCTCTGCTGGACTCTCAAAAGAGAGTTGACTTCCTTTGTCAATACAGTTAATGTAAATCTCTTTACTTTAGCCTTAGGCAGACTCTTCAGACTAGGGCAAAAAGCCCCCACAGTCTTCACTAAAATACGAAAACAGTCTTTAGGTCACATATTGAAATTCTTCTCCACTGAAACCTCTTGGGCTAGGTCTGCACAGTTCAAATCACTCTTAGCAACATAGTCTTCTATATTCATACTACGATGGCCCATTAAACCCCACTTAAAGCATTCCACTGCTTTCCAAATTCAAAGTCCCCAAATCCAGATTCTTCCAAATGGAAGCATGGTCAGACTTATCACAGCAATACCCTAGTCCCTAGTACCAACTTCTGTCTTAGGGTTTTACTGCTATGAACAGATACCATGACCAAGGCAACTCTTAGAAGGACAGCATTTAATTGGGTTGGCTTACAGGTTCAGAGGTTCAGTCCATTATCATCAAGGTGGGAACATGGCAGTGTCCAGACAGGCTTGGTGCAGGAGGAACTGAGAGTTCTACATCTTCATCTGAAGGCTGCTAGTGGAAGACTGGCTTTCTGGCAGCTAAGACTAGAGTATTAAAGCCCATGCCCACAGTGACATACCTATTTCAACAAGGACACACCTCCTAATAGTGCCACTCGCTGAGCCAAGCATATACAAAGCATCACAGCTACTGACCTGCCAGTCTAGTCTAAATAGGAATCCCCAAGTTCAGTAAAAGATACTGTCTCAAAAAATAAGAGCCATAGAGGAAGATACCAAAAATCTACCAAACATGCCTGCACAGGTGAGTACAACCACATACACAAGTAAATAAAAGTCCATTTATTTACTCTGCATATGTGTAATTAGGTATGCTCATACCGTCTACATTGAGGCCAGAGAACAGTTTAGAAATCTGGGAGTGAAACTCAGGTTAGACTTGATGACAACCACAGAACACGTCATTGGAAAGCTGAGACTGGTGGATTGTAACGTTGAGACCAGTTTGGGCTATGAGGTAAGACAATGTGTCAAGTTCTATCTCCACATAGGCTGAAAAGGAAATAACTGCTGTTGGTCCGCAGCAAAAGCAACATTTGTTGGGCCTTTCAAGGCAGGTGCCATAGTTGGCACTATACTGCAGTCACCCACACATAACAATGTGAGTCATGTGATTTTACTGCATATTTTTCCCACTTAAGGAACATTGCTATTTCCTGTATTTGAGAGGCCCCAGTATGGATTAGCAAGAGACCAGAAGGACTAGATTCTGGGGATAATTTTAGTGGGCCCTGTCTGTCTTTGGAGTCTAAATGTGATTGTTAGGACATTAGTTAGCCCAGCATTTGGGCTTCATCAGCTATAGAGAGAGCTGCGTAGGGATTTTGTGTGGGTGAGTTTGGTTGGTGGATAGTGAGCTACGGGACTTCCAGAGTTCATTGAGATGCTACTACTTGTAGATCACTTGTTAGGCTGGCGTTCTACTGGATTTATGAAATCTTAGCATTATTTGTGAGGAGAGAGCATATGCCACAATGTTGTGTGGAAGTCAGAGGCCAGTGTTTAGGAGTCACTTCTCTCAGTCTACCACATGGGACCCGGGGATAGGTAGGACTCAAGTCATCAGGCTTAGCAATAAGAACCTTTGCCTGCCCAGCCGCCTCACTGGCTTATTTATGTGTGATGTCGGGGAGGATCGTGAGGCGGGTAAGCTAAGTCCTGGGAATTGAACCTAGGTTTGGCTTGCTTGCTAGGCAAGTGCTCTAACACTGAGCTACTGTCCTGAGCCCCTTTTGACTTTTTGAGACAGGAGCCTACTAATTTGCCCAGGTTGGCCTTGAAGTCATTTTGTAGCCTGAACTGGCTTCTTTTTGCTTCAGCCTCCCCAGTAGCTGGGATTACAGGTCTGCTGTTTTTAAAAGACAATATTGTTATTTAGCTGCTTCTAAGTCTTTTTGCTTTTGTCTTAAAAGTGTGGAGATTACAAAGCCTCCCCCATTATACCTGGCTTTCATGGTTTTCCTTCTTTCTCTCTGTCTCTGTCTGTCTCTGTCTGTCTCTGTCTGTCTCTGTCTGTCTGTCTGTCTCTCTCTCTCTCTCTCTCTCTCTCTCTCTCTCTCTCTCTCTCTCTCAAAGAGCCAGTCTTTATTTACTGCAAGATAACAATAAAATAAAAAAAAAGGAAATTTATTGAAGAAATGAAAACAAACTTGAGGAGGAAATTAGCCTCTCTGGCTGGGCACTTGCTTTAGTGGCTGTTGGGCACTTGCTTATTGTACTCAGGAGTCCTAGGTTCTGTCCCCAGCATCACAAAAAGAAGGACTTTGGTACATGCTAATTCTTAGAAGGTAGAGCCAACCAAGGCTTCCTGTTTGAAGGGGTGGGGTGGATAAAGAAAAGAAAAAGACAAAATTGATACCTTTTTTTTTTTTTTTTTTTGAACACCTAATACTCTTTATTTAAAAAGGTAATCCATACCAAAGAGCCCGGCAGATTCTGATCTGTCCATGATCCTGCACCAGTATGAAGAAGAAAGAGCATTTATGTATAATTCTAGTGTTGCCAATCAAGATCCTAGACCCTAGTACTTGAAATGTGCTCTGAGTTTGTGTGTGTGTGTGTGTGTGTGTGTGTGTGAGAGAGAGAGAGAGAGAGAGAGAGAGAGAGAGTATTCACAGAGGTGAATGTTGGATGTCATCTGTAATCACGCTTTACAGTATCATTTTTTTTAAGTTTTAGTTTTATTAACTATTTACCTATTTAGTTTTATTAATTATTTACCTTGTTTTTGTCTGTCATGTGTGGGTACACTGCGAGGCCAGAAGAGGCCATTAGATTCCCTGGAGCTGGAGCTAACAGGTGGTATGAGTTGATGTGGATGCTGGGAATTGAACTCAGGTCTTCTGCAAGAGCAGCAAGTGCTTTTAATTGCTCAGCTATCTGTTTCCTATCCATCCTTATTTTTGAGCTAGGATCTCTTGCTGAATCCAGAACTCTCTAATTTGATGAGAATGCCCAGTGAGCCTCCCCAGCACTGTTCAGATTTTCATGTGGTTCTTGTGCTTGCATGACAAGCACTTTACTGACTGAACTGTCTCCCCAGTGGGGTTTTTTTTTTTTTTTTAAATTTATTCCCTCCTTTCTTTCTTTCTTTCTTTCTTTCTTTCTTTCTTTCTCTCTCTCTTTCTTTCTTTCTTAGGTTTTAAAGAAAATTTAAAATAGTTTATTATTATTATCATCATTATCATTGTTATTATGTTTTATATGAATGGGTTTTTGCCTGCATGTATGTGTACCACTTTTATATCTGGTGTCCTCAGGGGGTGTTGCATCCTCTGGAACTGGAGAGTTACAAATAATATGAACTGCCATATGGATGCTCTGAATTGAACCCAAGTCCTCTGGAAGAGCAGCCAGTGCCCTTAAGACACCTAGCCATCTCTCCTGCCCTCAGTTCCTCTTTTTTAAAAAAAATAAAATACCTGTCAATTCTTGTTCTAACTTCTGGGTCAAAGATGATTATAGCCAGTGCTAGTTCTCTTTTTTTGTGTTGCCATCTTGTCCCAAACCAGTTTTCAGTTTGCGCTTCCTGTGTGTGCATATGCAGGTCTCTCTCCTTGTCCGCTTGATTTTTCTTGTAGTACTTATGAAGTAATATATCAGCTCTTTTTTTGTTATGATTATATTTCCCCATAGGACTTCTAGATCTTTACAGAACAGGATATTTTCTGTCCTTCCCTGATCTGCTCATGCCTACCACAGGAATAGGACTTCCTAATAATTTGCTGAAAGAATTAAAGAATAAGCCAGACCTGAAATAAACCAGTACCTCCAGTACCTCCAGTAAATGAAATAGAAGAGGTAAGATTATATGTAATAATGTTTTTATTTTAACCCATATATTGAAAATACCATTTTAATACATAATAAAAAATTTCAGATGCATACTTCCTTTCCAGACATGTTTGACTTATGTTTATAATAAATGAGATGAGTAGTTCTGAAAGATTCAGAACCTGGGGGTGTAAATTAGTGGTAGAGTGTATGTTTAGCTTGAGGCCTTGGGTACAGGCCAGTCACACACACAGGGCGGGGGATTTAGCCTCATGGTATAGTTCTTGGCTCATATACCCAAAGCCCTGAAGTCTATCCTCAGTGCCACATAAATCAGGCATGGGGGAACACATCTGGAATCCTAGTAGTTGTGAGATAGAAGCAGAAGGATCAGAGGTTCAAAGTCATCCTCAGCCACATGGTGAGTTCAAGGCTAGCCCTTGTATCACAGTATAAGATTCTGTCCTTAAAAGGAGAAAGAGGGAAAAGAAAATAAGTAGATTCAGTAGATAAGCTATTTCAAACTTGTTTTTTGTTTCGTTTTCTTTTTTTGTTTTTAAAGAAAGGTTGTCTTTATGTAGTTGAGGCTCTGATTTACAGTCTTCCTGCGTTGGCCTCTTAAGTGCTAGTATCGTCAATCTGTACCATCAGGCCCTGTGCCAGACATACTTCAGGGTTGTCAGAAAATAGTCATGTTGATTTTTAAAAATATTTCAATTTTAGTTTTTAAAAATTAAGTCATAATATGTACCTATGAAGTAGTCATTTACATATGAACTAGTGACTCCTGAATTGTGCTGTGGTGGGTCCATATCTTCTCGTCATGCTAGGGAGCAGTAGCAGTCATACAAAATCAAGCCTTTTGGACAAACTCAGCTTCATCAGTTCTCAGTTCATTTCCAAATTGGGTAATACTAGACTGATTACTAGTGCTGCCTGAATGTGGGTGTTTCAGTGTGGGCAACCGTCTCTACTGTGTAGGGTGGTTACGGTAGCACCTGAGCTTATGTAGGTAAAGGTCCTAGCACAACTTCTGACAAAAGCAGTAAAGGCCAATTAGTATTTGTACGGCTACTGTTAGTGAGTAGATGTTTGCTGGTGGGTTTCACATATATTATCTGCAGAAGAGTGAGCACTACTGTGTGATGTTTGATGACTGACGTTCGATGTTGTTGATTAATGATTGATGTGAACAGGACTCCATATAACCCTGTATTAAGAGGAATGGAGATTGCCTCTGTCCACTTAGATTCATAAGCTGTCCCGAAGTGATCTTGGCATCAGGGAAGGGAGTGTTCAGGCACATTTCACCATCAGCATCACGGGATGGCAGCCATTGATTTGTCCCATGGTAAGTCCTTGTTGAAGCTCTGTTTCAGACTGTTTTAGGTCTCTCCTGCACAGCAAAGTCCAGTGGGTAGGACTTTAGTACTTTTGTGTGTTCATTTACAAAGAGCTGAAGTGGGCTGTTTAATAGGTTTGTGGTTTAGGCTCCAGTGTGTATGCTTGCAGGACAGATGTTGTATAATTGTCATGAGTTCTGTCACCAGGGGCAATATAGAGTCATATGTTTCTTTTTACACTTTATTTTACTTTATTTGTTATTGTGTGTATGCATTTGTACGAGTGTGGGTAAATGTAGAAGTCAGAGGACTTTTGGGGGGGGGGGGGTCAGTTCTCTCCTGCCATGTGAGATCCTGGGGTCAAACTCTAGGCCTCAAGTGTGAGCACTTGCATTAACCAGATGTGCCATCTCACCAGCCCCAGAGTCAATGTTTTTTATATCTTAAGTTCCTTTATCTATAAAGTGAGAACACTCTTTCTCAGTTGGCAGCACAGTTCCTAGCTTGCCCTCTGGCTCCAGGGGAGGCGTAAGTGCTGTGGCATTTCTTGGTAGGAAGATGTATTTATGTGATTCGATGAGTGTACAGATGGCAGGAGAATGTCAGACTGTCGTGAAGTGACTTCATGGCATGTGGATGTGGGGATTAAGGCAGCTCTGGGATTTTATGCTTTCTTTCCTATCAGGCCTTCTTTCAAGAGAGCCTATCTACGTCTACGAAGCAAACATACAAGTAGAAGGGACGGTGACTGACAACCAGGCAAATTGTTACCAGGTAAAGAGAGAGGATATCATTCTACCAAATACAGCTTTTTCATCTGTGATCTAGAAGCATTTCCTTCTAGAGTCTAGAGTTTAGACAGACTCAGTTTCTAGGGCTTCTTAAAGGAAGTGCATTCTCACTATCGGGTGGAGAGTTGAATTTCTCTGAAGAACAGCCTTGCAAATCCTTCTAGCATTTCTGTTACTGCTTATTAACATGTTTGCTTGGCTGGGGATTGAGCCAAGGCCTTTTTATCTGTGCTCTGCACATGCTTTACTACTGAGCTCTATCCTCGACTTCAATAACTAATCTTTGTTTTAGATAGAGTCTGGCTATATAGCCTAACCTTGAACTTGCTGTATAGCCCTGCCTGGTCTCAGCCTCCCTCTCCAATGTTGGGGATTACAGACATGGGCCCCCATTAACTAATCTTGAGCTTAATAACTGCATGTCTTTTGTTGAGTGCTCTTACAGATGGTAAGGCAGGTGAGAGCACCCTTTTCTCAGCAGATCTATTTATCTGCTATCTGCAGTTTGCTTAGGAATATGCTGCAGTGAGGCGGTAAGAGCAGAAGAGCTTCTAGCCTGGCTGCTGCTGCTGGAAAGCATGCTTATAAAGTGAAGTCATGCAACAGCAGGTCAGCAGAGAGTCAGTACAGAGAAAAGAGTTCCTGGGGCCACTGAGCCTGCAGCTGCTTGAGGCTGATCTGAGAACCATGTGTGGGATTAGGTCCACCTTCCCAATGTTTCATTGAGGACCAGGAAGACTGTTGTTTGGCTCAAATCAACATGTGTGTAATGGTTTAGGATTCAGTGACCTTCGATGATGTGGCTGTGGAGTTCACCCCAGATGAGTGGACTTTACTGGACCTGACTCAGAAGAATCTCTATCGAGAGGTTATGCTGGAGAACTATGAGAACTTGACTTCAGTGGGTAAGGCTGCCGGTGTCCCTCGTTACCTTTATGGGACACATACATGTTACATGCATGTCTCTTAATGTGTTAGAGACTGATCATGTTAATTATGAATTTAGTGGAATGACAGATCAAATCAATTTTTACATAAAACTTTTGTGTTGGGGTGGAGGTCAAAGGGCTCACACCTTTAATCCCAGCACTTGAGAGGCAGAAGCAGAGGCAGGTGGACCTCTTGGGTTTATGGCCAGCTTGTCTATAATCTAGGGCTGTATAATGAAATCAAACTAAAAAATAGCTTTCCTAATTCATGTGTGTGTTTCTATGCATGCATGCACATGCAGAAACTATAGAAGGGCATTAGGTGTTTTCTTCTATCACTACCTCTCCCTTTGAGGCAGGCTTTCTCCCTGAACTTACAGCTCTTGTGTCTTTCAGACACTAAGCCCCAACCATCCTACTTGAATTTCCCACAGCACTGTAGTTACAGGCACATTCTAGACCATGCTCAGCTTGTTATGTGGGTCGTTGAGATCCTGCCTTAGGGCCTCATGATTGTGCAGCAGACACTCTTAGCAAGCAAGCCATCTTCCCAGCTCCGACAAATAACATTCCTGGCATAATACATAATAATTTACAGTTGTAAATCTTTTTTAGTTTTTCCTTTTTTCTTCTTTCCTCTCTCCCTTTCTTTAAAAAAATTCTTTTTATTTTTTGAGATTAAAATACAATTAGACCATTTTGCCATTCCCTATCCTCCCCCTATACCTCTTCCTGGGTCCCCTTCCTCCAGTATACTTCTTACTCTCTTTCAAATTCATGGTCTCATTTCATTAATTGTGTGTCTGTATTCCTAAATACATAAATGCACTCTGCATAGTCCACATAGTTTTACTTGTGTATATGCTGTCCCCTCTCCCAGCATCCCTTAGTTGTCTGTAGTTCTTTGTGTAGGGTTGAGGCCTGTGAGCATCCCCTTCCCACATCAGCATGTCATTAGTGCCCTCCTTGCCTAGCTTCTGCTTAAGCAGTCATGTTGCTGAGACTTTTATGTAGCTTCTGACATTACAAAGAGACACAATCTCACAGCAAACTCCTTGATCCTCTGGTGTTTATAATCTTTATACTTCCTCTTCTAAAATGTTTTCTGAACCTTAGGTGTGGGAGTTGTACTGTACATGTATCCATTGGGACCAGGCTCTACAACTTTGCATTTGATTCATTGTGATTTTCTGTAATAGTTTCTGTCTGTTAAAAGGAGGTGTTTCTTTGATGAGGGATGAAGACTCCACTCATCTGTGGGTGTAAAGACACATGTTCAGAATGTAGATGGATTGTGCTGGTTTAGTAAGGTGAGCACTGTAGCTTCTCCAAGATCTCCAGCACTAGGTCTAACTTCTCTCTGGTCAAGTGGCTCTTAAGGCCAATTAGAGAGCTGTTGGTTATATGTGTCAATTTTGTATCCTATGGTTATTATGCCATGTTGGTTGTTGTGGTTCAGAGATGCTTGGCTAGACACTTGTTTGCTTCCCTGTTTTGGAAGCTTGTATGGCACCTTCTGGTACCATGCAAGCTAGTCCTCAGGGAGGAAATATTCAGGTCGGCTCTAACTCAGAGGCCTATGGGCCTGTGCCGGATGTGAATGGTGTCTTCACCAATACGAACATAGCCTTCTACCTCTGTGGGACACCCAAGGGTAGTAGCAAAAGTGTGTACTATTTTTGGAATATAACATTTTCAGACATCCTCACTGTTGTTCTGCCCTCCTCCCTCCTTGTGTATTTCCTCCCTCCCTCCCCCCACCCCCCCCCCCCCCCCTGTTTCCCACCTCAGATCACTTACACTCTCTTACACTCCTCTATTACTGCCCCACTCTCCTGACTCTGGCAGTGGTCCTTTCTACGTTCCTGCCTTCTGCAGTTTCTCCAGGTTGTATACTCACATCCGAATGAAGATTGGAGCTAGGAGCCTCAGATAAGAGACAACATGTGTCTCTCTGGGTCTTGTACCTCACTCACTGTGATCCATCCATTTACCTGCAAACTTGATGATTTCGCTTTTGTCTTCACAGCTGACTAGTATTACATAAGTTACGTGTACCACATTTTCACTATGCGTTTGTTGGTTGAAGGACGTTTAGGGTTGTTTCCAGTTCCCAGCTATTGTGCTATAGAGCAGTAGTGGACATGGTTGAGCAGGTATCTGTGGAGTAGGATTTCAAGTCCTTTAGGCATGTGGCAAGGAGTGGTATAGCTGGGTCATATGGGAGATTTATTTTAGCTTTTTGAGAGTTTTCCACACTGATTTCCATAGTGGCTGCACTCATTTGCAATTCTATCAACAGTGACTGAGGGTTCCCTTTCCCCTCATCTCCTTCAGCATTTGTTATTGGTTGTTTTGTAGATCTGTATCATTTTGCGTGGGATAAGATGAAATCTCAAGGTTGTTTGATTTGCATTTTCCTCAGTGCAAAAAATGCTAAGCAGTTAAAGAATTTTTTTTCCTATGCATTTTGATTACATTTTCCCCAGCCCTAGTTCCTTCCAAATCCTCCCCAGTGATGGACATTAAAAACATTCCTCAGCCATTTTTTTCTTTGGAGAACTCTGAAATTTTTGTTTCTTTTCATTTTTTTCTTCTTTATTATTTTTTAAAGATGCTCTATTTACATAGCTCAGGCAAGTCTTGAACTGAAACTCATAAAGATCTGCCTGCCTCTGCCTCCCAAGTGTTGGGATTAGATGTATGTGTCACCACACTGTCTTCCTCTCCCCTTCTCCCATTTCTGTTTCACTTTTCCTTCCTCTTCTACACTTCCCCCTTCCCTTGCTCTTTCCTTTACCCTCATTGTGGCCTTCTATTTGGAAACAGAATCTTTTGTGTGTAGTCCAGGCTAGCCTCAAACTTGGAATTCCCTTGTCCTCATCTTCCCAAGTTAAGGGATTTCGAGTTTCTTACATCACTGTGCCCAACCTAGTAGACTTGCTTTTGTCAAGAGTGCATGCCTGTTGTACTGTGCTGTGCATTCAGTGTTGGATACGAAACCCCAGGGCGGTGCCCATGCTAGGAGAATGTTCTACCCTTGAGGTACAGCCCTTCTGGGAAGTGTACATTAACTTCCATTTGGCTTTCAGGAAGTAGAACAAAGCAGTCCTTTTAGGACACGGGAATGTTATCTTTTCTATGGTGCTAGAGATTGTACTGAGAGTCTTACATGTTAAGCTACATCCCTCCCTCCCTCCCTTCCCCATATTTGAATTTTAACTCATTTTGAAAGAATTACCTTGCTTTTACTTGAACTATGATTTCCTTGGCCATAGGACAGTTTGTCATGTCTTGTTCGAGCCTCTTCCACTCATTCATATTTCTGTATATGCAGGATGTCAGTTCTTCATTCCTAGTCTGACCCCCTGGTTAAAACAAGAAGAGTTCGAGGTGGCGGAAAACGCTGTCCCTCAACGTGAGTATTCATGGAGAAATCTGTTTTGACAAGCTTGGTATTGGTTTGCAACTGTAGATTTTCTTACAATGTACTGGCCTCTGAAATTGAATCCATTTTCTCCATGAGATAACTGGCATATCGCATACCTATGATCTTACAGACGATGCACTCCCTTTCCTAAACTTAGCATTTCAGTATTGTTTTTCCAGAGCTTTCTGACTTTTCCTGTTGCTATAACTATCACAGGGTCCGTTTGTATAATTCATTACATAAAACGGTAACTCTGCTTTCCTTTTTTTTTTTTTTTTTTTACAGTTTTTGTTGTTGTTGTTGTTTTTGGAGGTACTAGGGCTTGGGCCTGTAAGGCAACCAATCTACCTACTGAGCAGTCTTATTGCTAAATTTTTAACAAAACAAAATTCTTAAATCTCTTTGTACAGTTGTACTGCTATGCAGTACACATCACCGCACGTGTGGAGGTCAGAGAACAACCTCGGAGTCATAGTCTCTTTCCACTGTGTCACTGCCAAGGCTTGAGCTCAGGTTTGCAAGTTTGCTGACAAGGTGGCCTCTACCTTACATTTTTAGACCAGATCTCTCATGGAGATCTGGGGTTTACTAACTGGGTTAGGCTGGTTGAACAGTCTGACCCGCCTTTCCAGCACTGGGATTCTGAGTATGTGCCACCATGCTGGGCATTTTAAAGTGGGCTACAGGGTTCAAGCTCACGTCCTGATGATTTACCAACTAGCCATCTCCATGTGCTGCTTTTTCTTGTTTGTTGTTGTTTGCTTTTGCTTTTGTTTTATTTTTGTTAGTATAATTGAAACAGAATCTTAGAATTATGTAGCCCAGGCTACTCTTGAACTTAAAAAAGATTCTCTGCCTTAGCCTCTTATGTATTAAGATCATAGTTGTGTACCATTGTCTGCCTGTCTGTATTTTCTTACCTTTTTAGTTTTTAGCCTTAGCCATTAGTGGCTGAGGCAACTTTTCAGCATTCATTTATTTTCTTAGTGTGCTTAATTTGAAAAGAAGGACAAATGACCCTTATTCTAACTCCTGTACATACCATTCATTTTCTCAACTTCTTATGTTTCTTTTTAACTTAAGAATTGGAACTACAACCTACAATTGACGATTCAGAGCTTGAGAGTTATTTTAGGATGCAAAGTTCCAGTGCAACAGAAATGGTAAGATCAGCACGTACTTTCTATTTCCTACTCAGGAAGGGGGTGCTTTGTAGTAAACCATAAGAAAGAGAGGGATTTGAGATGAGTAGGACACACCTGAGAAGAATTGATGTTTCTGAAGAACTATCTGGAATATCATGAATTGGGAGAGTCCCCACATATGTCATAAAGATTTTGTCTCATAGTTCCCACAAATATGTATTTCCACATATGCAATTAGATGTGCAAGTTTTAAGCAGTTTTATGGAACCACTTTTTTTTTTTTAGTCATCGATTTTGGCAAAGGGATCTATCATTCAGTTTAGAAAAACTAGAGGTCAGGAAATTGCATGGAAAAGAAACTGTAAAGTTCATTATGAACATCAAACTGTTTCTGTCTTCAGGTGGGTGATTCATCCCTTCATGAACAATCAGGAAACCACAATGAAGGGGACCTATGTGACTCTAAGCCATGTGGAAATGTGTTGGGTGAACAATTATGCCTTAACACAGAGGTGAGCATGCAAAGTCAAGGTCAAGGATACAGTTCTGAGTGTAACTGGTATGGGAAAGACATTCTTTCTTTGCTCAAGGAAACCTCTACTGGACAAAACGTTTCTGAGCTTAACCAGTGTGGAAAACTCTTCAGTCTGACTCCAAACGTCATGTACCCAAACACTAGCACAAATGAGAAGCCCTTTGAATGCACAGACTGTGAGACAGCCTTTTTTAATCAGTCTTACTTTCAGCCAGATATGAGGCCTCACAATGGAGGAGAACCCTTTGACTGGAGTAAATATGGGAATGGTTTTATTCATCCTACAAGCCTTGCTATGCATCTTCCAATTCTCAATGCAAGAAACCCCTACAAATTTGAGGAATGTGGAAAAGACTTTCAGTATTTTGCATGCCTTAATAATCCCATGGGAATGTGCACTGGAGAAAAATTCTGTGACTGCAAGGAATGTTGGAAAGCCTTCACGGTTTCCTCACACCTAACTCAATATGTATCAATTCATACCGAAGAAAAATCCAAAGTATGTAAGATATGTGGGAAGTCCTTTGCTAATTATTCTCGACTTTCTGCACATGTAAAAACTCATAATGAAGAAAAGCCCTTTGTATGTAAGGAGTGTGGAAAGGCCTTTAAAAATATGTCATACCTTAATGATCACGTTAGAATTCACACTGGAATAAAATCATACAAATGTATGGAATGTGGGAAAGCCTTCCTTCGATGGTCAGGCCTTACTGAACACATAAGAGTTCACACTGGGGAAAAGCCTTACGAATGTAAGGAATGTGGAAAAACCTTTTCTAGATCTACTCAGCTTACTGAACACATAAGAACACACACTGGAATCAAACCTTATGAATGTAAGGAATGTGGGAAAGCCTTCACTCAGTACTCAGGCCTTGCCACACATGTACGAATTCATAGTGGAGAAAAGCCCTTTGCATGTAAGGAATGTGGGAAGGCCTTTACCAGGACCTCTGGCCTGATTCATCATGTGAGAACTCACACAGGAGAGAAGCCTTTTGAATGTGTTCATTGTGGGAAAACCTTCATTACTTCCTCCCATCGCACTAAACATCTGAAAATTCACAGTGGCGAAAAGCCCTTTGTGTGTAACATATGTGGGAAAGCATTTATATATTCCACATCCCTTAACATTCACATGCGAACCCATACTGGAGAGAAGCCCTATATCTGTAAGCAGTGTGGGAAAGCCTTTGCTGTTTACTCGAGACTAAGGAAACATAGCAGAGTTCACACTGAGGAGAAGCCCTATCAATGTGAGGGTATGGGTGTTGCTATTTAGCCCATCTGTTGCCACCTTTAAATACTGACAGTGACACCAAAGATCATCAGATTAGTCTTAACTGCTTTGTGTGGGTTATAGTGACTCACACTGGCCTTAGACACCATCCTAATTTTATGAAATAGGATATTTAGGTGCCCCCTCAAACTTTTCTTCTTTTGGGTAGTGCTAAGGATTGACCTAGAACATCACACATACTAGGCAAGCACTCAATCACTGAGCTACCCTAGCTTTTCCAGTTACCCTGGAACCTTTTCATGGATATATGAGTCTGAGCATCTGTGGAATAAGTGAGGCCAGTATACAAGGTGGCTTCATTCTGATGCTTGACTCTCTGTGATCCTAACATTTCTAAATGCTATGAAATTAAACAGATTTGATCTTTTTGTTGGCTGCCAGTTTGGCTTGTTAATGTGAAAATTCACAAGCCAAGATATAATACAGGACACAGGTGGGTTGTGGAAAGACACTCCTCGGCAACTACTCTGACCCCATTGATTCTGATGAGCATACCAAGAAATAGTTCCTGTCTGTTCTTAATAGCTAGTCTATTTACAGATGTTAACCCTGTGATCCTTTATAAAATTAAAAAAGTCAGTTCTGTCCCATCTTTTGGATCCACTTTGGATTGAAGTGACAGTAACTTTGTCCATATTCCTCAGTTTGGTTGAGATTGATGATCTGAGGATAGAACTGAGGTCTTGTGGATGCTAGGCAAGTACTCTGCCACTAAGCTACATTCCTAGCTGGCTTGTCTCTTTAGTACAGATTTCTCTGTTATTGTAATATGGATAGGCTAAGAGTTTTTTAAGGTACAGTTATCTTTTGTTTAACAGTTTCTTCTTAGCTTCTGTGTTCTCTCCTTTCATATTTTACTAAAAGCACTCAGGAGGAACCAAGTTGCTCCTTTTGAACACTTTAATTAGAGATAAATTTCTGATTTTATTACTCTCAAGTTCTAACTTCCACACAAAATGCTAGACTACAGGTCTGCTTGGTTCAAGATCACTACATCTCACTGATTGGTTTCTCTTCATGTTCTAATAACATGTTTCTCCTTCCTAACTAAGGGAGTCCTCACCAGAACAACCTCTACCTGTCACTCAGTTTCAAGGCTACTTACATGTGTTTAAGTGTTCTTTTTTTTTTTTTTCCCTGCACTGCCACAGTACCACAAAACACTATAGCTAGCACTGGCAAAATAGCTCAGAAGGTAAAGGTGCTTGTGAGCAGGAACTGAGTTTGATCCCAGGGACCCACGTGGTCAAAGGAGAGCATGGACTGCTACACAATTAGCCTCTACTTATACATGCATACCACACTTGCACACATATTTATACACCATAAATGTAACACAAAACAGCATAAACCAAGTTGCTTTAAAAGTTCCTTTAAAAGAAACAAAATTTTAGGTTAGCATAGTATTGGGTTTTATTGTGGCATTTTCATATCTATAGATCATTGTACTTCTCATTAGCTTACCACTTTTAGATAAAATTTTAGGGCTGCGGGTTTTGCTCAGTGGTAATAGTTCTTGCCTAGCATATGAATAGCTAGTTTTTATCTCCAGCAGTGGACAGATCATATACAGCAATTTATTTTCTCACACAAGAATAACAGCATGGGAACTAGTGAGATGGTTTAGAGGGCAAAGCTCTTGCCCTGCAAACATGAGGACCAGAGTTTGGTTTCTCAGAACCCATCTAAATGCCAGGTGGCCATGGAGGCTGCCTGTAATCCCAGTGTTTGGGAAGTAAGATGGGAATCCTCAGGCCATTTGGGTAGTTAGGTTACTTGAATCCACGAGCTTTGGGTTCAGCAAGAGACCCTGCTTCAGTAAGTAAAATGGAAAGTGATTGGGGAAACCTGACATTACCATCTGGATTCCACATGCCATGTACAAATGTGGAAACACCAGCATGCACATGCACACACATGAAAACAAAATAACAGCATGTTTGGCTTCTGGAGTAGACTCTTCCTGGCATGCAGTCACTTTCATATGACAAAGCCTGAAAATGAGGTTTTTTTTTTTCCTCTTCTGATAAAAATTGCAGTGTTGTGGGATGAGGTTTCTACTCATTGTCCTGGACTATCAAATGAAATTCTAAAGACCCTATCTGAACAATCATGCTGAGGTTTAGATTTAACATGAATTTGAGAGGGTCATAGATTCTTTTGGTTTCCCAGACAGGTAATCATATTTGTAGATAATGATGGTTTTTTTTTTCTATTTTAGTTGTTTCCTTATATAAATTAGTATGATGTCCAGCACACTAGTGAAAGTAGTAAAAGCATATTTTTCTTTAGAATTATAATGAGGTATGCTCTCCACTATACTGATTTGCTTATTAGGATAGAGGGTTTTTTTTTTTTTTTTTTTAATATCTGGATTTTGCATAATAGTTTTATAGTATTTCTTTATTTGTGAGGCAAAATTCCTCTTGGATTCATTAATTGCTTTCCCTGTATCCTCTAAGATGACCATAGTCATTTGCTGGTAGCACTCAAGTACCTAGGATTTCATTGTTCCATAATAATAAATACTGGAATGATTAAAATGACTCTAAAAGTAAAGGCAGTCATTTATTAATGATTATATATTAGTTGTCTGATGTTAACTTTAAATATTAAGGTTCATTTTTGTTTTGTGTGATTGCTGAGGATCAAACAAACCCAGCTGAGGCAAGCACTCTGCCACTGAGCTACACTCGTGAGCCCAGTGGATCCTTTTGCTACTTAATATCGATTATACTTATTCACATAAAGATTATCATAGATATTCTAGAGTAACATTGGCATATAATTTTTCCTTCTATGTAAGAAGAAATGGAGTCGGGATAAGAAGAGCACCTGTTTAGCAATGCACTAGACTGTGGTTTCAATCCTCAGCACCACCAAAACAGCCAGATTTTAACATGAATTGACTGGTTTTTAGCTGTAGATTAGAACAGTGTCATATACTGCAGTGAATGTATCTCTCTCCTGTAATAAATTCTAAACCTGTTCAGTTATATTGATCTAGAGTAAATGATACTGTTTTAGGTACCCGTTTTCTATTACCTTAAACTGTTCAGTATCTTTTATGTTAATAGGACACCTAAGATTTACAATATCATTTAAAACTTTTGAGTATATTTTTCTAGGCATGGTTTCATTTTCAAATATGAAACAAATTTATTTTTTTTTCCTTGTATTCCTAATGTTTCCTGGTTGTATAATTAATTTACTTTGGGTCTGCCTTGTATTCTGCAGTAATTTCTTCTTGTATTTAAATTGAGTTAATCTTCGGTCAGTATTCTTTTGGAGAGTATTTGTCTCAAACTACAGCATATTGCCTCACACCGTAATCTTAGGGATTGGGAAGCCAAGGCAGGAGGGTCACAGATGTAAGGGTAGCCTGAGCCTGGGATACTTTGTGAGATACTTAACAAGACAAAACTAAAAAATAAGACAAGACAAATGTACCCAAAGGAGTACCTGGGGCCCAGTAAATAATTTAGGAGGGAAAAAATTTGTCTTGAAATATTTAAACTTTCCAATATAGTTTTTATTCCATTGACTCTGACATGTATTTACATGGCTATATATTTTAATTTTCTTTTGGTATCCTTGGTTAAAAAAACTTTTGGGGGTGGGTGCTAGGATTCAAACTGAGGGCTTTTACACATGCTAACCACTGACCTACAACCCAGATGTAGACATGTCTTTTATATATACTTTAGTTAAGAGTTTTAAAACTCTGATTACTTGAAAGATCCTGATTAACAATTCTTTTAGACCATTATGTATGATGCAATTAGTAACACAATTGGATTTTTAGCAACTTTTTTCTTCTGTATTTGTTGCATGTACCTTTTCTGTAATAATGTTTTCACTGAAATTTTACCCAATGCTTGAAATTTATGTACTCCATTTACTTTTTAGTTGCTATTCTAAAACATTAAATCCAGTTTTAAAATAAAATGTGTTAATATTATTTCTTTCTGAATAGACTAGACAGTTTGCATACAGATTGCCATCGTTAATCTGAGCATCACAGTTGCAGAGACCCAGAAGCAAGTGCACTACTACACTGATATAGAAGAAATTCAAAGCAGCAGAATTGATGTTATAGAGGATTTGGATTTGCTAATATATTTGCTTAAGAGACATTAAATCATACAAAGTAGGGTTTACCTGAAGGAGTACTGTTCCCCGATACCCCAAAGATAGTAGTGTGCTACTCAGGCCTATTAGAGGTGATCCTAATTCATGGTGCTAGGATGCAAAATGTCTGTTCACTAGGACTGACCAACCATCAGTCCAGTCCCCAAAGAAACATGCCTCTGACATGCAGCTCAAGGGGGCAGAGTGGTCACAGTGGATGTTAAGCTCTGGTCTGCCAGTTCTTTTCTTTAAAAAAAAAAAAAATCATCCCATAATTCTGACAGCTGGGCAACATGACCCTGGGTCACATCTATTTGGCAAGGACAACACTGGTGTACTTTAATCCTGGCAATATTTTTGCTGTGTAAGTCTCCCATCTGTTCAAGTAGCTAGACTTGTAGTTTCCAGTGTCTGTTTAAATTGTTCAGTCTAATCGGGCTGGGACCTAAAAGTAAAATGCATATCTCTAAGGTGTATATAATTTAGTAAAATCTTATATTTGAGTTCAACTCTTATTTGGGTATTAGCCCGATATTAGTTGACGATGTGCTTTAGTAAAGAGCTTTTCCTTGAGCTCTAAGTGTGCAGTGATTTTTCGCTGAGAAGTCATATTGGCCTATTGTTTCTATAGCAACACAAGGCCCTGACTGAGCAAATTCATGGCAGAGAGGGTATACGGGTCTTCTGACAGACTACCATAGCAACCTGTGATAGATCAGGGCCATAAAATCTTTTAAGTTCATCAGAAGGTGACTATAGCTTTTTTTTTTTTTTTTTTTTTTTTTTTTTGACTCACACTGACCAACAGATGTCAGCAGAATTCAGTCCTGAAAGCTGAAGAGGCTTCTAATAACATTACAGTTCTCAGCTACTCAACTGTTGTTAAACTGGCTCTTCATTCATGTTATCAGGGGAGCATCAGTATCCAGGAGTGTAGAATCTGAGTGACTGGGCATTTTTTCCTGTGACTTCAGATGATAAAAACCAGGATTTGATCTTACTTTTTGCTTAGGACATTCAATAAAACCGGGGATTTAGGAAAACAGTTGCTTGGAAAGATGCAGATTAGGACAAGTCCAAGACCCACTCAGTAACAACTTCAGAATTCTCAGTCAGAAACCTTGAATTATTCCCATTGGCTCCTGAGCTTGGTGGAATGGGCTGAGGTAGGTCAATCTGTTAAAGCAACCTACCAAAAACAATACCAACACTTGGAGAGGTCCAGATAATTATGGAAGCGTGACTCTCTTGTTTCCTACCGAATTAAGGTGTTCTAGAAAGCAAGGGATTTAAGAATGCAGTGGAGGCAGGCAAAAAAGTTTCTGCTGAGCTTCCTGTGGGCTGAGTATTCACAAGAAACCATGTGGTTAAAGGACTTACTGGTCCTGGACACCACCGATTACTTTCTGTCTCACCCGTTGCCCGGCTCACAGCCTGGATTATAATTCTATCTTGTCCTCGAGAACACCGTTGGCCTCCAGCTCCAGCGGTGAAGCCATTACAGCGGCTCCGCCCTCAAACTGCGGAGAAATCAGAAATCTGAGTTCAACCAACGTAGACTCTGAGCCCTGGCTCTGCGGCAAACAGAGCGTGAGCGGAAGTGACGTCAGTGCCTGCGACCGTCTCTTCCGGCTCTTCTCTGCATTGAAGAGTTGCGGAGTTATCTGGCCTTTGTGAGTTCTGCGGTGCAAGGACTACCTGGAGGTTGAGGGGGGAGATAAAGAACGAGGGTGCTGAGCTCTGCTTCAGTTGCCACGCGCTTCCGGGCGCGACCAAATCTGAGTCCTCTCTGGCTGTCAGTCACCAGGGTGGGAAAGTGCCCAGAGGGCGGGTCCTGGCGATGGCTGCATCTACGATGCTCCTGCTCTTCAAAAGCCGCCAAAGCAACTTCTATGGAAAAAGCTGTTTTATTTTTCTCCTCAGAAAGAAATGAATTTTTGCCGGAGTAGTTGGATTGACCAGCGTCATAAACCTTGCGATTTCAGCGCCTCTGGTGAGCACTTAGTGAAAGGTGGCTTTTGGAAAAGGCCGTATTCCCTTTTTTAAAAAATTAGAAACGAATGTCTGGGATGAAAACATAATTCTTATTGTTAGATTGTATTTTATTTAGTGCGTGCGTGTTTTATTTTGATCGTTAGTTTCTGATACAAAGACATATTTCTTAGTTGCTTAGAATGTACGTCTTTTTTGAGAGAGTATAAACGTTAGTAGACCTCAAGTCCATTCATAAAAACCTAGCGGGCAGGCCTTTACTCACAGCACACAGGTAGGAAAAGGATTACTATGAGTTCTTGGCTAGCCTGGTGTACAAAATGAGTTCCAGGCCAACCAGTTGCTGCATGGTGAAATACTGTATTAAAAAATAAACAAGTAAAAACCCAACAAACAGTAATAGTGAGCTATTTTCCACATCCAAAGTTCCTAGGCTTGTGTTGTTTCCTCATCCCTTTTATCTCCCTGTGCCAGTGGTCAAATTCAGGGCCTTGTTCATGCTACACATATTTTTCTCTTGGTTCTTAGGCCTGTTCATCACTAAACTGCTTGGAGCTCACAGAAGAAATGTAGAAAGCTAGATTATTAAAAATCATAGAATTAACTATTAAGATTGAAAAATTAGTGTTCTCTCCCAACAATCCCCTCCATTTCTCTTTTAAAAAAAATCTTGTATGTACGCTATAGCATATTTGGTGGTCCAGTATCTGTTGTGGTACAGTTACCTCATGCAGCAATCTGTCTCTACTCTTTGCCCAGCAGATAAATATATTGTATGGTGAATTGTTTGCTAAGCTGTAAACTGAAAATAGTGGGCGACGTGGTGGCATATAGCAGTAATCTCAGGGGTTGGAGCAGTAGGAACATAATTTTTGTTTTTGTTTTTTTTTAAAGATTTATATGTTTTATATATATATATATGACTACACTGTCACTGTTTTCAGACACACCAGAAGAGGTCATAAGATCTCATTATAGAGGTTGTGAGCCTTCATGTGGTTGCTGAGAATTGAACTCAGGACTTCTGGAAGAGCAGCCAGTGCTCTTAACCACTGAGCCATCTCTCCAGTCCCAGACATGATTTCTATGCCAGGATAGTTACATAGTTTCAGGCCAGTCAAGTCT
>JANHMN010000006.1:75086232-75133217 GCA_030674055.1 Rhabdomys pumilio
CCCCCCCCCCCCCCCGCCATGTGTGTGTGTGTGTGTGTGTGTGTGTGTGTGTGTGTGCGCGCTCATGTTGGGAGTTTTCCTCAGTCATTCTCCACATTATTTTTTTAAGGAATTTCCTTCCTTCCTTCCTTCCTTCCTTCCTTCCTTCCTTCCTTCCTTCCTTCCTGAGAGAGAAGGGGGAAGTGGGGGGAGAGCACAACTTTTAGGAGTCACTTCTTTCCTACCATGTGGTTCTTTGGTCAACAGACTTGGTAGGAAGTGCCTTTACCCATTTACTGGCTGACAGGGGTGTTATAACTTCTCTGAAGTATGTTACAGGGGGAAAAGTACAGTCTTCGTTATGAGTCTTATAATCATGATAAGTAACATTTTGTTTTAGACTATATATATATATATATGAATGAATTAGTGTTGTCTGAATGTTTGTCTATGCATCCTGTGTGTATAGAGCCCACAGAAGCCAGAAGAGGGTGTAGGATCCCTGGGACTAGACAGTTGTAATCTGCCATGTGGATGCTCAGAATTGAACCTGGGTTCTCTGGAAAAGAATCCAGTGCTCATAGCCATTGAACCATCTCTCCATCCCCCAACTTTTCTCTTTTTTGGGATAGGGCTCTGTGTAGCCCATGGTGGCCTCGAATTTGCTAGGTAACAGTTGGTGGCCTTGAAGTTCTGATCCTCTTGCTTCCACCTCTTGAGCTGGGATGACAGGTATGCATCATACACCCGATTTTAGGCTGATATAGAACCTGGGGCTGCATGCACGCTAGGCAAGTACTGTACTGAGCCCCAGCCCCAGCCCCAGCCCTGATAAAGTAACATTTTCAGAGCATAGACCTTCTCACTTGTGAACTGAGCTTGTCATTAATAAATAGTTATCCTAATAAGCAGTGTGCCTTGCCATTCTTCTTTTAGGTTGTAGATGGAGCAGGACTGCTCTAGCATTCTGTGGCATGTGGAGGTGAGAAAGAGCATGCAAATGTGTGTGAGAGAGAGGCAGGGAACGAGAGGGAGAGAGGAAGAGGAGACATTGACTGAGAGACACAGAACAAGAAAGAGAACAGGAGGGAAGGAGCAATCAGTATGGAGTTAGATTGATTACATAAGGCTTTTGTAGTAGGCCAGGATGACTTGTGTGTCTTGAATTCTGGACAACTGAGTATTCATACCTTCCTCTTTTTCCATAAGGTCCTTCAGAGGACTCAGTCTGCCTTCACGAAGAAAAAGTATCAGCAGAAATGATGTTGGTTGATTGCCTGACAGCAGATTATCAGGTAAAACACACACACACACACACACACACACCCCACATACACACTCAAAATGTCTTACTTTAGACAATTTCTTTTGGATAAACTTATCTCTAGAGCTGTTTAATGCAAACAGAGCCTCACTCAAAGATCTAGTTCACTGTTCCCTAGATTTCCTGGGAGATAGAGCCTTCTTTTAGTTTGCTTTTTGTTGCTATGATAAACACCATTGCAACTTGGAGGGTAGAAAGGGTTCCTTCCAGCTTACAGTTTTCAGATCATAATCCATCACTGAGGGAAGCTAAGACAGGAACTGAAACAGAGACTAACAGTAGAATCTATTTACTGCCTTGTGCCCCTGGCTAGCTCAGCTACCTTTCTTATCCATCCCAGGATGGTACTACCCATAGTAGGCTAGGTCTTCCTTCATCAATCAGAAATCAAGAAAATGCCCGCAGGCCATTCTGATGAAGGTAGTTCCTCAGTTGAGATTCCCTCTTCTCAAATTCTAGGTTTGTGTCAAATCAACAATAGTGATGACAAAACATTTCCTGTTAAGTGACTTTGAAACTTACAGTTAATTCTGATTTTCCAGTAATAACCTGGTTTTACACTCATGATGTCAACTCTTCTTCTTTTATTACATTTGTGTTTCCTTGTGTGTGTGTCTCTATGTGCATGCAGTCATGTGCACATACAAACATGCATGTACACACATTCACACATGCCCACAAAGATGGAAGTGCTTATATGAGTGCATACACATTGTGTGTTGATTCAGAGAACAGTTTTCAGGAGTCAACTCTCTCCTTGTGTCCTGTGTGTCTGAGGCTCACACTCAGGTGGTCAGCCATCTTGCTGACCCCTGGTCAACACTGCATGTTTCTTCCTTTGTTGAGTGCTCTGGCAGATGACAAGGCAGACGACTGTGTTCTTTTCCACAGACATTTATTCATGCATGCTTGTTCATCACATCTTTTGGAAGCACTCTTGAGTGTGCTTTCTTGCTGTATCAGTTCCTGTTGAGCAGTGGCATGTGACTTGAGGAAACCAAGAGTGAGAGTAGGGCTGGGGATGGAGCTTAGTGATAGAGTCCTGCCTAGCATGCTCCGTCAAGGTTCTGCAGTGCTAGGGAGACGGGTCAGTGGTAAAGGGCTTGTCCAAATACAAGGACCTGAGTTTTGATCCCCATCACCCATGTAAAACTTGGCATGGCTGCATATGTCTGTGATCTCAGGACTGTGGGTGGAGAGGAGTAGATTCCAGGCCTAGTCAGCTAATCTAGCTGACACAGCAATTTCCAGGTTCAGTGAGAAACCCTGTCAGAAAAGAAGGTGAAGAGTCAACTGAAAAAGAAATTCCAACATCACCCTTTGGCTTCCACATGGACTGTTGCAGTCAAGTATTCCTACCACTATACATGTATATACACACACACACTCACAGACACGTACAGAGACATGTACAACACACACAGGAGTATGTGAGTTCAAAGAGGAGTTAGTAAAGCTACCTAACCCTGGTATTAGATAATAAAAGTTGGAGGAATTTTCTGTAGATGTAGGGTCGTATTTCTTCATCCTCCCATGTTCATTAACAGAGTTCTTATTTGGCTCAGACCAACATGTCTGCAATATTTCAGGAGTTAGTGAGCTTTGAGGATGTGATTGTGAACTTTACCCAAGAGGAGTGGACCTCACTGAACCCAGATCAGAGAGACCTCTACAGAGAGGTGACGCTGGAGAACTACCAGAACCTGGCCTCAGTAGGTACGACTGCTGCTGTTATTGGTGAATCCTTATGTACTGACTGTTTTAGGAGTGGTGATAGCAATTCTGAATAAGACAGTTCCATCCCTGACTTCGTGTTGTTTTGTTTTAGAAGGGGAATCTCAGTGTAGCCCTCACTAGCCTAAAACTTGAAATGTACAACAGGCTGACCTCAAGCTCACAGAGATTACCCTTGCTACTACCTTCTGAATGCTGAGATTAAAGGTGTCTACTACCCTGAATATGTTTTATTTTACCAGGGTGTTTTTTTTAAAAGTCCAAGGTTCTTCATATATATTTTTGCTGGGTGTGGTGGCACATGCCTTTAGTCCCAGCACTAAGGAGGCAGAGGCAGGCATATCTCCGAGTTTGAGGCCAGCCAGGGCTACCCAGAGAAACTCTGTCTCAAAAACTGCCTCCCACCTCCCAAAAGAAAGTATATATTTTTCCTCTTCACATCTGATAGGCTAAATTGAAAACTGTGAAAACGTTTTATCATTTCTATGTCAGTAAGTTCTCTTGAGTTTGAGAGATGGCTCAGTGGTTAAGAGACCTTGCTGTACAACTCTTAGAATGACCTGGATTGAAGATCCCAGCACTTATATAAAAAGCTGGGTGTGGTCTTGCATGCATGTGTAACCCGAGTGTGGAATTGAGGGGAGGGTGGAAGTGATGACCTTGGAGGCTTGCTGCCCACCAGCCTAACCAGCAAAGTACAAGCAAAGGTTCCAGAAGAGACTGCCATAGAGAAGTCAGAGAGTGATAGACAATGGTACCCAGTACCCTCGTTTGTCTCCAGGAGAGACTGCCATAGAGAAGACAGAGAGTGATAGAGAATGGTACCCAGTACCCTCATCTGTCTTTTGCATGTGGACATAGAGGTGCACACTTGTACACACATGTATATATACCACATATGCATGATCCACACACATACATACACACAAATACATATATTTAATTTAAAAAGGGGTTGGGGAGCTGGATTAGCTGTCTCTTGAACTCTGAGAGAAATTATTGATACAGAAATGATATAAGATTTTACATTGAGGTTTCTGATTTAGCCTATCAAATGTGAAGAGAGAATCATACTTTCTTTTGGGAGGTGCGAGGCAGCTGGTTACTGCTTAAGCATGAGGACCTGAGTTAGATCCCCACAGAAGCAAACCACACACAGAAGCAAACCCACATACACGAGCACATGTACCCACACACAAAATAATGAGTAAATTAGAAAGTTTAATTATCTTCATGACTGTGATGAATAATGCTTCATATGAACCAATCGTAGTTAATTCCCCTAGCGGAACAAAGATCTCTTTGTTGCAGTTCTCTTACTTCCTGTTTGAATAAAAATAAAGTCCTGGGTTGAGATATGTATGACTCAGTGGTCAAGCACCTGTCTGTCACGTGCAGGGCCTCGGGTGCAATCCCCAGTCTTACAGAAAGAAAACTCTCGTTCTTTGTAATGTATATATGACTAAATTAACTGGGGTCTTAGACTCCAGAACAAACTAAACTTCTGAGGCATGGACAGGTAGTACTTGCACTATCAGTCCTTTGAAAGTAATTTCTCTGTTACCATCATGGCTATAGTTCTTGGTCAGGTGTGGTGGCATACTTCTGCAATTCACACACCTGGGAGGCTGAAAGAGGAAGATTCATGTGAGCTTGAAGCCAGCCCAAGCTAGATAGTCCCACTTGCCTCAAAAAGCTGGAGGGAAAAAAAAAAAAACCCAAATTTTCTAATTCCTGAACCCTGGGAAGTTGTGCCATTTTTCTATATGAGCCTTTTCACTAACGTGTCTTACGTTGTACACAGGATATCAGCTCATCAAACCCAGTTTGATCTCTTGGTTGGAACAAGAAGAGTTTATTGCAAGTCAGAAGATAGTTTTTCCAGGTCAGTATTAATGGAAATTCTATTTACTGAGAGTTTAGTCTGTTTGTAACTGAAATAAACTTAAAATAAAAAGAAAGCCCTGTGTTGGACTGGAGAGATGGCTCAGTAGGTAAAGGCACGTGCAGCCAAGCCTGACAACCGAAGTTCAATCCCTTATAACCCATGTGGTGGAACCAACTCCCAAAGACCCCTGACCTTTATATGCTTGCCGTGATGCAAGTATGTGTGTGCACACATACCCTCAGGAAGTGAGTGGATGGATGGATGGATGGATGGATGGATGGATGGATGGATGTCCTTGTGTTTCTATGTATGGTGTTTGTATGGTGTGTGTGTGGGGGGGACATGCGTGTGCTGCTGCAGTGCATGTGCTGGAGTCAGTCCCCACCAGCTACTTTGTCTGACAGTGTCTTGGTTTGCTACTTCATGTGCCAGACCCGAAAGCTTCAGGGGATTTCTCTGTCTCAGTATTCTGCCTTGTCATAGCTGTACTGGAATTACAGACACATGCTATCATGCCCAGCCTTATGTGAGTTCTGGGGATCTGCACTCAGGTCCTCACACTTGTACAATAAATACTTTACCTGAGGAACCATCCCAGCTTCAGTAATGAAGCCCTGCAAAAGAAAATGTGTCCCGAACTCTGAGCCAAGAAAGAAAGCCTTCAACGTCAATTCTCTTTTAGTTTACTTCTAATCAGACCTTTCTTTATGTTTGTTGCCTGGAGAGATGCTCTTTCCTAGAAATCTTCTACAGCATTTCCCTGATAATTTCTATTTACCATCAGGGTTGATTTTTATAGAATCAGCTTTTAATATGATCTAAAAGTTTGATCCAGTGTCCTTACCTTTGCCTCACATGATGGCACATTCCTGAAATCCTTCTAATCAGGAAGCTGAGGCAGGATGGTTACGAAGTCAGTGCAGTGTGGGCTCTGTAGTAAGTTCAAGGTGAGGTTGCATAGTCTCAAAAACAGAACAGAAAAAAATCCTCATCTCTCCCTTTTAAATTCAAAATAAAAGTAAATGATCCCTATTTTTTTTTTTTATAACTCCATTTCTTTCTTCCAGATCTTTACATTTGTTTTTCTGTTTTACTTCAGAATGGAAGATACAGCTTGAAACCAAATGTTCAGCATTCCAACAGGAATTTTTGAGGGGTAACATATCCAATGGGATGCAAATGGTAAGAATAAAAAATATATCTTGTTCTTATTCTTAAAGAAAAACAGAGGTTATAGGTGTGTCTTTTGTAGATTACCTACTTGGCATGCTTGAAGCCTTTCGGGGGAGAAATTAGGGATTTCTTTAAAGGAGATATTGAGAGAAGCAGGTAATACAGGAGAACAAATGTTTCTGAAGAAATCATTGTGCCCCCAATGTGTAATGAAACTCACTGCTCCAGAACTCACAAATTACATCTTCTTCTTGGTGTGATACAGAAACCTTTTAAAGATTAGAGCAGATGACACAGCAATCTGGAGTAAGTGTTTAGTCACACCACTTGAGAGTAATTAACAGGGTAGGAACTGTATGCATATAGTGAACAATAGTCATGATTATAGTGTTTTGTTATCAAATGGCTAAAACCTTACCAACTGACTGCAGAAAAATGTTGTTTATCCCTCTTATCAGCAGGCAGGAAGTGACAGAGGAAGGGAGCTCTGTGACGGAACGCAATATGGAGACTTCTTCAGTGAACTCTCACCCCTTAAGACAGATATGAACACTCAACCTGCACAGGATAATTATGGTTGTAGTCAGTACAGAAAAGACTTTCTGATGCTTCAGACGAAAAACTGTGATGGTGAGAAACTCTCTGAGTTTAGTGGGAGTGAAGAAACCAGCACGACCCCAGTTAAAGCTTATCAAAAAATTGCCACACAAGACAAAGGTTTTGAATGTAGTGACTGTGGGAAGTCCTTTACGAGTCAGTCACACCTTCAGTCACACCAGAGAACTCACAGTGGAGACAAACTTTATGAATGGAATGAATGTGGGAGAAGTTTTATAAACTCAAGACTTTCTGTGCTTATAGAAACTCTCAATGCAAAGAAACCTTACAGATGTAAGGAATGTGGGAAAGGTTATAGATACCCTGCATATCTAAATATTCACATGCGAACTCACACTGGTGAAAAGCCCTATGAATGTAAGGAGTGTGGGAAAGCCTTCAATTATTCCAATTCATTTCAGATACATGGAAGAACTCACACAGGAGAGAAACCCTATGTCTGTAATCAGTGTGGGAAAGCTTTCACTCAGTATTCAGGTCTTAGTATCCATGTAAGATCTCACAATGGGGACAAGCCCTATGAATGTAAGGAGTGTGGGAAAGCCTTCCTTACATCCTCTCGACTTATTCAGCATATAAGAACTCACACAGGAGAGAAGCCTTTTGTGTGTGTCAAATGTGGGAAAGCCTTTGCTATTTCTTCAAATCTTAATGGGCATCTGAAAATGCATGCTGAAGAGAAGACCTGTGAGTGCAAGATTTGTGGGAAAGCATTTGGATATCTTTCATGTCTTAATAATCACATGAGAACTCACAATGCTAAAAAATCATACACATGTAAGGAGTGTGGGAAGGCCTTTAACTATTCCACCCACCTTAAAATTCACATGCGAATCCACACTGGAGAAAAACCCTATGAGTGCAAACAGTGTGGGAAAGCCTTCAGTCACTCCACTTCATTTCAGATTCACGAAAGAACCCACACTGGAGAGAAGCCCTATGAATGTAAGGAGTGTGGGAAAGCCTTCATCTGTCCCAGTTCCTTCAGGATTCATGAAATAAGTCATACCCACACTGAAGAGAAACCCTATAAGTGTCAACAGTGTGGAAAGGCCTATAGTCATCCTCGCTCACTTCGCAGACATGAAAGAATTCATTAGAGAAGCCTAGTTGATTGAAGCAGTGTGAGAAAGCCCTTATTTGAGTTCATTTACTTTGAAGACATGATTTTACTAACACTGGAGAGAAACTATTAAAATTAGATACGTAGCTTAGAGCAGTGCTGTGTTACTGTACGGAGCAACACAAATACTCTATGTCAAAAAAACTGAAGCGGATGCTGGCAAGATGGCTCAGTGGGTAAAAGCACTTGATGGGAATGTCTGACAACTTGAAGTCGATCCACGTCCATGTAAAAGAGAAAGATATAGTGGCATGCATCTGTATTCTTAGCATTCCTACAGATAGGAGGCAGAAGCAGCAGAATCACCTGGAAGCTTGCAGCCAGTTAGCCTATTCTATACAGCATGGCGGAAAGGAGGACTTTGCCTCAACAAGGTAGAAGACCTAATGCCTTAAAGTTGTTCTCTGATCTCCATGTGTCTGCCCACTCTCCCACATATACCACAGTAATAATTTTTTTTAAAGAATTGAAATGAGGGTTGTTGAGATGGCTCAGCAGACAAAAGCATTCTCCATACACTCCTGACTACCAGTTTTTTATCCCTGGATCTCTCATATGCACATCCCCCAGCAAATTACATTTTAAGAATTCAAGTGAGGGACTGTAGAGATGATTCAAACAGTTACAGGCATCTGCTGCTCTTGTAGAGAACCAGGCTTCAGTTCCCAGCACTCATGTGGCAGTTTGCAGCCATCCATAACTAGGTGAAGGGGATTTAGCACCTTCTGGCCTCTGTGATCACAAGTGCATATGTGCAGGCAAAACATGTATAAAGTAAAAATAATAAAAAGAAAATGAAGATGCAATGAGTCCATTAGGAGTGACTAATGTCTTCAGAAGGTTAATATGCTGCAGGATGCACACAGAGAAGACCATGGAAACTTCAAATAGCCTTCTGCAAACTGAGACAAATGTCTCCTCAAGTGTGTCTACTAAGGCCTCCAGAGGAAGCTACCTGAGTTTTGCTCATCTCTGATTTCCGGCCTCCAGATTGTAAGAAATAAATAACCATGTTTAAGCTACTGGTCTGTTACTTTGTTGCATTAGCTCTAACATACCGTGTATGTCACACACACACACACATGCATGCGCGCCTTTACATTACCCAAAAGCTTTTGTTATATACAGGTCCGAATATAGTGACCCTGTTTGTATAATCCTATAATTTGAGAGGTGGAAGCAGGATTTTAAGTTAAAGACCCGAGTTATATAGCAAGATCTTACCTTGTCTGTGTGTCTGACAGTCTCTCTGTCTCTGTCTCTCTCTGTCTGTCTGTCTGTCTCTCTCTCTCTCTCTCTCTCTCTCTCTCTCTCTTCAATATCCCATCTTAAAAATCAAGGGGCAGGCTAAAATGATGACTTAGCAGTTATGAGCACTTGCTACTCTCACAGAAGACCTGTATTTGGTTCCCAGTGCCCACATGGTACCCACAGTCATATCTGTAATTCCAGTTACATGTCACCTGATGGCTTTTTCTGATTTCTGAGTCTACCATACATTCATGTGGTGCACATAAATACATGCAGGTAAAACACTGAAAATAATGAATAAGTTATAAAACTAAATGATAGTCCAGTAATATCATCCCAACACTTGGGGGTTTGAGGCCAGAATGATCACCAATCCAAGGTCAGTATTGGGTACATATTGAATTTAAGGTTATCCTAGATGCTATAAGATCCCATCTCAAAATAAAACTGATGCCTCTTGTCATTCTGTCACTCAGGAGGTAGATGCAGGTGCATGAGGAGTTCAAGGTCACCCTTGTCATGGTAAGATTGAGGCTGACCAGGGCTAACTAAGATATCTGTAGTGGTTTGAATGAGAAAGGCTCATGTTTGAATGCTTGGTCCCCAGTTAGTGGAACTGTTTGGGAAGAATTTGGAGGTGGGTTTGAGGCTTCAAAAGCCCATGCTAGGCCCACGCCAAGCCCACCATCTCTTTTTCTGCCTGCTGCCTCCAGATCAGGATATAAAGCTCTCAGCTATTGCTCCAGCACTGAGCCTGTCTGCTTCCCACCAGAATGATCATAGACGGGCCCTCGAAAACTAAGCAAGCCTCCAGCAAATGCTTCTTTAGGACAATAAGAATTGCTCATGGTGTCTCTTCACAGCAATAGAACAGTAAGACACTATCTCAAAAATGAGATACCTGGCAGGGGAGATCTATGATCATGAAGGTGGTTTTCCCATGGCATGCTTATTGTACTCCAGATGTTCTTATCCAAATGTGCCTCTGCAGTTTCCACAAATACGGGAATTTGGCTGTATAATTTGTGGTAATTGGGAACTGCATAACTGCTAAACTGCTTCTCTTGTCCACAAAAAGATTTTTATAACATTTTAATACACATATGGAATGGAGAAAAGCTTTTATATACTTTATAGCCTTAATATGCACATGTGAAACCACAGTTGAGAAAAACAGCTGAGATAAGCAATGTAGAAAAGCCTTTCACTTATTCTAATTCAAGTTCATGAAAATATTCAAGTTGTAGGAAGCCCCATGGACTTAAGGAGTGTAATAAATCCTTCAACTCACAGGTCCTTTTGATATATATATATATATTTTTGAGATAAGGTTTTTATATAGCCCTGACTGTCCTGGAACTTGCTAAAGATCCACCTATCTTTGCTTGCTGAGTGCTGGGACAAAGGTATACACCACCATGCCCGACTATTTTTTAAGACTGATTTTTATGTGTCTCCGTGTGGGCGTATACACGGGAGTTTGGTTGCCCGTGGAAGCTAGAAGGCGCTGCTAGGCATGCTAGGGGTGGACTTACAAGTCTTTGTGAATTGCCATATAAAAAATACTTTTATTACATTGTAGTGATTGATAGATTGATGTCTGTGGGCATGTACACTCCATGGTGTGCATCTGGCAGTCAGAGGACAACCTGTGTAAGTCAGAACTTTTACCATGTGGGTCCCAGAGATTGAATTCAAGTTTTGAATTGAATTTAGCTTTAGTGGGAAGCTTGTCTAAGGCTGAGCCATTGTGCTCAGCCTGAGGAAAGGCTTTTCCTGCTCGTATCTGTCAGGGGTATAAGTCTTTTGTGTGTAGCTATCCATATCTCTTACTGTCTAGCTGTGGGCTTTTTTCTGATATCATTTCACTGGGTATGTCTTCTGTGCTATTAGGTTTTTTTCTCAGCTCTGTCTTCCTCACAGTTTCTTATGCATTATTTCTTCATCTTCAACAATTCTTGAAAATTATATTCACTTTTTTCCTTTTTTGATATCTGGATATGAATTTTCCTCAATTTTATCATCAGTAACTGATATCCTTTTGGTACACTACTGGTGCTTTCCACTATATTTTGCTGTTATTTGATTTACTGAGATTTTGTTTCTAATATTTCTCTTTTCTTCAAAATCTCAAATTTCTTGCTGATTTTTTTGTTTCTCAAGACAGGGTTTCTCTATGTAGCTCTGGTTGTCCTGGAACTCGATAATCTGTCTACCTTTGCCTCCCAAGTGCTGGAATTAAAGGTGTGCACCACCACCTTCAGCTTCCTTGCTGAATTTTTCATCCACATTACTAACGTTCTTGTCCAGTTCCTGAACTGACTTCCTTAGTAATTCATCAGCTATTTTTAATCCTCTTTGAGGTTCCTGATCATTTTAAAACTGGACTTTTCAGGATTGTCGAGATAACTCAGCAAGTATTGACAAGCCCAAAGACCTGAGTTCACCCTCCAGAATCCACATGGTGGAAGGAGAGAACTGACTTTCACAAACTATCCTCTAGCCTCCAAGAATACATATGCACGCACAGAGACACATGAGGGAAAAAAAAGCCTAGATTTTAAGTTATTTATCTAGCATTCTGAATCGTTTTATTATTTTTGGAGTCCATAATTGAAGAGTAGTGATCTTTGGGCGGAGTCTTGTTGCCTTCTTTTTGTTCTGTGGGGTTATTTGTTGTTTGTTTTGAGATAAGGTTTCTCAGTGTAGTCCTGTCTGTCTGTCCTGGAACTCACTACAGATATGTTTGTATTTCTAAGTTGTGATTTACACATGTGGTTGGGTGGTTATCTCTTCTAGTTTTATTTGAAGGTCGTCTTAGTGAGCAGCCTTTTTTTAGAGGTCACCCCAGTACTATTCAGAGAGGAGAAAACCAATCATGATAACAGCAATAGAACCAAAGAACCCAGATACAGAAAAACAATTAGAATCAATTGACATTAGCTGCAACACCAATGATCACACAAAAGAAAATATTGTAAAATATTGTAATCAATTGAATTAAAATTAAGATAAAAAATGGGCCAAGCATGGTGTCACATGCTTTAATACCAACACTTGTGAAGAAGAGGCAGGCAGATCTATGTAGCAAATTCCATCTTGCTGGCTTTGTATACCAATTTTTAAAAGTTAAAAAGTTTGAGGCCAGCCTGCAACACACATATCCCCTCATATAAAGCTTCTGAATTCAAAAGTAACAGTTCAAATATATAAAAGGTCTTGAATTTCACCAAGGATACAAATAAATAGCAAGTACAGTAAAAGATGGCCAAGTCACCAAACAGGAAAAATAAATCCAAATTCCAATAAGGGCTGTACTGTATTGCATGTATTTAGCATGTGCAAGGGAGTAGATTCTCTGCAAAGTAAAGATGACATTTTACCACACTAATGATGGCTATTATCAACAGCAGATAAACAAACAAACAAACAAACAAACAAGAGGGGCTGGCGAGATGGCTCAGTGGGCAAAGACACTGGCTGTCAAAGATGATAACCTGAGTTTGGTCCCTGGAGCTCATTTGGCAGGAAACAACCAACTCTAGCAGGATTTCTCTGACCTTCCGTGTGTCCACCCCACACAATACAAAATGAAACTAAGAAACAGAAAAAGTGAAAAGGTAAGGAAAGTTTGTTACTGGTAGTAAAGCGGTGTAGCACTTTACTGGAAAGCTTTATGGTAGCTCCCCTGTTACTAAACCTCATCATTATGGGTCAGTGACCTCATCATTATGGGTCAGTGATACCTTCTTTCCTATAAGCCCAAAATACTGAGAGCTGGAAGTCACAGATATATTTGTACCTTGATGTTGATAGGATGATTATTGACAATAGTGACTGTTTTAAAGCTCAAACAAACATCTTTTCATCATGCTTTTTATATTCCTTGGAATTGTGCCCCAGATCTGCTAGCCATGGATAGGCTAACCCCCCGTGGCTGTGAAGATCCCAGTTACTTAATGCTTTCAGATCTGACCTGGAAACACCTGCATAAATTGCCAAGTAGCATCATTTAGATAGCCATGCAAGCCACCTCCCTGACTGCCTTCTCTGCTGGGAGCTCTATTCTACCCATTTATGCACAAGAGTTATCAAGGTCAAGGAAGCTGTTTAGTCTAAGGTTGCAAAAGACTTGCCCCATCTGTTCAACTGCATATTCTGCCCAAATTATGCCTGTGTGCTACTGCCACCTTGTGGTCACATATTTTCTTCCTTAATCTGACAAAGAATCACTTGACCACACTGCCTACCAGTTTTATTTTTTACATTAAGATCCCTGATCACTTTGTAGTTCACTGTTGAGTATAATACGAGGTATAGATTTTTAATTTTACATGTATTTGTTGGGGGCTTGCACATGACGTAGCATTTGTATGGAGGTCAGAAGATAAGTTGGAGGAAGGGGGATTGGCCCTCTCCTTTTTACCATGTAGGTTACAGGAATAAAAATCAAATCCTCAGGCTTGGAAGACAGCACTGAAGTATAGATTTTACATAAGTCCAGCTTTTCCTGAATATTTTATCATTTTCCCTTTTAGTGTGTGTGTGTGCTGTGCAAATCTGTGTGTGGCTACACACACCCATGAGCACATACATTCAAAAGCCAGAGGAGGAATTCGGGTGTCCTGCTCTATCACAGTCTTCCTTATCCTCTTGAGAGGATTCTCTCACTGAATCTGGAGCTGGCTGTTTTTAGGCTAAGCCAGCAAACCGCACCAACCCTCCTGATTTCTGTCTCTTACCATTTCCAGTTTTTTTATGGATGCTAGGGACCCAAACTCAGGTCTCAGGCTTATGCATAGTATCTCCTATCCACTGACTCACACCCTGTCTTTTAGTATTCTTAGTGGTATTCTATTTTTTTTCTGTATAAATTCTTGGGTATACTTGATTATATCAGTACTTTTGCAATGCACAGAGGGTCTCCGGCCATATGGTGAGGATACAGTATAACATAAAAATACACAAAGAACAAATCATCGAGCTGCACAGTATGCTGGCTAATGTTTGTCAATGTGATGCAAGCTAAGTCATCTATGAAAAGGAAGTCTTAACTGAGGAATTGTCCTCATCAGATTGGCCTGTAGGCCAGGCTTTGGGGGTATTTTCTTGATTAATGACTGATATTGGAGGGCCTGGGTCACCTCAGGTGGTGCCACGTCTGGGTAGTTGATTCTGGATGGTATAAGAAACCACACTGAGCAAGCCAGTGTGCAGCATTTCTCTGTGGTCTCCTGCTTCAGTTTCTGACTCCAAGTTTCTTTTCCTTTTTGAGTTCCTGCCCTGACTCCCCTCAATGATTAAGATAGGTAGTGGTGGTGCACTCAGGAGGGAGAGGCAGGCAGATCTGTGAGCAAGGTCAGCCTGGTCTACAGAGAGGGTTCCAGGGTAGCCAGGGCTACATATAAAAACCCTGCTTGGAAAAACGAAACAAAATGGATAAGTAAGCCAAATAAACTTCCACCAAGTGGAGTTGGGTCATTGTGTTTCCTACAGCATCAGGAAACCAAACTAAAACAGAAATTGATACTAGGATTGTGAGTGTTGCTGTGATCGACCTAACCTTATTGGTTGTGGGGAAGTTAATGGAAAGATTTTGGAGCTTTGGGCTTGAAAAAGCCATTGATTCTCTGAGTTTACTGAGTTGTTATGGGAGCTTGGAAGATAGGAATGTTGAGAGAGGTGCAGATGGTGGAGGCTGGCTTGTGAAATTTCACAGGAGAGCAGAGATTATTGGGGCTGTTCATGTTATAGTCTGAATAGAGAATCTGTGATTTCTGGTCAGCTTGGGCTGAAGACTTGCACTGATTAACAAGAGGCCAGCACCACTGACAATTGTTGATTAGCTAGAGCTCAAAACTCAGCTGTGACTAAGGACACCAGCACCTTTGAAGTGAAATCTGGGAGGCTGAATCTCAAGCTGGCAGCTGAACTTGGTAATGTGTAAGTTTCCCATGTGGTGATGGTCCGGGTGACAGAAAAGTACAGGATGGAAGCGGTCTTGGAGAGTAACCCAACCTTATGTTGCACGGCAGTCCCTGAAGAAAGGCCATTGGTGGAGGTACAGCCTCAGTTGCAGTAGATCCCAACAATTGGAGGGGACAGAACTGTGGCAGGTTGGTAGGCTCAGGCCGGATCTATTCTCCAAGTTCAGTGTGCTATGAATGTAAGAGCTGAAAAAGTAGAGCTGCCTAGGCCTTTTGGAGCCCAGACAGGTCCTAGATGAAATGGGAAGCATGTAGCTTTTTGTTTTTATTTTACAGAATTCTACAATTCAAGAGACTTTGGGCTTCTAAAGATGTGTGTGTGTGTGTGTGTGTGTGTGTGTGTGTGTGTGTGTATGTATATATGTGTATATATATGGGTGTGTGTCTATCTATCTATCTATCTATCTATCTATCTATCTATCTATCTATCTATCTACACATTTTTGAGACAGAGTTTCTCTGTATAGCCTTGGCTGTCCTGGAACTCCCTGCGTAGACCAGGCTGGCCCGGAAGATCCACCTGTCTCTGCCTCCCAATTTCGGGGACTAAAGGTGTATATCACCACTGCTTGGCTATAAGAAGATAGTGATTTTTTCCTTTGTTTCTTTGGGAAAGTCTTTCCCTGTGTAGTCCTGCTGGCTGTTCTGAAACTCAGAGATCCACCTCCCTTGGTCTCCTGAGTGCTGGGATTAAAGGCATGCACCATCACACCAGGTTCCTTATGCTGAATATTCGAAAAAGATCAATCAAACATTTTATTTTATTCTTCTCTCATATAATACATCCTGACTGAAAGGAAAAGTATCAGCTCAGGACCCCCAAAACCAAGCTCTAGGTGCAAAGGTGATTTTTTTTGCTCCAGAGGGACAGAGGGACAGAGGGCAGGGAATAAGACACAAAGACAGGAGATGGAAAAGGGGAAGGAAACAAGGTGAGAAAGGAAAATTTGTCCCAGAGGGGAATGAGACATGCCACACAGGAAAGTGGCAGTTTATAATTGTACAAGGAGAAACCTCATGTTAGCATGAGGTGTTTAATTTTAATTGGACATGTTAGGTGAGTTAAAGGGGGCTTTTGATTGATAGACTTCAATACATTAATAGCTGGATCTTGTTAGCTGCAGGAGGAGGAAGTGGCCAAACATATTTTGGTGGCTAGCTTTGGCAATATAATCTAACAGTTTTTTAGCAAGGCAGAGAGAATGGGAGAGAAAGGCAAGACCTGACAGAGCCATGGTGGAGTGGACTAGTGTTCTTTCACTGAGCACAGCCTCCTATCCCTCCACTCTTCCCAGTCCTCCCTCCACTCCTCCCAGTCCTCCCCCCCCCCCAGAGCCACTGCTCCATTTCCCATCAGAAAAGAGCCAAACACCGATTAACAAGATTCAGTAAGACTAGGTACAAACCCTCATTATTAAGGCTGGACAAGGCAACTCAGTAGAAGGAAATGGTCTCAGGAGTAGCCAAAAAAGTCAGAGACACTCCTACAAGCACAGCATGTATGCAGAGGATCTGATGCAGACCCATGCACCCAGCGTCATGATCGCTGCTTTAGTGTAAAGAGACTTAACTTTTAAAGGGTTTGAATTTTTAAAGACTGAAGCTTTTAAGGTTATATTTTATATTATGATACTACCATGAGATCTTGGGAGTAAACAAGAAAAGGAAAGGTTATGGTTGAATAGTGATGTATCTGTATCAAGTTGACAAGAAATCATTTGTGCTGGTTAGTTTTTTGTAAGCTTAATACAAACTAATCATCTAGGACGAGAAAATGTTGATGGAGGGATGCCATCATCAGACTGGTGTACAGAGAAGTTTTGGGGGGTATTTATTATTGATGTGGGATCCCCAGACTACTGTGGGCGGTGCCACCAGGTGGCCCTTGTACCTGCCCATTACATTGCTGATTCCTTAGTATAAGAAAGCAAGCTGAGCCAGTTAGGGAGAGCAAGCTAGTAAGAAGTGTTTCTCCATGGCACCTGCCTGACTCCCTGTCTTGGGTTTATTCCTTGATCTCCCCTAATGATGGACTATGATTGGTATGTTTAAGTCAAATAAACTGTTTCCTCCCCAAATTAGCCTTGGTTGGTGTTTATCACATTAATAAGAAGTGAACCAGGACACACAGCTAACACCAGTAATTGAAAGTACAAAGTAATCAAGGACTATAATAATTCCTTACAATGCTCACACAAATAAGACAGGGTAAAGGATCCTAAAGGCATGTGGAAGAGGGACCTCCATGCACACGAGCTGGCTTACCAGTATGAATGAATCAAGGAGAGGCTCCAGGAATACTGATGGAGTCAGAAAACCTTTCCTGAAGCTGAGGAAGTATTTCACTTTGTAGAGTGCTTTTTTAACATGCACAAAGTCCTGCGTTCCACTCCCTGCATAAAGTGTTCTGTGGTGGCTCCCACCTGGAACACCAGCACTCAGGCCATGGAGGCAAGAGAAGCAGATAGATGTTCAAGGTTATCTTGGGCTGCGTAGAGTTCCAGGTCTAAGAGTGCTTTTCTGCCATCTTGTGGGGTGAGTTCTTATCCCTAGTCTTGACTTTCAGGTCTATCTAGACGTCCATATATTGTGCAGAGATGGTGCCTGGTCCAACTTCCAGCCCCATTCTGGGGCATGGGTGCTGCCCACAAGTCTGGCTCTAAGCTCAAGTTTCTTTTTCGACATGATTGACAGATTGCAACCCAATCCTTATAGGAGAAAACTAGAATTGTGCCTGACCCATTTCAACATTGCTAATTCCTCAGGTACCATCTTGGTAGTTTTTCTGTAGTCATGTGAGGCCTGGCTCTCAACATGGATTCCCTTTTGGCTTTCCCAGTGGTAGAGCAGATTTCCATGGTTTCTGCATGTTGCTACTCACATAGAGGAATGGGTGTCAGAGCTCAGGTTTGACTTACGCTGCTGTAGGACCTTAGACCCAGTACACTCTGTTTATCTCTGGTTACTAGTCTACAGGATTTACTCATCTGGAAAAGCTCATGTATAAACCTCTAAAAATACATTAGAACTGTGTTGGGTATGGTGGCTCATTCTTTAATCCCAGCACTTGGGAGATAGAGACAGCCTGAGCTCTGTGTGTTCTAAGCTCAGCCTGCTTGACATAGAGAAACTGTCTCAAAAACAACAACAAACAAACATGAGAGGGAGAGGAAGGTGGATTTCTGTGAGTCTGAGGTCAGCTGAGTTTACATAGTGAACTCCCACGACAGCCAGAGCTTTACAGAACAGAGAGACCCTGTCTCAAAGAGCCTCCCCAAATAGAAAGAAAAAAGAGAATGCATAAAAAGTAAGACTTGTAAGTATACTACCAAGCTTAATGATCTGGGTTTGATTCCTGAGACCCATATAGTGACAGGAGAGAGTCAATGCCTGTAAGTTATCCTCTGACCTCCGTAGCACACCAAGGCTCATGTGTCCACGAACACACAAAACATAAAGATGCAATAAAAGCTAAGCAGTATTTATCAAGGTTTCCTGTAAAATCTCTAGTAACACAGGCCAGATGCATTTGTGTATTTACTACTTGAAATAAGCTGCTGGGGTGGGCAACCTCTAGACCATGAGAATGGGGTATTATTTGTGAATGACACATAGATTTCAACTGTGACTCACAAATGTTCCAACTTGGGCAACTGTAGCAAATCCCGCAAGGGCCCACAGGTCTTATTTCAGATATTCTGGACAACATCCAAGGTTAGCTCATAATCACAACTCACCAAGACATTCAAAACCAAACTCACGATATCTGCTTGCCAACAATTAAAGGTGGTGACAGACAGGCTAAGTCACAGCACACACACACACAGGAGAGGAAAACTGCATGGCTACTTTCATTCCTGGAGCAAACATAATATGAAGGTGTAAAGCTCTCCTAGAGGTCCAGGGTGTGCTTGCTCTCTCTCTGTCTCTCTCTCTGTCTCTCTCTCTCACTGTCTCTTCCTCTCCCTCTCTCTCTCTCTCTCTCCCTCTCTCTCCCCCTTTCTGTCTCTCTCCCTTTCTGTTTCTCTCTCTCTGTCTCTCTTTCCTCTCTCTGTCTCTTTTTTGCTGTTGTTCCTCTCCTCCTCTTTCTCCTCTTCTTCAACAGGGTTTCTCTATATATCAGCCCCGGCTGTCCTAGAATTCACTTTGTAGAGTAGGCTAGCCTCAAACTCACAGATACCTTCTGGCCTCTGCCTCCTGAGTGCTGGATTAGTGGAGGACAGAAAGTTTTATAGGAAAAAGACAGTATACAATCACAAGATACTGGTGTGGGCTTCTATAGGGTGTCTCATTCAAGTGTATCTTCAATGCATATAGATATATCAGTATATATGTATACATACACATACATAAAATCTTGTGGCTTTCTAAGTTATATTTCTCAAAGATGTAATTTATAACAAGGTTTAAAGATTAAGCAAAGCTTAAAATTTAAATAACATTTAAAAATTAAGTACACTATACTAACTGGGTCACTCTTAATGAATTTCTGTTTGTAAATTAAGTTGTAAGATGGTTTTATAAGGTATATTGGTCAGATATAGGGTGCAGAGGAATGCTAATATGGTAAAATTCAAGATTATAGACACTTTGGCCTTAAGTAAGTGGAATTTAAATGTCACCTTACTATTTTCGTTTTGTTTTGAGATGAGTTTTCATTTTGTAGTCCTGGCTGCCTTGGACTTGTTATGTGGATCTCGCAGGCCTTGACTTAGGAAGATTGCCTGTCTCTGCCTCTGCATGCTGTAATTTCAGAGCTGAACTGCCATGCACTGATATTTGCTTTTAACATCTTAGTTTGAGATATGTTTATGAAAACACACATTTTTCTCTGTAGGCAATTTTTGGCTGTATCAGTTGTGTTCACATTTTTAAATTTTTCATCATTAAGTCTCAGGGTGAGAGGCTTCTTTTTTTTTTTTTTTTTCCATGACCTCTTCATTTTCCCTGTCTTTCTAGCACGTCTCACTACTAATGATTAGAATTTAGCATGGTATCCAGACAATAAAAATAAAGCGTAAAGACTAGTGGTTGAGTGGAAGGGATAGGCTGGTTCACAGATCTGGCAGTTTATCTGCCCAGGAAGTACAGGAACCAAGAGGCAGGGAAAGCAAGGTTTCTGAGCCTCCTGAGACCCCGTACTGCCCGATCTGTGTTTAACTTCGCTCTGGGATTGGTCGTCGGGAAGGCCGTTCTCGCCCAGAAATCTTGCTCAAACTTCAGTTTCATCCTTTGACTGGGTTTTTAACCTCTGCTTCGAAATCAACCCGCACCCAGGTTCGGGCAACCGAAATTTCTATTCCGGAAGGATTCCGACTCGGCAAGCGGAAGTGAACCGCAACTCGCCTCCGTCTCTTCCGGTGTGGCTTCGCGCGGTCCCGTTCTCCTCGGTAGTAGCGGGCCGACTGGGCTGGTGAGGCTGGGTGAGGGGATGGGCGGTGGCGGAGGTGGGGAGTGAGGTCTGGGTGTGGCCTCCGTGGCGACTCGGTTCGTCTCCGGGCCGCGCGTAGTCCCATCGCTTGTCAGAGGCTAGGGCCCTACAGTTCTCCGGTCCCGGCCGGGGGCCATTTCACATGAACGGTATGCTCCCCGTGCCTTCGAATGTGGTCCTTGCTGCCTCGAACGACTTTAAGGTAATCTTACAAAATTTTTACTTTCCAGGAAAAAAAAAAAAAAAAAAAAAAAAAAAAGGATTTCAGCTGTTGGAGTTCGGCTTAGCGTCCCATCGCCCAACAAACCTGGCCATCCCGCTGCATTGTGAGCAGTGGGTGGAATTGGATGGGACAGGAACGTCCCAGGGTGAGGAGCTTCTTTCCTTTTTCATTTCTTCTTCCCTGTCTTTCTAGCCTCTCTCACTATCAACTACTAGAACTTAGCATCCTTCCTTTTTTTGGAAACCGATGCATTCCACTAGTTCTTTCTGTTTTATCTATTTATCTATCTCTATTTTATTTTATTTTTTTTTACCAAACCTCATGCATTCATTTTGAGTTGTTTTATTTAGGCAAACAAACAAACAAACAAACAAACAAGTGTTAAATGCTCAGGCTGTACATATTCATCTGTTTTGCAGACCACAAGTCATCCCTTACCCCTTCTCTTCATCCCAACAATAAAGTATTCACAAGTAAAAAAATAGGGAGTTTGGCACGGAAGGGATGGCTAATGAAAATTGGAACTTGGGCCTTGGAGAGATGAATTAGTGGTTAAGAGCCCACATGGCACTTACAGATCATCTGATTTTGATTCCCAGCACCTATGTTAGTGACTTGTAACAGCCTGTAACTCCAGTTATGTTGGAACGGGGAGACCAGAGGCTTTAGGTACTTATACACACACACACACACACACACACACACACACAATTGAATAAATAAGTGGAACTCTATTAAGGAATGAATGAAGCTTTATTTAATATGTTATTTCTCCACTGGTGAAATGAGCCAATTCAAGCCAGATTAGAATATATTAAATGCAGGTTTATTGCGAAACTGCTCTCTGGTGAGTTTAGTGGCCCCAAGAACAGGGGCCAGGGAAGAAGTCACTGTGTGGGGTGGGGGTGTGGGGAGGAAGAAAGGCACCTTCGGGCAGAGAGAAGAGAGAAGAGAGCATGGAGAGACCATAATGTCTGGATTATATAGGGAAGAGCCTTAGCGGGAAGGGCAGCCCAGTCCCTTGGCCTGGAAAGTTCAGAGTTGGGACAGGGTATATGTTCATGCATGCACATTGTATATTTTGATCTTATACTCTCTTGCCTCTATCCATCTTTTCTTTTCTCTTGTCAAATAGTCCCTCAAGTAGGGTTTTTTTTTTTTTACACAAGGTTTACTGGGGGCTGGAGAGATGGGTTTGTTTTTAGAGCACTTGTTGCTCTTGCAGGTGACCTGGGTTTTATTCCCAGCACCCACATGGTGGCTCACAACCATCTGTAATTCCAGTTCCAGAGGATTGGACACCCTCTTTTGGCCTCTAGGGGCATCAGCCACTCAGGTGGTGTACATATATACACGCAGGCAGAATATTAAAACATAAACTTTAAGAAAGATGTATGTATGCATGCATGCATGCATGCCTTTCCTTTCCTTAGAGACCAGAATGGGGTGGTGGATCACCTGAAGCTGGACTTACAGGTAGCTGTGAGCCACCAGTTGTTGGTGCTGGAAATTACTCTGTTTCTCTGTGAACACAGCCAACAGTCACTTTGCCATCTCTCCAGCCTCTGCTTTTAAAATTCTTGGTTTATTTATTTTTCAAACAAATTCACGTGTAGGGGTATTTTGTCTGAGTCTAGGCCTATGCACCCTATGAGTACAGTTTCCTTGGAGGCAAGAAGCAGGCATCAGATTCCCTGGAACTGGAGTTACAGGTTGTCATGGGCTGCTGTGTAGGTGCTGGGAATGAATCGTGGTCCTTTGAAAGAACAGCCAGTGCTATTAATTTCTGAACTGTCTCTCTATCTCCGTTATGATTATTATTTATTCATTTTTGAGATGAAGTCTGTAGTCTAGGCAAGCCTGCCACTCACTGTATAACCCAGGATGTCTTTAGTGCAGTCCTGTTTCAGCCTCCCTAGTGCTAGGATTACTTGTGTGCATGAACCACCATGCCTAGCCTTTAAAAAAAATCTCTTAGATTTCATTGGAGAAAACATGTTTGTTGGTTTACTTGCTTAATGTGATCTCTTTCTATCCATGTATCAAGGTCAACCATTGTAAGATAGCCATGTGTTAAACTATTGGAACTTTAAGATCCAGCTCCTATGAATTTATCTTACTAAAGACACAGCAGTGACTTAGTGGGTAATAGTTGACTAACCAGTCATGGGCTATTGACTGAGACTGAGGAAGATGATAGCTTGAACCCTTGAGATCTGAGCTAGCTGGGACAACAGAATGAGGTGACCCAACAGGAAAAAGTGTGAAAGTATAATTAGTGGGAACAAAATTGTTAATGTGTGGCTGAGAAAGCCTAGATTCACTGAATCACAGTGGAGTGGAGCAGACTTACTACAGGCTGTGAGAACCAGAATGGTGGCAGGCCAAAATAACTAAAAAGACCACACTGAACAAGACCTTCTGGTGCGCCCACTGGTCCTGAGCAGTGGAAAGAACACGAAGGAAAAGTAGCTCCTAAGTTGTTTGCTCACTCCCATTTTGCAAACCAGGGTTTGGAGTAGATTGTTTACAGATGACAGTCTAGACACTTTCTGGTGATCTGATGGTTGTCAGCCCTGTTTAGTGAACATCTAATTCAGTGAAGATATGTGTGTTTATGTAGAGTACAGTTCTGTTGAAAGTTATAGTTCAGGTAAAGTCTCAGATCAGTAGGAAATAATTTTCACAACTTTCAAGAAACTCTACTAAATGTTTTTAGAGTCAGATACTTAGCTCATTATAGGTAAACCAGTTGGGGACCAAGTATTTAAGTATCTGAGTCTGTGGGGGATATTCTCATTTAAACCACTACATGGAGGAACATGTCATACATCTACAAAGTTTACTTACATGTTTGAATCAAAAGGGACTTAGTTTTAGAGGCACGTTTGGGCCATCTTGTGCGTCCTCTTTCCATTCCTTTGATAGATGTCAGGGTTCTAGAGCAGAGCATCTCTTATCAGCAACTGTGGCTGCTTCAGGAATGCGGTTACAGGTTGAACTGAGAGAACTATAATGGGATTTCTTGAGACACACGGATGGATGGCAGTGCTGAGTACCATGTGTGATGCAACTCTGGACTGTATTCCTTTTCATCCCTAGCCAGCGTGTCCAAGTAAGGTAAAGGGTAAGGACCCAACCAGAAATGTATACCTGGCAAAAGTTGAAGCAATCATTTCAGTACTCATTGCTCCGAGCAACAAAATCTCACATCTTCTAACTCATTAATAAATTACTGAACCATTGCTTAATCTTTTTCCTATTAGCAAATGAAATTAAAAAAAAAACTATAGGAGTCTCTAGCCATTTAGTAACCAAGAAAAAAAAGTGGCAGAGGTGGGGTCGGGGAGATGGGGCACTCACAGTAAGAAAGTAAATATATATAATTTTTACATTTATTTAATTTTTTTGTGTACCATACCATACGTGTGAAGGTTTGGGGACAATTTCTGAGAATCTGTGGACAGCTTGTGAGAATTGGTCTCTCCTAAAACGGTGAGACTTAAGTCATCAGGCATACAGGTGAGCACCTTTGTCCACTGAACCATCTTTCCAGCCCTACATACTTTTTCTTCTATAAAATTTAGTTTTGTTACTTTTTTGAGACTTTTGTGTAGTTTATTTTGATCATATTCACCCACCCTGCTTCCTTTCAGATCTACCCTTCTTTTCAGACTTAGCTTTGTGTTATCTTTTTTCTTTTTGACAATAAACCCATCAAGCCCAGTTTGTGCTGCACATTATTCTAGGAGATGTGGACTTGCCCTGGGGTAAGGTTGACCTGCCTGGGGCCACACCCTGAAAGAAATATGACTTTCTCTCTAAGCAGCTATTAGTTGAAAATAACTCCTCATCTGGGGTGGAATTTAAAACCTATCTCTGTCTCCATGGTGGAATTGTGTCTGGCTTGAGCTAGCATAGCTCTTGTACATGCTGTTATAACTGCTGGTGGAGATTTTAGGTCTTTTATGTATAAAATATTTTATGTATAAATATTATCTGCAAATAATGATCCTTTGACTTTCTTTTCCTATTTGTCTCCCCTTGGTCTCTTTCTGTTGTCTTTTGCTCTAGGTAAGATTTCTAGTAAGATATTGAATATTCATGGAGAGAATGAGCAATTTTGCCTTGATCCTGATTTGAGTGGAATTACTTGAATTTCTCTTGGTTTAAGGTGCTATTAGCTGTAGACATGCTGTAAATTGCCTTTGTTATATTCCTTGTATCTCTGCTGTATTAAGGGCTTTATCATGAAGGATGTTGGATTTTGTTCAAGACTTCATCCTTCGTCTGATGAGATGACAATGTGGTTTTTATCTTTCAATCTCTTTATGTAGTTGGTTATGTTTATTGATTTATGTATGCTAAACCTTCCCTGTATCTCTAGGATGAGGCCTACTTAATCAAGGTAGATATTTTTTTTTTTTTTTTTTTTTTAAAAAGAGGGTCTCTCTGTGTAGTCATGGTTATCCTAGAACTCTGTATAGACTAGGCTGGCCTTGAGGTCTCCCTGCCTCTATCTCCCAGCTGCTGATTAAGATCAGGTAGTCTTTCTGATGTGTTTTTGAATTTGGTTTGCCAATATGTTATTGAATATTTGCATCTATGTTTGTAAGGAAATTGGTCTGTAATATTTTTAAAAATTTTTTTGAGGGGGTGGTGGGTCTTAGAGAAAAAAAAAAATCAAAATCAACAAGACTGGTAACCCCGAGCCAAATTAACTAAAAAATGAAGAGGAAATCCAAATTAATAAAATTAAAGATGAAAAGGTAGGAATTACGGTTTGGTCTCAAACCTGGGACAAACTATTAACTGAGGTGCCTATTAACATATCAAAGTAAACCGCCAGGTTCTCCCAGCATCCTTTAGTCCCTGTTACAGTGTCCTCCTGGCTGGCCTATCCAGCCCACCTGTCCTGAGCTCTCCAGCCCAGTTATAAGGCCGGGGTTCCCTCCACAGCTCCTCTGGCCCTATATAACTTTGTAACTTAGCCATTAACTACACCAGCCTCTTGGCTAAGGCTGCCCCTTTTGGTCAGAAGCTCCTCTCTTGCTCTCCCTCCCCTTCTTTCCTCACATGGCCCAGCTCAGTCTAGCCATGTTCACTCTGGACCCTCCAGCCTGTTTCTTCCTTATAGCTATAATGAAAACAAAGCCCAACCACTTAGGAGCAGCCGTGTCCTCCTCCTCCTTTTTGTTTCTTTTTTACACTCAACTACAACAGACACTGACAAAATTTGGAAAACAGTATTTAAAAAAAAAAGTTTTTAAAAGCTGTAATCTACCAAACTGGAATATACCAAGAAATGGATGAATTTCTTGCTATTATGACATACAGAAGCTAAGCCAAGATTAAATAAGCAATTTAAACAAACCAAGAGCCCCTGGTGAAATAGTAGTAATTAAAAGTTTCCCAATCACAAGAGCCCAGGACCTGTGGGTCCAATGCAGAATTATACCAAACTGAATTCAAAGAAGAATTAATGCTAATACTTCTCATATTATTTTTCAAAATAGATACGAGGGGGTGGGGAGCAAGTTTTCTAATTCTTTTTTATGAGGAAAGAAAAGGCTTTTATTCAGATATTGGTGCCAGGTTTACACAAGGGAGTCCTAAATGTATCACCTAACCACCTCATTGAAGGGTTTATAAATTCAAAGAATACAAAGATACAATGTTTCTCTGCAAGCAGAAGTCCTTTTTTTTTTTTTTTTTTTTTTTTTCCCAAAATAAGCTTGTTTACAGAAGCAGAATAGCAGTAAAAAATTTAACCCTTAACAGTAACCGTTCGGGTCTTTTTTTTTTTTTTTTTATGCCTACCCCAGTTCCTGAATAATGACATGGAGGATTATTTATTTGTGAATTAATTCCTAGGCCTTAAGGTAGGCTTGTTCCCAACTAGCTCCTAACTCAGTTATTCCATTTATATTAGTCTAAATTCTGCCACATGGATGGTTACCTCTCTTCAGTTTCATACAGCCAGCTTCCTCCACTTCTCGATGAATCTTCCTGCACCTCACTCTTTCCTGTAGTTTCATTTTCTCTGCCAGATGTCCACCTTCTATTCTTCCATAGGCTACAGGCATTTTATTTTAACCAATCAGAAGGTGCCTAAGAGACAAGGAAGGACAGAGATAGATTTTCACATTGTGTTCAAAAACATCACTTCAACGTTTAGCAGCTCCTGACATTTGGAGGTGTAGTTTTGTTTATAGTTAGTTTTTTTTTTTAAACACAGAGATTTTAGTTTTAAATATAACATTAGCTGTTAGTACTGGAAAACACGTGTCTGGCAAACAGTGATTAATGATCAGAGACCCAAATTAATGGTATAAATGAATGGCGTTCATGTAGAAGGTTTGGTGGATACAGGAGCTGATGTTAGTAAACTTCCCCAAAAGTCTTGGAATCTAGAGTGGACACTTCAGAAGGTTTACACACAATTTGTAGGAATTGGTGAGTTATCATGAATAAGACAAAGTGTCCAGTGGGTTACCTGTGTGAGCCCAGGAGGGCAAACAGAAGTTGAGACATTATGTGGCTGACATACCAATAAACTTATGGGGAAGGGATCTTTTACAACAGTGGGGTACTCAATATTCCTGCAGTTCCAGGGACAGCAAATAAGGAGACTAGAGGTGATATGGCCGATGCTCCTGGGGAAGGTATTAATTGGTGCAGGTGATAAGAGAACAATTGCAGGCTGTGCCCATGGTCAAACAACAGAACATCACAGGGATTGAGTTTGCAAATTTATAGAAGAGGCCACCGCTGACATACCAACAGCCTTGCCCCACATTGGGTGCCACCTTTAACTTTAGTTTTTTTCCAAATCCTATTTTTAATGATGGATCTTAGTAATTAACTTCCCTTTTAGCTCACCACCCACCAGAGGTAGTGGGAATACAGGAGAAATGGACCTGTTTAGAAAGGTTGTCTGGAAATTGGCAGTTCAGTTCACAGGTGAGTATCGGCAGCTTGATACACTCAAAAACACTTCATGGACTCATGGATCTTGCCTCAGTAGTGTGTCTGTCTCAGCTGACATCACTCTGCCAATCAGCCTGTGTCTGTGGAAGCAGCAAGAAACTGCAGCACACCCCCAGAAGTTTTTTTTGGCACGCGTCTTTCTATGGAGTCCCAACAGATGTAGCTCAACTAGAACGGAGCGCATTTCTGCAGTGTGGACTTGGTTGTGATATATCTATATCTATATCTCTATATCTCTGTCTATCTCATACATACATACATACACATATATGTACGTTTTAAATTTGTACTTGCCTCAAAATGTTATTTCTAGTGGTTTTTGCAGGGCTAGAGAGTTGACTCATTGGTTAAAAATTATACTTGTCAAGGACCTGGATTCAGTTTCCAGTGCTTACATTGTGGTTCATAACAATCGATAATACTGGTTCTAGAGGCTCTGATTCTTTCCCACCCTCCTTGGGCTCTAGACACACACGGTGCACATACAGACAGTTATAGACAAGATAGTCAGACACATAAACAAAATTGGTGGGTTGTTTTGTTTTGTTCTGTTGTTGTTTTTCAAGGCAGGGTTTCTCTCTGTAGCCCTGGCTGTCCTGGAACTCACTCTGTGGACCAGACTGTTCTGGAACTTGCAGAGATCCACCTGCCTTTGCCTCTTGAGTGCTGGGAAGGTGTGTGCCACCCATCATGCCTAGCTGAATTATTTTTTGAAATCTTTTAAAATACAGTAATACAGAATACAGGATACGGAATGATCCAGCCTACCGTGGGTGGTGTGGCTCCTAGGGCCTTGGGTTATATAAGGAATCAGAAGGGGAAGCCAGAAGCTAGTAATAAACAGCATTCTTTATGGGCTCTGCTTCAGTTCCTGCCTCTAGCTCTTGCCTTGAGTTCCTGCCCTGACTTTCCTCATTGATGGACTGTTTGTTGAAAGTGTAATATGAAATAAAACATTTCCTCCCCAATTTGCTTTTGATCATGGTGTTATCACTGCATTATAAACCCTAAGATGGTGGTTTTTGTCCGCATGTATGTTTGAATATTGTGTATTTACTGATGCCCAAGGATGGCAGAAAAGGGTGTTGGGTCCCCTGGGACTGGGATTATAAATGATTGTGAGGGTACTAGGAATTGAACTCCGGTCCTAAGGAAGAACTATCTTCTGAGCCACCTCTCCAGTCCAAAATGTTGTTTTAAGTAACTCACGTGCTTACTTTCCTGAGTTCTTTATATGTTGCTTATTACAGAGTATAATTTATATGAACACACACAAATACATAAGTGGATTAATAAAAGGTTCTGGTGTTATTTAGAGTACTATATTAATTACTTTTCTGTTGGTATGATAAGATATTATGACCAAAACCACTTAAGGAAGAAAGGGTTTTTTTGGCATATAGTTCCAGAGGAAAAGAGTTTATATAATAGTGGAGAAGGTACAACGTGGCAGTGGGAGCCCTAAGATCACATTTTCATGTGCATAAAGATGAGAGAACAGGAAGTAGGATGAGGCTCATAAAACCTCAGGGCCACCCTCAGTGATGTTTATTCTCAAGCAAAGATCCACCTTCTACAGGCTCCATAATTTTTTTAAACAGGACTGCCAGCTGGGTACTGGTGTTCAAATACATGAGCCTATGGAGCATGTTTTTTGTTTAAACCACAACAAATACATGCAATCCTCAGTCAGTTAAGGTGCTGTTAATGAGCCTATATTATAGGGTATACATTTTTGATGGTTTTCATTATCTTACCTTCAGAGAGCTAGTATATAATGTTTGATGACTGCTAAGTGTTGCTTTTTGATTGATCTCAATAGGAATCTACGTCATCCCAATTAAAGAGAATGAATCTTGGCATTTTCCACTTTGATGTATAAGTTTCCCTGACGTGTCCTTGGAGTTACAGAAGAATTTGGTCACATATTTTACCATCAGACTATAGAGATGGACATTACTAGTTTGTCCTGTGGTAAGTCCTGTTGCTACTGTTTTTGAGAGATTCTGTTGTAGGTCCTGCCTACACAATGTAGAGCCAGAGACCTGCCAGTCTCTTGTGAAGTGCTGAGGTGGGCCGAAGAGGACTGTTTTCTGTATCTAGTACGTGCTTGGGAGCAGACACTACATAATCATCACTCATTTTCTTCATAGGTAAATTCAGAGTTATAGTTCTCAGAACTTAAGTTTTCTTGACTTAAAAGTGAAACTAATGTACTTTTCTATTGTAAGACAGTTCACCATTATTTTCCTGCTGTAAAAATTGGTGTGGCATTGTAGGTTACTAGAGTTTATATTTACAAGTTATCTTGAGTGAACCAAGTTATGTATTAATTACAAATAAATGAATTCCCACCCTCACAGTGGATATGGGCTTCTTGGCAGCTTTGTATTGATGTATCTTTTTTTCCAGAAAGTCTGTCTTCTGGTGACCAAAACTGCAGTCAAGGAGAAGAAACAGAGGGAGAAAGCACGCTGGTTGATTGCCTGAAAAACTGTAGTAAGGTATGAAGAACCACCAACTGAATTCATTGCATAGAGAGGTATACGTCTTTCTATGTAGACAGACTTATGTCCCGGGATTACTGAAGTGAATAAGGTCCCTAACAATGACTAATTATGCAGGAAGAGGAGCTTTTCACATTGCTGTAATGCTGTATTATTTTTTTTTACAGTGTTCTTAAAGATAATAAAGCATACATATTATTTTCTCAAAAACTTTGTTTTCATATTTACCCCATTTATAAAATATGTCCAGGAATATTATTAGAAAAAGAGGGAAGATGAAAAAGATCAGGGTGTGGTGAGGTAAAAGTATTTGAAATGTGCCATTAAAGCCACTTTATTAGAGTAGATGGGTGGAGAGTTGAGTGGATACCAAGAAGCCTGGTCTAGGGCCATTGAGCCCCAGGGTAGGCAGTGGGAAAACTCACAGTTCTCTCGAGGCATTGAGTTCCCTATCCTTATTCTTCTGAGAGGATTGGTGGGTATTAACTTGGTTGAGACAAGTTTATGTGGGTGGTTAAGGATTTGGTGACCTTTCAGGATGAGGCTGTGGATGTCACTCAGGAGACGTGGACCATAGAGGATCCAACTCAGAACAGCAGACCTAGTGATGTGGCAGTGGAGGACGACACAAACCTGGCCACTGTGGGTAAGTTGGTAGTTATTCTCATATGATGCTTCATATGGAGCAGGCACATGTTATGTACTTAGTGTGCTTAGAAAGTTTGTCAACTCCAGTGAGATAACAATGATGATAGTTTTCTTCCAATGCATTTAAACTAACAAACATGCTAGTTTAATGGGGGCAGGGGGGTCGTATACATCAGTACCTCCTATGTGGTATATATGCTTCATTACCAAGCCACACGCCCAGCACATTGTGGGCTGGGTTTTTGTTTGTTTGTTTGAGATTTAAGGTGGTGGTAGTGCACACCTTTAATTTCAGCACTTGGGAGGCAGAGCCAGGTGGATGTCTGTGATTTCAAGGTTAACCTGGTCTTACAGAGTTCCGGGATAACCCAGAGCTACTCAGAGAAACCCTATCTCAAAAAACAAAAGCAAACATAAAGGTTTCTTTTTATTTATTGTTTTTTGTGTATGAGTGCAGGTGCACATATGCCCACAGCACATATGTGGAACTCAGAACAGCCTACTGGGAGTCAGTTCCCTGCGCCCACCTTGTGGTTTGAGGGAGGGTCATTACTATTTTTTTTTTTTTTTTTGGTTTTTCGAGACAGGGTTTCTCTGTGTAGCCTTGGCTGTCCTGGAACTCACTCTGTAGACCAGGCTGGCCTTGAACTCAGAAATCCACCTGCCTCTGCCTCTCCAAGTGCTGGGATTAAAGGCGTGTGCCACCCGGTATTTCTTACTATTTTTGTCACTGTACTTCTCGCCAATTCTCCAGTTTCTTCCTCTCTCATCTTACTGTACAAGTGCTGGGGCTAGCATTACAGACGTGTGCCATTGCGTTTGAATTTTTATACGTGATGCCCTAGTCTGCTTTCTGTTGCTGTGGTAAAACACTGAGTAGAGAGCAACTTGGAGGAGACGGTTTGTTTGGCTCTCAGGTTATACTCCATCCAGGGAAGCCAAGGCAGAACCCAAAACAAAAACCGTGCTTACTGGCGTACTCTCTTAGGCTTGTCCAGCCACCTTTCTTCAGACTTGGCAGAGGTCTGCATCCATTCACAATCAAATAAAGGTTCTACAGATACACCCACCGGCCAGACTGATGGAGGCTGCTCTTCAGTTGAGGTTCCTTCCCAAGTGTGACGTTGACAGTCAAGATGTGGGTTCTACTGAGTGAACTGAGCTTGTCAGTGTTCTGTGGAAAGCTTTTATACCTGATGTGCTATCTTGATGGCCCACTGTGGTGGTTTTTAAAATGTACATTACCTAGTTCTGTGGAAATGTATGTTCAGTATGTTCTTGTCTCCATCTTTGTTAAATGGAGTAGCACTTTCTAGTTAGTATTCTGTTTTATGACTTTATCTGAATTTGATGAATAGTATTTGTAAGTTAATGGTTTATTTTATTGCTTAGCAAATATTGCAGTGATTTGTTTTGTCAAAACATTAATATTAAATTGATTAGTGTTTTAGTGGTCAGAGTTCCTTGGGATCATGGGATTAAAGCTTTGTCTTTTTAGTCCTTTTTGAAATAATTGCAACTTTTATTAGAATTATTGACCAAAAAGCAGGCTTGATTGTGCATGCCTGTAATCTCAGTAGGCTTGCAAGTTTGAGGTCTACCCTAGACTACAAGAGATCCTGTATTGTAAAAAAATATTTATTATAGACCTGAATCATAGAAAAGTTTGCCATTTGATCTATTAATGCAACTTAGTCTGCATATAGGATATCAGACACTTACCAAACCCAGTACTTTGGCTTGCTTGAAAGAATTGGTGAGCACACAGAAGGGAGTTTTTCAAGGTGAATGTTTACGAAGAATAACATTGACCAATGGCATACATCATTATCAATTCCTATGTTCTTTTTGTCTCAAATACTTTTTCTTTTTTTTTAATGGTATAGCTTTAAATAGTAGATTCTCCTGCCTTAGATTCCTGTGTGCTGGGATTGCTAGTGTTCATACCATGCTGCACTTTCATGATATTCTTTTCCTTATCTCTCTGGTAACATGTTTTTATTTTATTACCATGTATTAGTTTTGGTAGAATTAATATTTAGCATTTTTTTCTCTAAATCTTCAGTTTGCTCATGAGCCAAATTTATTTAAAAAACCATGGAGACATTTTTAACTTCTTTGCTATACTGTTCTGTTACTTAGACCTAATCTTATTTTGTGGCTTTAATTCCAGAATTGGAAAAGCAACTACAAACCAAAGATGTAGCATCAGAGCAGGATTTTTTGACAAGACATACCTTCATGGAGACAAAGCAGGTGGTAAGTTTAAGGAAAAGTATATTTCTTGTTTTATGCACTTAGCCAAGATTGACAGGTTTTTGTTGTTGTTATTGATGTTTTTAAAATAGAAGTCAGGAGAGAACTGAGTTTTTCAGTAGAAGGAACAATCTCTTATCATGTACTCCAGAAGATGAGTATTAAAGGGATCGAAAGTCAAAGTGAAACCACGAAGGCATAAATAGACTTGCCCTCATGGCAAAACAAAACAGCAAACCAAATTCCTTGCCATGACTGATTTTTTTTTCAGATTTCTCCAGAAAGGCATTGGTGAGCGATTCCCCCGAAGATCATCTCAGTATTTAATAATCTTCAGTCTTACTTTCTGTTCTGTTAGTGATTGAGTGTTTTATTTTGTGTTCTGACAAATGGTAAAGATGAAAGTCTTCAGTTTTTAAAAGAAGTAAACTTATTTATAATCACATAACAAGTTTGAAATATGCTTGGAAATGTGCTACAACATAGGGGGGTAAGATAAATAAAGTTCCTTGTGTAGTTAAGGTGATGTAAGTTTATTTGCAAGAGGTGCAGAAATCCATAAGTACAGAAGGTCTATAGAGTGACTGTGGATAGAGAAATGCTCTAAGAATATTGAGATCTGAGATAGATTATGGGAGACCTTAGTCTCTTTTACAGGCAAGGATGTTATTTCCTCATTCTCCAGTGAGCATAGGTGATGTTTACTTTGCACAAACTGGCATTTGTGTGATGGTTCAGGATGCAGTAACCTTTGAAGATGTGGCTGTGGACTTCACCCAGGAAGAATGGACCTCACTGGATCCAATTCAGAGACACCTCTACAGAGAGGTGATGCTGGAGAACTACCAGAACCTGGCCACAGTAGGTACGGCTGCCACCACTTGTTCTAGCATCATAAGAGAACAGAACTAGAGTGTTCTAGGATATGATGTCAGCTCAGAACAGTGGGAAAGAGCAGGTAAAGTCCCTTAATATATTTAATACCTCATGGTAGTTCTCAACTAAATGGTGATTAGTAGCATCACTACTACTCTACTAATAATGTTATTTTGAGATTCTTCCTCTTTTTGATTTGTTTTGTTAGTGAGGAAAGGTCTCACTCTATAGCTTAGGTTGGCTTCAAGCTCTTAGCAATTCTATCTCAGTCTTCTTGAGAGCTGGGATAACAGATGTGGGCTATCACACTTGGCTGTCAGTCTTACCAATCTTTATGAATCTGTTTCTAAAAATAAGAACTAGTGCTATCATTTTTTTCCCTATAAGAATGAAGATCCATGCTGGGCACATTTCTCTGCTGTAGAGTGTTTGTTTAGACACACGAGGCCTTGAGTTTGATCTATATTCCTGGGCTTGGGGGTGGGGTAACTTTATAATACTTTAATTAAAAATGAAATAACACTATATTAGATCTTATTGAGAGAAATGGTTTAGTGTATTTTATTTGACATTTTTTAAGCATAGAATTTTCATTAATAATGAAGACATAGAAATATTAATTAATATTACATGCCATTGTTTATTTATTTATTGACAGTAGGGGGGATAGTTTAGAACCTTGTACTGTCCTGTCTGGGCAAGTACTCCACTACTGAACCGTATCCTTAGCCATTTTTTGGTTTCTTGAAACAGGACTCACTTTTATAGCCTTGACTGTCCTGGAACTCTTGTTTTCTTTTGCCTGAGCCTTGTGAGTGTTAGGATTACATCTGTGCATAAAACAGTCTTGGTCTTCCCTAACAGTCTTGGTCTTCCCTAACAGTCTTGGTCTTCCCTAGTGGTTTTTTAATGTGCGTTTAGTTCTGAATGTATATTTGATGGGTCATAGAATTTTTCTAATTACTAGTAGCATAAATATTTGTATTCTGAGGTCTTCATTAATAATTTTAAGTCTTTCTTGAGAAATGTTTTCTGTTATTGGCTAGTTTACATGAGTCTTTTCCATTGATGTATCTGTCTCTGTGTCTAGGAGGTCAGATGTTTAAACCCAGCTTGATCTCTTGGTTGGAGCAGAAAGTAGAGCTGACAGTAATGGAACAAGGAATTCTCCAAGGTTAGTATTTGTTGAAAACATTTCTTGTTGTTGTCAAATTCCATATGTTTGGAAGTGTGTCAAGGGAACTATTAGAAGACCACCTTGAACTATCTTGTACCTCACTGGTACAAATTGGCATAATTATGCTCTAATTGTATTTTGAGAGAAAAGTTTTATTTTAACAGGAAAGGTGATATGTAGGAGGAGCTAAGGTGGGAGGAGTACGGAGAGGAAGAGAAGGAGTAAGGAGAGGAGGAGAAGAAGGAGAGGAGAAGCTAAGTGATGAGAGAGAGAAAGAGAGAGAAAGAGAAGGGGGAACATGGAGGCAGATGTTCACGTGTCTCCACCAGTCAAAGGTAGTTTATATATCTAGGTTGTGTATTGGGTTACACTTCTGATTGAGCATTACCAAACTTATAAAGCCTTTGATTAACATTTTAAAAAATTGTATAAAAGCAAAAAGGAAAAGGGGGCATGGGATAAGGGTTTTCTAGGGAGGGGAAATGGGGAAAGGGGATGACATCTGAAATGTAAATAAAATATCCAATTTAAAAAAAATAATAATAAAGGAGGATGGGGAAAAAAAAAAAAAGAAGAAGAAGACCACCTTGAATCTGAAGGCCAAGGTCTTAGAAACACAATTTTCATAGAAAAAGCTAATGTGAAGCATCTGTGATGCACTGGTCTTTTGTTTTCTCCGTTTATTCTGTTTACTATCCCATTTAATTTTAATAGATCTGTAAATTATTATAGCTGTGACACCATATCTTGTGCTTGTCAAATTTTAGACTTCGACAGTTGCTTTATTTTCTCTTAGTTTTATTGTTTAATGTATTTTAATATATGTAAAAAAAAAAAAAAAAAGCACACAAGTGAAGTTCTGGTCTGGAATTCAACTTTATAGACCAGACTGGCCTGGGACTCAGAGAGGTCTGCTTGCCTCTGGCTCCTAAAGGTGTACATCACCACTCCTGACCAAATGAAGTGGGGTTTTTTTTGGCTGTTTTTAAAAGTTTAAACTTTAATTTTTTGTTTCACATTAGAATGGGAAATGCACCTTAAGACAAAAAGGACAGCACTTCAGCAGGATAGACTTTGGTCAGATATGTCAAATGGGATGCAACTGGTAAGTCTCATAAATTTACTTTTATGTTTATGAGTAATTTGCCTGAACAACGTCTGTGTACCATGTGCATTTTTGGTGCCCTTGGAGAACAGACAAGGACATCTGATTCCTTGAGACAGGAGTTAAAGACAATTTTGAGCTGCCATGTAGGTACTTGGAAACTAACCTGGGTCCTTTGGAAGACCAGCAAGTGCTTTTAACCCCTGAGCTATCTCTCCAGCCCCAGGATATTTCTTTTTAAACAATATTTGTGTTTGAGAATATCTCTTATAATGTATTTTGATAATAATCAACTCCCACTTCTCCTAACTCCTCCAAAACACCCCCCCCCACACACACACACTGCAAAGTCTACATCCTTTTTAAAAATAATTTGAATTTGTGCTAGCCAAATCATTTTGTGTATGTAGGGCTGTTCACTGGAGCATGGTTGACCTACTAGGGGCCACACTCCTAAACTCAGAACTCATCAGTTGTCCATAGTTTCTCAGTCAGGGGTTGGAGCAACAAGATCCTAATGTCCAAGGTCAGGGAAAATTAGGGATTTACTAATAAAAACAGATTCCAATGAAAGATGAGAGAATTAGCTGTCAACAGGTAAGGAACTCTTATATCTTTCCCATCTTCTCTTTTTTGTTTTTCTTCCCTCTTTCCTATACTCCCTTTTTTCCTAGAGAAAGGCACTCTGCCACTCAAGGTAGCCTTCACTTGTGATGCTTTGCCTTGGCTTCCAGAATGCTGGGCAGTAGTAAGCCAGCATACTCCGCATAAACTGATGCCCCGAATATATCGTGAGGTTCAGTGCATCAGAACTCCACAGCTACATCTTCCTGTACGAGCCTGAAAAATCCTCTAATCATCATTTTTCCCTTTATCAATAGGAAAGAGAACACAGTGGAGGGGAGCTTGGTGACTCTGTTCAAGTTGGAACAGTTTTTAGTGAAGATTCATGCCCTCAGACTCACGTTAGTACTCCAAATACAGAGAACACTCCAGCGTGTAATTTATATGGAAAAGACTTTCTGCCACCCTTTAAAGAAACTTCTACTGAAGAGAACATTTTCCACTTGAACCAGTGTGTAAAACCTTTGACTTTGACTCCAGATGTTTCCCAGAAAAAGTACACTCTGGAAAAATCCATTGAATGCAGTGACTGTGGGGAAACTTTTGTTAATCAGTCAGAACTTCAGGCACACAGTTGTTCTCACAGTGGAAAGAATCTCCACCAATCAGAGGAGTGTGGACAAGCTTTTACTCATCCTATAAGCCATGATGGGCATGTGATTCCCACTGAGAAAAAATACTATGAGTGTAAGAAATGTGAAAAATTTTTTACACATCCTGTGTACCTTAATATCCATATGCAAAGCCACACTGTGGAGAAACCCTATGACTGTAAGGAATGTGGGAAAGCCTTCACTGAACGCTCAAGCTTAATTGTACATCTACGACAACACACTCGAGAGAAGTCTTATGAGTGTAAGGAATGCGGGAAAACCTTTATTCAACCCTCACGCCTTACAGAACATATGAGAAGTCATACAGGAGAGAAACCATATCAGTGTGACCAGTGTGGGAATGCCTTTGCGTCTTCCTCTTACCTTACTACACATTTGAGAACTCATACTGGAGAGAAGCCCTTTGAGTGTAACATATGTGGGAAGGCATTTACACGGTCCTCTTATCTGCTAGGTCACATACGAACTCACACAGGTGAAAAGCCCTATGAATGTAAAGTATGTGGGAAAGCGTTCAGTGGCCGTTCTTGGCTTACGATACACTTACGAAAACATACTGGAGAGAGGCCCTATCCATGTACAGAATGTGAGAAAGCCTTCACCAGCTTTGCTCAACTAACTGAACATATAAAAACGCACACTGGTGAGAAGCCCTTCCGGTGCAAGGTATGTGCAAGGACCTTTAGAAATTCCTCATGCCTTAAGACTCACTTTCGAATTCACACTGGAATAAAACCATACAAATGCAATTACTGTGGGAAAGACTTCACTGCACGTTCAGGCCTTACTAAGCATGTACTAATTCACAATGGTGAGAAGCCCTATGAGTGTAAGGAATGTGGGAAAGCCTTCAGTACATCTTCGGGCCTTGTTGAACATATAAGAATTCATACAGGAGAGAAGCCCTTTGAATGTTATCAGTGTGGGAAAGCCTTGGCTCATTCCTCTTCTCTTGTTGGACATTTAAGAACTCACACTGGAGAGAAACCCTTTGAGTGTAATCAGTGTGACAAAACATTTACACGATCTTCTTATCTTCGTATTCATATGCGAACTCACACCGGAGAGAAACCATATGAATGTAAAGAGTGTGGGAAGACTTTCCCTGAGCGCTCATGCCTTACCAAACACATAAGAACACATACTGGTGAAAGGCCCTATGAATGTAAGGAATGTGGCAAAGGCTTTATTAGCTTTGCTCAACTTACTGTTCACATAAAAACTCACAGTTCTGAGAGACCTTTTCAGTGTAAGGTATGCACAAAATCCTTCAGAAACTCTTCATCCCTTGAGACCCACTTCCGAATTCACACTGGAGTAAAACCCTATAAATGCAGTTACTGTGGGAAAGACTTCACTGCTCGTTCAGGCCTTACTATACATTTACGAAATCACACTGGGGAGAAGTCCTATGCATGCCAAGAATGTGGAAAAGCTTTTAGCACTTCCTCAGGCCTTATTGCACATATAAGAAGTCACAAAGGAGAGAAACCCTTTGAATGTGACCACTGTGGGAAAGCCTTTGCTTCTTCCTCTTATCTTAATGTGCATTTGAAAATTCACACTGGAGAAAAACCCTTTCAGTGTACAGTATGTGGGAAAACATTTACCTGTTCTTCTTACCTTCCTGTTCACATGCGAACTCACACTGGAGAGAAGCCTTTTCAGTGTATAATATGTGGAAAGTCATTTTTGTGGTCCTCGTATCTTCGAGTTCACATGCGAATTCACACTGGAGAGAAACCCTATGTATGTCAGTACTGTGGGAAAGCCTTCACAGAGCACTCAGGCCTTAATAAACATTTACGGAAACACACAGGAGAGAAACCATATGAATATAAGGAATGTGGGGAAGCCTTCACTGCTTCTGCTGATGGTAACGAACAAGAAGCGCCCCACTGGGGGGAGAACCTTTGAATGTAAGGGATTCAGAAAACTGTTTGATAGCCCTTAATCAGTTGCAATCGAAATTCATAGTCTGTACAAGTTTTATTAATAAGCAATTTATAAAAACATTCAGTTATGTGCTGTAAAAACAACTCATTCTGAGGATGCTCTGAGTTTAAGGATTGTGGGAAAAATCAAAATCTTATAATATACATATGAACTGACGGTTTGCAATATAGGGAACGAAAACCTTTAGTGTTTCCATGTGTGTTGATGCAAGACATGTAGAAGTGTCATAGATTTTGTTTCTTTGTTCACTTACGGTCTCATAGTTGAGAAATACCTTACTGAAGTTTGGGAAGTGACTTTTTACATTTGCCTATGTGCTGTTTACAGACTAAACACAAGCTACATGTGTGTAATAGGGGATTTGCTTTAGTGTCTTGGATAGCAACACTTGGATTTCTTGGGTGCTTCTATATGAATTTTGAATATTTCTACATTTGTGCATTTTTATGACTTCAATTATGAATTTCTAAATTCCATTGTTGGTTTTCTTTTTAAGAATATTGCTGTTTGGTATGATTGAAACTATTGTTTTTTACACAGTCTCTGTTGTACGTCCCGTGTCAGCATTGTGAAGTGATGGACACAAGCTCCCGCCTCCTCATTACTTGTCAGTTCATTTGTTGTGTCGTGGGCCCGTTGTATGTGCATTGTCTGCACCCCCTCCTTTGTTGTCCCCCTGCCCCCCCTTTTTTTTAAATGACAGTCTCACTTTGTAGCCTTGGCTACTATGAAAGTCATGTAGCCTAGACTGGTCCCTAGCTCATGGCAGGCTTGGCCCAGCCTCCTGAGTGCATAGATTACAGGTGCGAGCCACTGTACCTGGCTCTTTGTACTGTCTTAAGTATACACTTCACTAACACTGAAAAGAACGTCATATTTTACAGTAGTGTTCAAGTACTTAACACAAGTAGGTTTGGATCTGACCAATTCAATCCCTTACTCTGAGTACCAAGTCCTTGGTAGTCATTCCATTCTCTGCTTGGAGTTTAGCTTTTCTTTAGGCTCTCCTTAGATCATGTAGTATCTGTATTAACTCTACTTAGCTTTTTTATTTTTATAACAAGGTCTTGCTGTAGCTCAAACTGACCTCAAACTGGCAACCTTTTTCCCTCAGACTTTACTGCTGCAGTTATAGGCATGTGCCCCCATGCCTAGCTGGCGTATATCAATCTACACGATGTTCTCAAGGTGGAACTGTGTTATGGTCAGTTATTTTAAGACATTTTATTATTCTTTGGTCTCTATGGATACTTAGTTTTCATACCTTGCTTGTTGGGAGTATTGCTGCATTGAATGTGAGTGTAGCTATCTCTTTAAATTTATGACTTTATGTTCTCAGTTACAATCCCAAAAGTGAATTTGTTATTGTAATGATAGATAGAAATCAGTGTGTATGTAACAACTGCCAATTATATTCCCAGTGATGTACCCAGTCTCTTTATTGCTTATCTTTTTACTTTTTTCTGTCTATATGCCATTTAAAAATGTGAGATGGTGTCTTTAGTTTTGATTTGCATTTTTTTAATCTATAAGCCATTTGTATATCTTTGATAAAATACTGATTTCATTTATTTATCAATTTTAAAATCAAGATAGGTGTATTTTGCCGTGAATTTACCTGAGTTACTATGTTTCAGACATAGACCTGTTGTAATATATATGGTTTACAGATATTTTTCATCTGTGCATATGCTTTTTCAGATTTTTTTTTTTTTTTTTTTTTTATTGCTTTGCAGAGTCTTTAGTTTGATATGGCCCTAATTCTTTATTTTTCCTTTAATGCCCATGATTTTCATGCCAGCTCTAAAATTCTTTGCTGGTGTGTCTGGAAGCATTCTTGGAGTTTCATTGTGTTACAGTTTTACATTTTACTTTCAGGGTTTTGTTAGTTTGTGGTAACCTCACTATGTAATCCAAGGTAGCATAGAATTCACTGTGTGGAGCAGGCTGGCCTTAAACTTGGAGCAGTATTTTTTTCCCCCAGGCCTCTTGAGTGCTGAGATTTTGGGTTTGAGCCAGCCTATCCAACTTAACTATATTTCTTTTACTCTTATTTAATTATATTTCCTTTTTAAAAAAACCCTAAGTTTATATATTTGTGTGCATATACTGTTTATTTTTCTATATACTATTATTGTTTCTGTTTTGGTGCTAGGAATTAAATTTGTGGCCTCAAGAATACTAGGCAGGTGCTCTACCATTAAGCTGTAGTTCTAAATTCATTGTTGAAATTATGTGGACTGTATAAGGGGCTTCTTTGTTTCTTTTGTTTGTTTTTAGGATAATCTCTTTATAGATTTGGCTAACCTAGAACCTGCTATGTAGACCAGGTTAGCCTGAAACACATAGAGATCTACCTGTCTGCTTCCCAGAGTGCTGGCATTACAGTTACGTGCTCTTATGCCTAGCAATGACTATATGTTTATTTGTAAGCAATTTGTTTATGTTGTTTGTATCAATATTATACTGTTTGATTTCTGCTTATATAATGTTTTGTTTGTTTTTGCTTTTCTTTCTTAAGACAAGACCTCCTGGATTTAGACTGAGTTTGAAATTAACTAAATGGTCAAGAATGACTTTGGACTTCTGATCTTCTTGCCTCTATCTCCCAGTAGGATTATAGGCATGCACCACCATACTTTGTGTGTGTCTGTGTGTGTGTGTGTGTGTGTGTGTGTGTGTGTGCGCGCGCGCATGTGCAATGCTTGGGTATCTAACTTCACACTAAGTGAACATCTTCAGCTTTGCAATACATTGTTAAGCTTAACATTTTTGTTGTTATTTAAGTCATTTTGGGATTAACTGAAAGGTTTTGGTTTCTTATGACTTGGTGTTTTTTTTTTTTTTTTTTTTTTTTTTTTTTTTTTTTTTTTTTTTTTTTAATAAGCCTGTGAAAAAATACCGTTAGAATTGCTAAAGTAGTGGTAATCTACAAAGCACTTTGGGTAGGATGGACATTGTAACAACGGTAACTCTCAATGTGTATGGTATACCTTGCAATTTGTTTATAGTCTTGTTCATGGTAGTTTAGATTTTTCCTGTTTAATTTTGTTCTCTATCATTTTATGTAGTTTTATATGTTGTATAATATTTTGCTTTTTAAATTTGTAGTATGTAAAGACACTGCGCCGATTTGAAAAATCTTACATTTTCTGAGTTTCTTAAAAATTTTTTTTTTTTTATGGATGCCCTGTTACCTAAAACAATTTTACTTTTCTTACTTGGGTGACTTTTTTTTTATCCTAATTGCTCCAGCTAGGCTTTTCCCAGTATTTCCTGAATAAATGAAGGAAAGGTAGGTACACCTGTCCTTGATAAGTTTGAGCTTTGTACCGTAATGAAAACCGAATTTGTTTTTCATGTGCTGCCATTATGATGAAGTACATTTCTATCTAATTTATTGACTTAACCATCAGTTGATATCCTATGATGTTACACGATCCTGTACATTTCCTGCAAAACGATTTTTCATTTTGTTCATTCAGTATATCACATTTATTTTCACAAACCATCTTTGCATCTCATTTATAAAATCAGTCTTGATCACAGTTTGTATGGTCCTTTTAAAAGTTACGTTCTGAAGTGACCAGGAGATTGAAATTGTCTTATTATTTGTCATTGAGACAGGGTCTTGCTGTGTAGTCCAGGCTTGGCCTTGAACTCACTGTGTAGCCCAAACTGACCTCAAACTAATGATCTTCCAGCATTGACCTCTCATGTGTTGTAGCTTCAGTAATGGCCCACTATGCTTGACTGGTAATATTTAGAAAGACTTCTCTGTGCTGCCAATAAGTGACTATTTCATTTTTTTAGGGCATAAGTAGACCAAAAAATAAAAGGTAAGATGGTTACTTCATTGCAATGGTGTCATGGTTGTAAAGATATCCTACAAATAGAATACTCAAGTGTGAAAAACAAATATTAGTATATATGTAGAGAGAAATATCATTATGATGGAGTGTAAGACTATTATAGCACTCTTTTTGACAATTAATTGATATTAACATTTGTCTTAAATAACTAAGGAAACTGTACTTGAACTAGACTTGAGACCAAGTAGATCTAATAATTCTGTACATAACATTCTACATAAAAGCCAGAGAGTACTTTGTATTCATTTCACATGGTACAGTATAAGAAATCTCACAGTAGACTTATCAAACTTTATTTTAAAAATAATTCATAGACAGGATTGGGTTTATTCAGTTTTTGAGAGGTGGTCTCGTTGTGCAGTCCATATATCTCTAGCTTACAATTCTGAAAGATAAAAAGCTACATTGTATTAATATAGTTCGAATTGGCATTAATTTTGTCTACTGCATCTAAATCCAAGCCAAACATATCTCTCATCTGACACAGTTGTTTTTGTATAGTACAGTTTTTTTTTTTTTTTTTTAATTTGGGGTTAGGGTATACAACATGACACATTGGGGTATATAACTCAGGAATTGGCTTTTTCCTTCCATTTTTGGGGTCCTGGGAATGGAACTTAGGTGGTTGAGCTTGGAGGTAAGTACCTCCTTGGAGGTAAGTTGCCTCCTGAGCCAACTTGCTGGTCTACATAGTTATATTTGATGTGAAAACATAAAATGTCTTAGCAAATTGGAAAATACATAGTTGTATAAGTTCTGGAAAAGAATGTTTATATCTCAGAAAATGGTGATTGATGTGGCAGGGACTTCTTTTGGAGCGTAACCATGAAAGCCCATTTTAGGCTTCACAGAGTCTTTGTTTGCCAGGAACTTAAATGAGCAACTTTACCAACACATAATGTCTTAGCCAATTTTCAGTGGACAGTGTACTGTTCACTGTTGTCACAATGGTGATGTAACAGAAAGTCTGTACTCTTAAGTGGTTATCTCCTTATTTCTCCTAAATCTTAATCACTGGCAGCCTCTGTTTTACTGTGGTTTACTTTATGACTATATATTTTTTCAGATTCCAAGTGTAGTATAATGCAGAGGTTTTGTTTTTGTTGCCTAAATGTATGTCTGTGCACCAGGCACATGTCTGTGGCCCAAGAAGGTCAGAAGGGGGCATCAGGTCCTCTGGGACTAGACTTCCAATTAGGAGCCTCCATGTGGCTGCTAGAAATTGATCTCAGGTCCTCTAATTGAAGCCAGATTGAATTTTGTTTGAGAGCAGTGTGGTTTGAAAGTGAAATGTTCCCTATGCGCCTGTGTGTTTGGACATGTGTTTCCTCCAGCAGGTGGCATTGGTTTTGAAGGCTGTGGGTAGGGGTTAGTCTTTGAAGGTTGTACCTGCCAACAGTTTTTGTTCACCTCTCTACTTCTGATCTGCCAAGATAAGAACAGTCTCCACCACAAAACCTCCTGCTGTAGCGTAACCACTCCAGCCACCATGCCTTTGCTTCCATGATAGATTTTACCTCTCAATCCATGACCTCAAGTTTTTCCTCTTTAAAGTATTGCTTCTGTCAGGCATTTTGACAATACTACAGAACACACATAACCTTAAATTAATGTGTATGTGTGTGTGCAAACACATTGTATATGTACAAGTACACACACACACACACACACACACACACACACACACACACACAGAGTCAGATGAGTGTGTTAGATCCCCTGGAAGCTGGGATTACTGGGTGATGTGAGCTAATTAACTACTTGGGTTCTGGCAATTACATGAGTCCTTCATAAGAACAGTAGTACCTGTTGAGCCATCTCTCTAGCTTTTTTTTTACACTTACTGGCCACTTGTATGTTTCAGGAAAGTGTAAGTTTCTTTCATGTTTGTTTTGTCATTCTCCGTGGTGTGTGTGTGTGTGTGTAAGAGGGAGGGAGGGAGGGGGAGAGAGAGAGAAAGAGAAAGAGAGAGAAGGAAATAGGGTCTCATGTATTTCAGACTATCCTCAAATTTGGTATGTGATCAAGGATGAACAAGAACTTTCAGACCTGCCTCTACTCCCAATGTCCTGTAGTTCTCAGGGAGTGTTGGTGTTGAGGTTTGAACCTGGAATTTCATGCATGCTAGGCAAGAACATTTAGAGCTACATGGACATTTTCAGATAAGTATATAATGTACTTTGCTTAGTAGTCTTTTTATCTCCTGCCCCTAAAGCTCCCATCTTCTCTACTTTCATGTCTTAAAAAAATTTTTTTCTGTACATGAGAGAAAACACAGCTATTCGACACTCTAGATCTGACTTATTTTGCTTACTAGCTTTTTTGGTTCTGTCACTTTCTTTATGACCGAATAAAACTCCATTCTGTATGTCATATGTTTTTCATTTTATTATGATGTGTGTGTGCCCCATGTGTATGGCTGCCCAAAGGGGCTAGAAGAGGTTATTGGATCTCCTAGAGCTGTAGTTATAGATTGTGAGCCACCTCACAGTGTTGCTGTGAACCAAACGCAGGTTTTCTGAAGAGCAATCTTGGCTGCTGAGTCATCTCAATCCTTTTTTGTTTGTTTGTTTGAGACAGGGTTTCTCTGTGTAGTACTAGCTGTCCTGGAACTTACTCTGTAGACCAGGCTAGCCTTGAACTCGGAGATCAGCCTGCTTCTGCCTCCTGAGTGGTGTGATTAAAGGTGGTCACACCAGCTGTGGACTTGAGTACTGTTTCTATTAACTTGGGTTTGCAGATAACACGTGTGCCTGAATGAATTTATGTGCACCTCATAAGAGCAGGTCTCTGAAGAGGCTTAGAAGAAAGCATAAGACACTCTGGAGATGGTGTTACAGGTAGTTGTAAACTGCCTGATGTGGATGCTGGGATTGGAACCCAGGTCCTCTGCAAGAGCAGTAAGTGATATTAACTGTTGCACCATCTCTCCAGTCTCCCACTGGCTAATATTTAATATACACTGATATGGCGAAGGTCATAGCCTGATGAGAAATCCCCTCTCAGCTTTCCCAAAGGACAATTCCTTGAGTTCTAGGAGAACACAACTGGACTGACCATCTTCATCCGACGTAGCTGGACAGGAACAATGTCACAGCCTACCTTACTGTGACAGAACCCTGGCTGCCAGTATTGTGTATTGATGAGATTAAGATTTGCAGCAGCCAAGAACTCAAGAAACAACAACAAAAATCTCTAAGGAGCTTAGTGATTGTTGGGAGAGGAGTTGTTTTCCTCAGTGGTGTATTTACATGTATGCTTCAGGAATTAGCCCCCACCTGTGCTCATGAGACAGTTCCATTGGTTTTGGGCCATTCACATGCACAAACATGTGAAGGGATTTGTTGAAAGGAGTTCAGTGATACTGAGAGAGAAAAGTTATGTGTTCTGAAAGTGACCAAAATACATTCTACATGTAGGAGATTGTCAGAAGGTGGGGATAGACTGCTCAGTGCTTAAGAACAATCGTTGAGCTTGCAGAGGAACTGGACCCAGTTCCTAGCACCTACCTCGTAGTTCACAATCAGTGCCCTGAACTCCTTTTAACTTCCACAGGCACCAGGTATTTATTTGGTGCATATGTACATACATACATACATACATACATACATACATACATACATACATAC
>JANHMN010000006.1:75146636-75201234 GCA_030674055.1 Rhabdomys pumilio
ACACACACACACACACACACACACATACATGAAAAAACAAAAAGGCCAACATGAATATTATTAAAAATTTTCTGTGTATGGGTGTTTTGCCTGCAAGTCAGTCTGTATACAATTTATGTGCTTGCTGCCTGCAGAGGCCAGAACTTAGGGCATCACATCCTTTGGAATTGAAGTTTCAGATAATTGAGAGCTATTGTGTGGCTGCTGGGAATTGAAACTTAGTCTTCAGAAAAAGTAATAAGTCCTTCTAACTAACCACTGACCCATCTCTCCAGCCCTGTATCCAGACTTTCTTTATGATATCAACAGTGATCTGCTCTTTTACACTTTGAGTTTGTGATTTTTTTTTTTTGTAGTTGTACACTGCTTTCTTTCCCAAATTATATTATTTTTGTTTACCATCTCATGTAGTTTTCACCAAAATAAATAAATAAATAAATACTTAACTTTGGGGCTACTGAGATGGCTTAGTAGGTAGAGGTAGGCTTTCTTTCAATCTTATTGATTTACATTTGATTCCTGGAGCTCACATGGGTAGAAGTAGAATATCAACTCTAGTAAGTTTTTTTCTAACCTTATGCTTGTGCCATGCCATGCATGCATGTTCACACACACAAAATAAATAAGTATAAAAAGAAAAACATTGTTAATTTTATTTTGACCCCAGATCCATATGACTGCCAGATTATAGAGTTATATAATTGAGTTCAATTATATAATCAATCTGTTTGATTCTATCCTTGCATTATTAACTTAGCATGTTTAATATCAGAACAAATACTTAACATCCCATTTTCTTGTATAAATATTTATATGTGTAGTTTTAAATGTTTTATTTCAGAATGGAAAGTGGACCTTGAGACGAAAGAGACAGAACTTCAGCTGGATAGTTTTTGGTCAGATATATCAAAGGAGATACAACGGAGAAGATTAACAAAGGTATTTCTTAGTTTCCAAAGTCAGAGACTCTTTGGAATTCTGTGATATTTCTATATGTGAACAAAAGAACAAAAGATGTTTAAGAGAAGTAGCCTTTGTACACAGGGACCTGTTTTTCTTGACCAGTTTTCTAGCATGAAGCTTTGTGATTCAGAATTACCCCAAGAACATCCTACTAAGTCTGAAAATTCTTTAATACTCATTCATCTCTTTATCAATAGGTCAGAAGCTACAATGGAAGGGAGCTCTATGACTCCAAAATGGGTAGAAAATTCTTCAGTGAACACCCATGCCTTCAGACACACATGACTATTCGAAATACAGAGAAGATTTCTGAATATAATTGGTACAGGAAAGACCTACTTCTTTCAGCCAAGAAAGCCTTTGTTGATGAGAAACTTTCAGTGTTGACTCAATGTGAAGAAGCCTTTGCCCTGAAGCCAAGCATTGCTTACCAGAGGACATGCATTCTGGACAATTCCTTTGAATGCAGTGATTGTGGAAAAGCCTTTATTAATCAGTTGCAACTTCAGGCACATAGCAGAGCTCACAGTAAAGAAAATTTTTATGAATTGGAGCAAAGTAAGAAAGCTTTTACTCAATCTACAAATTATTTTGCTTTAGAGAAACACTATGAAGGTAAAGAATGTGGAAAAGCCTTCACTGTACACTCAGGTCTTACTACACATGTACAAAGTCATAAAAGGCAGAAGTCTTATGAGTGTACAGAGTGTGGGAAAGTGTTTGGTAAATGCTCAGGGCTTATTGAGCATGTGAGAAGTCATACAGGAGAGAAACCTTTTAAATGTAGCCAATGTGAAAAGGCTTTTGCTTCTTCATCTTATCTTACTGCACATTTGAGAACTCATACTGGAGAGAAGCCCTTTGAGTGTACAGTATGTGCAAAAGCATTTACACGCTCCTCCTACCTCCGAATTCACATGCGAACTCATACTGGAGAGAAACCCTATAACTGTAAGGAGTGTGGGAAAACCTTTGCTGTACGCTCATGTCTTAATAAACATTCACGAATACACACTGGGGAGAAGCCTTATGATTGTAAGGAATGTGAGAAGGCCTTTACTAGCTTTTATCAACTAACCGAACATATGAAAATCCACACCGGTGAGAAACCCTTTGAATGTCAAGTATGTGCAAAATCGTTTAGAAATTCCTCATGCCTTAAGAAGCACTTCCAAATTCACACTGGAATAAAACCATACCAATGTAAGGACTGTGGGAAAGCCTTCAGTGGACGGACTAGCTTTACCACTCATGTGTTGACTCACACTGGGGAGAAGCCTTATGAGTGTAAGGAATGTGGGAGAGCCTTTAGTACATCCTCAGGCCTTATTGAACACATAAGAAGTCACACAGGAGAGAAACCCTTTGAATGTTATCAGTGTGGAAAGGCCTTTGCATCTTCCTCATACCTTACTGCGCATTTGAGAACTCATACTGGAGAGAAGCCATTTGAGTGTACAATGTGTGGTAAAGCATTTACACGGTCCTCCTATCTTTGCAGACACATGAAAAGTCACACTGGAGAGAAGCCCTATGTATGTAAAAATTGTGGGAAAGCCTTCAGTGGGTGCTCATGCCTTAGCAGGCGTATAAGAACACACACTGGAGAGAAGCCTAATCTGTGTTAGCACTGTGGAAGAGTATTCATCTGCTTTTCTTAACTTACTGAATTCATATTGGTGAGAAGCCTTTTGAATGTCAGATATGTACATCATCCTTTAGAAATCCTACATGCCTTAAGTTGTACTTCTGAATGCACACTGGACTAAAACCATATCAATTTAAGAACTATGGAAAGGACTTAAGTGTTCATACTGGCTCTAATATACATGTACTGACTCACAGTGGGGGAAAGCCATATGAATGCCTTGAATGTGAGAATGCCTTCACTCCTTCCTCATCTTTCACAGCTAAGAAGTCACACAGGAGAGAAACCTTTTGAATGTAACCAGTGTGGAAAGCCTTTGTTTCCTCCTCATCTCTTAATGTACATTTGAGAACTCACAATGGAGAGAAGCCCTTTGTGTGTACAGGGTGTTACAAAGCCTGTATGGAAGAACAGCTGTAGGTATTCTTCCCACTTCTTGTAGTCACATGGGAGTACATGCTGGAGAGCCATTTTATGTATGTAAGAACTATGGGAAATCTTTTACTGAGCTCTTAGCCCTTACTAAACACTGCAGAAAACATACTGTAGAAAAATCCTATGAAAGCTTCTACTGTTTACACTTGAGCAAATATACACTCTAAATGGAAATAATATGAGAAAGGCTTCACTTATTCTTCTGATCATATGGGACATAAATAATCACAGAGTGAAACTCATGTAAAGAACGAGAAATGTTCATTAAGAAGTACGCACATTTTCATATTCACATTATCACTCTCAGCACAGGTAGTCAGCTGTCCTAGAAGTGCTTAACAGATGTACTGCTCTTCCTGAGTTTGGTTTCCAGTACTCATAACTGTCTGAAACTCCAGCTCTAGGGAGATCTGATGTTTCTGGCCTCTGTGGATACTTGTACTCATATGTCCTTATGGTACTATGCACATACCTCACACACAGACATACACATAATTTAAAATAAATCATAAAAATACATGAGGGCTTCACAATCAAGATGCCCCATGAAGGTAATGAATTACAAAAAGTCAACTCACAATCTGACAAGTAGGAGACCATACAATGTAACATGAAAAAACTTATTATTTCCTTAGGTTTTACTAAGTATGTGAACAATTGCAATAAAGCAAAATACTATTGATATATGATATGTGTAGCAGTTACATGTCTGCTAAGTAATGCTAAGACCATTGATGTTTGATGGTCTCAAAGTAGAGAATGAGTTCATGAAAAGAAATACTAGAGCTAAAAAAAAAAAATGTATACCACTACCTTTGCTAAATGTGATTCACAGCGAAGACAAATTACATGTATGGAATATGGCAAATGCTTCCATATGTTCTCAAATCTTGTGTGCTCACAGAGCCATGGATTTCTAGGTGTCTCTGTAGGTATACTTTTAATGTTTTAAACACTTCAGTGTTTGTGTATTAATGATTTGTGTTGTGTTAGCTTTTGGGGGACAGATTGGAATAAACATCTACTCATCCCAGGTAGAGCGCTGATAACAGATCAAAGAATGAGTCCATCCAAATAGAGCTTGGTGAGCCACTGAACTCATTGGAGTCATCTATAGGAACAAGCACTAGGTTTCTGGTGGTTTGAATAAGAGTGGCCCCCATAGCCACACGTATTTGAATGCTTAGCCACCACAGAGTGGCAATATTTGAAGAAGTAGAAGGTGTGACCTTGTTGAGGGAAGTGTGTTAGTAGGGAGTGGGCTGTGAGATTTCAAATGGCCATGCCAAACTTACTTTCTCTCTGTCTATGGTTCAGGATATAGAACTGTTAGGTGCTTCTCCAGCGCCATGTCTGCCTGTGTGCTGCCATGCTTCTTGCCATGATGATAATGGGCTAACTTCTGAAACTGTAAGCTAGCTACCAGTTAAATATTTTTATAAGAATTATCTTGGTCATGGTGTCTCTTCACAGTAATAGAATAGTGACTTAGACAGGGTTTACTTTTAGGATCATGGGTTATTTAGTATAGTTGTGACACCTAAAAGCCCGTAGGAGGAATGAGACAGTATACCTTGACTGGCCCATGTAAACTCAACAGCTGCAGCCACATTTTACAACCTTAAGATCTGCCTGGCACATGGAAAGAAAATATGACAGATGCATAATGACTGGCCACCCAACTGGATAGTGCCAGCTACAGGGAGGAAGATGTCATGAACCAAATGAGGCATTGGTGGAGGGTATAAAGGCACTCCCCAATGCTGCAATAAAGGAGTCTGCTTCCTCTTCTCACCTAACTCCTGGAATCTGTGTTGTTGAGTTCTTGCCTTCTTATCCCCTACTCCCAAGGCCCATCCTGAGTGGCCGGGCGCTTGGGCAACAAAAGCCCACCCTGGCATGGGTTGATAATTCATGAAAGCTGCATACTTGAACCCCTCTGCTCAACCTGCAGGCAGCATCCACTGGAGAGTCTATCTAGTAGTTGTTTATTGTTTTTATAATCTTGGTAAAGGGTCATTGTGAATTTTGTACCTTTGAACTTTCTGAATCTTGTTTCACCAGCTTCTTGAGTTTTGTGATGCATCTCTTCTCCATCTAGGAGGCAGGGAATGTTTCTGTTTGGAGGATATAGCTACACACTACTCCAACCTTTCATCTAGCTCTTAAATTCCTTGCACTCACTTGTATACAATTATTTCTTTTTGAACTTGGGGGATGATACATTCTGGATTATTCTATTGACAGCTAAGCATTAGCCCACTAGGCTACTCTAACAGTCATTCTCAACACCTTGTCTTTAGCAGTAGGGAGTTATCTAATTTTGGCATGGTACCAATACCAATAGTCCTTAATGACTTGGGATTTAAGGGCTCCACTGGCCGCCAACTTATAAAGTATCTCATGTTTGGCCCTGGGATTTTTTCACTCACCAATCATGTTTATTGGAGTGTGCATGGTGTTTTTTGGAAGTCTTAGTCTATTTTTTCTGTATGTTCTGATGCTTTTCCAAAAGAAATGGCATTGTATAAGGAAATAGTTTTTAAAAGATGGTGGGCAGGATTGCTGAAGGCCCACTACTGTGTATTCTAACCAAGTGCCACTGAGCCTGGATGGCTAAGGGAATACCAGACACCTTAGAAATATCCAGTTTATCATGAAAGATCCCATCACTTCTGTTTCCTGGAAAGAACAATGGTAGGTTCACTGGGATTGACTTAGAATATGACAGTCTTAGTGAGACAAACTTGAACCCCTAAGCCAGCATCATGGCTCTTGCCTTTCCTTGGTTGCACCTGGTTGCAGAAGGGACCCCTGGATGAGGGAACAATCTATAACCCTAATTTAGATTCTTATAAAGAAAAATGTACTCAATACACTGGGAATAACTGCCCATCCCCAGAACAAGCTTAATATTTTTATCTGCGCTGTTTTTAAAATAAGATAACTGTGGTAAATTCTTGGTTTGTAAAGTTCTTCAGGAACTGAGTTTGGTCCCCAGCACCCATGCCGTGCCAGGCATAACCACCTATAACTCAGTAGTACAGCATTGTTCTCGTTTCCCACCAGGAACTCCTAGACACAAATCTTGCCACCTTTGACTTTGAATTACCTGGGTAGACCTTTTGTTTTGCTATCCTCTTTCCCCTCTTTTGGTTTCTTTAGCATTTGATGGACTCTATTTACTTGTTGGTTTAAATATATAGCTCTGCCAGAGTCTCTTCACAAGACCTTGAAAAGATTTACTTGGGGCTAGTAAAGAAATTAAAGCGTATACCATTCACAGGTGCCTTCTGAATCAACATCTTTCTTAATTCTCCCATGTACACAGTCCTATGTAAGCTTGGTGAATAGGTATCAAACACTATCTTTGACATTCAAATCCCCTCAGCAATGCCAGGCGTACTGTTCTAGATATTTATGGGAACTTGAACAGATAATTACCAAGTGTCCCTAAAAGGCTTGTCTGTGTCCATTCTTTGATTTTCCTCTAACTGCCTTAGGTTATGCAGTCATTGTCTGTAGTGGGATATTTCCTGCTACATTTGCAATAAAACTTGGTGATTGGGCTGTATGAAAGGTAGGCCAAATGAGGCGTTGGGAAGAGAGAAGGAGAGGAAGAAGGGGAGACTAGGAGGGGAGAGAAGGAGGCTAGTAGCCATGGAGAACTGTGGATGGTTTGAGAGCAGTCCTGGGTAGCAACTTATCAAAAGGTCAGATTTTGGGTAATAATTCTAATTGTGTGGGCATCTTGTGTATTGAGCATTTCCAAATATATAAATCCATTGGATAATCTTTGAGCATTAAGAATCTTCATTCTACTGGGTACTGTGGTCATAGCGGAAATGGTCTGCGCTCAGCTGAGCATTGTAGATTGGCAGAGCCAGCCACCATGCTGGCGTCTTGTGGGTGCCAGGGCTGGTGTTTCTAGATAGCCTGAGCTACAGTCCAGAGCTGGAGCAGCGGGAAAATGGCGGCTGCCTGGGAACAAGCCAGACTGAGCACCATTTTCTAAATATTACCCTCAACAATCGTCTTACAGAGACAGTTATATTATTCAGTTTACAACCTGTCATTCAGAGCTTGGCTCCCAAATCATATAGCCTTATTGACCAGGCTGTGTGCTGCTCTTTCATCTCTTATTTAAACTCTTTCTCCAATTCAAGCAGTTCAGATGGACAATATTATTTCTCAATAATAGCTTCCTGTGCTGATTCCTGTCTGCATGCTGAATCCTGGATTTTCCATTCCTCTGTACTAGAGGTCAGATCTAAGGTCCCTCTTCTGTCATGTGTTTTGGTTTGCTCATGCGTTAATTTTTCTCTATGGGTTTCAAGTCTTATGATTCCACGAATGATGCTTAAACACAGCTCAAACTTGAATGTTGTTTCTTTTCCATCTTTCTAGCTGTAAAAATCAGCAAGCCAGTGCCTCCATCTCTTTGTGTTTTCCACCTTTCCTAACAAATCAGATCCCAATGCAGAAGATAGTACCTCTATTTCTTTTTTCTTATTGCGCTTTCCTACTTTAGATGAGCAAATTTTGTAAAACAGTTCTTCCTCAGTTGCATGTTCTGTTGTCTGCTGCAAAGGTCATGCAGCTTCCACCACATCCTGCTTCTGGTTCTGTGTTACATTCAGAAATTGCACTATATTTTCTAATAGATCAGCCATTTGGCAAGGAGGAATTCCCTGTACTCTTTTCAACCGGGCATGCCACCGTATACTATATAGAGGAAAGTGGTTATCCCAGGATTTCCCCTAAGAATACTTGATTCTCAGAAGGCTTGGCCTTGTTTTGCCAGGTTTTGTCACTTATCACAGGGAGCATACAACTACTTATAGCATAGTACAACAAGGCATAGCATTCGATAGCACCTGGGGAAATAGAGGTATTATCAGTGTTGATCTCATGAAAACGCCACCTCATGCATCAGCCTCAACTGAATGTCTTATCACCTATCATAGCCATAGGACTATCCCTCTCCAACTCAGGTTATACAAGTCCATGTTTGCATGCTAGTTATGTCTGACTTTTCCTGGGTAGACATGACTAGATATTACTTCAGATGGAGCACCAATGACAGACTTTAGAAATAATTCTACCCATGTCTAACTTGGTGAGGCAACAAGTTTTTTTGAGGGTTACTGTCTTAGGGTTACTATTGCTGTGATGAATCACTGTGAATAAAACAACTTTGGAAGGAAAGGGCTTACATGGCTTACACTTACATATCATTGTTCATCATTGAAGGAAGAAAAAAAGAATATTAAAAGCTGCAAGAGGAAAAGGCTAAAATATAAAGGCAGACCTATTGGAATTATACTTGACTTTTCAATAGAGACTTTGTAGGCCAGAATTGCCTGGACTGATATGCTCCAGACTCTGAGATCACAGATGCTAGCAGACAACTATATCCAGCAAAACTTTCAATCACTATATATGGAGAAAACAAGATATTCCATGAGAAAACAAGATCTAAACAATATCCACAAATCCAGCTGTATAAAAGGTGTGGTGTGGTGGACTGTGAGAGGAAGCCTGCTAAGGTTGAGCTGGGCTTGAAGCCCCAGGGACCCAGAAGGGACGGTAGGAGCTTCGCCTGCTCCCAAAATCAGGCCCCTGTCACCTAGTCATACCCTTCCCCACAATAGAGAGATTATGGCCATCAGTCATGTACAGGCAGTGTCCCCAAGCCCCTCCACATGTAAATGAGGCACCCAGAATATCTCAGTCCAAGCCAATAGAAAGCACCTGCTGTCAGACTCCAACCCATCCCAAAACTGTATGTAATATTCTATCCAGAAGAAATAAAGGTGTGCAAGAATTACTCCATTATTTGAGAGCATCTGTCACATAAGAGCTGTAACACTGCCTGGGAAGAGAATGCTCTCCTGAAGCTATAGCCACTATAAGTTCCCCTGCACTTTGCTCCCTAGTCAGGCCTCCACCTGTTCTGGCTGAGCTTGCCTCAGTGCAGCCAGTGAGTGCAGCATCTTGGAGCAACAGCAGCTGCCTGCTGGAGCAGCATGGGCACCAGAGTGGTGACACTTCCCCCTCCCTGCTTGTGCCCTTTCCCCTTTTCTTGAACCCTCTCATTGGCCAGGGCCAGAGATCTCCATGGATAGCCTCTGGTACACAGACTTGCAAAAAAGGTACCAGAAAAAAAGCTTCAACCCAAGTTGGTTAACTACACCCAAGAAAATACAAGAAATAATTTCACACCAGCAAAACAAGGGAAACACACACACACCACCACCACCACCACCACCACTACCACCACCACTAACAACAACAACATCAAAATAAGAGGTATTAACAATCATTGGTCATTAATATCTCTCAACATCAGTGGACTCAATTTTCCAATAAAAAGACATGGGTATGGACTTCCAGTCTGGGCCCGAGGACTGAGAAGATCACCAGAGGCAGCTCTGCACCCAACCTCACAAAACCCAGATGAAGTGGGGCTACCAGGAGCTCTAACTAGGGCAGTATCTCAGTTAAGGAATCAGCAATACTCACCCCAAACAGGGAGTAACCGGGGCATACAGGGACCCAGGAATTCATTCCTGGCCCGGAGCACTGGTACCTTCCAGTCTGGGCCTGAGCACTCAGCAGATCCCGGGAGATAGCTCTGCACCCAATCTCACAGAACCTAGAGGAAGCAGGGCTCTCAGGAGCTCTAAGCCGGGCAGTATCTTAGGTAAGGAGGCAGCAACACTCACACCAAATAGAAAGTAACTGGGACCTACTGGGACCCAGGAATTCACTCCTAGGCGGTGTACCGGTTCCTTCCTGTTGAGGCCCTGAGCACAGAGCAGATCCCAGGAGGCAGCTCTGTACCCAACCTCACAACCCAGAGGTAGCAGGGCTCCCAGGAGTTCTAACCTGGGCAGTATCTCAGGTCAGGAGATAGCAATACTCTACCCAAACAGGGAGTAACTGCGACCCACAGGGACCCAGGAATTCACTCCTGGCCCAGAGCACTGGTTCCTTCCTGTTTCTGCCTGAATACTGAGCAGATCTTGGACCTCAGCTCTAACCCCAGCAGCAACACTCATCCCAAACAGTTCTGACACAACCAAGATAATAAGAAAGACAAGGCTCCAGTCAGAGAGAGCTCAGGTAGCACCAAGGAGATCCAGATGGTGAAAGGCAAGCGCAAAGCCTACAGAACGCCAAATAGACTAGACCAGAAAAGAAATACCTCCCGTCACATAATAATCGAAACACAAAATGCACAAAACAAAGAAAGAATTTTAAAAGCAGTAAGGTAAAAAGGTCAAGTAACATATAAAGGCAGACCTATCAGAATTACACCAGACTTCTCGCCAGAGACTATAAAAGCTAGAAGATCCTGGACAAATGTCATACAGACCCTAAGGGAACATAAATGCCAGCCCAGGATACTATACCCAGCAAAACTCTCAATTACCATAGATGGAGAAACCAAGATATTCCATGACAAAACCAAATTTACACAATATCTTTCTACAAATTCAGCACTACAAAGAATAATAGCAGGAAAGCACCAATACAAGGAGGGCAATTATACCCCAGAAAGAGCAAGAAAGTAAGCCTCTTCCAACAAACCCAAAAGAAGATAATAACACAAACAGTGCCTCCACTGTTAACGAAAATAACAGGAAGCAACAATCTCCTCTCCTTAATATCTCTTAACATCAATGGGCTCAATTCCCCAATAAAAAGACATAGGCTAACGGGCTGGATACGCAAACAGGAAGACAAGGGAAAGCTCACACTCACATGGAAATTGAACAATACTCTACTCAATGATAATGTGGTCAGGGAAGAAATAAGGAAAGAAATTGAAGACTTTTTAGAATTTAATGAAAATGAAGACACATCATACCAAAACCTATGGGACACAATGAAAGTGGTGCTAAGAGGAAAACTCATAGCTCTAAGTGCTTACAAAAAGAAACTTGAGAGGGCATACACTAGCAGTTTGACAACACACCTGAAAGCTCTAGAACAAGAAGAAGCAAATACACCCAAGAGGAGTAGGAAATAATTAAACTCAGGGCTGAAATTAACCAAATAGAAACAAAAAGAACTATACAAAGAATCAGTAAAACCAGGAGCTGGTTCTTTGAGAAAATCAACAAGATAGATAAACCCTTAGCCAGACTAATCAGAGGGCAGAGAGACAGTATTCAAATTAATAAAATGAGAACTGAAAAGGGGGACATAACAACAGAAACTGAGGAAATCCAAAAAATCATCAGATCCTACTACAAAGGCCTATACTCAACAAAATTGGAAAATCTGAATGAAATGGAAAACTTTCTAGACAAATATCAGTTACCAATGTTAAATCGGGAACAGATAAACCATCTAAACAGTCCCATAACCCTGAAAGAAATAGAAGAAGTCATTAAAAGTCTACCCACCAAAAAAAATCATCCGGGACCAGATGGTTTCAGTGCAAAATTTTATCAGACCTTCAAGGAAGACCTAATAACAATTCTTTTCAAAGTATTCCACAAAGTAGAAATAGAAGGAACACTACCCAATTCATTTTATGAAGCCACAATCACACTCATACCTAAACTACACAAAGACCCAACAAAGAAAGAGAACTTCAGACCAATCTCCCTAATGAATATCAATGCAAAAATACTCAATAAAATTCTCTTGAACAGAATCCAAGAACACATCAAAACAATCATCCATCATGATCAAGTAGGCTTTATCCCAGGAATGCAGGGTTGGTTCAATATACGAAAGTCCATCAATGTAATTTACTATATAAACAAATTCTCAACTGAGGAATCTTGAATGGTTGAGAAGCCCCTAAAGAAGTGTTCAATATCCCTAGTCATCAGGGAAATGAAAACAACACTGAGATTCCACCTCATACCAGTCAGAATGGCTAAGATTGAAAACACAGGTGACAGCGGATGCTGGTGAGGATGTGGAGAAAGAGGAACACTCCTCCATTGTTGGTGGGATTGTAAGCTGGTACAACCACTATGGAAATCAGTCTGGCAGTACCTCAGAAAATTGAACATAGTATAACCTGAGGACCCAGCTATACCACTCCTGGGCATATACCCAAAAGATGTTTCAACATACAACAGGGACACGTGCTCCACTATGTTCATAGCAGCCTTATTTATAATAGCCAGAAGTTAGAAAGAACCCAGATGTCCTTCAACAGAGGAATAGATACAGAAAATGTGGTATGATAAGTGGATATTAGCCCAATAGCTCACAATACCTAAGACACAATGCATAGACCACATGAAACTCAAGAGGAGGAAGGAAGACCAAAGTGTGGATGCTTTGGTTTTTTTTATAGAAGGAGTAGCAAAATACTCAACCAGAGCTCCCAGGGTCTAAACCTCCAGCCTGAGAACAGAAAGGAAGCGACTCATGGCTCCACTTGTATAGGTAACTGAGGGTGGCCTCATTAGGCAACAATGGAAGTGGAGGGCCGTGGTCCCTGAAAGATTGGATCCATAGTGTTGGGGAATTCAAGAGCAGGGAGGCAGAATTGAGAGAATGGTGGGAGCACATCTTCATAAAAATTGGAAGAGGGGGTATGGGATAAGGGGTTTTGGGGGAGAAAGGAAGAGGAGATAACAGTGAAAGGTAAATACATAAAATATCCAATTTAAAAAAAAACAGATAATGGGTCTGGCAAAAAAAAAGATAGTTTACTTATTTCAAACAATTTTCAAAAGTTTTTAGGAGATTCTTATTGGCTAAGATCTTATTTTAAGCTCTTCATGAAAGAATTTATGTCTCTGTTTAATATTCTCAAGAGAGATGCAAATCCTAATTTCCCTCAACTATTAATTGACAAAAGAGGAGTAATTTTACAAAAAGTAGAAGAAGCTCTCATTAATTGATATATTATATTGATTAATTGTTGGCTGTTTTATAATAGTTCTTTGATAAAAGAAATTATTAATAAAGAATTATATTTCTTTAAATAGTGTCTTCATGATTCTCTGAGGGTGGAAGGAGCATGCTTTGTTTACTCTTAGCTTTCCAAAACTGAAAGCTCACAGCAAATCTGCTGCTGATTGCCTCTAGCATCGCTGAGACCAATAAAAACTATGCCACAACTATGTGGGAGGACCCTCTTACCATTAAATGGAATGGCCAGGACCCAGTTCCTATATGGGGTCGAGGATTGATATGCCTGTTTGATACCACAGAAGGCAAAGCTAAATGGCCGCCAAAAAGATTAATGAATTAAATAGATACCCTCACAAAACCAGGTCCAATTATAAATAAGATGAATAACAATTGACATCCAGGGAAGAGAAATTTCCCTGAGAATTCCTTTCTTTTTTCCTTTCCAGGTAAAAATTAATCACCCATGATGTCTGCTGTTAGGAGTTCTAATCCTGATGCTGGCCTCTGGACTTATACTACTCAGACCTCCAACGGACCTTTGACAAGTACATTAAGCAGCTATAGACTGACATCACTAATCTGAAGAAATCTCTCGTTTCACTGTCTGTTTTGATCCCCCCAAATTACAAAGGACTTTATTGGACTTGATTTTCTCTTTTACAATAGAAAAAACTGTGTACAGTTCTAGACTGTGTACAGCCCTTAAAGAAGAATGCTGCTTTTACATAGACAAAACAGGGATGATTAAAGAGAGCATGAAAAAGGCCAGAGAAGGTCTTGAGAAAAGACAGAGAGAGAAAGAGAAAAATGAGAGCTTGTACAAGAATTGGTCTCCAACCTCTCCATGACTGTTAACCCTACTTCCTTCCATCTTGGGACCATTAATTAGGTTATTTTTACTTATTTCCTTTGGTCCCTGGGCCTTAAATAGGCTGACTAACTTTGTGAAACAACAAATAGATAATCTGATAGCAAAATCTATTATGATACATTATCATAAGTTAGACATGGAGGACCACGAGACTCTAGATGAGGATGTTTACTCTAGCCAGGGTGCTCCCAAGTCCCATCTCCACCCAACCTAAAAGAGGGGACTTCAGTCCCCTGACCAATCAGAGAGGGGCCACCCAGAACCCCCTCTGTCTGGCAATCTGAATTCTTGCTTAGGCTTCGAGGCTAAGCACTGCAAGGGAATATAAATAAAAGTTAAAAATATGTTTCTGGGTTCCCTGAGGGACAAGCCTGACTGCATAGGGGTTGATGTCAAAAGTATCCCCTCTCCAGGAAAAAGACATTGGGATGGGTATGGCCCTCATGCCTCACTGGACAACTACAGGAGGACTGGAGCCAGTACAAGGTCCCCTTTAATTACTAGAGGTCAGGCCTCTATCCCCGCCTTGGCAAGATTAGAATCGACACAGCCCTTCTATACTTGGAGAAGGGAGGAGATGTCAGGGGCAGCCCTGCTTATACACTGAAGGTCTAAAATCAGCCATAAGCCTAAAATCAGCAATAGTCCTGACATACATGCCTGCTAGCACAAAGTCTTGGGTCTCTATGGAAAAACACTGAAACAGTTGTCTATAAACTATTGTAAACAGGCAGCTTTTGTGGAAATCTACCAGCCTGAGTAGTCATAGACCTTGTAAATAGGCAGCCTTGGTGGATAGTACCAAATTAGATAAGGACAAGTAAATCATAGGCAGAGTCATAGTGACCTGACCCCTGAACCGTCACCCAGCTGATACGCTGTTCTGAAAGATACCTGTACTCCCCCTGAACACCTATGCTCCTGTGTCATCCCCTTCCCCACATCCTGCATTTTTGTGTTTATAACCCCTGTGTTAAAAAGTAAAAATTATGATTTGATAATAATAAAAAGAAAAGAAAAGAAAAAAAAAAGATAACACACAGTGTCCCCCTGGCTCTGCTGACTTAGCTTCTGACAATCCATTTTCTTGTTCTCAGAAATACTTTGAATTAGAAAATGTTATTGTGGTTTTGTTAGTATGCTGGGTAAAATAATTTTTATTGATTTCATTTTAAATCTCAAAGTTTGTAGTGAGTTAAAATGTCCTTCAACATAATTATAGGTCATATTTATTTTCATATTGTAAAATGCTAGTTAATCTGTTGAACATTTTAAAAAACTGGATTCCTTTTTGAGAATTTCATATATGAGCACTGTATTTACATAATTTTCCCTTTCTCTCCTTCCTCCCACTCTTCCCAACCCCCATACTTTTCAAATACATCTTATTATTTAATTATTGTTCATATATGTATGTATATATGTATACATGTATAAGTATATATGTATATACAAATACTGATAAATAAAGTGTTTCGAGTAAAAAAAAAAAAAAAGAAAAATTTATGAAAAAAAAAAGACATGGGCTACAACTTGAGATCCATTCCAGGTGCAAGAAACAATCCCGGACACTGTTAATGATACTATGTTATGTGCAAACAGGAGCCTAGCATAACTGTCCTCTGAGAGCTCCATCTAACAGCTGGTAGAAACAGATGGAAAGTCCCACTGCCAAATATTAGATGGATTTTGGGGAGCCTTGTGGAAGAGTTGGGGAAGGATTGGGGGACCTGAAGGGGATAGGGACTCCACAAGAAGACCAATAGAGTCAACTAACCTGTACTCTTGGGGGCTCTCAGAGATGTAACTACCAAGCAAAGAGTGAGCATATACTGGACATAGGTCCCCTGCATATATGTAGCACATGTGCAGCTTGGTTTTTATGTGTTGGGACAGCCCCCAACAACTGGAACAGGGGTGACCAAGTTCGCTCAGTCAGTCAACAGGGTCTCCAGGGTGGAAGTGAGGATGAAAGAAAAAAGACAATTAGATCACACTATATCATGACTCCAGCAAGCACTGAAGCATGTTTATTTTTTTCCCAAGCTGCTTTTATACCATTCTAAGTACATGCAAAGAATAGGGTCAGTTCTTGGTCAAGGAACAAACAAGGCATAAACAAAAGTCCCTTCATCACTGTATCTAGGGACTTATCAAGATAATCAAGATACAAGGAACACATTCCTCAGCTGTATTTTTCTCGAGCTTACTTCTTTGTCCTAGCCCAATTTCAAATATTTTTGCCAAGAGCTCTCCACATGGGGACTGTTGACAGCCTGTGGATCCTGTTCCTGTACCTGAGCCTCCATGTCTGGCCTCAGTAAGAGAGGATGCACCTAGTCCTGCAGTAACTTGATGTGCCAAAGTGGAATGATATCCAGCGAGTTCCTCTCCCTTCTCAGAGGAGAAGGAGCAGGGATGGGGAGACAGGCTGTTTGAAGAGGGACTGGAAGGAGGGTAGCTGCAATCAGGATGTAAAGTGATTAAATACATAAATGAGTGAGAATGAAAAAGACATGGGCTAACAGGATGGATGAGAAAACAGGATCCACAATTCTGCTACATACAAAAACCAAACCTCAACATCGAAAATAGATATTATCTCAGAGTAAAGGGCTGGAAAAAGATTTTCCAAGTGAATGGATTGAAAAAGCAAGCTCGTATTGTCATTCTAATATCCAACAAAATAGACTTTCAACCAAAATTAATCAACAGAGATGGGGAGGAACATTTCATTCTCATTAAAGGAAACATCCACCAAGATTACATTTCAGTTCTGAATATCTATGCCTCAAATGCAAGGGCACCCATATTTGTAAAGGAAACTTTATTAAAACTCAAAACACACATTGAACTCCACACAATAATAGTGGGAGACTTCAATACCCCATTCTTACCAATGAACAGGCCATCGAAACAGAAACTAGAGACACAGTAAAACTAACAGAAGTTATGAACCAAATGGATATAACAGATATCTACAGAACATTTTACCCCAAAACAAAAGAATATATCTTCTCAGCACCCCATGGTACCTTCTCAAAAATTGACCATATACTCAGACACAAAACAAGCCTCAATAGATACTAGAAGATTGAAATAATACCTTGTATTCTATCAGATCACCATGGACTAAGGCTGGACTTAAATGACAAAAACAACAGAAAGTCTACATACATATGGAAGCTGAACAATGCTCTACTCAGCAATAACTTGGTCAGAGAAGAAATTAAGAAAGAAACTAAAGATGTTCTAGAATTTAATGAAAATGAAGGCACAACATTCCCAAACTTAGGGGAAACAAGGAAAGAGTGTTAAGAGGAAAATTCATAGCCTTCATAAAGCAATTGGAGAGACCCTATACTAGCAATTTAACAGCACATTTGAAAGTTCTAGAACAAAAAGAAGCAAATATACCCAAGAGGAGTAGACGGCAGGAAATAATCAAACTCAGGGCTGAAATCAATCAATTAACAAAGAGAATACTACAAAGAATCAACAAAACCAAGAGTTGGTTTTTTGAGAAAATCAACAAGATAGATCAACCCTTACCGACAGTCTCCAAATTAACAAAATCAGAAATGAAAAGAGAGACATAACAATAGAGACTGAGGAAATTAAAGAAAACCATCTCTAAAAGCCTATACTCAACAAAGCTGGAAAAATCTAGACTAAATGGATGATTTTCTACAGAGATACTGCATACGAAAGTTAAATCAAGATCAGATAAACTATCTAAACAGTCTAATAATCCCCAAGGAAATAGAAACAATCATTAAAGTTTCCCAACCAAACAATGCTCAGTGCCAGATGGTGTTAGTGAAGAATTCTACCAGACCTTCAAAGAAGTGCTAATACCAATACTTCTCAAAATATTCCACAAAATAAAACCAGAAGGAACACTATTTAATTCATTCTATGAGGCCACAGTTACTCTGATACCAAAACTACACAAAGACCCAACAAAGAAAGTTTTTCAGACCAATTATGAACATAGATGGAAAAATATTCAATAAAATTCTTGTAAACTGGATCCAAGAACACATCAAAACGATCATTCACCATGATCAAGGAGGCTTCATCCCAGGGATGCAGGGACGGTTCAATATAGGAAATCCATCAACATAATCCACCATAAAGCAAACTGAAAGAAAAAAAATCACATGATCATCTTAGTAGATGCTGAAAAAGCCTTTGACAAAATCCAACAACCCTTCATGTTAAAAGTCTTAGAGAGATCAGGAATTTAAGGCAGATATATAAACAAAATAAAAGCACTATACAGCAAACCAATAGCCAACATCAAATTAAATGAGGAAAAACTTGAAGTAATACCTCTAAGTTCAAGGATAAGACAAGTCTCTCTCTCTCTCTCTCTCTCTCTCTCTCTCTCTCTCTCTCTCTTTCTTTCTCCTCAATACAGTACTCAAAGTTTTAGCTAGAGCACTAAGACAACAAAAGGAGACCAAGGGAACACAAATTGGAAAGTAAGAAGTCAAGGTATCACTATTATCAGATGATATGATAGTATACATTAGTGACCTAAAAAAATTCTACCAGAAAACTCCTATGGCTGATAAAAACACTTCAGCAAAGTGGCTGGATATAAAATTAACTCAAATAAATCAGTTGCCTTCCTTCATACAAATGATAAATGGGCTGAGAAAGAAATTAGGGAAATAACACTCTTCACAATAGCCACAAATAATATATAATATCTTTGTATAACTTTAACCAAGCAAGTGAAAGATCTGTTTGACAAGTACTATAAGTCCCTGAAGAAAAAAACAGAAGAACTGAGAAGATGGAAAGATCTCCCATGTTCATGGATTGGTAGGATTAATATAGGGAAAATGGTCATGTTACCAAAAGCAATGTACAGATTCAACTCAATTCCCATCAAAATTACATCAGAATTCTTCACAGACTTGGAAAGACCAATTCTCAACTTCATATTGTTTGTATAAAAGAAAGCTACATTATTTTCAGTTAATTTTGTATCCAGTCTCTTTGTTGAAGGTGTTTATCAGCTGTATGAGTTCTCTGGTAGAACTTTTGGGGTTGCTTACAGACACTATCATATCATCTGTGAATAGCAATACTTTGATTTCTTCCTTTTTAATTTGTATTGCCTTGATTTCCTTTAGTTGTCTTACTGCTCTAACTAGGACTTCAAGTACTATTTTGAATAGATAAGGAGAGATTGGGCAGCCTTGACTTGTCCCTGATTTTAGTGAGATTGCTTTAAGTTTCACTACATTTCATTTGATGTTTTCTATTGGCTTGCTGTATATTGTTTTTTATTATGTTTAGGTATGTACCTTGTATTCCTGATCTTTCCAAGACTTTTTAAGATGAAGGGGTGTTGGATTTTGTGAAAGCTTTTTCCAGCATCTAGTGAGGTGATCAGTCGATTTTTTTTCTTTCAGTTTGTTTATATGGGGGATTATGTTGGTGGAGTTTCCTATACTGACCCATTTGTGCATCCTTGGGATGAGGCGTACTTGAAGTCAGAAGAGTTTGAAGAGGCCGCCGGATCCCCTAGGACTGGGCTTACAGATGGTTGAGAGTGGGAACTACACTCAGGTCCTCTGCAAGAGCTACAAATATTCTTAACTGCTGAACAAACTCTCCAGTCCCAATGGTGTCTTAATTGTTTTAATTCATAATTTTACATATATAACATACTTTAATTATATGCCTCCCATTCTCCTCTCTCACCCTTCTCATTCTACCGAACTCTTTCTTCCTCCCAATATCTTCCTCTTTTTTTGTGGCCTGCTGCTTGCATTAACATTGGCACATTATGGGGTGACAGGTCAGTGAAAAATCACCCTTGGCCTGTCCTCACACCTGGGACTTGGAATTCACCACCCTCATGACTCAGAGTTAACTGCCAAGCAGTATGCCCATGCATGCTGTACTTTCCCACTATTTCACTGTGCATGCTCATGGTCCAAAGCCCCTATAAAAACCACCCCAGCCATTTCCAAGGTGCCATCAAGGGGGACATTTTGCTGTTGACTGCTTACATAAGTCTCAGAGAATGGGAAAATCAGACTCAGATCACTGTCCAGCTGACCTGTTAGGCATGGCCATGGATTATTTCTCCTTATTACTGGGATAGGGGGATATTCCCACCAACTTCACCAAACCTTACTATTTAGCTGTATCTGTCTCATGTCAGGTGGGTCACCTGACTGTTACAGAAAAAGATAAGAAAGTAAGACAAAAGGACTTAAAGGAACTTGTTTTGCAGTGAGCACTCTGAGTAATAACTACTCATGACTCTGGTAAATGGTTAGATGGAAAATGCGTAAGCATAAGTTCTGAGGTCTAAGAGAGTGTCTGAGGATGTGAGAGCTAATGTTTTAAGGTATGCAAATGCAACTTGTTAAGGTATAAGAAAATAATCTAAGGGAATTAAAATGGTTTGGATTTCTTTTTCCCCTCTATTTTGAAAGTTTGCAGTTTTAACATTAATCAATACAGTTAGACTTAAAGGTGCTTCTCATTATGCTAAAAACATCTTTGTCCAATCTCTATGTCTAACTCTCTGGGAAGAGAAAAAAATGTTCATACTTTTTAACTCAAAGCTCCTCCGGTTACATGAAGGCATGAACCCTTTAGCTGCTTTTTTCTACAGTGTGGATTTCAGTATAGATTATCAACAGTGGTAATGCTAATACAGCCAAAACTTTGATCTATTCTTGTAAACAAACAATTCATGTAAGCTTCAGGGTGCTGAGGGGGTCATAAGACTTGGATCCTTCTCCCACAGGTCAAATAGGTTCCGGATAAGTACAGCCTGAGTTTCTTCACCTCCATATTCCTGAGGGTGGGAACTCTCTCTGCCCCAATTCTGGTACTCACCTCCTACCCAGCTACCAGAACTATGGGACTGAAAGTTCAAAATGTATGATTTTCCTTTAAATTCCTAAACTTTAACTTCTGTTTCTAGTCTTTGTCTGTTTCAACAAACTCCCAATAGGGTGACAAATACCATCCAGAAGTCTGCTGCAAACTACAAAGTGCTTCAAACGGCTGAGCCCTGGGCTGCTGAAAGCGATGTGAACCGGTCCAGTCGATGTGATTGCTCACTGTCTCTTCAGTTGAGTCACAAGACCAGATGCTTCTTATGAATGCTCTATTGCCTTCATCCCCTCTCAGCACTTGACAAGCATTCCAGCTCTCCCGGGCCCTGAGGATGGTGTCCTAATTTCATCTGAAAGTTGTTATAGAAGAGAATATGCTGTGCCTTATTCTCAACAAGACTGGAGTGTTAGGTCAAAAGGACTTTTTCTGACATAGCAGGAAAATGGTTACATATAGTACCTATTGGTATACCAGGAAAGGTATCTGCCAAAACAAAATAGACCCATGCCAAGGACCAGCCTCTGTTTAGAGAGGTGTTCTGAGGAAGGTGTGTCTGGGATCTGTGAAAGAAAGGACTCAAAGTCAAATCATGGGTACAGACTAATAGCCTGTGTTCTGTTCAAGACAGCTTTCCAGACAGTTTTCTCCAGAGACAGTTCTTTCTCGAAATTTTAAAAACTCTCTGGATAGCGCACATCGTAAAGATCAAAAGCCCAGTCTTTTATTTACATATCAATTCAATTGCCCATCCCAAGTTCCCTTATGGTTATCCCATGAATCAGCATACAATGACTTAAGGTTCTTGATTATTAGAGAGACAGCAAGCACATTTTTTTTTAAACTTTGCAAATGACTTCAGATATCTGTCTGCCTTTGTAAGCTGGGTGGGATCCTGAAAGAGTTAAAAATTTTTAAACCTTCCACAGATGGAGTCAAGAGTGCAGATCAGCTTGTTCTATGATCTGAGTCCTAGGAAACTAGCTATCCACAAGACAAAATAGATAAGATAGGAAGGAGTTCAGAGCTGAGAGTTCAGGTCAGCGTGACCATGCACCCTAGATACCAGGAACTAAACTGACCACAAGATAGATTGAATAGAGTTTGAGCTGGGAGTCAGCGTGCCCATGCACCCTGGATACCAGGAACTGAACTGAAATAGGGTTTGATTCTCAAGAGAACAAAGAGATACTTCCCCCCTGACCATTTTTTGAACCTGTCACGAAAGCTGAACATTGGACAGGTACTTTCTATAGATACTTAATCATGACTCCCCCCCTCATCTCCCCTGGGTTTCAGTTTTTCCCTTTAAAAGCTCTTCCTCTTCCTGAGGGGGGGTCGTATTTCATTGCTTGCCTCTGTGTAGGACAGGCTAGAAGTGAGACCTCAACTGGTTGAATCAAATATACCTCTTGCTAATTGCATCAAGTTCAGTGTCTTGCAGTTATTGGGGTGGCCGTGAATTCCCAAGAACAGGGAGGGAGTCCCCCGCTTTCTGGCGGGCCTTACAATCCCATCCTGAGATTACCATGCCTGGGCCCAAACTAGCTCTGTTCCAGGCTGACCTTGAATTTAGGAATCTTCCTGTCTTTGTAAACACAACAATATACTTAGCTGGGTGGGTTCCTGTCCTGAAATCACCATTCCCTAAATTTCTTTATCTTCTTACTTAGTATTTTTCTGACAAGTTGGCTCATGGTGCAGTTGCCTCTCTTCTTTTAGGTCTGTGAAGCCCCTCATATAGTTTATATTGCATCCTTATATTATACAATTGAGAACTTTTAAGAAGAAAGGGAATTGAAGCTGTGATTTCATGAAGGACTATGTGACATTCCTCAGATAGAGGATGTAGGGATCAGGCTCCCTATATAAGGTCAGGCAGAGAAGAGTAAGCCCTGCAGGGAAAAGAAGTCCTCAGATAGCTGTCTGGTAATGGTAGACTATGATCTTAATAGCAATTTCCCAACACCTACTTATGGAATAAGAGGCCTATAACCCTTGATTATGCCCTTATGGTGACGATAAAGCTTGCTCCAAGGACTCTGACATCCCCACACAGCAGGAAGTAGTCTAATGATAACACTGTCCTTTCCCCAGACCCCTAGTTATCAATAGTAAACAAGAAAGGGAGAAATGTAGGGTTAAAAGCCAATGGAAAATGACCCTGCCTCTGGTTGTTCCTGAACCCAGGACTTGTAAATTCCCATCTCTATGACTCAGGGTTAACCAGCCATGCAGTATTTTCCCACTAGCTCACTGCACATGATCCAAAGACCTCTGAAAAGCTTGCCCCTCAGCCCAGATTGCTGATGTCTCTGCCAGAGGCAGCCACCATTCTGGATTTCTCCCCAATAAATCTTTTGTGTGAGGCTTGTTGTTGTTGGGTTTCTGACCTGGGAAAAATCAGTTAAGGTGCATGTTTAACATACCAATGTGGATCTGGCCTCCAGGTTCTCCCAGTATCCCCCAATCCCTGTTATAGCTTGGCTGGAATACTCTGCCCTTTATGCTGAACTTTTCAAACAAGGTGCTGGGCTTCCTCTCACTCAGCAGTTACTCATTATATAACCTGGACATTTGGTTCTCTCTCTTCTTTCTCTGTACCCAAGCTTTCCACCTTTCTCTTACCCTTCCCCTTTGTCTTCCTCTTTGACCCCCTCCTGTCCTCCTGTGTGGTTAGTGAACTTGCCTGAGAGCTACCCCCAATAGACCTGACTTTATTCTTTAATAGGGCTTGAATAGGCTCATTTTGTCAGTAAAGAATGCCTATCAGGTTATATGGTGTGACTTTCTGGTATTCCTTGGCTCCTGATCGCCAAGATACCCTTGTGAGAGAAAACACTTTCACATATGCTTATTTACTTGAGCAAGAGCAATTTGCTAATGATTATATCAAAAAAAAAAAAAAAAAAGGACTCCCTGTCCTCCAGCAATGCTTAACAAGCTATGGTTTATAGCTCCTCAGACAGAGTAGTCCTCATGATCCCTTGTTGTGTGACACTATTCCTGAAGAGACATGAATAAACATTTATTCATATCAGACAGAGAAGTGATGACATACCAAAGTATAGATACCACCAAAGTACAATTTGGTGAAAAAATGAGTTTTATTGGGGTCATTTACAAGAATATGGGTGAAGTGTTACTTATAGGAGCAGAAATAACTCCAAGATAGCTATCCCACCAAAGCCCACTCCAGCATAGATGACAGTTTACAAAAGCTAGGAACCTGGGGCATACAGCTCAGCCTGAAGGCTTCTTAACAGGCTGGAGAGTGTCCTTTCTAGGTAGGTTATCATGAATCTCTTTGTAGACAGCATGGCTTATCTGTTTCTTCCAGGCTGTTCAGCTGGCATGAGTCTCTTCTAGATAGTCCAACTTGAGAGTATCTCATAGGGACCTAGTGAATCTTGTCTATTTCAGGAACTTCCTGATACCACTGAGTTGCTTACTTCTTGAGCTTAAGGAGCTTCCCTACAGGACAGAACATTTCACCTCTCAGTAAATAACCTGTGACTTAAAGAACTTCTTCTGTTGGACATTCTGTGACTTAGAAGCTGATGCCATTGCTCCTAGGAGCTCACAAGTGAATTGGTCATGTCTAGAACATAGTGTTCACAACACTCCTTTCCATCCTCCAGCTTATATTCTTTTAACCCTCTCTTCTTAGATGTTTCCTGGGCCTTGGAAAGAAGGATATTGATTTCCTATTTATGACTGAGAACTTTAGAATCACTTATTCTCAGCCCTTTGACCTATTACAAGTCTCTGCATTACTCACTGCCCACTGTGGCACGGGGTGGGGGAAGGACTGAAAGGCCAAGACTGAGAGCAGCATCAATATATGGGTATAAACATTTAGAAGGTAAATTAACAACAGCACCATTTAGCAAAACCATAGTAGTAGGACTCCCCCCTCCCCCAGAGCCCATAGCTTATCTTAATTTTTCTGAGTCTGTTACCAGGACAGACAAGGTAGACCTACTTTTTCAGGCTTTTCCTACTCATGTCCCTCAAATTTTCATTTTTCTCTTCTGCTTTAATAGGGTTCTAGGACATACAGTCACTAGAAGAGTGTTGCGACAGGAGAGGCTGCAAGAAGCTACACCAATAGTAAACATATAAAAGACTTCCTCATGGGGCTTTATTTAACAAGGATAACATATATGAAGCATGCTCAAAAGAAGCCCTCACATACTTATGAGAGGCAGGTACTATATAAATGTTATGTAAAGGGTCATAAGGCTCTTGGCCCAGTGCTTTTGGAACAGATATTTTTCTAGGCTCTCTGTTCTCTAGGTCACTCCCATTTTCAGGAGTGTTCCCCACACCCTTTAAATTTCTTCCTTCCTTCCTTCCTTCCTTCCTTCCTTCCTTCCTTCCTTCCTTTCTCTCGCGAGTGCGTGTGTGTCCCTATATCCCTGACTAGTTTGAAATTATTTATGTAGACCCGACTGGACACAACTCAGCTTCTGACTCCTGTGAACTCTGGAACTAAAGATGTGGGTCGCTATGCCTGACCCCAATTTTCTTTTAGTTATTATTTTGTATAATGTGGTTGAGAGTGCGGGTGCACGTGTGACAGTCAGAGTACAACTTGTGGAGGTTCGGCTCGCTGGGTTCTGAACTGAGGTTATCAGGCTTGGAGGCAAGCTCCTTTACCCTCTGAGCCATCTCATCTATCCTACTTTCTTTTTCGTAATAAACTGTCTTTACGTCTAACGACGTGTTTCTCGTCTAATTCTGTGACTAGAGACACAAGTACCTGGATACTTAAGTAGGTGCATTAGGGCTCACAAACCTAACAAGAGCAACACTGGGTGACGTGTTCGCTCTGACAGGTCTGTCCTGTGTCCACACAGCCCAGGCACAACTCCTGTTGTTGGTCTGGTTGTCGCCTTAAACAAGGATAGTGGCCAGGCCAGCAGAGTCTCTAAATCGACTTGGGGTAAAGCCACTCTTGGGGCAGGAAACTGTAACTGCCCTGCCCGAAGGGACGTAAACTCAGGGTAAACTGAAGCGCCCGAAGCCGGAGGACACTGTAGTCGAAGAAAACAGAAGTGACATCAGCCGCCCTCCACGGTCTCTTACGCTCCAGCTCTGAGTTGTGGGACTCATTTTCCATCTCCGTGGTCGACAATCTGTATGAGACGTTGGTGATACCAACTAAGTAAATGCTTTCCCTGAACGTCTTCCAAACGGCAGGAGTAAGAACAGGTTCCACAGCCCCAGGCCGGAAGCGGAAGTACTGTCGGCGGTGTTACCTTCCGACTCTTCCGGCGCGGGCTCTAGGGTGTGGAGTTCCTTTGCTCCTCAGAGGCGGTCCCCGCAGGCGAATAGGGAGAGGCGTGTCGGCCCCTCAGCGACTGTACTTCCTCGGCCTGTGCGGGCGAGCGCGACCGGAACCTCCGCTGCGCGGTTGGTTCTCGTTCGTTATTTTCAGGAATTGGCTCGTTCAGGTGAGTGCGAGGTGAAAACTGTTGAGAGGGCGTTGCCACCTTGTATTTACAGACGAATGTGTCATCAGCAAAACGGCATCCTCTTTGCAACGCCCCTTATTTGTTTCCAACACTTAGTTACATTTGGGTAAAAAGTCATCTTTTTAGTTGTCGGTGTGCATGTAAACGCGTGTGTACTGGAAAAACAAAACAAAACAAAACTCCTAAACCAGTATTGAGTCATTCTAGTTGAACTTCTTAGGCCCTGCCCACAGGGATTCAAAACAAGGACCTGTAGGAAGAATGGGTGGAGACTATTCAAGTATTTCGGTTGATTTATTTCTGCAGAAAAATGTTTGGGTGAGTTGTGTTGATGAAGAAAAAAAATAGCTCTCGCCTTAAAGGAAATAAAAGTTGATCCTGAACCAAATAATGACAAAGACCAGAGAATATGTGTTTCCCCAAATAACATGTGCCATTGTGGAAGTGGTTACTTGATTTATTAGTATTTTTATTTATTTTTCTGCCAGCCAGGCTACACAGGAAGAGTGACATGATGTAACCCTGGCTGACCTGGAACTCCCAAAGTAGATCAGGCTAGTCTGGAACAGAGTTTGGCCTGGCTCTTTGTTCTGAATTCTTAGGATTAAAGGCAGAGACACCTGGCTACACGAATGTTTTATAGTTCTAGGCCAAAAATCATAAATGAAAGCAATTTCAAAACGTTGGTGGGAGCCTTGGGTAAAGTTGAGTTGTAACCAAGCAGGTGAAAAGCTGCTACATGTTGTTACCCTTTGCACTGGTGGAAGCTGGTGTTCTGCTAAGACTACAGGATAAAGGTTTTACCTGACAGTTGACATTGTGTTAGGATAGATACAGAGGTGGGCATTAGATGGTTATTAAGAAGACTAAACATAGTCCCAGATAATTTTGGCTCTAGATCTGCAACAATCATTAAGTTCTAATTATCCTAATTAGCCTCATAGAATCTTTGGTGTAAATGTGATTTTTTTTTTTAAACTTTAAATTTGAACTGTTAATTTTAAAGGAAAAAGTTTGAAGATTGCAATTTTAGTAATTGAGCTTTAAGTGTCTGGTAATACATTATAAAATAAGGAAATTAAAGACCGAGGATCAGTGGTTAAGAACCCTTGCTGCTCTTATAGAGGACCCAGGTTCAATTCCCAGTACCGATATAGTGGCTCACAGCCATTGTTAATTCCAGTCTTAGGGGATCTGACCCCCTCTTCTGATCTACATGGGCACCAGGCACATACATGGTACACGGACAGACATGCAACCAAAACACTATACACATAAAACACATGAATAAAAAAAATAAAGATATTGAAAAATGTCATTAATGTCTTTTGTAGAAAGAGATTCTGTACATTGTTCAAAAATATAGTTTTGGTTGTTCTTCTAATTCCCCATCAAAGGTGTTCCCCTGCCCCCATGTTTATTTTTATTATTTATTTGTTTTTGTCTGTATACTTGTATGAGTAAGCATGTGTGCTAGGAATTTCTTTATGAGGCCATGACTCCATCTTCTTCCGGGGTATCTGCCCCTAAGCAGACTCAAACACTGTAATTAGAACAGGGTAAACTTAGAAACAGTTGACAAACTAACTGGCCAGAAGAATTAGTAACAGATTCAAAGCCTCTTTGTTTCAGTACACTTAGAGCTCTCTGAAAATGTTGTTTAAAGATAGGGGTTCATACAGGGTATGGTCCTAGAGGAATAGAATTCAATAAATAGGTTGACAAAGATAATGTTTTCTACTTAATAGCATAGATGATGAAAAGATATAAGTTAAAGGAGTTAGTAGCTTTTGCTATTCATCAAAAGACTGGTTCAGATATTTTTTATTTGGAGCACTTTAAAAGTGCAGTTACTGCTAGTCTGTGAGCAGAATGTCATATATAAATGTGTTTGCTTTGGTGGACACACTCTTTAGAGTCTTTGAATTGAAGTTATGGTGCTGATGATAAAAATGCAGTCTGTTCTGTTTGTACTTTCTAATTGTAACTGACTTTGGAACCTCTGGACATGAAACAAAAAAAATCAAACACATATCCCGAGACAAAATGATACTGTACTTCTTGGATATCATTAGTTTGTCTTTGTTCTGTGAAACTTGTATAGATAAAGAAGCAACCTGATTGCTAGTCAGTCAGAGCTGCAAGATTCCCCTAACCATTGCACATGACTCATTACTCCCTTGGGGATTCCATATGTCCTTTTAGAAATCCTGTCAACGTCACTGGGCTGGACCCAGGCAGGAATGAAGCCTAAAGGCTGGTTAGTCCTGATGAACAAATATTTAAGTGCTAGCATCCTACAACTTTATTTCTAACAGGCTTCATTAGCATAATTATGTTTAGCCTCATTATGTTTGGGATCTACTCCTGTATAGTTTGCCTAGTGTTTATAATTCATTTCCGTAGCACATCCTTTTCTGTTAAGAGTTTCCTATCCTTTCACCTTTTCTTGAAATAGCATCCTTTCTATAAGTCCTAGTTTTGAAAGTAAATTCTTTTCTAAGGGATGCCTTTTCCTCACTTGTAATGAATTCAGTTTGTCCTGGAATTCCCAGCCAGCACCTTTATTTTCAGTAAGGTCTCTTTGGGTGCTAGCATTTGGCCAGTTTTGATTAATCTACTGTGAATGTTGTTGCTGTTGGAGACTAATAGTTTTGGTACAGTTTGGATAAAGAGTTACCCTTGGCCTGGGCTGGAGTGAGCAGGGCTGGAGGGAGAGGGAGAAGGGAAGGGGTGGGGAATAGCTACCCTCAAATGTGGGAGTATCCTCTACAAGAGTCAGTAAGTAGAGAATACTCCTAGTAGGCAGAAGTCTGTGTGTACCACAGGGCTTCCTAGAGCCTTCCATTTCTGAGGGTAGTATTTACATCACTTGGAAACTGTGTCCATCAAGTTACTCCTGTGACTAGAGTGCGTGTGATTGGTAAGTATGATTAGGTCTCATACTGTGGGATATTCAGCCACACATAAAGGGAAAATGATTATCAGGGCAGGTTATGTTGTGACAGGAAACGTGGGCAGCTGCAATAGATTGGACATTATATCTAGGAATTTGTTGTTTTTTTCTCATTTTCTACATCAGTGGCAATGCAGTAGTCTTAACTGGCTGGATCCAATTAGATTTTCTCTTTCCTTAGTGGGAAAAATTTCTATTGCTTTGGGTATGAGAGTTATAGATCTAACTCTATGAAGGAAATTTCCTTGGGTATTTCTAAATTAGGACTCTTCTAGTCCAGAACCTGGAATTTATATTTATTGAAAGTATATTGAATTAATAAAGGGAAACTTTTTCTGGATATAGTAAAAAGTTTGAATCTTTCTAAGCATAAAAACTTGGTTTAAGCAAAATGTGAGGTTTGGGTAGAACAGGCACAATAAAGACGCAGCTAAGAAAAGGGCATAGAATAAAAGTTCCTAAAATTACCATTGTATCTATCTAAGGAAAATTTCTGAAAAATTGTTAGGTTTCTCAGAAAAATTCTAGAAGATATATATATATATATATATATGTGTGTGTGAGTTAGGACTTTGAGGCTGTTTACTTAGTAGCTCTTGGTTGACAACTCAGTCAAAGGTGAGTATCATCCATTCTTTCTGAAGTACAGGGGATGTGTCCTCAGGAAGAGTTGGTGCATGTTTGAGGTGGGAAATATGAATCCATGTGTCTGTCCCTGAAATGTCGAAGCATAGGAGATAGTAAAATAACCTGGGGAGGTCCTCCTTTCCAACATGGCTGAAGCCAGTCTTTGACGTAATGTCTTACCTAATAGAGGAAACCACCTGGTTTTAGTTCATTTAGTTCTTTGTCTCCTGGGAGCTTCTCATTTGGATCTATCCAGAAGTTAATCTGGAAGTTGAGATTGCAACAGCCCCTCTGTTGCCAGGCTCATTTTTGTTATTGTGAAGACATCTGAAAAGAGACCTCCACTGTAGGAGAGCTACAGTGGCCATCAAAAACAGGGCAGACTCTTAGGGCATTTGGTTCTATGTAGTACAGCTCTTTATTAATCAAATTTACTCTTTGCTTCAGTGTTTGTTTTAGAATGTCTTAGGATTTTAATGGTGGCTAATTATTGGGACAAATGGATAGCACCCAGTAATTCTGAGATTTGTTGACTATTTCAAATCCACTGGCCAGAAGTCATACATTCTGTTTCTACAGCATGGCATAGTCACATACCACTCCAACTGTGTGATGACTGTGTAAATGGTGGCTATTTTGTGTTTTGCTAAATGACATGCTCTAGTTAAGATTATGAGTTCAGGCTGGGCGGTGGTGGCGCACGCCTTTAATCCCAGCACTTGGGAGGCAGAGGCAGGCAGATTTCTGAGTTCGAGGCCAGCCTGGTCTACAGAGTGAGTTCCAGGACAGCCAGGACTACACAGAGAAACCCTGTCTCAAAAACCAAACCAAACCAAACCAACCAAACAAACAAAAGATTATGAGTTCAGCCATTAGACAGATAAAATCCCAGGCAAATGAGCATTCTCATTTATGTCAAAAGTGGAGGTAACTGCATATTATGCAGGAAAATATCCTTGTTCATTTGTAAATAAGAACCATCAGGCCTCTCCTAGGGAAAGAAGTATACCCGTTATTTGAATGCAGTTGGGTTTATCCTCTTCTAGTTCCATCTGGTAAAGGAAGTAAGGTGGCAGGATTAAGAGAGATGCGGTGTACCAGGGAAACATTGGGAGATGACAGCAGAAGTATTCCTAAGAAGTTAGATGAGCTATGTATGGAGGTACACAGCTTTGATTCCAGCACTTGTGAGGCAGAGGTAGGTGGATTTCTGAGTTCGAGTCCAGCCTGGTTTACATAGTGAGTTCTAGACTAGTCAGAGTCACTGAGTAATGTTGGATGTGATGAGAATTTAGCAAAAGTTTTATAAAACTAGGAACATGATGGTGATAGAAGAACATAAGGAAATTTCTGCTGTTTTTAGCAGAGGAGCAGGGCAGTAATGGACCTCATACAGGGAGGCTGTTTCCTGGCTACTAGATCTAATTGGCGATTGAAACACACCAAGACTCTGTGTCTTTCCCCATGTTTCTGAGTCACAAGCCAGTGCATTTTCTTCTTTTTCATGAATAAACAGGAAAAAGGAAAGATTATAATTTGTGTGTCCTAGGCCTATGGCCTGGTTTAAGGCTGTATTTTGAGTCCTGGGTCTGGAGAGACAGGGCCGTAAGCCAACTCCAGAGCTAGCTTTTTAATAGAGTAGAACAGACTAAAACGAATGTGTAATGTTATCTACATCTAAAATACATTTAAATCTCTGAAAAATGAGCCTAGTGATTAAAGGAGGAAGGGATTAGAGCAAGCAGAGAGCAAAGAAGACTCAGATCTAAGAGCTGGGAGCAAAGAAGGTTTAAGAATAAGAGATTTTTGAGAGTGGAGGGTTTAGAGATACAAGATTTTGGGATTATTTGTGCAGTGGCAGAAGTCATTACAGTCTGCAAGCATTGAAAATTGTGTGCCATTTTGTGGCCATGGAGCTGTACTGAGACCATGTCATTTGCAATAAGACAACTAGGTTTAATGGAATCTGAGTATTGTGGGGTATTCAACAGTGAAGATTGCTTGGTCATGGGTTTAAGCCAGTAGCTTACCAGTGACTTCACTGGGTGTCTGGGATTTCAGTATAGCACTGAGCCTTATTTAGGGTGAGGTTGTAAGCTCAAAAAGCATGTCCTGGGTTGACATACTTCAGTTAACACGAGCAGTTATCCAGAAGCAGAGCTACAGAAGCCAAAAAAAAAAGCAAGGTTTGTACATTTGGAGACTTTCCCAAAACTATGAACTTTGAGGTTTAGGCCTTTGTTTTAGTTTTTGGCAGGCGGTGCTGTCTGCATGCTGAATGTTACAGCCTGAATAGTACATCCATCATGGAGTCAGCTGTGCTAAGTTAAGGTTTCAAGGCCTACTAAGGTCTGGGGGCCTGTTATATGAGTTCAAGGAGAAAGAGGTTAGGAGGTAGGTGAGGAATATACAGATGGTAGATTACATTTACTGATTTATATATATTGAACTCCCTTCTTCATCTCTGGGGCTAAGTTTACCTGATTGTGATGGATTTTTTTTTTGACGTGTTCCTGGATCTGATTTATAAGTATTTTACTAAGGTTTTTTTGTGTTTATGTTTATAAGGGAAATTGGTGTGCCATTTTCTTTCTTAGGTCTTTGTGTGTTTTAGGTTTCAGGGTAATTGAGACCTCAGAAAAATAACTAGACACTGTTCCTTTAGTTTACATTTTGTAGGATAATTTGAGGATTGTTGTTGGTAATTTTTCTTTGTAGGTCTGGTAGAATTCTGTGCTGAACCCATCTGGTCCTGGGCTTGTTTTAGTTGATAGACTTTGAATTATTGCTTCTATTTCACTAGGGGTTATTGGTGTGTTTAAATTGTTTATATGATTTTGATTTAACTTTGGTAGGTTGCATATATCAGGAAATCCACCCATTTCTTTTAGGTTTTCCAGTTTGGTAGAGAGCAGATTTTTAGAGTATGTCCTTATGATGCTCTGGATTTCTTCAGTATCCTTTTCATCGATAGTTTTATTAATTTGGATCTTCACTCTATTTTTTTTTTCATTTGTTTTTCGGTTTTTTGAGACAGGGTTTCTCTGTGTAGTCCTGGCTGTCCTGGAACTCACTTTGTAGACCAGGCTGGCCTCAAACTCAGAAATCCACCTGCCTCTGCCTCCCAAGTGCTGGGATTAAAGGCGTGTGCCACCACCGCCTATTTATTTCATTGATTCTTTGTTTTGTTTGTCTCTATTTTATTTATTTCAGCCCTGAGTTGGGTTATTTCTTGCCATCTACTCCTTTTAGGTGTTATTCTAAAACTTTCAGGTATGATGTTAAGGTAACTAATATGAGATATCACCATTTTTTTTTTTAAATGTAGGTACAAAGTGCTGTGAACTTGCCTTTTAGATCTGCTCTCATGTTTCTCATAAGCTTGCATGTTGTGTTTTCATTTTTATTCAGTTCTTTTATTTATTTATTCACTTTATATCATGATCAATGTTCCCCTTCTTTATCCCTTCCCAAAGTCCCTCCCAAAATCCCTCCTTCCCTTCTCTGACAGAGTGGAGTCCCCCCCACCCCTGGTATTTTCATACCGTGGCACAGCAAGTCTCTGTAGGGCTAAGCTCTTCCTCTCCCACTGAAACCATACTAGACAGTTGAGTTAGGAGAACTGATTCCACAGACAAGCAACAGCCATAGGGATAGCCCCTACTCTAGTTGTTTGGGACCTGCATGAAGACCTAGATGAACATCTGCTACATATGTGCGGGGTTTTCGTGGGGGCTAGGTTCAGCTGGTGTATGCTCTTTGGTTGGTGGTTCAGTCTCCGAGAGCCCCTAAGGGTCCAGGTTAGTTGACTGTTAGTCTTCCTGTGGAGTTCTTATCCCCTTGAGGGCCCTCAACCCTTCCTCCAACTTTTCCATAAAGAGTCCCCAAGGTCCATCCAATGTTTGACTGTGGGTCTTTGTATCTGTCTGAGTCAGCTGCTGGGTGGAGCCTCTCAGGACAGCCATGCTGGGCTCCTGTCTGCAAGCATAATAGAGTATCATTAATAGTGTCAGGGATTAGTGCTTGCCTATGGGATGAGTCTCTAGTTGGGCAGCTTATTGGTTGGACATTCCCTCAGTCTCTTCTCCATTCCCCACCCCTGCATTTCTTGTAGGCAGGATAAATTTTAGGTTGGAAGTTTTGTGGGTAGGTTGGTGTCCCAATGCTTTACTGGGGTTTCTGCCTGGCTACAGGAGGTAGCCTTTTCAGACTCCATATCCCCACTGCTCTGAGTCTCAGCTAAGGTCACCCACAACGTTCCTTGGGAGCCTCCCCTATCCCAGGTCTCTGGCATGTCCTCAAGATGTCAGTCAACCCAACCCCCAGCCTCCATCAGCTGCAGTTTTCCATTCATTCTCATGGCCTTCTGACAATCTCCCCTGTCTCTCTCCACACTTGATCCTGAAAACCCCTCCATTCCCCTCCCCATTCTCTTCTCCAGCCCAATTCTGTCCCACTATCTGCCCCTTATAACTATTTTATTCCCTCTTGTAAGTGAGATTCAAGCATCCTTGCTTGGGCCTTCTTTCTTGTTTAGCTTCTTTGGAACTGTGGAGTATAGCATGGGTATCCTGCACTTTATGGCTAATATCCATTTATAAGTGAGTACATACCATCCATGTCCTTTTGGGACTGGGTTACCTCACTCAGGATGATATTCTCAAGATCCATCCATTTGCCTGCAAAGTCATGATGCCTTTGTTTTTAATAGCTTAATAGTATTCAGTTGTATAGATGTACCACATTTTCTTTATCCATTTTTCAGTTGAGGAACATCTAGGTTGTTAACAATTTCTAGCTATTATGAATAAAGCTGCGATGAACATAGTTCAACAAGTGTTCCTGTGGTATAGTGGGGTGTCATTTGGGTACATTTCCAGGAGTGGTATAGCTGAGTCTTAAGGTAGAATGGTTCCCAGTTTTCTGGGATACTGCTAAATTGATTTCTAAAATGATTATATAAGTTTACATTCCCACCAGCAATGGAGGAATGTTCTTCTTGCTCCACATCCTCTTCAGCATGTGTTATCAACTATGTATACTTGAATTTTTGATCTTAGCCATTCTGACCAGTATATGGATCAGGGTCATTTTGATGTGTGTTTTCCTGTTGACTAAGGACTTTGAACAATTTTTTAGGTGTTTTTCAACCATTCAAAATTTCTCTGTTGAGAATTATGTTTGGCTCAGTAACCCATCTTTAAGTTGAGTTATTTGGTTTGTTAGAGTCTAATTTCTTGAGTTCTTTATACATTTTGGATATTATCTCTCTTTTGGGTGTAGAAGATCCTTTCCCAGTAGTAGGCTATGGTTTTGTCCTAATGACAGTATTCTTTGCCTTACAGAAGCTTTGCAGTTTCATGAAGTCCCATTTATCAACTGTTGATCTTAGAGCCTGAACTATTGGTATTCTGTTCAGTAAGTTGTCTCCTGTACCAATAAGTTCAAGATTATTACCTGCTTTCTGTTCTATTAGATTTAGTATGTTTGGTTTTACATTAATGTCTTTGATCCACTTCGACTTGAGTTTTTTGCAGGGTGGTATATATGGATTTATTTGCATTCCTCTACATGTAGATATCCAATTAGACCAGCACCATTTTTGAAGATGCTTTCCTTTTTTCCATTGTATGTTTGCCTTCTTTGTCAAAAATCAAGTGCCCATAAGTTTGTGGGTTTATTTCTGGGTATTCCATCCAGTTCTAATGATCAACCTGTCTGTTCCTATACTAATTCCATGCAGCTTTTATTACTATTGCATGTGTAGTAGATGGTTAAACCTCCAGAAGTTTGGAGGCATTTTCTTTTTTTTTTCTTCCTTCATCCTTCTGCTCTTCCTTTTTAAAAATATATTTACAGATATGCTGTTTTTTAAACAAACCAGGATAGAAATGTTGAGAAATCTTGCTAGTAAACTTTCATATAGGAAACATAAGAGTCAATATGAAAAATGGATCCTGTCTTACATCCTATATTACTCACTGCTATGGGTATATTTTTAGCTTGTTTGGTAGCCAGCTAACTTTTAGCCTTCAGTGCTTAATATTCCCTATTTTATTTTGTTATAACAAATAATAGAATTTTAAAAATCATAGTATATGTTGTTCTTTTACAAAGTTAGAGATAATAACCTCAATGAGAAAAAAGCAGTCATTGATCTCAAAGCAATGATTGATAGTAAGCTTAACATACAATAATATTTTAACATTGATTATCTGTAGTAATAGATTTATATTAATTTTTCTAATTAAAAACATAAAGCCATTATAGAAAAATATAATTTTTATTTTTAATTAATTTTATTATTTTTCTATGTAATTAAACATTTATTTCATTGCAGATTAGAATTTGTAATATTAAAATACTTATTTAAAGTTTACATGCTAAACCTAAGTAAATAGCATTATGCATTAAATTATATTGTTGATATAGTGCCTGCATACACACACATACACACACACACACACATATGCAAATACACATATATAATATGTGTATGTCTCTGTGTGTGTGTGTCAGTACATGTTTAAGAAATGAGAAATGATGACATGTGCATGCAAGGACCAGTGTAAAAATCCTGATATTAGACTGGATCCTTCTGGTCTTTATCTGTGCCCTGGAACTAAGGCTGTCCCACAGCCCTCTGCAGCTAAATCTCACCTGGAGAGAGCTGGTCTCCCAGGAGTGCTTTCACTCCTAAGCCCAGAGGTGAGATCACCACTTTTGTTCCAATAACTGTCCAAACAGAGACCCACCAGGAGCGCACTGAGCACAGGAATAGTGGAGCAGCCCAGGACAAGATCCTTCTGCTCTCAATATGCACCTGGAGCTAAGGCTGTCTCATAGCCCTCCACACTCAAATCCCGCCCAGGAGAGAGCTGGTCTCCCCAGGAGTGCTGACACAACTAAGATCAAAGGCTCAAAGGCCCACAGGAGAGACAAGATCTAGTCAGAGACAGCAAGACCAACTAACACCAGAGATAACCAGATAGCATGTGGCAAGCAGAAGAACCTGAGCAACAGAAACCAAGGCTACTCAGCAACATCAGAACCCAGTACTCCTATCACAGCAAGTTCTGGATACCCCAACACAGCAGAAAAGCAACATTTGGTTTTAAAATCACATCTCATGATGATGATAGAGGACTTTAAGAATGACATAAATAACACCCTTAAAGAATTACAGGAAAACACAACCAAACAGGTAAAAGAATTGAATAAAACCATCCAAGATCTAAAAATGGAAATAGAAACAATAAAGAAATGACAAAGGCAGACAACCCTGGAGATAAAAAACCTAGAAAAGAGATCAGGAGTCATAGATGCAAGAGTCACCAACAGAATACAAGAGATAGAAGAGAGAATCTCAGGTCCAGAAGATACCATAGCAAACATTGACACAACAGTCAAAGACAATGCAAAATGCAAAAAGCTCCTAACCCAAAACATACAGGAAATCCAGGATACAATGAGAAGACCAAACCTAAGGGTAATAGGTATAGAAGAGAGTAAAGATTCCTAACTTAAAGGGCCAGTAAATATGTTAAAAAAATTATAGAAGAAAACTTCCCTAACCTAAAGAAAGAGATGCCTATGAACATACAAGAAGCCTACAGTAATCCAGATGGACTGGACCAGAAAAGAAACTCCTTCTATCATATAATAATCAAAACACCAAATGCACAAAACAAAGAAAGAATATTAAAAGCAATAATGGAAAAAGATCAAGTGACATATAAATGCAGACCTATCAGAATTATACCAGACTTCTCACCAGAGACTCTAAAAGCCAGAAGATCCTGGGTGACGTTATACAGATCCTAAGTGAACATAAATGCCAGCCCAGGTTACTTTACATGGCAAAACTCTCAATGACTATAGATGGAGAAAACAAGATATTCCATGACAAAACCAAATTTACACAATATCTTTCCCCAAATACAGTCCTACAAAGGATAATAGATGGAAGACTCCAACACAAGGAGGGAAACTACACCCTAGAAAAAGCAAGAAAGTAATCTTTCAGCAAACCCGAAAGAAGATAGCCACACAAACATAATTTCACCTCTAACAACAAAAATAACAGGAAGCAACAATCACTTATCCTTAATATCTCTTAACATCAATGAACTCAATTTCCCAATAAAAAGACATAGACTAATGGACTGGATATGTAAACAGGACCCAATATTTTGCTGTATACAGGAAATGCACCTCAGTGACAAAGACAGATATTACTTCAGAGTAAAAGGCTGGAAAAAAATTCCAAGCAAATGGTCCCAAGAAACAAACTGAAGTAGCCATTCTAATATCAAATAAAATCGACATTCAACTAAAAGTTATCAAAAAAGATAAGGAAGGACACTTCATACTTGTCAAAGGAAAAATCTACCAAGAGGATCTCTCAATTCTGACCATCTATGCTCCAAATTCAAGGACACTCACATTCATAAAAGAAACTTTACTAAAGATCAAAGTACACATTGCACCTCACACAATAATAGTGGGAGACTTCAGCACTCCACTGTCATATCAATGGACAGATTGTGGAGACAGAAACTAAACAGAGACACAGTGAAACTAACAGAAGTTACAAACCAAATGGATTTAACAGATATCTATAGAACATTTCATTCTACAACAAAAGAATATACTTTCTGCTCAGCACCTCATGGTACTTTCTTCAAAATTGACCATATAATTGGTCATAAAACAGGCCTCAACAGAAACAAGAAGATTGAAATAATCCTATGCATCCTATCAGATCACCATGGGCTAAGGCTGGTTTTCAATAACAACAAAAACATCAATAACTCCAAATATACATGGAAGCTAAACAACACCCTACTCAATGATATCTTTGTCAAGGAAGAAATAAAGAAAGAAGTTAAAGACTTTTTAGAAATTAATGAAAATGAAGGCACAACATACCCAAATTTATAGGACACAATGAAAGCAGTGTTAAGTTCTGAGTGCCTCCAAAAAGAAACTGGAGAGAGCATACAGTAGCAGCTTGACAGCACATCTGAAAGCTCTAGAACAAAAAGAAGCAAGAGGAGTAGATGGCAGGAAATAATTAAACTCAGGGTTGAAATCAACCAAGTGGAAATAAAAAAGAACTATACAAGACTCAAAACCAGGAACTGGTTGTTTGAGAAAATAAGCAAGGTAGATAAACCCTTAGCCAGACTAACCAGAGGGCACAGGGGCATATCCAAATCAATAAGATCAGAAATGAAAAGGGAGACATAACAACAGAAACCAAGGAAATCCAAAAAATCAGATCCTATTACAAAAGCCTATACTTAACAAAACTGCAAAATTTGGATGAAATGTACAATTTTCTAGACAAATACTGTTTACCAAAGTAAAAGCAGGCCCAGATAAACCATCTGAATAGTCCCATAACCCCTAAAGAAATAGAAGCAGTCATAAAAAATCTCCCAACTAAAGCAAGCCCAGGACCGTATGGGTTTAGCGTAGAATTCTATCAGATCTTCAAAGAAGACCTAATACCAATAGTCTTCAAACTATTCTACAAAATAGAAACAGAAGGAACACTACCTAATTCATTCTATGAAGCCACAATTATTCTCATACCTAAACCAAACAAAGATCCAACAAAGAAAGAGAACTTCAGACCAATTTCCCTTATGAATTTCAATGCAAAAATACTCAATAAAATTCCCGAAAACTGAGTCCAAGAACATCCATCATGATCAAGTAGGCTTTATCCCAAGAATGCAGGGATGGCTCAATATATGGAACAACGTAACCCACTATATAAACAAACTTAAAGAACAATACCACATGATCATTTCATTAGATGCTGGGAGAAAGCATTTGACAAAATTCAACATCCCTTCATGGTAAAAGTCCTGGAAAGATCAGGAATTCAAAGACCATTCCTAAACATAGTAAAAGTAACACACAGCAAACCAATAGCCAGCATCAAACTGAATGGAGAGAAACTTGAAGCAATCCCACTAAAACCAGACAAAGCTGCCCACTCTCTCCCTAACTATTCTATATAGTACTTGAAGTGCTAGCCAGAGTAATTAAACAACAGAAAGCGGTCACAGGGATACAAATTGGAAAGGAAGAAGTCAAAATATTATTTGTAGATGATATGATAGCATACTTAAGTGATCCCAAGAATTCCACCAGAGAACTCCTAAACCTGTTAAACAACTTCAGCAAAGTGACTCAAACAATTGTACAATTAACTCAAACAAATCAACAGCCTTCTTCTACTCAAAGCATAAATGGGCTGAGAAAGAAATTAGGGAAACAGCACCCTTCACAATAGTCACAAATAATATAAAATACCTTGGTGTGACTCTGACCAAGCAAGTGAAAGATCTGTACGACAAGAACTTCAAGTCTCTGAAGGAAAAAACTGAAGATCTTATTAAATGGAAAGATATTCCATGTTCGTGCATTGGCAGGATTAATATAGTAAAAATGGACATCTTGCCAAAAACAATCTACAGATTTAATGCAATCCCCATCAAAATTCCAACTCAGTTCTTCACAGAGATAGAAAGCAATTTGCAAATTCATTTGGAATAACAAATAACCCAGGATAGTGAAAACTATTCTCAACAATAAAAGAACTTCTGGGGGAATCATTATCCCTGACCTCAAGCTGTACTACAGAGCAATAGTGATAAGAACTGCATGGTATTGGTACAGAAACTGTCAGGTAGATCAGTGGAACAGAATTGAAGACACAGAAATGAGCACACACACCTATGGTCACTTGATCTTTGACAAAGGAGCTAAAACCATCCAGTGGAAAAAGGACAGCATTTTCAACAAATGGTGCTGTTTCAACTGGAGGTCAGAATGTAGAAGGATGCAAATCAATCCATTCTTATCTCCTTGTACAAAGCTCAAGTCCAAGTGGATCAAGGACCTCCACATAAAACCAGATACACTGAAACTAATAGAAGAAAAAATGGGGAAGAGCCTGAACACATTAACACAGGGAAAATTTCCTGAACAGAACACCAATGGCTTATGTCTGAAGATCAACAATTGATAAATGGGACCTCCTAAAATTTCAAAGCTTCTGTAAGTCAAAGGACACTGTGAGTAGGACAAAACAGCAACCAACAGATTGGGAAAAGATCTTTACCAACCCTACATATCCAATGTATATGAAGAACTTAAGAAGTTAGACTCCAAAGAACCAACTAACTCTGTTAAAAATGGGGTACTGAGCTAAACAAAAGAATTCTCAACTCAAGAATACCAAATGGCTAAGAAGCACCTAAAGAAATGTTCAACATCCTTAGTCATCAGGGAAATGCAAATCAAAATACTTCTGAGATTCCACCTTACACCAATCAGAATGGCTAAGATTAAAAAAAAAAAAAACTCAGATGACAGCAGAGGCTGGCAAGGAAGTAGAGAAAGAGAACACTCTTCCATTGTTGGTGGAATTGCAAGCTGGTCCAACCACTCTGGAAATCAGTCTGGCGGGTTCCTCAGAAAATTGGACATAGTGCTACCTGAGGACCCAGCTATATCACTCCTGGGTGTATATCCAAATGATGCTTTAATATATAACAAGGACACATGCTCCACTATGTTCACAGCAGCCTTATTTATAATAGCTAGAAGCTGGGAAGAACCCAGGTGTCCTTCAGCAGAGGAATGGACACAGAATGGAGTACTACACAGCTATTAAAAACAATGAATTCATGAAATTCTTAGGCAGATGGATGGAACTAGAAAATATCATCCTGAGTGATGTAACCCAGTCACAAATGAACACACATGGTATGTACTCACTGATAAATAGATATTAGGCAAAGAGCATGGAATACTCACGAAACAACTCACAGACCACATGAAGCTCAAAAAGAAGGAAGACTAAAGTGTGGATGCTTCAGTCCTTCTTAGAAGGGGGAACAAAGTACTCACAGGAGGAAATATGGAGACAAAATGTGGACAGAGACTGGATGGAAGGAAAGACCATCCAGAGACTGCCCCATCAGGGGTCCTTCCCATACATAGACACTAAACCCAGACACTGTTGCTGATGCCAAGAAGTGCTTGCTGACAGAGCCTGATATAGCTGTCTCCTGAGAGGCTCTGCCCAAGCCTGACAAGTATAGAGGTGGATGCTTGCAGCCAACCATTGGACTGAGCACAGGGTCCCCAATGGAGAAGTTAGAGAAAGGACTGAAGGAGCTGAAGGGGTTTGCTTCCCATAGGAAGAACAACAATATCAACCAACCAGACCCCTCAGAGCTCCTAGGGACTAAACTGCCAACTAGAGTACACATGGAGGGACCCATGGCTCCAGCTGCATATGTAGCAGAGGATGGCCTTGTCAGACATCAGTGGGAGGAGAGGCCCTGCATCCTGGTAAGGCTCGACATACCAGTGTAGGGGAATGCCAGAACGGGGAGGTGGGAGTGTGTTGTTGGGTGGGTGAACACCCTCATAGAAGCAGAGGAAGGGAGGATGAGATAGGGATTATCCAGAGGGGAAACCAGGAAAAGGGATAACATTTGAAATGTAAAGAAATAAATTATCCAATAAAAAATTCCTGATATTAATAGCCTGTTTTGTTTTTCATTTCATTCTTTAATTTAAAAAGATATTACAAATAATCAGAGGGGCTATTGTTAAACAAATAAAAAGTTAAATGATGAAGGATGCATTTGTTTTATGTAAATGGATATAATATGTGAAATTATATATATTACCTGTATATATTTATATTTGCATATATATATTTTAACATATAGTGTACAGGTTATTTTTGAGTCATTTTGCCTGTGATGATTAGCAGTAGATCTTGAAATTTGTGTGTTTGTTTTTGGCACCTGAAATATTTATCACAAAGTGTTATATATTTTTTAAAATTTTATTTTATTTTTTACTAATCCACTTTACTGCCCCACTCCCGGTCACTCCCTCTCACAATCCTTCCTTCCTCCTTCCTCCCCTTCTCCCCTGGGTGTGTGTGGGGACCCCTGGATATCCCCCCCACCAACCCTGGCACTTCAAGACTTTGAGCTTCCTTTCCCAGTGAGGCTAGACAAGGCAGCCCAACTAGAAGGACATATCCCATGCACAGGCTACAGCTTTTGGGCTAGTCCCTGCTCCAGTTGTTCAAGACAGCATATGAAAGTCAAGCTGCACATCTGTCACATATGAATGGGGAGACCTAGGTATAGCTCATGTATGCTCTTTGGTTGCTGGTTCAGAATCTGAGAGCCCCAAGGGTCCAGGCTAGTTGACTATGTTGGTCTTCCTGTGGAGTTTCTATCCCCTTCAACCCTTCCTCCTATTCTTCCATAAGAATTCTCAAGCTTCATCCACCGTTTGGCTGTGGGTGTTTGTATCTGTCTAAGTCAGCTGATGGGTGGAGCCTCTCAGAGGACAACCATGCTAGGCTCCTATCTGCAAGCATAACAGAGTATCATTAATAGTGTTAGGGATTGGTGCTTACCCATGGGAATGGTGCTTACCCATGCTCAAGTTGGGCAGCTTATTGATTGGCCATTCTCTCAGTCTCTGTTCCCTCCCCAATGCCTACATTACTTATAGACAGGATAAATTTTGGATTGAAAGTTTTGTGGGTGGGTTGGTGTGTCTATCGCTCCACTGGGGTTTCTGTCTGGTTACAGGAGGTGACCTTTTTAGGTTCTATATCCCCAATGTAGTGAATCACAGCTAAGGTGACCCCCCATTGATTCTTGAGTGTGGAGGCCTTTTCTTAATTGAGGTTACCTCTTCTAAGGTGACTCAAGCTTGTCATAAAGCTAGCCAGCACACCTTCTGTGTTGTTTCTGCCCTCTGCTATGAGCAAAAGGATAAAGCTCAGAACAGGGCTCTCTGCTTATATACAGGGACTCTCTCTGGTTTGTTAGTGCTTCAGATATAGTCTAACTTTCAAACCTTTTTTTTTAAACTTTCAATTATATGTATGCATGTTTGTTTTCATGGGTGTTTGTGCATTTGAATGCAGGTCCTGAGAAGAGAGTGTTGAATAACCTGGAACTGGAGTTACAGGTGGTTGTGGTCCTCTTGGCATGCGTTCTGGGAACCAAATTTTGGTCTTTTTACAAGATCAATACATCTCTTAATTGTTGAACTGTTTTTCCAGCTCCTAATTGTTTTTTTTTCAAGCAGTGTAATTAATAATTATTATTGTCTACTTTGTGTTTGTGTGTGTGCATGTGTGTTGTGAAGGTGAGTGTACCATGGTAAGCATGGAGAGGATAGAGGACAACTTTGTAGTGGGTTCTCTCCGTCTACTCTCATGTGGATTGGAGGAATCAAGTTCAGATTGCCAGGCTGTGCAGCAAGCATTTTACACACTGAGCCATCTTGGCAGCCCCCTAGTACAGACTTTTTGGTAAAACTTTACTGAAGTTGGCCATGATGGTGATAAATGCATACAATTCCAGCAACTGGAAAGCACTGGCAGGATAATCAGGAATTCAGGGACAGTCTCAGCTGTATATTTAGTGGGAAGCCAGCCTGGGCTGTAGGAAACAGTTCAGACTGGAAAAACAAACAAACAAAACCCATATGATATTGTGATTTTAATCTTTTGTTACAAAAGTGAGTGAGCCAGGTGTTAATTTCTAGAGTATTCTATATGGTGATGCCACCAAGGAGTGCCATCTCCTATATCAGAATGTAGGATCAACATGCTTAAAGCTTTATTAGTTCATCTCTAAATAGATGATTAGAACAATTGCAACCCTGAATCTCTTTTTTCCCCTGAGTATAGTTTGTGTGTTTTATGACACTGTTTTTTCCATTTATTTATTTAGTATGTATTATTGGATGGAGAAGAGCTCATGCCATAGCATGAGTGTGGAGGTCAGAGGACAACGTTTTATTTTATCTTTTTTTATTCACTCACTTTACATCCTGCTCACTGCCCAGCTTCCTGGTCACCCCCTCCCACACTTTTAAAGTTGAGTTTTCTCTTTCTGCCTTATGGGTCCCAGAGACTGTGCTCAGGCTGCCTTGCCTGTCAGTAAGCACTTTACCTACGGAGTCATCTTCCTGGTCCTGAATCTAGATGCTTTTTTTTTACATTTTAAATTTGTTTATTAATTTTATGTGTTTGAGTGTTTTGCCTGCATGTGTGTGTACTGTATGTGTGCCTGGTATCTGTGGAGTTCAAAGAGTTTAATCAGAGTTATGGATAGTTGTGAGCTACCATGTAGGTGCTGGGAACTGAATTCAGGTCCTCTTCAAGATCAATAAACACTCTAACTACTGAATCATCTCCCCAGGTCCCTTGAATCTAGGCTTTTAAAGCATAAATGTTGCTCATGATAACTGGCCTTTGAGTAATCAATTTTTAAGTTTGTTTTTATTTATGTCTATGATTGTGTATGTCTGTGTGAATGTATTCCATGTGTATGAAAATACTCACAGAGGCAGAAGAGGTGTCTGATTGCTTGGAGCTGGAGTTACAAGTGGTTGTGATTAGCTCAGCCTGGGTGCTGAAAAGTTAACCCAAATCCTCTGGAAAAGCAGCAAGTGCCCTTAACTAGTCAGGCATCTCTCCAGCCCATGTGTTATCATTTTTAGTGGCTTTTACCCATCAGAAAGAGAAAGAACTAATTATGGTGCTTGTTGATTAATAGGTAATATTTGATGATGAACGATCCATGTCTTCAAGAATACAAGTAACACCGTAGAGAGAGGAAAGATCACCAGTGGCTACTATGTGACGTGTCCTTCAAATTCCGGAAGGGAGTGTTCCAGTGTATTTCAGCATCACCTTTACAGGATGGAAGCCATCAGTAAGTCTTGCTCGTGCATTGTATACTCCTTGCACAGACAGAGTAAGTGTTGGTACTCTTGGCTTGCACAGTCATGCTTCCAGTTCAGGAAGCTTCTGTTGTTTGAGTATGAAATTACCCCAATGACTTAGTGGAACCCTTGGTTCCCAGCCTATTGTGCTATTTGGAAAGGGTGTCGAACTTTCAGGAGGTGGAGCTTTGCTGGAGGAAGTGGCTCAATGTTAGGTGGGCCTTGAAGTTTTATAGGCCAGTCCAACTTCCTGGTTCGTTCTCTGTTTCCTGACTGCTGATGCAATGCAGTCAGCCAGCCTCCCACTCCTGCTGCCATGCCTTCCCATATAGAGAGAATTGAAGATCACCACTGGTCACCTATGTGTATAAACTGCCTAGATGTGTCCCTCACATTCTGGAAGAGAGTGTTCCATTACATTTCAAGGATTACATCCCCTTGAACTATAAGCCATAATAGGCTCTCTCTTAAGTTGTTTCTTTTTTACCTTTTAAAAGATTTATTTATTTGATTATTTTCTGTATGTGTTTTGCCTGCATGTATGCCTGTCTTAGTCAGGGTTTCTATTCCTTCACAAATGTCATAACCAAGAAGCAAGTTGGGGAGGAGAGGGTTTATTCAGCTTACACATTCACATTATCATTCATCACCAAAGGAAGTCAGGACTAGAACTCACACAGGACAGGAAGCAGGAGCTCATGCAGAGGCCATGGAGGGATGTTACTTACTGCTTTGCTTCCTGTGGCTTGCTTAGCTTGCTCTCTTATAGAACCCAAGACTACCAGCCCAGGGATAGCACCACCCACAATGGGCCCTCCCGTCTTGATCACTAATTGAGAAAATACCTTACAGCTGAATCTCATGGAGGCATTTCCTCAACTGAAGCTCTTTTCTCTGTGATAACTCCAGCTTGTGTCAAGTTGACACACAAAACCAGCCAGTACAGTGCCCATGGACCAATGTGTGCTTGATGCTTGTGGAGATCCTAAGAGGGCATTAGATCTGGAACTGGAATTCTAGGTGGATGTGAACTACTGTGTAGGTGCTAGGAACTAAACACAGGTCCTCTACCAGAGCAAAGGTGCTCTTAACAACTGAGCCATCTCTCCAGCCCCCAAAGTTACTCCTTGTTGAGTATTTTTTTAATCATAGCAATAAGAAATAACTAATACAGATGCTGAAGTTGACAAGAGTTGCTGAAGTTGTTTGTTTTATAAGCCAGCTTGCTGATATATGTACTTTGGTCATGGGTGCTACTTGATTTCATTCATGAGTTATTCCACCATGGGCAGGTAATAGGCCATGTTTCTAGACTTACTGATCTTTACCTGTAAATGAGGCTGATATTCTTGTCCTCAAGGGCAGTGTGGCTCACCATTCCTTTTTCTTAGTTTGATTGCTTTGGCACTGTGTGGTAGTCCTATATACGTGTGTGTGTGTGTGTGTGTGTGTGTGTGTGTGTGTGTGTGTGTAGGGAAAGACAGGGAGGGAAGGAAGATGGAGGGAGGGAGGGAGAGAGAGAGGTGCGTGTGCACAAAGACACACACACACACACAGGGGGGCATGCATGAGAGAGAGAGAGAGAGAGAGAGGAGAGAGAGACAGAGAGACAGAGAGAGACAGAGAGACAGAGAGAGAGAGTGAGAGTGAGAGAGCTTGATTTTCTGTGTTGGACTATATGGGAATTTTGACCTAGGATAGAATGACATTCATGTATGTAAATCTGAGAATTATGTATAACTCCAGTTTCTTTTTCTTTCTCCTACTAGGTTTATTTTCTAGGAACCCAGGCTACTTTGATAATGAAAAGACAGTGATGGAAAAGAGAGTGTCTGACTACTGGACAAGTAGTTACCAGGTGTGACTAAAGTATATCTTGCCATTACACTCAGGCTGACACATTTCCATGTAGGCAGACTTTTTTCTCCAGAGCTTCTGGAAGTAAATAAAACCTCACTCAATGACTGAGTGATTAGTTGTATTTCTTCATGACTATCTGTAAGCCAGAATAAATTCTTTCTCCTTGAAGTTGCTTCTTGCCATATATTTTATCAAATCAATGAGAAAAGTGAAGTTTTATATTGGTTTACGATTATTGTGAACATGATTTCAGCATTTCAGTTATTTGTAATTGGTCTTCACCTTCAGGGCATTCACTGTTTGTTTCTTAGTTTCCTGTGCTCTGCTGGAGAACTCCCAACTCTGTGGAGGCTTCAGCTCCTATCCTCAGTCTCCTTTGACCTAGGATAGAGATATTAGTTGGCTCAAATCCAAGTGTGTGTGATTGTAGGAGTCAGTGACCTTTGAGGATGTGGCTGTAGACTTCACCCAGGAGGAGTGGATTTTACTGGACACAAAACAAAGGAACCTCTACAGAGAGGTGACGCTGGAGAACTACCAGAACCTGGCCTCTGCAGGTGAGGTCCCTCACTCCCTGAAGATGCTTATAACAACCAACAATATGGATATTTTTCTAATTACATTTTATTATTTTATGGTGTGTGTTTCTGTGTATTGTAGTTCACAAATGGAGTTCAGGGGACAACTTTTGGGAGTCATCTCTCATTCCACCATGTGAGTTTTAGGGATGAAACTTAGGTTGTCATGCTTGGCAGCAAGCCCCTTTACCTGCTGAGCCATTGCAGCTATGAATTTTCCGTGTTTTACAATCGGTGATGGCAGCTCTAAGGACAGTTGCAAATAACAGAGGGCTGGATGTGGTGGTGCACGCCTTTAGTTCCAGTTCTAGGGAGGCAGAGGCAGGAGCATCTCTGTGCATTTGAATATATAGAGACTCTCTCAAAAAACAAAATAAGCAAAAAACAGGAGAGGAGAGGAGAGGAGGGTAGGGTGGGGTCGTGGGGCAGAGGGAAAGAAAAAGAGATTTTACACTCTGTCCTATTACGTTTTCATCTGCCCTGTTGTGTCTTAAGACACACTTCTAAAATCACCAGTGTTGCTGTTGTGCTCCATTAAAAGGAAATTATCAGACTATCTTTGACAAACTGAGTCAGAAATACTGTTTGGGGTCCTAGTCATCTCTCTTATTTTAAGAGTACTTCCATATGATTTAGATGCACTGCGTTATTTATCTACTAGTGTAACTCTTTCTCCATGATAACAAAGATCTTGTAGATATGGTGGCCCGTGCCTTTCATCTTAGTACTCCAGGAAGTACAGACAGGCTTATCTGAGTTCAAGGCCAGCCTAGTCTACAGAGTTTAGGCCAGTCAAGACCACACAGTGGAAACCTGTCTCACTTTTACTTTTTTATATTTGATTATGTTTGATTAGTGCTTAAGAGTGTTCTGTTTACATTTATTTTCTTGTTTTGTCATGGTGTGTATCTAAAAGTTAGTAGGCCATTAGTGGGAGTCAGTTTGTTCTTTCTACCATGTCCCAGGCATGTAAACAGGTAGTCAGGCTTAGTGGCCAGCATTTTACCTGGTGAACCATCCAACTAACCCAATATTAGTGTTTTGTCTTGTCTTTGTAACTATCACTTTATTCTTTAAAGGTATGAAGTGAGTACCTACTAACACATAAAAGGGCTATTTACGTGTTGGGGTCTTTAGCAGTATTTCATTGCCGTCATTGGAACCGAAGTTTCTAAGTCATAGAAAGGTATACCCTTTCTTGCTTGATCTGCTTTCACAAATGCATCTTCCCTCATGTGTAGGATGTCAGCTCATCAAATCCAGATCCAGCTCTTGTTTGGAGGCTGAAGAGTTGAGAGTAGTCAAGAGAAGAGTTCACCAAGGTAAATGCTTGGGAGTTCAGTCTATTTGGAATATAGTAGGACCCCCTTCCCTCTTCTGTGGCTGGCACAAAGGCAAGATAAGCAAGTGCTCTACCACTACCGTATATTACCAAGAAGAGAAAACTTTAGTCAGAAGGCTGAGACCATAGGATATGAATGTTTTATGAGATCTTCATACCTCCAAACTATTACTTTCCATCTACTTAGACATTTTTACAATCTCAATTGTCCAAATCTTTCTTTCTTTTTCTTCCTAATAATACTGTCTCTGTTTACCAGGGCACTTAAATTTCAGAGCAAATGATTTCTAAGTTTTGGCTGCCCATTCTCTTTATAATTCTATTATGTTTATGTTATCATTTTTATTATTGACTGCTGGATTCAAGACCTTTTACAAATATTTATTATTGCTGTTTAATTTGTTTGTGTGTGTGTGTGCGTGTGAGTTCATGTGCGCCATGTGTATGCAGGTGCCTGTGGTGGCCAGAAGAGGAACTGGAGTCACAAGTGGTTGTGAGTGGTCTGATGTGGATGGTGGAGACTGAATCTGGGTGATTTATTTATTTATTTATTTGTTTATTTATTTGACCAGTAAGTGTTCTTAACCTCTGAGCCATCTCTCCAGCCCTCAGGGACTCTTATTCTGACATGAACCTGTATCTTCAGTCTGTAAAATCTTAGACATAGCTGAGTTGCTAACATTTAAGAGCTTTGTTTTTAACTTGTTTAATATGAAAACAAATTAAAATGAGATATATTATTAATGTTTCTATTTCAATGTGGAAGCACTTACATGTTTTTTGTTGTTATTTAACTTTAGAATGGGCTAGACAACTTAACACCAGAGGGACAATGTCTCAGCAGGATATTTTTCAGTTAAAAATGTCAAGTGAGATACAACTGGTAAGAGTCCACAAAAGATATTTTATATTTTTTTCATTGAAATAGACTGGGTATTTCATATAATTTCATCAAAATGTTTACAGATAAAGTGGTAGTAAAGAGAAATAGCCTGCATCCACAGGAGTAGTGTCTAGAAAGATGTCCTAATCATAGTTTGAGTTCCAGTTAGCACATATTCTTACCTATAGCTGTAGACATTGGGCTTTTAAAACAATTTCATGGAAGCACAGGAAGCCTTTCAGAATTAGAACAGATGACATAAGATTCTTGCAGTAGGATTTTTTCATTCACATTGAGTGAAATGCATGTAATTAAAATGTGAAAACCATCATCCCCATCATGCTCTTGTCTTTAGATAAGTGAAGTATACTAATATATTTGAAAAAATTTTAGTATCTTCCTCTTATTTTTTTAATCAACAGTCAAATAGCCATAATGGAAAGGAGCTGTGTAAATTTATGCCACCTGGAGAAACCGTCAAAGAGCCTTCATGCAGTCTGACACACATGGGTATTGGAAACACAGGGAACATTTGTGATTGTATTCAGTATGGGCAAGTCTTTCCTACTCAGCCGAAGGAGACCTCTGTAGACAATGGTCCTGAATTATGCCAGTATGGAAAAGACTTCAGTATGATTGCAAGTACTGCTTACCAGACAACATGTGTACAAAACAAATGCCTTGAATCCAGTGAATTTCAGCAAGTATTTGATAGTCAGTCATCTCTTCACAGGCCTGGGAGAAGTCACAGTGAAGACAAACTCTTTAAATGGGTCCAGTGTGGGGATACTTTTAGCCCTACTATGAGTCATGCCGAGAGTGCTCAAACATACACTGGGAAAAAATCCTATGAATGTAAGGAATGTGGGAAAAGTTTTAAATATTCTGCCAACCTTAATATTCATATGCGTACTCACACTGGGGAGAAACCTTATCAGTGTAAGGAATGTGGGAAAGCCTTTTCTAGGTGTTATCCACTAACTCAGCACTTAAAAACTCACACTGAAGAGAAGCCCTTTGAATGTAAGGTTTGTGGAAAATGCTTTAGAAGTTCCTCCTGTCTTAATGATCACTTTCGGGTTCACACTGGAATAAAGCCCTATAAATGTAAGGACTGTGGCAAAGCCTTCACAGGGCGTTCTGGCCTTAGTAAACATTTACCAACACATACAGGAGAGAAGCCTTATGAGTGTAAGGAGTGTGGGAAAGCCTTCACTTCCACCTCAGGCCTTATTAAACATATGAAGAGTCACATGGGAGAGAGACCCTTTGAATGTGATCATTGCGGGAAAGCCTTTGCTTCTTCCTCAACCCTTATTACACATTTGAGAACACACACTGGTGAGAAGCCCTTTGCGTGTAAAGTATGTGGGAAAGCCTTCACTTGTTCTTCTTATCTTCGCATTCATATGCGGACTCACACTGGAGAGAAGCCCTATGTATGTAAGGAGTGTGGCAGAGCCTTCACTGAGCGCACAAGCCTTACTAAGCATTTACGAACACACACTGGAGAAAATCCCTTTGAGTGCAATGTGTGTGGAAAAGCATTTGCATGTTCTTCCTACCTTCACAATCACATACGAACTCACACTGGAGAGAAACCTTACATATGTAAGGAGTGTGGAAAAGCCTTCACTGTTTCTTCACATCTAAGTAAACACATAAGAATTCACACAGGAGACAAACCCCATAAGTGTGAGGAGTGTGGGAAAGCATTCACTGTGCGCTCTGGTCTTACAAAACACATACGAACCCACACTGGGGAGAAGCCCTACAGTTGTAAAGAATGTGGGAAAGCCTTCACTACATCCTCAGGCCTCCTTGAGCATATAAGAAGTCACACAGGAGAGAAGCCATATGAATGTGACCAGTGTGGAAAGGCCTTTGCTTCTTCCTCCTATCTTATTGCACATTTGAGAATTCACACTGGAGAGAAGCCCTTTGAGTGTAACAAGTGTGGGAAGGCATTTACATGTTCCTCCTACCTTCATATTCACATGCGAACTCACACTGGAGAGAAACCCTACGACTGTAAGGAGTGTGGGAAAACGTTTGCTGTTTACTCTCATCTAAGTAAACATGTAAGAATTCACAGTGGAGAGAAAGCCTACACATGTAAAAGTGATGGAGTAGCCTTCAGTCATTCTCATCTTACAGAACACATAAAAAAGCTTGAGATAAATTCTTTGGTTGGAGGGAATGAAGAGACTGCTTTAAGAAGTTCTGTTGTTTTAGCAGTGCATCCAGATTCACAGTGGCAAGAGAGCTTATCAGTGTAAGCCATTTGTGAAGGCATATCCTAGTTGACTTCAAAGACATGAAAGAAATCATTGTTGCAAAGATGCCTCATGAGCTTAAAGAATGGGAAAGTGTTCAGAATGCTCAAAACCCAGCTCACACAAACCCACTTTGAAGCTTCCCAACGTCAGAAGAATGGAAAGCCTTCACTGTTTCTACGACTTTTTATAAGTATGTGAGAGAAACTCTGTTGACAATGTGGAAAATTGTGTTTCTGCTCAGTTCTTTGAAGATTACCCACAGTACCACAATGGAGGACTTTGTGAAAGTACGAAATGTTGGTAAGTAATTATTTACATTAGTCATCAACATTCAATAAAGTGATTCACATTTGGGAAACTTTATGTATAGGATATGGGGATTGTTTGTATGTCTTAAGATCTTGTATACTAGCAGAAACAGCTTTCTTGGTGGTTTTATAAGCTTATTTTGGCCATTTATTGCATTTTCAATATTTGAGATTTTAAAATATTTGCACGTAATGATGTTGTAATTTTAAGATGTACAAGATTCTATGGAATATACCACGAAACAATTATTAGGCTAATTAAAATGTGATACATTAATTTGGTTTTATTATTATGAAGCACTTTTTACTATCTCAGAAATTTCAGGTACTGCACATTATTAACTGTATTCACTAATTGTACTTTTAACTTGCTCATTTTATAACTGAAAGTTTATAACCTTTACCAGTAACTCATAAACATTCACTTGTTAAAGACAGTCTCTCACTGTTTAGCTCTGGAACTCACTGTGTAAACTAACCTGGCTTTGAACTCACAGAGATCCTCTGCTTCTCAAGTGCTGGGATTAAATGCATATATTGCCATGCCCAACTACACTCCATATTTAAATAAGATAATATATTGTTTTTAGTTTTTGTGTGTCTGGCTTATTTTCACATAACAAACTGTTTTCAAGTTTCATCTCTGCTGTCTTGCATGACAGACTTTTCTTTAAAAAACAAAAGGGGTAGACATTCTTTTTAGGCACAGACTCAAAGTATTAGTATGTATGTGTATATGTGTTGTGTGTTTGCGTGTGTCTCAGTGTGTATGGATGTGGCCTCTACAGCTAAGAAGCTTAGGTTTCATCTTTCCACTTGTAGGCAGAGTCAATTTCTCATCTCCCCAGCCCCTCTGAGAGTTTCTCTACACAAAAGAACACTTGGGTTGTTTACATACTTTATTGTTGGCACTGCTACATTGAACATAGATTACAAATATCTCTTTAAGCATTCCTTGAGTGTATGGTCATAATCAGTTTGTTGGAGTATTTTGTCGCTATAGTTATGGTTTTATGAGGAGTTTTGATGCTGTTTCCCAGATACATCTACCAATCTTCTATTCAGATTGGAAATATATAAAAACAGTTTTGTCTTTATTATTTACATGCCATTTATTTTTTTTCTTATTTAATTGGCTCAAACTTGCAGTATTATGATGAACCTAAGTTCCAAGCAGGGACATTGTTCTTCTTGAACTTAAAGGAAAGGCTCTGAATGTTCATTGGTTATGATGACAGCCACTGGCTTGTCATGCATATATAGTCACTAGCAAATTAAGGTGCAGTCATTTCTGTATCCAACTTGTTGAGAGTATCATGAAAGAATGTTGAGTTTTTAAGTGCCTTTTGTATTTGTAACTTTTTCTATGGTAATTTTCTTATTCTGTTATGTAATATGTGACACCTGATTATTGCATATGTTGAATAAACATTGCATTATAGGTGTAAATCAAAATCACAGTGCATGATCATTTTGTAAAATAGGTGCTTTAAATGTGATGATTAGATTTATCAAAAGACAGACATGGACTGACAAGATGGCTCACTGATTAAAGGCACTTGTCACTAAGCCTGACAGCCCGAGTTTGAGTCCCAAAATACACATGATAGAAGGAAAGAACTGACTCTTGCAGGTTATCCTCTGGCCTCCACATTCATGACACACATGAGCATAAACATACACAAAATAAATAAATGTGAAAGTAAGACATGAAGAATCCTCAGGCTACTCTGGACAGGGAAGCAGGTAGGCTAACTGCAGATTGTCACCTTTCCCTCTGCTCCTCCAAATCCAATACCC
>JANHMN010000006.1:75201244-75225345 GCA_030674055.1 Rhabdomys pumilio
CACACACACACACACACACACACACACACACACACACACACACACACCACCGGCCACCGCCACCACAGTAAATATAACAGGAATCAACAAACTACTCATTGATATCTCTCAAAATTACTGATCTCAATTACCTAATAAAAAGAAACATTAGCAATATGGATGAAAACCCAGAATCCATCCTTATGATGCATCTAAGAAACATATCTTAACATTAAAGATAAACATCACCTCTGGGGGTAGGAGGAGGATGGATACTCAAAAAAAAAAAAAAAAAGGACCTGTATTGGCTGGTTTTGTTTGTCAATCTGATACAAGCTAGAGTCATCAGAGAGGAAAAAGCCTCAGTTGAGGAAAGGGCTCCATGAGATCCAGCTGTAAGGCATTTTCTCAATTAGTAATCAATGGGGAAGGTCCCAGCCCATGGTGGGTGGTACCACCCCTGAACTGGTAGTCCTGGGTTCTGTAAGAAAGTAGGCTGAGCAAGTCATAGGAAGCAAGCAAGTCAGTAAGCAGTACTCCTCCATGGCCCCTGCATCAGCTCCTGCCTTCAGATTCCAGCCCTGCTTAAGTTCCTGTCTTGAGTTCCGCAATAATGGAAATGTAAGCCAAATAAACCCTTTCTCCCCAACTTGATTTTTGGTCATGGTGTTTTGTTGCAGCAACAGAAACCCTATTTAAGAGAAATTGGTACCAGCTTAGTGGGAGTGTTGCTGTGACCTCCTCCCTGAGCATGATTTTAGGAGGATCATGGACTTTAGAACTTTGGTCTAGCAGAGCTGTTGGATGTTAAGAGCTCTGTGGGATATTCTGTAGGAGCTTGACAGCAGTGCAGATGGGAAGCATGGGTTATGAGATTTCAGAGGGAAGATGAAAGACTACTATGGCCATTTGCTTTTGAAGACTAGCTTTGACATTTAAGGTAAACTGAGACAGCATGTAGCATTGGCAGTTGATCATTCACCAGATTTTTCTCTGAGGGAACAAAGCTTCATTTTCTGGGGTTGGCGAAAAGCATGAATGAGTTGAACTTAATTCTCTAGGGCTGGTGAAAAGGGTGAGGGAACACACACACACACACACACACACACACACACACACACACACACACACGCACACACACACACACACACTTGTGTGTGCTTGGTGAATGAAGTTTTTTTCTAAGGGTGGTGGATGGATTGTTAATCTGCTCCAGCAGCAATGCTTGGAAAAGATAGTAAGTGCCAATGGTACTGCCCAATGAGGGGATGGAAGTCCCTTTAGAGTTTTCATACAACTCATAGATGAGGAAGGACGTGAAGACTGCAAGGATAACAAGTAGATCAATGCTTTATAACAGCCAGAAGTTCTCAGGACATAGTTTTCATGGTTCTGCCTCCTCAAGACACACCCATTGTGGTTGTGCTAACTAGGGGGCCACATTCCATGTGTTCTGAAGCTATTGTTGTTCCTTGATTGCTATTTTGATTTAAGACCAAAGAGTGGATGCTTCAGTCCTACTTAGAAGGGGAACAAAATAATCAAGGGAAGTAGAGGGTGGGAGGAACTTGGGAGGAAGAGATGAGTGGGAGGGGAAAAGAAGGGAAGAATAAGGTATGGAAAGAGAAGGAGGAGATGTACAGAGGGTCAGGAAATTGAACAGAGGTGTGTAGCAATGGACGATGGGCAGCTGGCGGTAACAATCAGAAAGTCCCAGATGCCAGGGAAGCAAGAGCCTCCCAGGACCCCACGGGGATGACATTAGCTGAAATACCCCACAAAGGGGAGGGAGAACCTGTAGAGAACATATCCAGAGATTAGGCATAGATCCCCGCCCCCAGTTGAGGGATGGGGCCACCCACTCATCTCCAAAATTTTAACTCAGTATTGCTCCTGTCTAAAGGAAATACAGGGACAAAGAGTGGAGCAGAGTCTGAAGGAAAGGCCATCCAGAGACTGCCCCTGGGGATCCATCCCTCATGCAGACACCAAATCCAGACACTATTGCAGATGCCAAGAAATGCTTGCTGACAGGAGCCTGATACAACTGTCTCCTGAGAGGATCTACCAGATCCTGACCAATACAGATGGGGATGCTCACAGCCAACCATCAGACTGAGCACGGGGACCCCAATGGAGGAGTTAGGGGAAGGACTGAAGGGGCATTAGCTGGCATCAATGGGAGGGGAGGCGCTTGGTCCTGAGAAGGCTTGATGCCCCAGTGTAAAGGAATGTTAGGGCTGTGAGACAGGAGTGTGTAGGTGTGTATGTGGGAGCACCCTCAAAGAAGCAGAGTAAGGGCGGAGGGGGTAGGGGGTTTGCAGAGGAAAAACTGGGAAAGGGGATAACATTTGAAATGTAAATAAATAAAATATCCAATTAAAAAATAAGAAATCTCAACTCTAAGTGGATCAAAAACCTGAACATAAAATCAGATACACTGAACTTGATAGAAGAGAAAGTGGGGAATAAACTTGAACACATTGACACAGCAAAAGACTTTCTGAACAAAACACACCATTAACACACACACTAAGATCACGAATTAATAAATAGGACCTTATGAAACTGAAAAGCTTGCATAGCAAAGGACACCATCATTTGGACAAAGTGGCAACGTATAGAATGGGAAAAGACCTTTACTAACTATACATCTGATAGAGGACTAATATATAAAATGTATAGAGAACTCATGAAACCAGATATAAAGAAAAACAACCCAATTTAACAATGTGTGTGGGGGGGAGTACACATTTGAGCAGAATTATCAATGAAGGAATCTCAAATGGCTGAGAAACACTTAAAGAAATGTTCAGCATCCTTAGTCATCAGGGAACTGCAAATTAAACTGCTTGAGGTTTCTGCTTACAGTGGCTGAGATCAGTATAACAAGTAACAGCGCGTGCTGGGGAGGGTGTAGACTGGGGGGACACATCCATTGCTGATGGAAGTGGAAACTCGTATAAACTTGTATGGAACTCAGTGTGGTGCTTCCTCAGGATGATGTGTCTTAATCTACCTCAATATCCAGCTTAACCACTATTGAGCGTATACTGAAATGATGCTTCACTTTACCAGAGAGACACTTTCTTAAGCACGTTTATTGTTGCTATATCTGTAATAGCCAGAAAACAAACAACCTAGATGATCCATAACAAGAGTAGATAAGGGAAGTGTGGCGACTTACACAATGAAGTACTACTTAGCTTTTAAAAAATGAAATTCACAGGTAAAGTCATCTTGAATAAGGTAAACCTGGCCAGGAAATAAAAAGATGGCGTGTATTTGCTTATGTAGATTTTGGTTGTTAAGACCGTGATAACCAAGTTTCAATCTGTAGAACCACAGAGGTCAGGTATGGACTGGGAATGCATATAGATCTCCCTAGGAAAGGGAAATAGAATAGATAGTTATCGCCTGATTGTGGGATAGGCTACAAGAGAATCAAGTATGGGGTGGGGGAGGAAATAGGAAGAAGAGGGAAGGAAGATCAGAGATAGCTAAAATTAAGGGCCATTTGAGGGGTGATATGAAAATCTAATACAGTAGAAAATTTCTGAAATATGAAGAAATATGAAGGTGATCTAAATGAAATTCCAAATAACTGGGGAGACAGGGCAACTATTGGCCATCTCTTGTCACTAAATGAAGCTTCCAGTACCAGGACTGGATTATATTTCACTGAGTTGTTGGCCAAAATGGTCCCAGACTATAGGTTGCTCTCCACAAACTGCAGGAAGGCCCATTGCTAAAGACAACACCTGCACAACTCATTGAACATGGTGAAGTTGGTCTAGTGTCTATACTGAGCCTTCACCCCTATACGCTATTATCTTTAGTATGTGAAGTATTCTGCACACTATAAAGCAAGAAACACAAACACCAATTCAGCCACAAATACTTTGCTCTACAATGGGCCTACCTGCAGGCTATACTAGTGCAATGATGACATGAAGCTTGTGGGAATAACCAACCAATATCTGGTTTGACTTAGGGCCCACTCCATAAGATGGAACCCATACCTGATACTGCTTGGGTGACCAAGAATCTGAGACTATAAGCTCAGGGATCTAGGGTAAAATCAAATACTTCTGTTTATTTTTTTTTTTTAAAGGAACAATAAAATTGTGGGACAGTGGACTGTGCCAGGAAGCATTATAAGTCTCAGAACCTCTGAGAGGGAACCTGCTTCTGACCAGGCCCCTGTCATGTGACCACTACCTACATAAGAATGTGACCTATGGTGCATAGATCAGAACAGAGTTCTCCATGCTAATGAGGTAGCTAGAAGCCCTGAGGGTTCAGTCAATATGCTTCCCTTCCATGACATTCCTTCTTGCAAAAGGTACTTGATCTCTGGTCTACCCTGTAGAGATAGTATGTACCTATTTTCCTCGATGAACAATCAATAAACATTTTGGAACCAATGATTGTCTCTTTCATCAAGAACCACCATGGGGGGCATGGAGAAAGCCTTCATCTACAGAGTCACAGTGCCTAAGTCTCCTGCAGAAGGCCCCTCTGAGCTCCTAGACTCCACACTGCTAAGCTAAGCCAGAGTTCTTTATACCCCACATCCCTTCACCCTCCCCTCTCAGCTCAGGGCTTGTCCTCAGCTGTCAGGGCCCTTTCATTCCCAACTCCCTGTGATCAATAGGCATCTGGCCCCTGGCTCCTCATCACAGGCCTGGGTACCCCTACCCTCCATTCCTGACTCTTTGTGAGGTTTCCAGCGGATGCCCAGCTAGTCAGGGAACCCCAGCCCTGGCCTTCTACATCTTAGGCTTCATTTTCCCACCCTCTAAGCAGTGTATCAGCACTTCCCTCAAGCTCAGGACCCAACAGCGGTGTCTCCATGTTCCACTTGCCCCACAGCATTCCTATATCCCAGCGGCTGGGGGAAATGTGGACTCACATAAAATGACTACTTTTTCTTCTTTCATGTATGTATGGTATATATGTTTGTATGTATGTATGCATGCATGCATACATGTGTTTATTATCCTGGTTACTGTTCTACACTCCTGTTCCTTCCCCCGGCCCCCCGCAAGTCCTTCCCCTTTTCTCCTCTAAGAGGGTAGAAGCCCCCTCTGGGTATCCCCTCACCATGATACATCGTATCTTTGTAGGCACATCCTCTGCCACTGAGCCAGAGAAGCCAGCCCAGCCAGGGGAACAGATTCCACAGAGAGACAACAGCTTTAGGGACAGTCCCCAATCCAATTGTTGGGGAATGCATATGAAGACTGGACCGCAATCTGCTACATATGTATGTGGGGTCTAGTTCCAGCTGGTGCGTGCTCTTTTGTTGGTGGTTCAGTCTTTGAGAGCCCCAAGGGTACAGGTTAGTATACTCTGCCTTCCTGTGGAGTTCCTATCCCCTTTGGGGCCCTCAATCATTTCCCCAACTCTTCTATAAGAGTCCCCAAGGTCCATCCAATGTTTGACCATGGGTCTCTAGGAGGGAGAAAACTCGCTGGAAAAGGGGATGGAGACATGAACAGAGGAGAGATTGGGGATAAGTGTGGAGAGAGATAGGAGACAAGGTCAGAGGCCAGGGGAGTGCATGGGGACCTGTGGTTTGCAGGGATGGGGGCATCTCTAGGATGTGTCAGAGACTTGCAGTTGGGGAGGCTCCCTGGAGTCTATGGGGATGACTTTAGCTGAAACTCATAGCAGTGGAAATATAAAACCTAAAGTGGCTACCTCCTGTAGCCAGGTAGGACCCACAGTGGAGGGAAAAGGACACCAACCCACTCACAAAACTTTTGACCCAAAATTTGTCCTATCTATAAGAAATAGAGGGACAAAGAAAGAACAAAGACTGAAGGAATGGCTAACCAATTAATAATGTCAGGGATTGGTGCTTTTTAACATAATTTATAAAAATATTATTTCGTATTTTTATAATATTATTTCATATTTCATATTTGCAATCCAGCTGATGCCCCCACCTAGTCCCCCCCATATCCTCATCCCATTCCTTCTCCCTGTTTCTGAGAGGATTCCCCACCCCTCCACCAACTAGGTCTCTCCCCTTACTGGGGCCTCAAGTCTCTCGAGGATGAGGCACCTATTCTTCCATTGAGGCCAGACCATTAGTTCTCTGCTATATATGTGCTAGGGCTCTTGGACTAGCTTGTGTACGCTGCCTCAGTGTCTGAGAGCTCTGAGGGGTCTGGGTTAGTTGAGACTGCTGGTGTTCCTACGGGTTCTGTATATGTCTGCTAAATCCATTTGGTTCATAACTTCTGTTAGTTTCACCATGTCTCTGTTTAGTTTCTGTTTTAATGACCTGTCCATTGGTGAGAGTGGGGTGTTGAAGACTCCCACTATTACTGTGTGAGGTTCAGTGTGTGTTTTGAGCTTTAGTAAAATTGTTTTTTTTTGAATGTGGGTGCCCTTGCATTTGATGCATAGATGTTCAGAATTGAGAGTTCGTCCTGGTGGATTTTTCCTTTGATGAGTATGTAGTGTCCTTCCTTGTCTCTTTTGATAACTTTTGGTTGAAAGTCTATTTTATTGGATATTAGAATGGCTACTCCAGCTTGTTTCTTGGGACCATTTGCTTGGAAAACTTTTTTTCCAGTCTTATACTCTGAGGTTGTGTCTGTCTTTGAGACTGAGGTATGATTCTTGCATTCAGCAAAATGCTGGATCTTGCTTACATATCCAGTCTGTTAGCTTGTCTTTTTATTGGGAACTGATGTTGAGAGATATTAATGACAGATGGTTGTGTGGTTGGTTTACAGGTTCAGAGGTTCAGTCCATTATCATCAATGCTGGATCATGGCAGTGTCCAGACAGGCACGTGTGGGACGTAAAACCATGCCAGGAAGTTTGGTAAGGTAGAGCAGGTTGCGACCTAAAGACTCGGTGGGCACACACCTGAGGCTTAGGTGATTCCCAGCTCTCTGGCAGACTCCTGACTTGGAACACAAGCCAGGCTTCTCACATAAAAGAGACATCACCTGTGTTCATGTAGGCCCAAAACAAGAGTTCTCCATGCTAATGAGATAACTAGAGGCCTGGAGGGCTTAGCCAATAAGCGTCCCTTCCCAGACATTCCATCTTGCCAAAGGTATTTCATTTCAGGCTCACCCTGAGAAGTGAGGCACGGTTTTTCGCATCCACTTTCCACCATGCCAATAAATTGGAATCATGGACTGTCTGTTTTCACCAAGATCTGCTGTGGGGAGCCATGAAGAAGACCTTCACCTACAGAGCTGCAGCCTAATCTCCCATAGAAGTCCTCTCTGTGCTCTCAGCCTGAAGCCAAAGCAAGGACTATCATTTCTGCTAGGCAAGCCAGAGCTTCCCTTTTCCCTTGGCTCTGGGCTAGATGCTGTCCCCAGCCCTAGGGCCCCTGACTCAGTTCTCTGCTCTTCCTCGACTCCCAGTGGTGCCTGGATGTCCAAAAATCTGAGAACCCAATGGCCCCAACCTAGAGTGATACCTCAGTGCTTCCCTACAGCCCAGTACCTACTGTTCTGGCAGCTGCATGAAATACGTGTAATCAAACTCCCCATGTACAGCGTCCCCAAGTGGCCATGCCCTGTGGCTGAGCAGACATGAGCCTACAACCCTATAGGCATCATGCAGGAAGGACTGAGAGTTCTACATCTTCATCTGAAGACTACTTGGAGAAGACTTGCTCCCATGTGGTTAGGAGGAGGGTTTCATTGCCCACCTACACAGTGGCACACTTTCCTTCAACAAGGCCACACCTACTTCATCATGGCCACCCCTTCTAAGAGTGCCATTCCCTGGTCCAAGCATATTCAACCACCATAGTATCCAAAATGGCATCAAACTTTCTCTTCTATTCCTCTGATAGTAGTATGAGTGTTTATGTATATCACCCCAGTAAGCAAAGTCCACTGACATAAGCTTATGTTTTCATCTTTCTCTTGAGGAATCTGCTTAATAGCCATATGTGCCTCTTATGACACATGGTTTATGCTGTTATTTTGTGCCACCAAGGAACAAAGGGGAATATATGTACATTTGATTCATCTCTGGGTTGCCACAGCTCCTTAATGTCACTCCACTCATCTTGTGGACACAGTGGATACCTTCTGTGCATTAACCTGACTAACCACATTCTGGTTCTAATCATCTTCTAGTACTGAAAATGGTTCTTCTGATGGTCTTCTGGCTAGTCTTATGACAAGTTAGCACAAACTATAGTCTTTTGAAAATTTTTACTTTTTTTTCTTTTTCCATTAATTTATTTACCTTACATTGAGATTACAATGCCTCCACTCTTCCTAGTCCCATCCACATGCCCCTCACTCACATCTTCCCTTCACCTCTGAGAAACTCTGGATACCAACTCTGGGTACCAACCCACCCTGGCACCTCAAGTCTCTGCAAGACCAGGCACATTGATGTCAGATAGTGCAGCCCAGTTAGGGAAACAGGATCCACAGGCAGGCAACAGAGTCAGTGTAAGCTTCCACTTCAGTAGCTGGTGGACCCACATGAAAACCAAGCTATACATCTGCTACATATGTGCATGTGTGGCTTAAGCCCAACCCTTTTATGCCCTTTGGTTGGTGGTTCAGTCTCTGGGTCCAGGTTGGTTGGGTCTGTTGGTCTACTTGTGGAGTCTCCATTTCCTCTGGGTTCCCCAACCTTCCCTCCGATTCTTTCACAAGACTTCCTGAGCTTTGGCAAATGTTCAGCTGTGGGTCTCTGCATCTGTTTCAGTCAGTTGCTCAGTGGATCATCTCAGAGGACAGTTATGCTAGGCTCCTGTCTGTGAATCCAGGTTGATGGATGCAATCATCCCCTGAGTCTCCAAGATATTTGAAGGAGGAAGGCAGTCCTGCAATGTGCCCCTATTGATCCTCTGGGGACAACATTTCATATGCCCTCCAAATTGGTAGGGGTTGCTACTGCATTCATTTATGTCTATTTCACACAGGGGCCCTGTGTACCCAGGCCAGTAGTGACAAATATAGCTTTCAACAGTGTCTTTACATGTTGTATCATTGTGAAAAGGCTTTGCCCAACAAAGTGACAATAAAGTCTCACAGTGTACCCCTGTGAATACACTACATGTGCAGTCACAGTAGTAGTAATTTTTGAAGAGGTAACCTGAATTGAGAAAATTCCCTCACAAGACTGGCCTATAGGCAAGCCTCTGGTGCATTTCTTGATTGCTGATTGACTTTGAAAGGGCCCAGGTCACTGTGGACAGTATCACCCCTGACTCATCCTTGGTGCTATAAGAAAGCAGGCTAACATATCAGTACTCTCTTGTAATGACATACTCACTTGTTCAAATCATCAAACACAGTTTCTAGATCCAGTAAAAATTTGTATTTAAAGAAGAAAAAGAGGATACCATTACAAAACAACAACAACTGGTCATAATGAAGAGATCAATGGATTGTGGGAGACCAGCTCCAAAAGGTGCATCTACATATAATTCCTGCATACAAGGCTCAAAGGAACAAGAAGAGGGGACAAAAAAGATAGTAAAAGCTTGGAGACCAGGACATTTGCTATGAGAAATGTGACTCCTAGAAATGACAGAAAACTACACCCATGATACTTAAACAAGACCTGAACAATAACCATAGCAGTGCTAACACAGGTGGGGGAAATCTCACAGGGTCCCACCTCTAGACAAATTTAAAGGCAGCTAATGACTAATGAGAGGGACAATTAGCCTCTTCTATAAATGGGCCCTTTTAATTAGTTATCCAAAACAAAGGGACTGAAACTGTATACACATAAGCCATAACAAACAAGCTCAGGGCTTTGTGTGTGTGTGTGTGTGTCTGTGTGTGTGTGTGTGTGTGTGTGTGTAAACAACAATAATTAAAGAAAAAGAAGGCAAGAATTTGAAGGGGATAGGAGGTGCTGGTGCATGGATTGGCTCATAGCCAAGGAACATAAGAGGTGTTGGAGGAAGGAAAGAGAAGGAGAAAAGTGATATAACCATTTTAATTAAAATGTGTTAGTAAATAATAATGAGAAAAAGAAATAAATCAGGCTGAGAGAGCAATGAGGAGAAAGCCAGTTAGTAGCATCCCTACATGGCCTCAGCATCAGTTCCTTTCTCCAGCTTTCTCTCCTAACTTCCCTGGATGTTGGACTAGGAACTGTAGCCCTAAGACAGATGGGATGGGCTTAAATTTTATACTGATGTTCCAAGATCATTACTCACAAAAGCATAACTTGAATAGACCAGTTGTCTATTTTTTTTTTTTTTTGCTTAACCAGATGGCCAGGGCATTGGCCAACACCCTTGCATTGGTAAACGTTCAAATTAAAGGGAAATAATGCAGGTTATCTCATTGAAGACTGTTTTTATCTTTTTCAATCAAACTGGCAGCCTTCTGTCCATTCATGGTGGAGTGGCCATCCAAGAGCGAAGCAGTTTTTTGCAGGTGAGCTAAGAAACACTCACAGAACATATACAACTAGGAAGATGGAATGAAACAGCTGTTGGGGTACTTCTTCTAAGCAGCTACTTGTGTATCTGGAGTGGTATCTTGTATAAGTCATTTCCATTATATTACAGAGACTTTTCTAAGCACTGTCCTCTCCACCAGAGTAAATCTCTGACATTGCCTTGATACATTATATACATTTCAGGTTTCAAGATCATTTTATATCTTTCCATCATATGTTCAGAATGTTATAATAAATCTCTTAGATTAAGTCTCTTATATACAATATAATTTATAAACAATTATATACAATAGGATTTTTTTTTCACACAACTGGAGTTTGGGAAATTTTAAATTAAGAAATGACAGATTTGGTATCTACAGAGAGCCAGTTTTCTGGTTCATAGACAGTGTCTTCCTACTGTGGTCTCATGTTATAGTAGAGGTAAGAAAGCTCCAAAAGGTCTTTAGTTTCTATAAGAAGTTTTATTCCTGAGGCCAGCATTATTGCTTCCAGATTTCTTTTTAATAAAATCACATTGGTTATAACAATTTAACATATACATCACAGGGACAAAAGTATTCACAGCATAGAAGCCCATTTCAATCACTAACAAGATAAAACTTCCTCTTAAGTGGAAATTTCCTGTCTAAAATCCCAGTGGTGATTTTTGAGTGGTGAGTAGAGACATTCATGGTAAGGTCCAGCTGGTACAGAAAGGAATGTCTACTAGTAACATATGTTCTAGCATGTCTCTAATTAAAGTACCATTTATAGCCATGGGTATTGTGTTGCAGGAATTTCCAACTCCAATAAGGCCATATAAAAACACATACAATCCAGTTATTATAATTGTGTTATGTGCCTTGATTGGGTAGATCTAACACTATACTAACTTATTTTCCATCTACAAGACTCCTTGATACTTGCAGTTTCAACTGGCAACATGGTTCTTGTCCATTGCAGCTACTTCCTCTTCTTCCTTCATCCTCTCATCCGCTTTTATCTCTCTACCTGCACCTACTCTTGAACATCCAGTCTCACTTTCCCCCTCCACTTCCCAATCACAGGTTCTACCCATTATTTACCAGTTAAAAATGGGAAGCAGGTTCACATGAGATCACCTGAGTATGTCATGTACTGCAGAAGCAACTCCTCTTGAGGAATCAGAATTAACATCAGAATACAGTGTCAGGCCAGTCCACAACAGTGTTGTATACATATACATGGACTAACACTTGATAAATGAACTATTGCATAACTTTTATTAAACAACTCATGAGTTGGTATTTGAATGGTTGTATTGACCTATGTAAATGTAAACATTAAACTGAAGTGAAGAAATATGTCATATAAAAGGAGCAGAGGAGCTATAGAACTGCACATAAAGAAGGAGGCATCATAGAAGTTTCAGATAAAAATATTCACACTATAATTTTAATCAAAGAAGAACAAACTTAATAAAATTTCAACATGATTAAGGGACAGAATTTCTTTAGCTCACTACTTAATTTCTATCAGTTCAGAAGTCTAAAACCAGTGAATTTACAATGTAAAAAAACTATTGTCCCAAGTGTTCTTAAGGCCTTCTTAATGTCTTTGTTCTTCAAGCTGTAGATGAAAGGGTTCAGCATGGGGGTGACCACTGTATACATTACTGAGGCCACCATGCCCTTCCCAGAAGAGGAAGTTGCATCAGAACTAAGGTACACACCAAGGCCTGTCCCATAGAATAAAGAGACCACTGATAGATGAGACCCACAGGTAGAAAATGCTTTATATTTTCCATCTGTTGATGGAATTCTCAAAATAGAGGAAACAATTTTGGAATAGGAATAAATGATCCCTGAGAAAGGAACAAAGCCAAGGACACATGTTACTATATAAAGAAGAATATGATTGATTAGTGTGTCTGAGCAGGCTATAGTGAGGGCCTGAGCAAGTTCACAGTAAAAGTGTTTGATTATCTGATTGGTACAGAAGGACAGACGCAGCATCAGCAGACTCTGGATTAAAGAATATGAGAAGCTAATGAACCAGGACACAAGAACTAGCAAGCTACTTAGTTGGGGATTCATAATGACTGGATAGTGAAGGGGGTGACAGATGGCCACAAATCGGTCATAGGCCATCACAGTGAGGAGAAGTGTGTCCATACCTCCAAAGACCATGAAGAAATACATCTGGGTGATGCATTCTGCATAGGTGATGGACTTGCTCTGTGTTTGGATGTTCACCAACATCTTAGGAATAGTTGTAGAGATGAAGCAAATGTCAGAAAAGGACAGATTAGATAGGAAGAAATACATGGGAGTATGCAGATGAGAGTCAATGCTGACGGCCAGAATGATGAGCAGATTCCCAAGCACAGCGACCACAAACATGAGCAGAAACAGTCCAAATAGCATGGGTTGATGCTCTGGATCTTGGGAAAACCCCAGAAGTAAAAATTCTAAAATACTTGTTTGGTTTTGTGGTTTCATGTTGTTGACAAATAAGCTAGACACCTATGGGAAAGAAAGATTGGGAAACATACACCACAGTCTCTAAGGTTTCTGTCCTTTTATGTATTGAGATAACTGGATATAAAGGTTTTATAACTATAAAATTTAGGAAGCCTGCATTTCTCATTCATTATAGAGACTGTCTGATAATATGAACCTTCCCTTTGAGAGATTTGCTATTTTTTCTCTTATCTCTACTTAGAACTACTAACTCTACAAATATTAAACCACGTGAAGACCAGAGAACCTGTGGAAGTATTTAGATCAAAACCCTCAGTTTCTAAAAGTGCTGTAAATCCTTTCTGTATGATGAATCCACTCTGATTTCCAACCACACTTCTCAATATTTTTCACTGGTTACACTAAACTCTGATCACTCAGAAAGGTTTCTATTTGTGAGCATGACCATACCTTCTCTGTATCCATTCCTTTTGAAATTTCTTGTCTGAGATACCTTTATCTTCTTAATGTCTGCCTGTTTTGTGTATGTAATACAGTTCTTGGTTGTCTGGTTGATTCCCATTTTCATCAGGTCTCAATACCAGGTGATTATTTGATGTAGAGGACGATTTTCACACCATTTTGACAGCTGAATTAATGAATCAATGAACATATGAACAATTAACTTTTCACTTTTGTAGCATTTTTACTACAATTTAGGCATCTGTCCAAAACCTTAGAGCAACTCTAGCTCTAAAGAAAACTACTATAGAGAGACAAGATAAGTGAGACAATAGGAAAGTATAGAAAAAAATGTGTTCACTTATTACCCTGGTCCTTCAATCAATTCTAGTTCATTCATTTCCGGCACATATACATACATGTACCAATAAGTTATCCTATTTTCTCTAAAGTGAATATTTTTATGTAATCTTACCATGTATCCTTCCGTACAGAAGCATCAAAAAAAATGGTTTCCTGAGTCATCACCACATAGCTTGTTTTTCTTTCCTAAATTTCTTGCAGTTAAAACAGAGGCAATTGGAAGAATAAATACAGAAACTGAATGTTAGAAGACATTTACAAAGAATTGACAGTAATGGCTGTGTTTAGAATATAAAAAACATCTTCTAAATTTTCATCTTTGAAAATACTTAATACTCAATACTCATTTTCTTCATTTTTTCATTTGCATATAAGATAACCAAACACCCTCCACCTCTGAGTAAAAACTTCTCTTCTTAAGTATGATTAAGGTAGAAGATATTGAGTCAGGAGCATGTTTTTGGTGCCTGGATAATCGAATATTGCTTCTTTAAAGTAAAGTTTAAGATCCAAATAATGAACACATTCAGTGATTAGTAAAGAAAAATGTGTCCACTTATTACCCTGGCCCTTCAGTCAATTCTAGTTTGTTCATTTCTAGTACATATACCTACATGTATATGTGCATGGCAAAGAGGAAGCAGAAAGAATGTCCTTAATCTGAGAGATAAAGCAGAGGGCCTGTATTCTACAGGCTTTTTTTTTTTTTAGAGGTACTCAGAAGTCACATGGACTGGGGTTATAGCTCAGTGTTTGAATGTTTGCCAAGAGCCTGCAAGATTCTAAGTTTCATTCAAGAACTACAAAGAAGTGTTGCTCACTGCAGTGTTAGCCTATCTCATGAATTCCTACCTACAGTAAAAGCAACAACCAAACTGTTATTTAAAAGAATTGTGACATTATAGATAACATCCTCTTAAGTAGCTCACACATAAGAAACAATCTCCTTGTTCTGTTCCCAGTGTCTGGTATTGCTCGACAGAACAGTTGAGTTATATCAGTAAGTATCAAAGACTTGAATTAGATTTCTACTGGTTCTTGAAATTTCTGGGGAAACTCTTCATCAGGAAATGTTTCCTTGGTCATGCCTGTGTTTGATGTTGTGAAAATAAAGATGCAGTTTTGTTTTTGCACTCACATGTCTACCTCTCAGAAGTAGAGAAGATGTAGGAAGTGGCAGTTATAATACTGCATAACTAAACACTAGGATAAAGTTTATTTGCTGAATGGGTTCAGAGTGCATCTTTGAATGCAGTCTGGGTTGGTGAAGTCAGGTATGGAGTCCCTGAGGATGGGTGTCTGACAGAACTATTACCTAGTTGGCGGTATGAGAATAAGAATTTTTAGCAGGAAAATTTAAAGGCCCAGATGCAGTTATTAACCAAGGAAGCACGTGTTCCTAGCAAAATTGTTTAAATATACAGTGGTACAAGGAATGGTGAAGAATGACACCACAGAAATAGTGCAGGACAACTCCCCAAATGCACAGAGATAAACATAGAGAGGTAGTGATGGATGGATGATATTCAAGTCTGTGCACTGACTGCACTGAAAAAAAATCACTCTATAAATTATCTTTTTTTTATGTCTTGAAACCAATAAAAGATTTAGAATAGAAAAACTACGGATAGAAGCACAAGCATATTACACTGTCACTTATTTGAACTGAAAGGAGAAGCTCAAGCTTTCTGTAATAGAAAATAAGCAATAAGGACTTGAACATGTAGCAAAATGATGTCAGTATCTTGGTAACAGAGTCTAATTCAGCGTGAGACCTATGAATAAAGAAAAATAGTGAAGGCAATGATTCCCTAATGTTTCCATGTCTAGTTGTTATGAAGCAGAGAGGACTTAGTAGTAGACTCCTGCTTTCTCACAAGTTTTCTTCTTTCACGCATATTATTCTAGTGCTTATGCACCAACGTTCTTTGTAATGTCTCTTCAAAAGTCTGTATATTCTTTTTGCTCAATAGGGTAATTAAATATCTGTGGACACAGACATACATTCATCTGTATCTACAAAGAAGATTCTCAAAAAATAAAACAAAATAGTGTCAGAACTAAATGTCTGATTGTCTGCATCTCAGTGCAGTTCTCAACATCACCTCAAGCCTGATGCTCATCTGATTTAGCATGTGTGCAAAGATCCTGTTGTAATGTTTATCCTCTACATGTATTTACTGTACAACATAGTGGATAAAACTTTGTGAATTCTGCTTATTTGAGAAATGATTAATAAAATCCTTGCCCACCATCCTTCACTGGTATGGAAACACCATGACCAAAAACATGGATAACCATTGTATTCTGAAGATTCTTACTCCTGAGATTTCCCCAAAAATGGAAAACTCAACTGAATAAGTGCATAATTTTTGATACTGGAGTACTACATGCATCTACCTCTCCTTGAATTAAAAAAAAAAAGACATCTTGGTCTCTTAATCTGTTCTTAGCTTCACACTGTACACCGAAGACAGGGATATGCTGTCTATAGATAAATTAATGTTTTAGAAATCAATTTCTTTGATAAAAGTAAGCAAACTCTTTTTTCTCAAAGACAAATCTAGTAAGCATACCACACAATAAAAACTAGGTACAGAAATGGAGCCTGGTCTATCAGGAGAAGCCTGAGATAGTCCCAAACAAGTGAGTGTGAAAGAAAAGCCACAAATGCTTGTTTTAGGCTGAGAGAGAATGGAAGCTCTGGACTTCTTAGTTAAGATCACAAGATAAAAGAAATAGAAGAGAACTACTTCACTTTAAGTTATGTCACTAGGCTATAGTATGTATAACTTGTAGAGATATCTAAGTCAGTCAAATGTTTTGTCCAGGAGTATTTTTGGATATCAGAGTGTTATGGCATAACCTGCAAAAAAACCCCCACCCTCTATTGTCTCCTCTGTAATCTGCCCTCAATAATGTATATCCAAAGTAAATGGTCACCATGAAAATGTAACATGAAGCAAATATCCTAGTGACTCTACTTTTTCAGATACTCCTAAGAGCAACCTCTACATGAAATAACAGGGTTTCCCTTACCTATGCTAAAGAGTTAATACTCTTCCTATCAACCACTTCAGTCTCCATTTCCTTCAACATCTGCTGGACTCTATAGGCTGGGCAGTATATACTCACCATCGGGGCAACTCCATTGGAATTCATTTGCCCAAGGAACATTGGTTATGAAAGATAGAAGGTCTGTCCACAAGAAAAGGTGAAAGAACTAATCATGCAGGAGAAACCTGGATGATTTCTTCTGGGAAAGACATGAGGTATGTTCAGAGATGGTAACTATAAGAGTTATAGGTGTGTCCTGGGAGTTGTATCCCTCTGAAGCTTATTACACAAATTGATCCATGATATGTTCATTCCCTGCTCCTCAAGGGCAGAGACTACACAGGGAAGAGGCTCTTACATCTCAATTTCTTATCCCTGGGAGAAAATCAGTGGATATACCTATGATTATTGTCTCATGTGTTTCTTCTCTGAGAAAGAGTCACCAAAAATTTCAAGATCACCTACTGGTGACACATGTGAAAACCTTCTGTCTTGTACTTTCCTACTCAGGTTGTATGAGGAGGAGTCCCAGAATTCAGGAGGTTTGGAAGTCTCAGAAATAAGCTCGATGTTGAGTCTTTTGTGCGTATGTGAAGTGTATTAAAGCTGGATCATACAAAAGGCTTCTTTTTATTTATATTTTAGATTTATTGAACATTCTTCTCATGGATTCCTAGAGTGGCTGCACCAATTTCCTTTCTCATCAGTAGTGAATAAAAAGTCTCCCTTTCATACAACCTCACCAGCATTTGTGGTCAGTTGTTTTGTTTATCTTAGCCATTCTGACTGGGGTGAGAAAGAATATAATGGCTTTTTATTTGCCTTTCCCTAATTGCAAATGAAGATGAAAATTTTTTGCAGTATTTCTTAGCCATTTTTATATTTTCTGTTGAGAATTCTCTGTTTAGAGTATTAGCCCATTTTTAATTGTGTCATTTGTTTCCTTTAATTTTTTTTTTTTAGTTTTTTGTATATTCTGGATACTAATCTTCTGTCAGGTATATATCTGGCAAAGATTTTGTCCTATTCTGAAAGATTCTTTCCTATATTCTTGAGGGCTAGCCCCAGTGATGGTTCTGTTCCACAGTGGAGGGAAGGAGTTAGTGAGGAAGAAGTGTCGGGTAATGTAGCGGGGAGACTCTTGTAGCCTCGCTGTCAGAGTGCTTCTTTATTTATACAGAACTAAGTAATTGGAGATTAATTCATGTTGTTCCAATGCAAAGATCTTATAATTTTTACCCCAACATGAGTGCTTACTTCCTCTTGTCCCAGCTAAAGCTCTGTGTGCCTCCTTGGAGGATGAGTTCCATACAGGAGAACCATCGGAGACACTGTGACCCATTTCCCTGCTTCTGTCCCACCATCAAGCCCAGCATCCATGTGATTGGACAGCCCTTTAGGAGCTCCATCTTTATTTCCATTCACACCTGTACCTGCAGTCAAGGATCTGCCTTCCACAGCTCAGTTCACAGCTCTCCCTGCCTTTTGGAAGGCCTGCTGCAACTCAAGAGAATCAGTCCCAGAAGCCTTCTACTCTCAGGACATCCTGCCAGCCAACACCAGTGGCAATCAGATGACTAAAGACAAGCATAAAGATATAATGAAGAAAAGGCAGTCCAATATTCTACCACCAGAACACTGATGTCTTACTACATCAAGCCTTGGATATCTGAATACACCTGTTGAACAAGAGAATGACTTCAGTTTTCATCTTATGGAGATGATAGAAGCCATTAAAGAGGAAATAAATAAATTCTTTAAAATACATGAAAATAAAATCAAACAGGCAGAAGCCCTTAAAGAGGAAAGAAATCTCTTAAGGAAATACATGAAAATACAAACAAACAGGTGAAGGAAATGAATAAAACTGTTCAAGACCTAAAAATGGAAATAGAAGCAACAAAGGAAACTCAAATGAAAGCAATTCTGGAGATGGAAAACCTAGGAAAGAGAACAGAATCTACAGATGCAAGCATCACCAACAAAATACAAGAGATGGAAGAGAGAATCTCAGGCATAGAAGATACCATATAGAAATTAATACTCCAGTCCAAGAAAATGACAAATTTAAAAAATTTCTAACATTGAACATCCAGGAAATTTGGGTCAGTATGATAAGACCAAATCTAAGAATAATAGTAATAGAAGATTCCCAGTTTAAAGAACTTGAAAATATATTCCAAAAAATCAAGGAAGAAAACTTCTCTAAAGTAAAGAAAGAGCTGTCTGTAAATGTACAAGAAGCTCACAGAACACCAAATAGATTGGACCAGAAAAGAAAATCCTCCCACCACATAATAATTGAAACAAAATTATACAGAATAAAGAAGGAATATTAAAAGCTGCAAAGGACTGAGGTCAAGCAATATGAAAGGACAGACCTATTAGAATTATACCTTGCTTTTCAACAGAGAATCTAAGAGCCAGAAGGTCCTGGACAGATATCTTGCAGAACATAAGAGTACACAGCTGTTAGCCCAGACTACTACACTCAGTAAAACTTTCAATTACCATACATGGAGAAACCAAGATATTCCATGAAAAACAATCAAATTAAGAGAATATTTTTCTACTAATCCATTCCTAAAGAGAATACTAGAAGACAAACTGCAATACAGGGTGTGGGACTAACTACATTCAGGAGAACACAAGATATTAATCACCTCATAGCAAAACCAAAAGAAGAGAATCACACATACACAGTACAACCACCAACATCAAAATAACAGAAACTAAAATTCTTAGTCCCTAATATCACTCAAAATAAATGGTCTGAATTCATGAAAAACACACTGGCTATCATACTAGATTTATCAACAGGATCCATCCTTTTGCTGCATACAAGAAACACACCTAAGCAACAAAGATAGACATGACCTCATAGCAAAGGGCTCTAATGGTTATTCCAAGCAAATGGACCCAAGAAAGAAGCTATAAGTAGCCATCCTAATATCTAATGAAATAAACTTTCAACAAAAGGTAATCAAAAGGGAAGGATACTTCAATCTCATCAAAAATAATCCATCAAGATATTGTCTCAATTCTGAACATCTATACTCCAAATGCAAGGGCACCCACATTCATAAAAGAAACATTACTAAGAGTCAAATCACACATTGATCCCCACACAATAATAGGGGGAAACTTCAACACCCTATTCTCTCCAATGGACACATTGTTGAAACAGAAACTAAATACAAATAATGAAATTAGGAAGTTGTATGAACCAAATGAATTTAACATATATTTCTACAGAACCTTTCATTCACAAACAAAAGAATACACCTTTTTCTCATATGCTCACATAACTTTCTCCAAAATTGACCATATAATCAGGCACAAAGCAAACCTTAACAGATACAAGAAGATTGAAATAACCTCTTTTATCTTATCTGATCACTATGAATTAATGCTGGACTTCAACCACCACCACCACCACCACCACCACCACCACCACCACCACCACCACCACCACAACAACAACAACAACAACACCAGAAACAACAAAAAGTCTACATACTCATAGAAACTGAACAATAATTTACTCCATGATCACTGGGTCAGGGAAGAAATAAAAAAAGAAATTAAAGACCTTTTAGAATTCAAGGCACAACATATCCAAACTTATGGGACATAATGAAAGCAGTGCTAAGAGGAAAGTTCATAGCACTACATGCTTTCATAAAGAAATTGTAGAGATCTCACACCATCAAGTTAACAGCACAGCTGAAAGCTCTGGAGCAATAAAAGCAAAAATATCCAAAAGGTATAGACTGCAAAAAATAGTCAATCTCGGGGCTAAAATTGATTAGTTGGAAACAGAGAACAATACAAAGAATCAACAAAATGAAAAGCAGTTTTTTTTTTTTTGAGAAAATCAACAAGATATACAAACACTTATTGAAATCAAATAACAGGAAGGCATTACCTAAACAAAGAAAATCAGAAATGAAAAGGGAGACATAAGAATAGAAATTGAGAAAATTAAAAAAAAAATTTAGGTTACTTTAACAGCCTGTCTTCCACAAAATTAGAAAATCTAACTGAAATGGATGATTTTCTACATAGATACAACTATTCAAAATTCAATTTAGGTAAGGTATCTAATCTGTCCTAGGACCTTGTAGGAAATAGAAGCAGCCATTAAAAGCTCCCCCAACACCAAAGGCTTAGGGCCATATATTTTAGCATAAAATTCCACCAGACTTTCAAAGAAGAGCTAATACAAATACTACTCAAACTATTCCACAAAATAGAAACAAAGTGAACATTGCCAAACTCATTGTATAAGGCCACAGTCACCTTCATACCTAAATCACACAAAGACTCAAAAAAAAATTGAGAATTTCAGGCCAATTTTTCTTATAAACCTCGGTGCAAAATTCTCCAAAACACTAAGTCCGAACATATATAAAAAATATCATTCACCATGATTAAGTATACATCAAGCTAATAGCTAACATCAGATTAAGTGGAGAGAAACTTAAAGCATTTCCTGTAAAGTCAGGGACAAGACAAGGCTCCCCATTATCTCTCCATCTATTCAATATAGCACTTGAATTTCTAGGTAGAACAACAAGACAGCAGAAGTAAATTAAGTAGATACAAATAGGAAAGGATGAAGTCAAAGTATTATTATTTGCTGATGACATGATAGTATATATTAGGATTTCCCAAAATCCTGCCAGAGAACTCCTACATCTGATAAACAACTTTAGCAAAGTGGCTGGATATAATACAAACAATAAATGGGCTAAGAAAAAAATTAGGGGAAAAAACCCTTCATAATAGCCACAGATAATACTCAAGAAGTTGATATAACTCTAACTAAAGAAGTGAAAGACCGGTATGACAAGAACTTCAAGTCTATTAAGAACTAAATTGAGAAAGACCTCTGAAGATGGAAAGATTCTATTCTCATGGATAGGTAGGATCAATATAGTGAAAATGGCCATTTTCAGCTACAGGTTCAATTCAATTCCAATCAAAATTACAACACATTTTTTTTTTTTTACAGACCTTGTAAAAGCAATTCTCAACTTCATATGGAAAAACAAAAAATCCCAGAAATTGAAAAGAAGGCTGATCAACAAAAAATTGTGTGGAGAAATCACTGTTTATGAATCTCAATCTGTACTATAGAGCAGTAGTGACAAAAACTGCATGGTATTGGTGTAGACATAGGTGGATCAATAGAATTGAATTGAAGGTCAAGAAATAAATGCACATACCTATGGACAGTTAATTTTTTTTTGCAATTTTTTTTTATTGGATATTTTATTTACATTTCAGATACCAACCCCTTTCCCCATTTCCCCTCCCTAGAAAACCCCTATCCTGTGCCCCCTTTTCCGTTTTGCTTTTATACAATTTTTTAAAATGTTAATCAAAGACTTTATAAGTATGGTAATGCTCAATCAGAAGTGTAACCTACTACCCAACCTAGCTATGTAAACTATCTTTGACTGGTGGAGACATGTGAACTTCTGCCTCCATGCCCCCTCTCTCTTTCTCTCTCTTTTTCTCTCTCATTACCGAGCTTCTCATCTACTTCATCTTCTCCTCTCCTTACTCCATCTTTTCCTCTCGGTGCTCCTTCCCACTTAGCTCTTCCTACATATTAACCTTCCTGTTAAAATAAAACTTTTCTCACAGAATACAATTAGAGCATAATTATTCCTATTTGTACCGGTGAGGTACAAGATAGTCTTAATACCCAGTCCCTCCTCTTTTTGACTAACCAGAATCTCTGTCGTCTCTCTTGACTAAAACACTTAATTTTGAACCTGGCTTTTTCTTGGCTTTAGAAGGAATGTCAGCTGAAAACCATCCACTCAGATCTTTTCACTCAAGGTAAATAGCCAGGATTGGCTATGAGTCTATAGGTCTTCAATGCCGTCAGAAATCCAGAATGACTAGATTAACTGAAGTTATGGGAAGCACTAAGCATAGCTTCTAAAACTTAGCCAATTTATACAGACCGCTGAATGTCAGTTCTCTCTCTGACCAGCAGACAGGAACAAAACAAGTGGGAGTTCTTCTCGACACAGTTTATTCAGGATCCTTTACAATCTCCTCTCTGGAGGCCCTCTTTCTCAGCTCCCTAATGGCTGTCCTTTTATACCCCTGCCTGTCCCAATCAGCACCTGCCTCATAGGCATGCCTCATTGGTACACCTCAAACAGCCCGATTCTCGTGGCAGTGAGTCTGTGCAGTAGTTCTGCCATTGTGGCTCAGTTAGGGAAAGGCGTACGGCAGGCAAACTGCCAAGAAGCGGCACCATTCATAAGATTTGGCCCAGGCACCATTTTAGCTGGCTGTGCTGCTGCACCTGCTCCTCACAGCTGAACACCTGGACAGCCCCTATACTACTGAACATTGGAGCATCAAATCTTCAGCCTTCTGGCCCGAATTCATCTGACAGACCTTAGTGCTGCAGAATTATTAAGGGCTGGTTACTCTGTCTAGGCACATATAATCAGTCGACTATTCTGCAAGTGTGTCCTTTTCTGGACAGTAATTTGTCTGTAGATGGAGAGAGGCAATTCTTGCCTAATGGCTATCTCACCACAACTGGAGTACCTCCAAGCATGCTCAATTTCTTCTTAGAATCCAAGACAGGAAGCTGTCAGGAGCAGACAGGTCTCTAATCAAGATGAACATTAATATAGAAATATTTGTGATGTCAATTCTATGGATTTCTGACGTTTTGAAATCCAACTATCCATGTAAGGTAACCTGGATTGTTGTCTGTTAACTCCTCTCAGCTATTTCTAAATAAAATATAAAAAACACCCTAGCAATAAACTCAAAGTCATGAATTTGCTATAGTCCCTTAACTCACGGGCTAATCATCCCAAATCAGCTAAAAAAAAGTTAAAGAAGGACTGGGTCTAAGCCTTGTATTTCTAAATGTGTTATACAGGCACACTGCCTAGGAGAGTATCAATATTCATTTCACTTTCATATCAATAAGAAGCTTATACCATTGAAAACCTTAAATTTGAAATCCAAGTGAATTTTGTACCATTTAAGAAATTATAACTTCATCTTGATACTAAATTATACAGATTTCTACCAATAGGTTATGGCTATGCCATAAATCCTAGCTAATCCTCCCTGTTCCAACAAAACCACTACTTTTCCCCAGACAGACAGCCTAATATTAACCACCTTAGTCCCCAAGCCCAGGGAATAGGGGCGCTGATTCTTCTTTAACTTTTTCAAGCTGATTACGGGCGTTGAGATATTAGAAGAGTGGTGGAGGGGAAGAGTAAATTGATAAGCTTCTGATGCTGTGTCTTCACTGCACCCAGATGGAATTCCCAGACACCAGAGGTTTGAATAGGTCTGCTCGTTTTGCTTGATGAGTAGATACACCAAGGCTGT
>JANHMN010000006.1:75243645-75335423 GCA_030674055.1 Rhabdomys pumilio
CACAGTTTCTAAGGTTTCTGTCCTTTTATGTATTGAGATAACTGGACATAAAGATTTTATAGCTCTAAAAATTAGGAATCCTGCATTTTCTCATTCATTATAGAGACTGTCTGATAATATGAACCTTTCCTTTGAGTGATTTGCCATTTTTTCTCTTATCTCTACTTAGGTCTACTAACTCTACAAATATTAAATCACATGAAGACCAGAGAATCTCTGAAAGCGTTTAGATCAAAGCACTCGGTTTCTAAAAGTGCTGTAAATCCTTTCTGTATGATGAATCCACTCTGATTCCCAACCTCACTTCTCAACATTTTTCATTGGTTACACTAAACTCTGATTACTCAGAAAGGCTTCCGTTTGTGAACATGACCATACCTTCTCTGTATCCATTCCTTTTGAAATTTCTTGTGTGAGATACCTTTATCTTCTTAATGTCTGCCTGTTTTGTGTATGTGATACATTTCTTGGCTGTCTGGTTGATTCCCATTTCCATTAAGTCTCAAAACCAGCTGATTATTTGACATAGAGGAAGATTTTCATACTCTTTTGACAGCTGAATTAATGAATTAATGAACATATGAACAATTAACTTTCCACTTCTGTAGCATTTTTACTATAATCTGGGCATCTGTTCAAAACCTTCAGCAACTCTAGCTCTAAAGAAAACTACTATAGAGAGACAAGATAAGTGAGACAGGAGGAAGGTATAGAAAAAAATGTGTCCACTTATTACCCTGGCCCTTGAATCAATTCTAGATCATTCACTTCCAGCAATATACCTACAGGTCCCAACAAGTTATCCTATTTTCTCTAACATGAATATTTTTATGTAATCTTATCATGTATCCTCCCCTACAGAAGCATAAACAAAATGGTTTCCTGAGTCACCACCACATAGCTTGTTGTTCTTTCCTAAATATCGTGCAATTAAAACAGGCAATTGGAAGAATAAATACAGAAATTGAATGTTAGAAAACGTTTACAAAGAATTGACAGTGATGGCTGTATTTAGAATATAAAAAATTCTAAACTTCCATCTTTGAAAATACTCAATATTACTTTTCTTCATTTTTTCATTTGCATATATAATGACCAAACACCCTCCACCTCTGAGTAATAACCCCCGTCTTATGTATGATTAAATTAACAAGATATTTAGTGAGAAGCATGCTTTTGTTTCCTGGATAATCAAATATTGCTTCTTTAAACCAAAGTTTAAGATCAAAATAATGAACACGTTCAGTGATAAGTGTAATATTCATGGCAAAGTGGAAGCACAAGAATGACCGTAATCTGAGAGATAAAGTATAGGGTCTGGATGCTACAGGCTTTGTTTAGAGGTACCCAGAAGTCACATGGACTGGGGTTATAGCTCATTGTTTGAGTTCTTGCTTAGTGTCAGTAAGAGTCTGAATTTCATTTAAGAATGACAAAGAAGTGTTCAATGTAGTGTTAGCCTATCTCATGAATTCCTACCTCCAGTAAGAACAACAACCAAACTGTTATTTAAAAGAATTGTGACATTAAAAATAACATCCTCTTAAGTATCTCACATATAAGAAACAATATACTTGTCCTGCTCCCAGTGTCTGGTATTGCTGGGCAAAATTGTTGAGTTATATCAGTAAGTACCAAAGACTTGAGTTAGGTTTTTATTGGTTCTTAAAATTTCATAGAAGCTCTACTTTAAAAAAAGTTTCCTTGGTCATGCCTGTGTTTGATGTTGTGAAAATAAAGATGCAGTTTTGTTTTTGCACCCACATTTCCACCTTCTAGAGGTAGAGAAGGATGCAGGAAGTGGCAGTTATAATACTGAAAAATTAAACACTAGGATAAAGTTTATTTGCTGAATGGATTTATAGGGTATCTTTGAATGTGGTCTGGGTTGGTGAAGTCAGGGGTGTCTGACAAAATAATTACCTAGTTGGAGGTATACAAATTAGGACTTTGAGTAGGAAAAATTAAAGGCTCAGATGCAAAAATCAACCAAAGGAGAAAGTGTTCTTGGAAAATTGTTTAAGTGTACAGTGGTAAAAGAAATGGTGAAGAATGACACCACAGAAATAGTGCAGGACATCTCCCCAAATGCTAGAGATCAACATAGAGAGGTAGTGATGGATGGATGATACTCAAGTCTTCGCACCGATTTCATTGAAAAAAATCATGCTATACATTATGCTTTTTCTTGTGGTTTGGAACCAACAATAGATTTATAAGAGAGAAAACTAAAGATAGGAACAACAATATGAAATGTCAACATTCGGTTAATGGGACCTCATAAAATAGCAAAGCTTCTGTCATGCAAAGGACATTGTCAATAGGAAATTTTCATATTTTTGAACTAAAAGTAGTCATTCAAGCTTTCTGTAATAGAAAATAAGGAATAAGGGCTGGAACAAGTAGAAAAATGATGTCAATGTGTTGGTAAGACAGTCTCATTGAGGATGAGACCTACTCAAGTAAATAAAGAAAAAAATGAAGCCAACAATTCGTAATGTTTTCTAATCTATGTGGTGTGAGGTAGAGAGGACTTAGTGGTAGACCTCTGCTTTTCTTCCATTTTTTTCCCTCACCCATATTATTCCAGTGCTTATGCAAAAGGACTTTGTAGTGTCTCTTCTAAAATCTGGATATTCCTTTTCCTCAACAGAGTAATTATATGTAAGTAGACACAGAGAGAAATTCATCTGCATCTGTATAGAGGATTCTTAACAAATAAAGAGGAAACAGTTGGTGTTAGAACAAAGTGTCTGATTGCCTGCTTCTCAGCATAGTTCCCATCATTGCCACATGCCTGATCCTCCTCTGCTGTGACAAGTGTGCAAAGACCCTCTACAAGTGTTTACTGCACAAAATAGGGGGTGATCCTTGAAGGTATTATGTGAATTCTGCTTATTTGAGAAATGATAAATAAAATGTTTGCCCACCATCGTTTCCTAGCAGGGAAGATACCATGATGAAAACATGAGTAACCATTGTACTCCAGATGTTCTGAGCCCTGAGATTTCCCCAAATGTGGAAAACTCAACTGAATAATGGCTCAATTTTTGGTAGTGGGGTACTGCATGCATGTGTCTGGTGTTAAATTAAAAAAAAATATAAAACATCTTGGTCTCTAAATCTGTTCTCAGCTTCACACTGTAGACCAGAGACAGGAATATGCTGTCTATAGATAAATTCAGGTTTTATAAACTAATTTATTTGATAAAAGTAAGCAGACTCTTTTTGAAGAGAAAAGTAGAAAGCATAACATAGAAAAGGACCCTAGGTACAGAAAGGGAGCCTGGTCTATCAGGAGAAGCCTGAGATAGTCCCAAACAAGCGAGTGTGAAAGAAAAGCCACAATGCTTGTTCTAGGCTGAGAGAGAATGGAAGCTCTGGTTTTCTTAGTTAAGATCACAAGATAAAGAAGTAGAAGAGAAGAACTTCACTGTAAGTTACGTCACCAGGCTCTATCATGTACAACTCGAAGTGATATCTAAGCCACTGAAGTGTTTGTCCAGGAGAATCTTTGGGTATCAGGTTGTCATGGCACAACCTGCAAAAATCCCCATATTATCTCCTCTGTAATCTACCCTCAATAATGTATATCCAAATAAATGTTCCCTATGAAAATGTAGCTTGAAGCAAATATCCTAGTGACTCTACTTTTTCAGATATTACTCCTAAGAGCAACCTCTACATGAAATAACAGGGTTTCCCTTACCTATGCTGAAGAGTTAATACTCTTCCTATCAACCAGTTCACCCTCCATTTCCTTCAACATCTGCTGGACTCTATAGTCTTGGCAAAATATACTCACCATGGGGCAACTCCGTTGGAATTCATTTGCTCAAGGAACATTGGTTATGAAAGATAGAAGGTCTTTCCACACGAAAAGGTGAAAGAACTAATCATGGAGGGAGGAACCTGGATGATTTCTTCTGGGAAAGGCATGAGGTATGTTCAGAGTTGGTAACTATAAGAGTTATAGGTGTGTCCTGGGAGTTGTATCCCTCTGAAGCTTATTACACAAATTGATCCATGGTATGTTCATTCCCTGCTCCTCAAGGGCAGAGACTACACAGGGAAGAGGCTCTTACATCTCAATTTCTTATCCCTGGGAGAAAATCAGTGGATATACCTATGATTATTGTCTCATGTGTTTCTTCTCTGAGAAAGAGTCACCAAAAATTTCCAAGATCACCTACTGGTGACACATGTGAAAACCTTCTGTCTTATACTTTCGTACTCAGGTTGTATAAGGAGGAGTCCCAGAATTCAGGAGGTTTGGAAGTCTCAGAAATAAGCTCGATGTTGAGTCTTTTGTGTGTATGTGAAGTGTATTAAAGCTGGGTCATACAAAAGACTTTTTTTTATTTATATTTTAGATTTATTGAACATTCTTCTCACGGATTCCTAGAGTGGCTGCACCAATTTCCTTTCTCATCAGTAGTGAATAAAAAGTCTCCTTTTGCTCCAACCTCACCAGCATCTGTGGTCAGTTGTTTTGTTTATCTTAGTCATTCTGACTGGGGTGAGAACGAATGTAACCAAATCTTTTTTTTTTTTTTTAAATTTGCTTTTCTCTAATTCCTAAGGATGTCCATTTTTTTGGTGGTATTTCTTAGCTCTTTTGATTTCTTCTGTGAGAACTCTCTATTTATACCAGTAGCCCATTTTTAGTCAGGTCATTTGTTTCTTCGAATTTTTTTTTTTTAGTTCTTTGTATATTCTTGATATTTAATCCTCTGTCAAGTGTATATCTGGCATAGATTTGGTCCTATTCTGAGGGATTCTTTACTATATCCTTGAGGGCCATCTCTAGTGATGGCCAGGTTCCACAGTGGAGGTAAAGAGTCAGTGAGGAAGAAATGAGTCAGATAAAGTTGTTGCGGGACTCTTGTATCCTGGCTGAGTACTTCTTTATTTAAACAGAACTCAATAAACAGGAATAAATTCATGTTGTTCCAATACACAGATCATACCTTTTTTTGTCCCTGAACATGTGTTTTAACTTCCTCCTGGTCATAAGTTCAATCATCATTGATAAACTGTGACTGAACTGAGTTATCTTTTACAGTCCTTTCCCCTCACCAGCCCCATAATGCAACTTTTAAGAATCTTATGATTTCGAGGGCACCAGATAGAAACAAAATCTCTAAGCCAGCAGTGTATTATCAACTTTTAATGGTCAGAGAGCCAATTGTCATTTGGCCCAAGAAAAGTGATCAGGCCAAATCTGCTCAAGTTATTATTAAATATCTGGAATAATGCAGTATTTATTTTTGATGTCTTTTTTTTTTTTTTTATTTTTCGAGACAGGGTTTCTTTGTGTAGCCCTGGCTGTCCTGGAACTCACTCTGTAGACCAGGCTGGCCTTGAACTCAGAAATCCGCCTGCCTCTGCCTCCCAAGTGCTGAAATTAAAGGCGTGTGTCACCACCGTCTGGCATATTTGATGTCTTTAAATAATTTATTTATATGTCTAATCTTAGTATTCTTTTGTTCCTTGGTCATAGGACACCGCAGTGGCATTCATGTACTAACTATACTAAGAAGGCAAAGTGTTTTTTGTTTTTGTTTTAAATTTCAACACTTTGATAACACTTTTACTCTTTGGTTCAATATGTTTTTTGTTTTATAAATTATTTTATTTACTTTCATTCCAGTCATTGCTTTGCTTTCCTGGTCCTCTCTACCACAGTCTCTACCCCATTCCACCTCCTCATCACCTCCCAGAGGGTGCTTCCGCTCCAGGCTTCCCCCTTCCCTGGGGCCTCAAGCTTTTTGAGGATTAAGTACATCTTCTCCCACTGAGGCCAGACCAGGCAGACCTCTGCTGTTCCAGGGGCCTCAAACCTTGATTAGTCTCCATAGAAGCTCCATGGTGGCTCCTAAGGATCTAGGTTAGTTGAGACTGTTAATCTTCCTATGGGGGCACTCTCCCTTCAAGCTTCAATCCTTCCTCTAATTCAACCATTGGGGTCCCTGACTTCAGTCCAATGATTGGGTGTTAGTATTTGCTTCTGTCTCAGTCAGCTGCTCATAGGGCCTCTCAGAGGACAGCCATGCCAGGCTCCCATAGCACATCATAGCATAGTAGTTTCAGGCCTTGGTGTCCCCCCATGAGATGGATCCCAAGTTGGTCTGGTCATTGGACTGCCTTTTCTTCAGTGTCTTCTTCATTTTTGTCCCTGCAGTTCTTTCAGTGAAGAATAATTCTGGGTCAGGAATTTCGACTGTGGGTTAGTAACACTGTCACTCCACTTGAGGCCCTGTCTATCTACTGGAGGTCAACTTTCAAGTCCCGTTTCCCCATTGTTGAGCATTTTGACTACAGTGACCCCAGTGAGCCCTGAGAGTGTCTCACCTCCCGGGTCTCTGGTACTTTATAGAGGTTCTGCTCCTCACCTCCCACTCCCTGAGGCTGCTTATTTCCATTTTCTTGGCCCTCTGGGCTTTTTTCCTGTTCCTACCTTTCATACCTGATTCTGTTCTCCTTTCCCCCTCTACCTACCATCTCCCACCAAGATCCCTTCCTCCTTCTGCCTCCTGTGATCATTTTCTTCCCCCTTTTAAGTGGGATTGAAGCATCCTCACTTGTGTCTTTCTTATTGAACTTCGTATGGTTTGTGCCTTGTATCATGAGTATCTTGTACTTTTGGGCTAATATCCACTTATTAGTAAGAGTTACACCAAGATATTTTATATTATTTGTGGCTACTGTAAAGGGTGTTATTTTCCTAATTTTTTTCTCAGCCTGTTTATCTGTGATCTGATGGGATGCATGGGAGTATTTCAATCTTATATCAGTTAAGGCTTGTGTTGTATCTGAGTATATGGTCAGTTTTGGAGAAGGTATCATGAGGTGTTGAGAAAAATGTATATTCTTTTGTCTTAGCATGAAATGTTCTGTAGATATCTGTTAAATTCATTTGGTTCATAACTTGTTAGTTTCACTATGTCTCTGTTTAGTTTCTGTTTTCATAACCTGTCCATTGGTGAGAGTGGAGTGTTAAAGTCTCCCACTATTATTGTGTGAGGTTCAATGTGTACTTTTAGCTTTATTAAGTACCTTTTATGAATGTGGGTACCCATGTATTTGTGGCATAGATGTTCAGGACTGAGACTTCTTCTTTGTAGATTTTTCCTTTGATGGATTTGATGCCCTTCTCCATCTTTTTTTTTTTTTTTTGATAACTTTTGGTTGAAAGTCAATTTTATTGATACTCGAAGCTACTCTAGCTTGTTTCTTGGTACCATTTGCTTGGAAAATTGTTTTCCATCCTTTTACTCTGAGGTAGTGTCTGTCTTTGTTCATGAGGTATGTTTCTTGCATACAGCAAAATGGTGGGCCCTGCTTATGTATCCAGTCTGTTAGTCTATGTCTTTTTATTGGGGAATTGATGTTAAGAGATATTAAGTTCCAATGATTATTGCTTCCTGTTATTTTTGTTGTTAGAGGTAGAATTATTTTTGTGTGGTTCTCTTCTTTTGGGTTTGTTGTAAGAAGACTAATTTCTTGCTTTTTCTTAGGTGTAGTTTCCCTTTTTGTGTCGGAATTTTCCTTCTATTACCCTTTGTAAGTCTGGATTTGTGGAAAGATATTGTGTAAATTTGGTTTTGTCATGGAATACCTTGTTTTCTTCATTTATGGTAATTGAGAGTTTTGCTGAGTATAGTAGCCTGGGCTGCCAGTTTTGTTCTCTTAGAGTCTTAGAGTCTTAGAGTCTGTATGATATCAGTCCAAGATCTTCTGGTTTTCAGAGTCTTTGTTGAGAAGTCTGGTGTAATTCTGACAGGTCTGCCTTCATATGTTACATGACCTTTGTCCTTACTGCTTTTAATATTGTTTCTTTGTTCTGTTTTGGTGTTTTGCTTATTTTGTGATGGGAGAAATTTCTTTTCTGGTCCAATCTATTTGGCATTCTGTAGGCTTCTTGTATGTTTACTGGCTTCTTTTTTTAGGTTACAAAAGTTTTCTTCTATAACTTTGTTGAAGATGTTTACTTGCCCTTTGAGTTGGGAATCCTCATTTTCTTGTATATCTATTATCCTTAGGTTTGGTCTTCTCATTGTGCCCTGGATTTGCAGGTTTTCAGGTAGGAGCTTTTTACTTTTCACATTTTCTTTGACTGTTTTGTCAATGTTTGCTATGGTATCTCTCACACCTGATATTCTCTCTTCTATCTCTTGTATTCTGTTGGTGATGCTTGCATCTATGATTCCTGATGTCTTTCCTAGGTTTTACATCTCCAGAGTAGTAATCTCTCTTTGTGATTTCTTTATTGTTTCTATTTCCAGTTTTAGATCATGGATGGTTTGGTTGAATTCCTTCACCTGTTTGGTTGTGTTTTTCTGTAATTCGTTAAGTGATTTATGTGGTTTTTCTTTAAGGCCTTCTAGTTGTTTACCTGTGTTCTCCTGTATTTTTAAAAATATTTTTCTTAAAGTCCTTTATAATCCTTATGAGAAGGATTTTAGATCAGAATCTTGCCTTTCATGTCTTGGGGTATCTAGGGCTTGTTGAAGTATGAGAACTGGGTTCTGATGATGCCAAGTAGCCTTGGTTTCTATTGTTTATGTTCTTGTGGTTGCCTCTTGCCATTTGGTTATTTCTGTGTTAGATGGCCTTGCTGTCTGTAACTGAAGCCTGTCCCTCCTGTGAGCATGTGAGCCTTGGTGTATCTGAACTCCTGGAGCTCAAAGTTGGCTCTGGTTGTGATTGGGGTGGGAAGGGCTGTAGCACAGGGTCTGCTCCCAGGAACAGGTGCTAACCAGAAATATCATGTCCTCTCTAATGCAGGAGTTCCCAGTTAGGCCAGGTATTGGGGTGGTAGTGGTAGAATAATCTGTACATCTGGGTGCGTCAGATGTCTTGGGGGTCAAGCTATCTCTGGGTTTGACTGGTGTGGAGGGCTATAGCATGGGGTCTGTTCCCAGGCACAGATGTGAACCTGTATTCTTTTTTTTTTTTTAACATTTTAAAATTGGATATTATATTTACATTTCAGATATTATCAACTTACCCCATTCCCCCCACTACCCAGGAAGCCCTGTCCCATCCCCCCCTCCTTCTGCCTCCACAATGGTGTTCCCCCACCTAATCCCCATTCCCACCTCCACACCCTTGAATTCCTCCTCACTCGGTGTTCAGCCTTCATGAGACCAAGGATCTCCTCTCCCACCCATGCCCGACAAGGCCATCCTCCCCTAGGTATACAGCTGGAGTCATGGGTCCCTCCCTATGTTCTCCCAGGTTGGTGGTTTAGACCCTGGGGAGCTCTGGTTGGTTGGTATTGTTGCTCATTTCTTGGGGCCACCAACCCTTTCATCTCCTTCAGTCCTCTAAATTCTCCATTGGGAACCCTTGATCAGATCAATTCGTAGCTGTGAGCATCCACCTCTGGATATGTCAGACTCTGGCAAACCTCTGAAGAGACAGCAACATCAGACTCCTGTCAGCATGCACTTCCTGACATCCATTTCAGCGTCTATCTTTGGTGACTGCACATGTGATGAATACCAAGGTAGAATGGTCTCCAGACGGCACCTCCTTGAGTTTCTGTCCCACACTTTGTCTCCATATTTGCTCCCTTGAGCATTCAGTCATTCCTTCCAAGTAAGACCAAGGCATTCACACTTGGTCTTCTTTCTTCATGAACTTCATGTGGTCTGTTAGTTGAATCTTTGCTATTCCAAGCTTTTGGGCTAACATCTGCTTAACAGTGAGTAAATACCATGCGTGTTCTTTTGTGATTGGGTTAACTCACTCAGGATGATATTTTCTAGTTCCATCCATTTACCTAAAAATTTCTCGAATTCATTATTTTTAATAGCTGAGTAATACTCCATTGTGTAGATGTACCACATTTTTTGTATCCATTCCTCTGTTGAGGGACATCTTGGTTCTTTCCAGCTTCTGACTATTATAAATAAGGCTGCTATGAACATAGTGGAGCATATGTCCTTGTTATATGTTGGAGCATCTTCTGGGTATATGCTGAGGAGTGGTATAGCTGAGTTCTAAGGTAGTGCTATATCCAATTTTCTGAGGAACCGCCAGACTGATTTCCAGAGTGGTTGTATCAGCTTGCATTCACACTAACAATGGAGGAGTGTTCCTCTTTCTCCACATCCTCGCCAGCATCTAACATCACTTGAATTTTTTATCTTCGCCATTCTGACTGGTGTGAGGTGGTATCTCAGGGTTGTTTTGATTTGCATTTCCCTGATGACTAAGGATGTTGAGCATTTCTTAAGGTGCTTCTCGGTCATTTGAATTTCCCCAGTTGAGAATTCTTTGCTTAGCTCTGTACCCCATTTTTAATAGGGATATATGGTTGTCTGGAGTTTAATTTCTTGAGTTCTTTGTAAATCTTGGATATTAGCCCTCTATCGGATGTGGGATTGGTTAAGATCTTTTCCCAATCTGTTGGTTGCTGTTCTGTCTTATTGACAATGTCCTTTGCCTTACAGAAGCTTTGCAATTTTCTGAGGTCCCATTTGTCAATTTTTGATCTTAGAGTGTAAGCCATTGGTGTTCTGTTCAGAAACTTTTCCCCTGTGCCTAGGTATTCAAAGGTCTTCTCCACCTTCTCTTCTATTAGTTTCAGTGTATCTGGTTTTAAGTGAAGGTCTTTTATCCACTTGGACTTGAGCTTTGTACAAGGAGATATGAATGGATCGATTTGCATTTTTCTGCATGTTGACCTCCAGTTGAACCAGCACCATTTTGCTGAAAATGCTGTTGTTTTTCCACTGGATGGTTTTAGCTCCTTTGTCAAAGATCAAATGATTATAGGTGTGTGGGCTCATTTCTGGATCTTCAATTCTATTCCATTGATCTTCCTGCCTGTATCTGTACCAATACCATGCAGTTTTTATTACTATTGCCCTGTAGTACAGTTTGAGGTCAGGGATGGTGATTCCCCCAGAAGTTCTTTCATTGTTGATAATGGTTCTTGCTATACTGGGTTTTCTGTTATTCCAAATGAATTTGGAAGTTGCTCTTTCTATCTCTATGAAGAATTGATTTGGAATTTTGATGGTGATTGCATTGAACATGTAGATTGCTTTTGACAAGATGGCCATTTTTACTATATTAATCTTGCCAATTTATGAGCATGGGCAATCTTCCAAAGAGATAGAACCCATACTTCCCTTGTTTGAGTGGCTAAGAATCAGAGAATAGATAGCTGGACTTAGGCTAAGATCAAATAGTAGTGGTCTTAAAAAAAAAAGGTAGTGATAAAATGACTCCCAATGATATTTTGTGCTCCAAATAAATCAGTGCCTTACTCAGCCATCATCAAAGAAATATCCTGCAATCAGATGGAAAGCCACAGCCAGACATTACACAAAAAGTGAGAGAGACAGGTCTAAATGGATGTGTCCATCAGCTCCTTCATCTGAGAGCTCAGGAAACCCTGTAGAAGAGGGAGGAAAAGAATGTAAGAGGCAGAGATGATGAAGGAAATGAGAAAACAAGCCCCTTTAATCAACTGAGCAAAATCTCATTTGAACTCAGAGACTGAGTAAGCTAACACAGGGCCTGCATGGATCTGAACCAGGTCCTCTGTGTGTATATTATGGCATTCAGTTCAGTGTTTTAATGAGACTCCTGAGTGTGGTGTGAGCAGCTGGTTCTCTGTTTTTACTTCCTTCTCTTGGATTCATTTCCTTCTGTTGGTTTGCCTTGTCCAACTTCAATGTGATAGGTTTTGTTTAGCGTTATTACATTTTATTTTGTTATGCTTTGTTGTTATTTCTTAGAAACTTGTCCTTTTTTCCTGTGGAGTAAAGGGTTTATTTGCTATTATGCTTCCAAATCACAGTTTATCACTAAAGGAAGTCAGGCAGAAATTCAAGCAGGAAACTGGAGGCAGTAATGAAGTAGAGACCAGGAGAACAAGAAGTTTCATACTTTTCCAGTTCCAAGAGAGAAGAAAATGGAGTACAATTACTATCAAATCAAATCAACTAAGCAGAATCAACATTCAGCAATGTAAATCAAGTACCATTTGCCTTCAAAAGTCTTGGACAACTCTATTTCTCTGGATCTGCTATCAGAAGCACAAATAGCTTGTGTCATAGGCTAGCCCCATTTAACACTTGCCACTTCCCTTGATGGTTATCCCATGGTTTCTGGAACCTACAACTTACTGGGGTCTCTTCTGCAATGGAAGCTGCACCTTCTCTTTCAGGGACTTTAGTTCTACCTCTTTCTATGACCTCTTCAATTTTGGGATTTCCACTGTAGCTGAGGATGCACCAATGGCATCTGGCTTTCCATGGGACTATGACTCAGATTCTCTCCATGACACCTTCAAGTGTTCAGCTTCCATTCTTCAAAAATCATTGACATTAGTAAACTCTTGTACTTTGTCAAGTTTGGTTGCCAGCTTTTACATGCAGCCTTACCACTCTAAGACTACATATTCTGTGTTCTTACCTTGAGAAAATACTTCCCAAGAGATTTTGCCTCAGTGAGGTTAGTTTCTTATTAATAACAGCTGATTTTTCAACCCCAGTTAACCAACACCAATTGTTCCAGTAAAGCAAAGGTTTCACTTCAGTGGTGCTGGTCTCTTATTAACCACATCTTCACATCAGATACTGAAAACCACATGGAGATTCTTCATAGAATCTTTCCTCCCTTCCAAAACTTCACAAGCTGGGGCCTCCATATTCTTCATTTCTCAATCATCTGCCAAGTGCCCATGAAGCATCCCACTAAGCTTTGAATACTTAATGGAATTTTCAGGGGTTGTACTCAGGTTATCAGGCTCAGTAGCAAATATTTCTATTCATAGAACCTGCCTTTATTTATTTTATTCTTTGAGAAAGAGGCTCATTACGTTGCCCAACTGGCTTTGGCCTCTTCTTCCACCTTCCCTTCCTCCTAAATTGCTGAGATTACAGGCAGGTAGTATCACTTCAAGCAACTTTTTTTTTAATAGGTGAGTATATTCTATTGGGCCTTTATGAGCAGAAAACTGGCTAATACTATATCTAAAATTATACTAATTTTGAGGATGGCTAAGAAATCAACTGGAGTTTTGCTGATTCCATTGGTCTGCTCCTATCATGAGGGTGACCATACTCATTGAAATCTCGGGTAGATGGGGCTCTGTGTGGATTTGTTTTGCACATATAAATGCTTTTTCTGACACCACAGCCTACATACTGCCAATATATTTAACAATAATTATGGTATTCACACAACATTGTTTTTCATTAGATACTTTTGAATGACATGTGGTAAGACCAGTTGATGGCATGAACATGTTTCCATTGTAAATTTGAATTTTACATATGAACATTGAAAGTCAGGAAAGAGGAGTGCAGATAAATTTTTTCCTGAGAAGTAGAAAGTTCAAGACCCTACAAAGGGAACTGACACTTTCCATGCCCCCTTTCAATTAGTATTAACAAGTCTTCAGAGATTGGCTTAACATGAACCAATTTGGCTAATTACAAGCTCTGTGCATTGAACTCTCATGCCTATGTAATTGTAAATTAGAAGCCAGTGTCCTTCCAGCTATTTAGTTTCTTGATCCTAGTCCACTTAGGTCTGTTTTAACTCTCTTTCACAGCCATATTTCCATCATGAGTCCATGCCCGAGTCTATTTTCTTGCTGGCTCTGGTGACAGAATCAGACTCTCCATCACTTACAAGGCTCAGAAGAAATGATGGATCATTACTCCTTCATCATGCGCCAGCATAGAGATGACACACTCTGGTGAGGACCTTGGGAGAAACTGGAATCAGAAGAGATTGGGGGGGTCATTACTGCTTCATCATTAAAGCAAAAGGTTGGCAGGCTGATGATACATGCCTATAGTTAAAACACTTGGGAGGCTGGGACAGGAGGATCAACAATTTGAGGACATCTTGGGCTATGTAGAGAGAACCTATTTCAAAAATCAAACTAGAAACTGTGAAGTGGCTGCATGTGTCAGAACTTGCCATCAAGTCTGATGATCTGAATTTGATTTCAAGAAACCACATATAGCTAAAAGTGGAGAAGTGACTTACATGTGTTGTCCTCTGTGCTTGACTCCTAATAATAATGATAATGATAATGATAATAATAATAATAATAACAACAACAACAACAATAATACCACCAAACCAAGGCAAACCAAATCAAACCAAACCCAAGCTAAACAAATTACATGAAATTAGAATAACCAGGTAAAAAAGTGCCTCAAATGCAAAATTTTAACTCCAAGGACAATGAATAATTTTATTTTATTTATTTTTAAAAAAGATTTATGTATTTATTTTATGTATATGAGTACAATTGTAGCTGTCTTCAGACACACCAGAAGAGGGCGTCAGATCCCATTACAAATGGTTGTGAGCCACCATGTGGTTGCTGGGAATTGAGTTCAGGACCTGTGGAAGAGCAGTCAATGCTCTTAACTTCTGAGCCATTTCTCCAGCCCAACAATGAATAATTCTAAACATGAAATTATATTTATTTGTTCAGTGTGATAGTTTGATACATATTAATGTGTAAAGAGAAGATCAAAATTTATTAGCTCATCAGTGTCCCTAAATACCATTTTTTTTGTATTGGGAAACTTCAAACCCCTTTCCTCTAGTTCATTATAACGTTTATAATAGTTTGTTGTAGATGTGGCTGCCGTAATTGTATATAGAAATTAGAACTTATTGCTTCATCTAACTGTATTTTGATGTTCATTATTCTGACTCCTACTTTTCCCTTCTTTCCTACTCACTTCTTGTGACTGGAGGCTATTGTGTCATATGTTCTTGTTATAGTGAGAATTTGAGACTTATAATGCAAATGTCCACCTTCCACCCATAATGGTCCCCATTCCTGTAGTCTTTTCTTTGACCAGAGTAGGAGATATGTCCTAAAAACTGTTTCTTGATTACTAAAAATGAGGAAGATGGTAGTGACAGATGTCATTAACTATGATATTGTAAGCTTTAGCAAAATTTCACAAGTGGTATACTCAGTGTACTTAGTTTTGTCTGCACTATCACTGTCAGGAGTATGAGTGGGCATATTTTCTACAAGGAAAGGATCAGTACCTTTGTTTTGGTCATATGCACCTTATCCTTGGGTAGAAGGGGTTGGAGTAATATTTTGAGTGAACAATATGACTCCATGCAAAGGGCAACCCATTTAGTCATTTCTTTCCCTTGTAATTGTTGGAAGCCATCCTCTACTTATAGTCCTCATCTCTTTGAGGAGATCCACTCTAAGTAGATGGTAGATATTCTTTCTGTTCTTGCTATCGGAAGCATGGCTGAGACCACAGGTGTGGAACAGAAAAAGCTTAAAATTCACAGAATCATCTTTCTTTTATTCTTGAATTTTGTTTATTATCTCACTTATCTCCATGAAATCTACAGCCTTTTTCTATATCAAAAAAGTGATGAAAATACACCAGCATATCTTTTTAAAAATTTAGTTTATTATTTTAAATTATGTGGTATATGTGACTAGAGAGATCAGTCTAATCAGTTAAAATCTCTTGCTGGTTCTACAGAGGAATTTTCAGTTCCAGAACCCACATGACACCTTAAAATTGTCCATAACTTTAGTCCCAATACCCTCTTCTGGGCTCTGCAAACACAGGCAAGAAAAGACACTCATATACATAAATAAAATAAATAAATCTTGAAAATGTGTGTGTGTGTGTGTGTGTGTGTGTGTGTGTGAGAGAGAGAGAGAGAGAGAGAGAGAGAGAGAGAGAGGAAATGAGGGTTTATGCATGTTAGTACAGTTGCCTGCAGAATCCAGAGGTATTATATTCCTCTGGAGTTAGAATTATAGGTGGTAGTCTAATATGAGTGCTGGGAACCAAATTTAGGTCCTCCACAAGCTCAATAAGTGCTCTGAAGCACTTGCTTTGAACAGTCGCTCCTGTCTCACCACAAATATCATAAGCTCTGCTTTTCTCAGGAACTGGAAGTTATTAAAAGGTGTATAATAGATATGCCATTGGTTAAAACCTGTGGATCTGTTGCTTTAGAATATTTGAAGTTTGGAAAATAGAATGAAGACTTTTACCCTGAGACCCTAAAGAGTAATTTATTTGTACAGTGCTGGTGACTGAACCGAGATGTTTGGAGCAAGTACTCTATCACTGATCTAATTCTTCAACCCTCAGATTATGATTTTGAAATCTTTGCTCTAGTTTCCACCTGTATGATGTCAAGCACGTTATTTCTGAGCCTCAGAATTGTCATAAGAATCGAATCCTTGTTGAGCAATACTACCTTTGTGACTCAGCATATGCTAGATGCATATAGAAAAGGAAAACATTTACATATTATATATATCGATATATGTCATATATATATTATTGGTAATAATAACAATTAAGTTTCTAACCTTTAGATAAAATCTCCTGTGTCATAAAAATTTTTGGTTTTCATAAACAGTTTAGTTTCTACACAAGTAGAAATAGTAACTAGGAGAAAATATCTGGGTTGCCTTAATTTCTAGTTTCTCAGAGCAAGTTTGATACTGAGTTGTCTGCAAAAACAAGTATAAAATCTCCATTCAATACTGAATTACCTTTTTTTTTTTTGCTTTGACTGAAAACAAGTGTGGTCAATATGACATGAATACACAGGAACATTTCTATGTGAGCTTTCATCTATTTTACAAATGTTCCATGGGAACAAGAGGATAGAAAAATAGCATTTATTTGAGCCTACTTCATGATATTGCTTAAAAATTACTTTTGTCTAGTGCATGTATTTATGTGTGTGTGTATGTATGTATGTATGTGTGTATGTGTGTGTATGTATAGGTATGCCACACACATGTATTAAAGTCAGAGAACAACTCACAAAAAGTTCTCTCCTACCATGTGAGTACCAGGGACAAATTTGATTTGTAAGTCTTGGAAGCAAGTACCTTCACTCACCAAGTCATATCATTGTTTCATTCAAGAATTTCATGAACTTGTTATTTTTATGTCATAATATCATTAAAAATAAAAAGGACATTGCAGATGTTTTCACATACATAAAAAACAGAGGCAGGAAGACAAGAGGTGAGATAATTGTGCTTTCTGGGTTTAAAAACATTTTAGGACATCAAATTGTTTTATGATCCAATGTCCCCAAAGAAGAAAGATATTGTATGATTACAGTAATGATTCTAGTTCTTATGCAGTGCAATAAATACTTATTTGTTTCCACCTCTGTTAGGTACCTTTTGTCTTACAGATCAGTCTCAGTCTTTCATTTTCTGTTAAGGAAATGCACAACATAGCAGAACAGTTCAACTACATAGTTAGTGTTTGAATAAAGGTTCTGAGATTTGATTTGACTATGGAAGTGAATGCTAGTAATCTTGATTTAGAAGGCAGAAATAGGATTGTAAATTCAAGGCCAGCCTGAGTTACGAAGCAATACCTTGCCTCAAAATACAAACAAAACAAAACAAAACAAAACACAAACAAAACAAAACAAAACAAAATTAAACAAACTTTAAGATGAAAGCCTTACAGACCCTACCTAGTCCAGGACATTGTCTTCTCCAGGAATGCTTAAAAATTTCTTTTCTTGTTAAACATGCCTGAGCACAGATGAATAAACCACCACAGAACAATTGTTTATTTTCTTTAGTATTTAGCTAGTGAAACAGGAGGATGAGTCAGGGGTTTACAATATGAGTATTTACAATTTGAGAATTTACAATATGAGTATTCTAGATTGTGAGGGTTTTAAAAATAAATAATAATGAATTTTATAATCACATAGAAATTGAGACATGGAAATATGATTGCTTTATATTTTGAGATCGAATTATTATTATATCATTTCCCCCCTTCCCTTTCCTCATTTCCAAACCTCCCATATATTCCTTCTTGCCATCCTTCAAATTTATGGTCTCTTTTTTCATTAGTTGTTGTTGCAAACATACATATGTGTGTCTCTACATATTTCTAAATACATAAATGCAATCTTCTCAGCTCAGTCTATATAATGTTGCTTGTATGTATGTTTTTCATGGCTCACCATAACAAATTGGATAAGCATTCCTTAGTTGCATGTAGCTCTTTGTGTAGGGTTGAGACTTTACCCCATCCACATTAGTGTGTCTATTGGTATTGTCCTTGTTCAACTTATTTTAGGCAGGCAGGATTCCCAGTGGGGAGATAAGATTTTCTTGTGGTTCAAAGAAGTCAAAGATGGATGGGACAGCTGGTTGCCTCTCTCTTTTGTAAGCTTGCATGACATTTTCCGGTATCATGAAAACTAGTTCTTGGAGAGGAAGCTTTCAGATTAAGTTCCAGCTCAGAGGCCTCTATAGGCCCTGTCTCTGAAATTCATGTCTTCAAAAATGGGGACTTTGTTGTCTCTGGGAACAATTAAGGGTAATAGTGTTAACCTGTAATGTTTTGGGAGTCTCTTGAACAACCCAACTAACAACTCAAAAGGGAGCATCTCATATTTGATGTTTGGTCTTGTGGTTTGATGATGTTTTTGGTTCTTGGAGGGACCATTATCAGCCCAGATGTGAAAATTTCATTGAGATTATATATGTACATTTATATACTGACTTATGTGCATTATAGGTATTTTAGGTAGATTGTTAATAATATGATTTCCTATGACTTTTTAGACATTCTGTTACTTCGGTCTCCTCCCTCCCTAAAAATGAGAAATTACTGATATCTGTGAATGACTCTTAGAATTAATGTGTGGATTTTATCAGTAAATTGCCTTCATTGAAAAATTCAGAGATACTGTTGGGTACTGGTTTATTTATTTATTTTTTTTAATCCTCTCATTTGTTTTTAAAAGGTGTCCAAGCAATATGGAAGAACAAAATATAACACGTATCTCAGAATTCCACCTCATGGGACTCTCAGATGACCTACAGCTTCAGCCCATTCTCTTTGGACTGTTCCTGTTCATGTACCTGCTCACGATGCTTGGGAACTTGCTCATCATCCTGACAGTCAGCTCTGATTCCCACCTCCACAGTCCAATGTACTTCTTCCTCTCTAACTTATCCTTGGCTGACATCAGTTTCACTTCCACCACACTTCCAAAGATGATAGTGGACATTCAGACTCACAACAGAGCCATCTCCTACTCAGGATGCCTGACTCAGATGTCCTTTTTCATGCTTTTTGGGTGTTTGGATAGTTTGCTTCTAACTGCAATGGCTTACGATAGGTTTGTGGCCATCTGCCATCCTTTGCACTACCAGGTCATTATGAACCCTCGTCTCTGTGGCTTATTGGTTTTTATATCTGTTCTAATCAGCCTTTTGGTTTCTCAGCTGCATAATTCAGTAGTATTACAACTTACCTACTTCAAGAGTGTGGACATTTCCCATTTCTTCTGTGATCCGTCTCAGCTTCTCAACCTTGCCTGTTCTGATACCTTTACCAATAACATAGTCATGTATTTTGTTGGTGCCATCTCTGGTTTTCTCCCTATCTCTGGGATTTTTTTCTCTTACTATAAAATTGTTTCCTCCATTCTTAGAATGCCATCACCTGGTGGGAAATATAAAGCCTTCTCTACCTGTGGCTCTCACCTGTCAGTTGTTTGCTTATTTTATGGGACTGGTCTTGGGGTATACCTCAGTTCAGCTGTCTCCTTGTCTCCTAGGAAGGGTGCAGTAGCATCAATAGTGTACACTGTGGTCACTCCTATGCTCAACCCCTTTATCTACAGCTTAAGAAACCGTTACATTAAGAAGGCTATGTGGCGGCTCCTCAGAAAAGCAGTCTAATTTCAGTGCCTGTGCCATTTATTCTGTATCCTTTGTATATTTTACACACAAAATTCTTAATTCTTATAATACCTATGGAATCTTCATCTGTTTAATATTGCATTAATAACCGCACAATTGAAAGCACCAAGCAACTTTATTTCTTATATATTCAGAAGGGAGGAAGGCAATAAATTCCACCTCATGGGACTCTCAGATGAACCACAGCTTCATCCCATGCTGTTTGCACCGTTCCTGTTCATGTACCTGGTCACGACGATTGGGAAGCTGCTCATCATCCTGCACTTCTTTCCCCTTCGTTCTCCCCTTCCATATTAAAAGAAAAGTCTACAGCAAGCTTCTTGCCACACTTAATGGGTATAGGTCTACACTGAACACTAGGGGATATGTACTTAGTAAGAGGAAATATTCTGGGTGAAATACATGTGATGATTTCTCTCATAGAAACAAAATGACACTTTACCTTTCTTTATGTGTCTCTTCAGAAATACTCTACCAAGTGTTTGCTTTACTTTCTCTGGTGTGTGGTACCTGGAAGGTTGACCATGTTATAGTGGATGACTCCATTTCCAGGCACATATAGTCAGCGCTCTTGGCCTCAGTTCAAAAAATTACAAAAAATAGAGATGGAGTGGGGGGGTGATCTGGGAGGAGTTGAATGGGGCATTCAGAGTGAATGTAACCAAAACACACTGTATGCAGCTATGAAATTCTCCAATAAAAATAAAAACACTATACATTATGAATTTGATTTTACCCAAGCTGTCTATGAGGGTGTAGGTTATTAATAGTCAACTCTGTGTGTATGAAGTTGCCTAGGTCTTTATAAAAATTACTGATGCCTGTGGAGCTTTTTCAGAAGACCTAATTTATAGCACCCATATTGTGACTTAAACCTATATGTAACTCCAGGTCCACTGGACACTGTTGTCTTCTGGCCCCTGTGGGCACTATGCTCATTTGGTACACTTACATACATGGATGTGACATTCATACACGTAAAATAAAAATATATAAACAAAACATATAAAAGTACTTGTGGCTGTGTTTTCTATTCAGAGCATTTGGTTTGCTGAAGTGGTATTTGGCTGAACACAAACTTTTAAAATCACCTAAGATTTTTAACGATAACTATACTTATGTATTTATAGTAGCTCCCTTGGATGAGATGAAAATTTTATTGCTGGTTTCAGGATTTTCTTTGACATTGAAACTAATTGTGAGCTTAAATTTATCATTGTTGAACTTTATAGAGTTTTAAAAATAATATGGCTAGTTCATTTTTCAAAATTGTGAAAATATATATTTTAGCTTTAAAAACTGTCTGTTTCTATGATCACTCTGGAATTCTCCTAGTGTAAACATGTCAGGTTTATGATACCACATAAGTCCATTAGTATATCTCTGTCTGTTTTTCTTTATTCTTTTCTCGTTTGCTTCACTAATTCAATGTTATCAAATACTAGGTACTTAAGGTCATTGATTCTTCTTTCTGCTTGGTAGAATGAATCTTGAACACTCTACTGATAATTTCAATTGAGTTATTGTGTTCCTCAACTTTAGAAGTGTTGTATTTTAATAATTTATATGTAGTTATACCATTCTCATTTTGTTTATGAATCATTCATTTCCCTAACTTTTTGTCTTTATGGAACTCCTATTTGTTCAGGGGAACACCCTTCACCTGTGTAAATTTGATGTTGAATAAATCATAGATCATGGCTTTCAAAAAGAAAATTGAAGAGTTGCTTTCTTGTAAATTAATTTGTTTCTTTGGTTGAATCATGTTACCCTGTTCTTTTGTATGTCTTGTATTTTGTTGTTGAAATTTAAAAAATAAGTGCTACTTCTCACAGGTTTTATAGGTTGGTTGGCTTCATAAAGGGAAATACTTTTACCAATGGATACACTACAAATTCTGGGTGATTCCCAAACATTTTCCAAGAATTTATTTTTTCTAGGAGTGTGTGTGTGTGTGTGTGTGTGTGTGTGTGTGTGTGTGTGATATTTTAAATTAAATATTTTATTTATTTACATTTTAAATGTTATTCCCTTTCCCAGTTTCTCCTCTGCAAACTCCTTATCACATTCGCCCTGACCCTGCTTCTATGAGGGTGCTCTCCGACTCACCTACCCACTCCTGCCTCACACCCCCCCCAGCATTCCTCTCTACTGGAGCATCAAGCCTTCACAGAACCTAGTGCCTCTCCTCCCATTGATCCCAGATAAGGCCCCTTTAGCTCCTTCAGTTTTTCCCCTAACTCTTCCATTGCGGTCCCCATGCTCAGTTCAATGGTTGGCTGTGAGCATCCGCATCTGTATTGTTCAGGATCTGGCACATCCTCTCGGGAGGATCAGGCTCCTGTCAGCAAGCACTTCTTGGCATCTGCAATAGTGTCTGGGTTTGGTGTTTGAATGTGGGATGGATTCCCAGGTGAGATAGTGTCTGTATGGCCTTTCCTTCAGACTATTCTCCACTCTTTGTCCCTGTATTTCCTTTAGACAGGAGCAAATCTGGGTTAAAAATTTGGAGATGGGTGGGTGGCCTCATCCATCAACCAGGGGGGCTATGCCTAGCCTCTGCGAATGGTCTTGACAGGTTCTCCCTTCTCTTTGTGGGATTTTTCAGCTAATGTCATCCCCTTGGGAACCTGGGAGTCTCTAGCTTGCTTGGCATCTGGGACTTTCTGGTTTCCTCAGTTGATAATTCTCTTTTTAGCTCTGTTCCCCATTTTTTAATAGGGTTATTTGGTTCTCTGGAGTCGAACTTCTTGAGATCTTTGTATATATTGGATATTAGCCCTCTATCAGATGTAGGATTGGTAAAGATCTTTTCCCAATCTGTTGGTTGCTGTTTTGTCCTATTGACAGTGTCCTTTGCTTTACAGAAGGCTTGCAATTTTATGAAATCCCATTTGTTGATTCTTGATCACAGAGCATAAGGTGTTCTGTTCAGGAACTTTCCCCCTGTGCTCAAGTATTTGAGGTTCTTCTCCACATTCTCTTCTATTAGTTTCAGTGTATCAGGTTTTATGTGGAGTTCCTTTATCCACTTGTACTTGAGCTTTGTACAAGGAGATAAGAATGGATTAGTTTGCATTCTTCTACATGTTGACTGCCAGTTGAACCAGCACCATTTGTTGAAAATGCTGTCCTTTTTCCATTGGATGTTTTCAATTTGTGAAAGACCAAGTGACCATAGGTGTGTGGGTTCATTTCTGAGTCTTCAATTCTATTTTATTGATCTTCCTGCCTGTCTCTGTATCAATATTATGCAGTTTTTATCACTATTGCTCTGTAGTACAGCTTGAGATTTGGGATGGTGATTCCCCCAAAAGTTCTTTTATTGTTGAGAATAGTTTTCACTATCCTGAGTTTTTTGTTATTCCTAATGAATTTGCAAACTGTTCTTTCTAACTCTATGAAGAATTGAGTTGGAATTTTGATGGAGATTGCATTGAATTTGTAGATTGCTTTCAGTAAGATGGCCATTTTTACTATATTAATCCTGCCAATCCATGAGCATAGGAGAGCTTTCCATCTTCTGAGGTCTTCTATGATTTCTTTCTTCAGAGATTTGAAGTTCTTGTTATAATATAGATCTTTGACCTGTTTAATTAGAGTTACACCAAGATATTTTATATTGTTTGTAAATATCATGAAGAATGTTGTTTCTTGAATTTTTTCACAGCCCATTTATCCTTTGAGTATAGGAAGGCTACGAGTTAATTTCATATCCAGCCACTTTGCTGGAGTTGTTTATCAGGCTTAGGAGTTCTCTGGTGGAAGATTTGAGGTCACTTAAGTATACTATCATGTCATCTGCAAATAGTGATATTTTGACTTGTTTCTTTCCAATTTATATCTCTTTACATTCTTTTTGTCTAATTTCTTGAGCTAGAACTTCAAGTACTATATTGAATAGATAGGGAGAGAGTGTCTAGTCCTTGATTTTAGTGGGATTGCTTCAAGTTTCTCTCCACTTAGTTTGATGTTGGCTACTGGTTTGCTGTATATTGCTTTTATTGTGTTTAGGTATGAGCCTTGAATTTCTGATTTTTCTAAGTCCTTTAATATAAAGGGATGTTGAATTTTGTCAAATACTTTTTCATCATCTAATAAAATGATCATGTGTTTTTTTCTTTGAGTTTGTTTATGCAGTGGATTACAATGATGGATTTCCATATATTGAAGCATCCCTGTATCCATTAAATGAATCCAACTTGATTGTGGTGAAGGATTGTTTTCATGTGTTCCTGAATTTGGTTTCTGAGAATTTTATTGAGTATTTTTGCATTGATATTCATAAGAAAAATTGGTCTTAAGTTCTCTTCATTGTTGGGTCTTTGTGTGGTTTTGGTATCAGTATAACTCTTGCCTCATAGAATGCATTGTGTAGTGTTCCTTCTGTTTCTATTCTGTAGAATAGTTTGAAGAAGATTGGTGTTAGGTCTTCTCTGAAGGTCTATTAGAATTCTGCACTAAACTCATCTGGTCCTGAGTGTTTTTTGGTTGGGAGATGTTTAGTGACTGCTACTTCTTTAAGGGTTATGAGACTGTTTAGATGGTTTATCTGATCCTGATTTAAATTTGATACCTGACATTTGTCTAGAAAACTGTCCATTTCATCCAGATTTTCCAGTTTTGTTGAGTATAGGCTTTTGTAGTAGGTTCTGATGATTCTTTGAATTTCCTCAGTTTCTGTTGTTATGTCTCCCTTTTTACTTCTTATTATGTTAATTTGGATACTGTCTCTGTGCCCTCTGGTTAGTCTGACTAAGGGTTTATCTATCTTGATGATTTTCTAAAAGAACCAGCTCCTGGTTTTATTGATTCTTTGTATAGTTCTTTTTGTTTATACTTGGTTGATTTCAGCCCTGAGGTTGATTATTTTCTGCCATATTTTCCTCTTGTGTGTATTTTCTTCTTTTTGTCATAGAGCTTTTAGGTGTGCCATTAAGCTGCTAGTATATGCTCTCTCCAGTTTCTTTTTGTAGGCTCTTAGAGCTATGAGTTTTCCTCTTAGCACTACTTTCCTTGTGTTCCATACATTTGAGTATGTTGTACCTTCATTTTCACTAAATACTATAAAAGTTTTAGTTTCTTTCTTTCTTTCTTTCTTTCTTTCTTTCTTTCTTTCTTTCTTTCTTTCTTTCTTTCTTTCTCTCCTGACCAAGTTATCATTGAGAAGAGTGTTGTTCAGCTTCTATGTAAGTGGGCTTTCTGTTGCTTTTATTGTTATTGAAGACCAGCTTTAGTACCTGGTGATCTGATAGGATGAATGGGACTATTTAAATCTTTTTGTATTTGTTGAGACCTGTTTTGTGACTGATTATATGGTCAGTTTTGGAGAAGGTATCATGAGGTACTGAGAAGAAAGTATATTCTTTTGTTTTAGGATGAAATAGTTTGTAGATATTAGTTAAATCCATTTGGTTCATAACTTCTGTTAGTTTCAATGCATCTCTGTTTAATTTCTCTTTCCATGATCTGTCCATTGCTCAGACCAATGTGTTTATATCTTTCATGGTATCTTCTGCACTTGAGATTCTCTCTTCTATCTATTGTATTCTGTTGGTGAGGCTTGCATCTATAACTCCTGATCTCTTTCTTAGGTTTTACATCTCTATGGTTGCCTTTAATTATGATTTTTTCCTATTGTTTCTATTACCATTTTTAGGTCTTGGACCATTTTCCTCATTCCCCACCCCCATCTGTTTGATTGTACTGTCCTGTATTTTTAAGGGATTTATTTGTTTTCTCTTCTACCTGTTTGCCCGTGTGTTCCTGTATGGGAGTTCTTTATGGGAGTTATTTATATTCTCCTTAAAGGCCTTTATCATCTTCATGAGATGGAATTTGAGGTCAGAATATTGCTTTTCATGTATTTTAGAATTGCCAGGGTTTGCTGTGGTAGGAGACCTTGGTTGTGATGATGCCAAATTATATTGGGTTTCATTGATTATGTTCTTGCACTTGCCTTTTGACATCTGATTATCTCTGGTGTTAACTGGCCCAAGTGTCTCCAACTGGGGCAGGCTTTCTTGGAGGCAAGTAGAGCTGTGTGACCTGGGTTACAGTAGTCCCCCTGGGAGGCAGCCAGTGCTGTCTCTGGTTAGAGCAGGCCTCCTGTTTTTCTGGTTTTAGTGGTTCCCCATGTCCCTGTTTTCTGTGTCTGTGGTTAGGTCAGATTTCCTGGGAGACAGCCTGGCTTTGGGGTCAGGTAGAAGGCACGTTGATCTTCTATAGGTTCAGATGATGCAGACTAGAAGGCAGGATTAGTAATTATTTTAAAGAGACAGTTTGACGTGTGTGTGTGTGTGTGTGTGTGTGTGTGTGTGTCTGTTTGTGTGTGTTACTTGTGTTTTGTGTCAGAGCTTGGCCATTCTCTGGAGTTAGATCATTAGTTGAGGTTTTTGTTGTTATTGTTTTAAAACTAAGACCATCTTTATACTTTTAGTGGAAGCATTTCAATATTAGAGAAGACTAAATTGTAATAGTGTTTAGTCAAGTTGGTCTGTTTTTAGATTGTTGTTCAAGGGACTAGTGGATATTCCTAGTTCTCCATTACAGTTTGTGTGCACTCTGAAAATATAGTTTTTGGCCATTAGTAAACCTACTGTTAAATAGGGTGTTCATTGACTTGAACATCAACTTCTGTCCTTCCTGAAGGATCAATAATTTAGGGGAGTAAAAGGATGATACTTATGTTGGCTTACTAGAATATTTGTTTTTCTGAGTATGAGTGGAAAAAACGAACAGGAAAAAAAATCACAGTGGTATTAGTGATATTAATATCATGTGGTTACCGGCTAGATAGTAAGTAGAGACGGGGATGTACATTGAAAGTGGACTTGTAGAAGCGCAGTAGAAGGGAGCAAAGGATAAGGAAAGGTATATAATGTGTGATTCAGACACAATAAAAAGAATTGGGAAAGCATGCACTTAAATAACATAGAACATTTTTATCTCTAAGAATATTGAACAACAGACACGATAACCTTTGTTATCCTGTCTGATTAGGAAGAGAAAAAAAGGTGATAGGTTATGAAGAAAAATAAATATGAACAGTTGTAAAATATGAGGAATGGATGTGGCTTGCTATGTTGACCTTGAGTATTATATAAATAAGAATGTTCTATTTTTAAAAAGCTGAATGAATATTGAGTGTGGAAGGGAATCTTGACTGTCTCCCTAAGTGGTACAACCAAAAGTTGACATAGAAGCAGTAATAAAATCTTAAACTGAAAATGGCTACCTAAACAGGATTTGAAGGAAAGATCGGAAAGGTTTTCTAAGCTTGAATGATGAACCAGAGCTGAGACTAAAGTTCATGTGAGTTCTCTAACCTTTATGGAAAAGGATACAAGGCTGAGTAACTCTTGAAAGAATCAAATATTTTTAATATAACTTGTTCAGTCTGTATAATGTTAATACTTCTATGTATGTTTTCACATCTGACTATTTGTAACTAGAAAATCAATTAGTGTGATATTTTCCCTGGGGAAATCCACCCACCCTCTCACCACCAATTCTCAGTTAACAGTAGTTCACTGAGTAGGATTCAGGCCTAATGAGTTTTCTCTGTTCATTTTGGCATGCCCACTGATGTCAATTTTTTTTTTTTTTAGGTTACACTTGGGCAGTCATGTTAGAAAGATTTTAGAGGTGTGTCTTCTGACATAACATGGAGAGACACAATTTCACAACAACCCCCTGATTCTCTGGCTCTTACAATATTTTTACACCATTTTCCAGAATTCTAACAGTTTATTGGCACATTGGAACTAATAAGGCTGCAAGGTTTATGAAATGAGTACCTGTCATCTTCTGAGCCTCTCTAGTGTAAAGATAGCCATTGTTGGAATACCCAGACTGTGTTGAGTATGCTAATCTATTTTAAGACGCATTATTGTGTCTCTTCTCTTCCTGTAGAGAAATTTGACCAATATGCCCTTCTTAAATTAAAAGTACTTTTTAAATGACTTGTCCTTTTGTGTGATATAGTAACATAACCACAAATGTTCTTCCTTCCCTTTTTCCCCCCCAAGCTCATCAATAAGCCTCCCCCTACTCCTTCAAATTTATGGCCTCTTTTTTACTAATTGTCATTGCATGCACACATGTATTTGAATAGAGCTTGTTCAGTCTATACAATGTTGCTTGTATGCATATATTCACATTTCACCATTTGGCACTGAACAAACAGTGTGATATTTTCCCTGGGGAAAACCACCCATCTCTTTCCTACCTTTCCAATTCAGCAAGAAACAATTTTAAGAAGACCTTCATCCCAGATTCCTTAAATAGAGGTTGATGATTTTGCTTGTTTTATGAGTTATGAGTGTGTTGTTATTTAAGGTGATGGTTACAAATACTTATGATCTTGGATAGGGTAGAAAGAAACCAAGAAAGCAGTCTTAGAAAATTCATTTTCTTTTCCTTATCTCTAACCTTCTTTCTTTATGAGTTAAAGGGAAGTAATTGAGGATAAAGAAGAAAATTTAGAAATATCATATGGCCTTCTCATTTTTTCCTGTGCCTGGAGCAGTCCTAGGGGCACCAGCTCTGCACCCAATTCCCCAAAACCCAGAGTAGGCTGGACTCCCAGGAGCTCTAACCTGCTCAGGATTGTAGGTGAGTAGGCCACAACACCCCCACCCCGAGCAGGGAGTAATTGGGACTCATGGAGACCCAGGAACTCCCTCACAGATAGTGGCACAGGACCCTTCGGATCTGCACCGGTGCCCAGAGCAATCCTAGGGTATCAGCTCTGCACCTAATCCCCCCAAACCAGAGTAGGCTGGACTCCCAGGAGCTCTAACATGCCAGGAACATAGTATAGTAGGATGACAGGATTTAAGGAGCTTATGCACACCAGGATTTCAGGATCCCACAAACAGCTTGACTTCCAGGAGCCTGACTCCAAGTATCTCAGGATCATAGGATCACAGAGACAGCTGGACTTTGAGGAGTTCTGACACAACCAAGATAACAAGACAGACAGGCTTCAGGCAACATCAGTGAGTGAGGGTAGCAGTAGAGATAACCAGATGGTGAAAGGCAAATACAAGAACATAAACAACAGAAACCAAGGTTACTTGGCATCATCAAAACCTAGTTCTCCCACCATAGCAAGTCCAATGACACCAGAAAAGCAAGATTCAGATTTAAAATCACTTCTAATGATTATGATAGAGGACTTTAAGGACATAAATAATACTCTCAAAGGAATTGAGGAGAACACAGGTGAACAGGTAGAAGCCCTTAAAAAGGAAACACAAAAATTCCTTAAAGAATTACAAGAAAACACAACCAAACAGGTAAAAAACTTGAACAAAACCATCCAGGACATAAAAATGGAATGAGAAACAATAGTCACAAAGGGAGACTACCCAGGAGATAGAAAACCTAGAAAAGAGATCAGGAGTCATGAATGCAAGCATCTCTAACATAATACAAGAAACAGAAGAGAGAACCTCAGGTACAGAAGATACCATAGCAAATATTGACACAACTGTCAAAGAAAATGCAAAGTGCAAAAAGTTCCTAACTGAAAACATCCAGAACATGATAAGACTAAACCTAAGAATAATAGCTAGAAGAAAGCAAAGATTTCCAACTTAAAGGGCTAGTAAATATCTTCAACAAAATTATAGAAAAAAACTTTCCTTAACTTAAAGAAAGAGATGCCTATGAACATACAAGAAGTCTACAGAACTCCAAATAGAGTGGATCAGAACAGAAATTTCCCCCTCCCATCACATAATAATCAAAACACCAAATGCACAAAACAAAGAAAGAATATTAAGAGCAGTAAGGGAAAAAGGCCCAGTAACTTATGAAGGCAGACCTATCAGAAATGTATCAGACTTCTCAACAGACTATAAAAAGCCAGAAGATTCTGGACATATGTCATACAGACCCTAAGAGAACACAAATGCCAGCCCAGGCTATTATACCCAGAAAAACTCTCAATTACTGTAGATGGAGAAACCAAAATACTCCACGAAAAAACCAAATTTACACAATATATTTCCACAAATATAGCCCTATAAAGGAAAATAGAGGGAAACCTCTAACACACAAGTGCCAGCCCAGGCTATTATACCCAGAAAAACTCTCAATTACTATAGATGGAGAAACCAAAATAGTCCATGAAAAAACCATATTTAAACAATATATTTCTACAAATATAGCCCTACAAAGGAAAATAGAGGGAAACCTCTAACACAAGGAGAGAAATTATACCCTAGAAAAAGTAAGAAAGTAATCTTCCTCCAACAAACCAAATAGAATATAGCCACACAAACATAACTCCACCTATAATAACAAAAATAACAGGAAGCAGCAATCTCCTCTCCTTAATATCTCTTAACCTCAATGGACTCAATTCCCAAGAAAAAGACATAGACTAACAAATTGGATACGTAAACAGGACCCAGCATTTTGCTGCATACAGAAAACCTCAGTGACAAAGACATACACTACCTTAGAGTAAAGGCTGGAAAACAATTTTTCAAGCAAATGGTCCTCAGAAACAAGCTGGAGTAGTCATTCTAATATCAAATAAAATCGACTTTCAACTAAAAGTTATCAAAAAGAATAAGGAAGGACATTTCATACTTTTCAAAGGAAAAGTCAACCAACATGAACTCTCAATTCTGAACATCTATGTGCCAAATGCAAGAGCACCCACTTTCATAAAAACAAAAAACAAAAAACAAACAAAAAAAAAACAACAAAAAAAAAAAACCCAAAAAAACAAACCTTCCTAAAGCTCAAAGCACACATTGCACCTCACACAATAATAGTGGGAGACTTCAACATCCCACTCTCAGCAATGGACAGATCATGGAAACAGAAACTAACAGAAGTTATGAACCAAATGGATTTAACAGATATCTATAGAACATTTCACCCTAAAACAAAAGAATATACCTTTTCTCAGCACCTCATGGTAACTTCTCCAAAACTGACCATATATAATTGGTCACAAAACAGGCCTCAACAGATACAAAAAAATTGAAATAATCCCATCCATTCTATCAGATCACCATGGACTAAGACTGGTCTTCAATAACAACAAAAACAATAATACAAAAACAATAACACATTCACGTGGAAACTGAACTACACTCTAGTCAGTGATAATGTGGTCAGGGAAGAAATAAAGAAAGAAGTTAAAGACTTTTTAGAATTTAATGAAAATGAAGACACATCATACCAAAACCTATGGGACATAGTGAAAGCAGTGTTAAGAGTAAAACTCATAGCTCTAAGTGTTTACAAGAAGAAACTGGAGAGAGCATACACTAGCAGCTTAACACCTGAAATCTCTAGAACAAAAAGAAACAAGTACACCCAAGAGGAGTAGATTACTTCTTTGTTCTAGCTTAAGATTTAGATTTCTACCTGAAATTACTTCTTTGTTCTAGCCGAATGTCAGATTTCTGCCTGAAGCCTACTTCCTTGTCCTTGGCCAATGTCATATTCCTGCCAAGCAGCCCATCTCCTTGTCTTTGGTGGCTGCCAGAGTGATGGGTGAGACATGCTTATGCCAGGACAAGGAATGATTCTGACCTGTGAGCTTGCTGAGTGCCCTGACAATGTGGTCTAATTTCCTGAGTTCTTTGTATATTTTGGATATTAGCCATCTATTGGATGTAGCATTTGTAAAGATTTTTCCCAATTTGTTGTTTGCCATTTTTGTCTTATTGACAGTGTCCTTTGCTTTACAGAAACTTTGCAGTTTTATGAGGTCCCATTTGTCAATTCTTGATCTTAGAGAATAAGCCATTGGTGTTCTGTTCAGGAAGTTTTCCCCTGTGCCCAGGTATTCGAGGTTCTTCCCCACCTTCTCTATTAGTTTCAGTGTATCTGGTTTTATGTGAAGGTCCTTTATCCACTTGGACTTGAGCTTTGTACAAGGAGATAAGAATGGATTGATTTGCGTTCTTTTACATGCTGACCTCTAGTTGAACCAGCATCATTTGCTAAAAATGCTGTCCTTTTTCCACTGGATGGTTTTAGCTCCTTTGTCAAAAATGAAGTGACCATAGGTGTGTGGGTTCATATCTGGGTCTTCAATTTTATTCCACTGATCTTCTTGCCTGTCTCTGTACCAATATTATGCATTTTTTTTAACACTATTGCTCTGTAGTACAGCTTGAGGTCAGGGATGGTGATTCCCCCCAGAAGTTCTTTTGTTGTTGAGAAAAGTTTTCGCTATCCTGGGTTTTTTGTTATTCCAAATGTATTTGCATATTGCTTTTTCTAACTCTATGAAGAATTGAGTCGGAATTTTGATGGGGACTCCATTGAATCTGTAGATGGCTTTTGGTAAGATGACCATTTTTACTATTCTAATCCTGCCAATCCCTGAGCATGGGAAATCTTTCCATTTTCTGAGATCTTCGATTTCTTTCTTCAGAGACTTGAAGTTTTTTCATACAAATACTTGCTGGGTTAGATTCACACCAAGGCATTTTATATTATTTTTGACTATTGTGAAGGGTGTCATTTCCCTAATTTCTTTCTCAGCCTGTTTATCCTTCGAGTAGAGGAAGGCTACTAATTTGTTTGAGTTGATTTTATATCCAGCCACTTTGCTGAAGTTGTTTATCAGGTTTAGTAGTTTTCTGGTGGAGGTTTTTGAGTCACTTAAGTATACCATCATATCACCTGCAAATAGTAATATTTTGACTTCTTCCTTTCCTATTTAAATCTCTTTGACTTCCTTTTGTTGCCTAATTGCTCTGCTAGGACTTCCAGTCCTATATTGAATAGGTAGGGAGAGAGTAGGCAGCCTTGTCTACACCCTGACTTTAGTGGGATTGCTTCAAATTTCTCTCCATTTAGTTTGATGTTGGCAACTGGCTTGCCGTATATTGCTTTTACTATGCTAAGTATGGGCCTTGAATTTCCTAATCTTTCCAAGACTTTTAACATAAAGGGATGTTAAATTTTGTCCAATGCTTTCTCAGCATCTAGTGAGATGATCATGTGTTTTTTCTTTGAGTTTGTTTATATATTGGATTACATTTATGAATTTCTGAATACTGAACCATCTCTGCATTCTTGGGATAAAACCTATTTCATCATGTTGGATGATCGTTTTGATGTATTATTGGATTTGGTTTGTGATAATTTTATTGAGTATTTTTGCATCGATATTCATAAGGGAAATTGGTCTGAAGTTTTCTTTCTTTGTCGTGTCTTAGTGTGGTTTAGGTATCTAAACCTAAGTTGAAGTGTGTAACTGTGACTTCATAATATAGTTTTCTTTTTTGTTGATGTTTCTTTATCTTGTTTTTTGTGTTGTACTTTTACCAGCTTTGTGGGAGTTTCAGAGTGGTCCTTCTGGTTCTACTTGTAAAATATTTTTATTACTTAAAATGATTTTTAATTTAAATATATTTTGATTACATTTCTACTTTCCCATGTACTTCTAGAGGCTTCCTTCCCCACCTATCCAACTTTAAGTTATTTCTTACACAACAAAAACAAAATATAACAACAATTAATTTTGTTTTCTTGAATATTTTAAGAAGGACTGGCTGTAGATATTATTTAAACGTCTGGTAGAATTCTGATGTGACTTTTTCTATTCCTGAACTTGCTTCACTTTCTATTACTACTTTAATCCCCTCATTTGTTATGGGTATGTTTGAATGTTTGACTTCTTCTTGGTTTCATTTTGGTGGTTTAGCTTAACATAAAAACTCATCTACTTCTTATATGTTTTTCAGCTTACTACAGACTTTTAAAGTAACCTTGTATAGTATTTTGGATTTCTTTGGTGTCTGGTATAGTGATTCCTTGTCTTTTTCTGACACTGTTCATGTTACTCCTTTCTTTCTTTTGGTTTGATGAGCCAAAGTATGTCAACTTTTTATCATTGTCTAAAAGAACCAGCCCTTAGATTTATTTCTTATATTGTTTTTTTTTGTTTGTCTTTTATTAATTCCTACTCTGATCTTTATTATCTTTTGTCATTGACTGGGTTGGATTTGGTTTAGACCACTATTGGTTAAACACTCAAAATACTCTGAACTCTATCTGAGAGACAGTTGCAAACCCACATTTATTGCAATAGAAAGATAAGAAATTGAACCATCTGAACAGTCTGTCAACAGATGACAGGGTGAAGAAAGTATGCTATGCATATGCATTATTTTGTCCTACAAATTATAGCACTTTGAGGAAAATGAGTGGATATGAAATCATATGTTCTGTTAAATAATTCAGACTCAGAAATACAAATGCTACCTGTTTTCCATCATATGTGTAAGCTGGGTTGAAGTGTGTGTGTGTGTGTGTGTTTAAACTAAAAATGGACCATGTTATAACCCAATTTCAGAAGAGAACACACACTTTTTCTAGAGAATATAGGGAAATCAATTTCAAACTGATGGGAATGTTCCTTACTGCTACTATTAAAGCTACCCAGTTGTGAAAATTGACTATATATATATATATATATATATATATATATATATATGTATATATATCACAAATATATATGAAGAGATATTTCATTATTTATTATATTTATGAAGTTCTCAAAGAATAAATAAAATGAAAAGAGACCACAAGAGGGAAACAAGAGCTCTTAAAGATCAAGAGGGAATAAAAATAATTGTTAACATGTGATTTGAAATGCAAACAAGCTATATGGAATATATAGTTATAGGACAATTTGGCCTGCAGCAAGTTGGAGCAGACAGATGTGAGGGATACTAGGAAAGAAGGACATATAAAAGAAAAACTTTTATGAAAATAGCATACTAAAATTTATTTCTTTTAGATAATAACTTGTAATTTAAAGTATTTTGAACATTCAGGTTTTCTAGATTATTCCTGTATTTTTGGAGATTATAATTATATCATCTCCAATGTCCTCCCTCTAAACCTTGCCATATATAACTCATTGAATGATTTGGTCTTATTAAAATTAATGGCATGCAACATACAGATATTTTTACAGAATGAATAAAATATAGAAATGCACTGAATGATAACTAGACTTCCCCTGAGATAAGAGCCATGACGTTTTAGCTAAGTGTTTTTCTTTTCTTCCTTTAAAAAATTCTAATACTAAAAACCTCTAACTGAGTGTGATATTGTAAACCAATTTGTGTAATTATGAGCTCTGGGCATTCTATCTCCAAGATCATAAAAGAGTCAACAATTACCACAGGCCATCAAAGTTCCAATGTCTAGGTTCAAGTACAATTGGGGCACTGAAGTGTATTCTCCACTGGTGACTGATTGCATCAGGGGATGATTTTATTGTTTATTAATATCAAACCTGTAAAAGGAACCAGAACCTTACATGAACAAGACAAAGGACTTACTTTAGATCTTGGTCATGACCCAGCAAGGAATAAGCTTAAATAAGTAAGTGCTGAAACATTGATCTCTCATCATAAGAGAAAAGTTGATGAGAGGAAATTGCCCTATTAATTTTCTTCTATGATGATTTGTTAATTTATGGTCAGTGTTGTATTAAGGTGGGCTAATATATAAGTCAATTTTATTTCATTCTCCATGGATTGCATTTGACAAAACATCTCAGACACCCAAGGTAAAAGTAAAGTTTCTTTTTAAAAGCAGTCTTACAATATTGTGAGTGTGAGAGAAAAAAGAGGAAGGTGGATAACTACAGTACTATGTTTATTTCCCATAGTCATCCTATGAGTCCCTCAAAATTGTTTCATAAGAAATTCTGTTATTATGAGGATGAGGAAGAATAGCAAGTAAAGGAGAACAGCAGTAGCATCTCGAACTATTACTAAAGGATTTTGCGCTCTGGACTCTGATCTATACATTCCATATGGCTTATTTCTCTTCATTTACCTAATCACCTCTGCTTTGTCAATTACCAACTTGTTTTCTAGAAAACAAAAAGTACATCCTTTATGTCAATTTTACACTAGAGAATCGAGCAAAAAAACACAAAGTAGTAACACACATTTGAAGTCGATCACTTAATTATTGACATGGGACCTCTTTTTTTTCCCCAGAAGTATCTTTCTTAGTTACTCCCAATAATAACCTCTTATGTGTTTCGTTTCTTGTAAATTTAGGAGATTTATATTTTTCTTTTTTGGAATTCCTTATACACCACTGTGGAAGACATCAAAAATTTCAACAAAGAGAATAGCCATAAATCACAGGTAAAGAACAAAAAAATAGTAACATAGTAATTCAAGGTAGTCTTCCCTGGCCTCCAGGATAGCCTTGAAACTGTCCATATCCTCCTCCATTAAAAAAAATCACTCTGGATCATAACATAAATTCAGATTTCTATTTTATTTACTCAGAAGTCTAGATAGTATTATAATATATGCTTTAGGTGTATGTGCCATCATAACCTCTAGAATTCAAGACTAATAGAAAAATATTTCAGGTAGACTAAGAAACAATACTAAAATGTAACCCCTGTAATATAAGAAACATTGCACAGGTTTAGCAGATTGTACTTATAAATTTAGGAGTGTGTGTGTGTGTGTGTGTGTGTGTGTGTGTGTGTGAGAGAGAGAGAGAGAGAGAGAGAGAGAGAGAAAGAGAAAGAGAGAGCGAGCGAGCAGAGGCTATTAATTTGAAAAGGAACAAGAAAGGTTATATGAGAGGGCCTGTAAGGAGAAAGGGGAATTAAATGGTATAATTACATTATAATCTCAAAACCTAAGGAAAATGAAAGAATATTGATCTAGAAAACTGTACTTTCATATGTTTAGCATATAACTTTGAAGATACATTACATTTACTACTGCCTAGTTCACATCCTACAAACAGTAATAAGTTTGATAAGTTCTATTTTATCCTATTCTTTTTTTTTCAAATTTTTTATTGGATATTTTATTTACATTTCAGATGCCAATCCCTTTCCCCATTTCCCTTCCCCAGAAAACCCCTATCCCGTGCCCCCCCTTTCCATTTGGCTTTTATACAATTTTTTAAATGTTAATCAAGGGCTTTGTAAGTATGCTAATGCTCAATCAGAGCAATAACTAAGCAAAAACCTTTTGCAATGGTTGAAAAAAAATGAAAAACTTTATTCCATCAGACTAAGAAATGATTTAATTTTGAATTTATTTATTTTTGTTTATTATTTCTATAATGCTTGGAAAGCTATTAGTATCTGAGACTTGATGTTTTTATATGTGACAATTTTTAGTAAGTACAATTGCATTGAATAGTAACAAAATGGGAAAATCAATTGTGTGACTAAGTACTGGTGAAATATTTATATTTTATGAATAATAATGCATGAGATTAAATTTTATAAAATTCAAATATAATACCCTGCAACCTAAAATATTTTCTATTTATGTGATGAAATTTTTCATTTTCCCTTATATTGAGTATTTTTTAAAAAATTGAAGACAATAATTATGCCTATTTTCTTTTCATTTTCCCATAGCTTATACTATGGTTAACATAAAAGATGTTTCAAAAACAACATGCCAACATTAAATAGACCCTTTATTAGCTTATAAAGATTGGTCATAATCAATGCGACTTCAAAACATTAGGTAATTCTTGTCTATGCTTTCATCTCCTAAAGATACCCCTTATAAGAATAGAATCATGAATTTTAATCTTATCATTGAAAGCATTACAGCATTCGTATATTCAAAGTTCATGACATAGATTTTGACAGGCATAGAAAATTTAAAAGACAGAAAAACTGGGTATGTGAACTTTTGAACTTAATCTAAGGCATATCTAGACTATCTTATCAGCCTTTAAATGTCATGGCCATCAAAACTCTTATTTACTACTTATGGGACAAACTAGCAAATAAAAAATGTATAGAAGTTCCTCAAATAACTAACAATAGATTTATCATGTAATTCAATTATAGCACTAACAAATATTTACCCAAAGCACTCCAAATCATGACGTCACAGAGACACATAAGTTTTGATTATTATTTACAATAGGTAATTTATGGAAGCAGCCTAAGTACCCCAAAGAGGAATGGATAAAGAAAATATAGAATGTATATAATTAATTTTTTCAGCCATAACATGACAAAATTGTATTATTTGCAAGAGAATAAATGCAACTAGAGACCATATTAAACAGATTATGCCAATCTTGGAAAATATTTTTTTTTCAATAATAAAATTAAGGCATGTTCAGTTTTACTAGAAATTACAAACACTTGTAACTCCTTGCATTTGTTTCCCCTAAATTTTATATAAGTGTTTAAACTTAGGTGCATGCATCTAATATGAAATCAGTAGTGAAAGTGTGTAAAGAAAAAAGAAGACAAACAAGAGTGGACACTTAAGAGGAAATGGGTGAAATGTGTTTAATATACAGTGTATACTCACACCAAATGTCTTAGGTGTCACAACATCTTGTATAGTAATACCTACAATGATATTTTAAGTTGATATTGTCATGCTGATAGAATTTTCAAAGAAAGATATATGCACTGGTGGTATTTTTCTATCTTTAGGGGCTATCCACGCATATTGTGCAGATGGGCAATATTCTTTAGTACAAACACACAGAGGTAGAAAGATAGATAAAATAAACATTGAGCCCCATATAATACAAGTTCAATTACATTGGACTAAACTACTTACATCCTGACCTCTATGGCTCATCATTATCTGTTCTTCTGAAGTAGAGATATCATTTCTCATGAAGATGGAATTTCTATTTATTTATTTATTTATTTATTTTTTTTTTATATTTTATTTACATTTCAGATGCCATTCCCTTTCACCATTTCCCCTCCCTAGAGAAAACCCCTATCTCATGCCCCCTTTTCCTTTTTGCTTTTATACATTTTTTTTAAAATGTCAGTCAAAGGCTTTATAAGTTTGGTAATGCTCGATCAGAAGTGTAACCCAATGCCCAACCTAGATATATAAACTGTCTTTGACTGGTGGAGACACGTGAACATCTGCCTCCTTGCCCCCACTCTCTCTCTCTCATCACCTTGCTTCTCCTCTCCTTCATCTTCTCCTTTCCTTACTCCATCTCTTCCTCTCAGTGCTTCTTCCCCCTTAGCTCCTCCTACATATCACCCTTCATGTTAAAATAACACTTTTCTCTCAAAATACAATTAGAGCATAATTATTCCTATTTGTACCAGTGAGGTACAAGATAATCCTAATACACAGTCCATCATTTTGTCGATTAACCAGAACTTCTGTCGTCTCTCCTGACTAAAACACTTAGTTTTGAACCTGTTTGTTTTTCTTAGCTTTAGAATGAATGTCAGCTGAAGACCGTCCACTCAGGTCTTTTCTCTCAAAGTTAATAGCCAGGATTGACTATGAGACTATAGATCTTCAATCCCATCAGAAATCCAGAATGACCGAGTTAACTGAAATTATGGGAAGCACTAAGCATAGCTTCTAAAACTTAGCCAATTTATAGAGACTGCTGAACACCTGGACAGTCCCTATACTACAGAGTGTTGGAGCACCAAATCTTCAGCCTTCTGGCCCAGAATCATCTGACAGACCTTAGTGCTGCAGAGTTATTAAGGGCTGATTACTCTGTCTAGGCAGATATAATCAATCAACTATTCTGCAAGTGTGTCCTTTTCTGGACAGTAATTTGTCTGTAGATGGAAAGAGGCAATTCTTGCCTTGTGGCTGTCTCTGCACAACTGGAGTAACTCCAAAGATGCTCAATTTCTTCTTAGAATCCAAGACAGGAAAGCTGTCAGGAGCAGACAGATCTCTACTCAAAATGAACATTAATATAGAAATGTTTGTAACGTCAATTCTGTGGACTTCTGACGTTTTGAAAACCACCTATCCCTGTGAGGCAATCTGGACTGTTGTCTGTTAACTCCTCTCAGCTATTTCTAAATAAAATATAGAAAACACCCTAACAATAAACTCAAAGTCATGAATTTGCTATAGTCCCTTAACTCACAGGCTAACCATCTCAAATCAGTTAAAAAAATTAAAGAAGGACTGGGTCTAAGCCTTGTATTCCTAAATGTGTTATACAGGCACAATGCCTATAACAGTAACAATACTCATCTTACTTTCATAGAAGATGGAATTTCTTAATGATTTATCAAGGCATAATTATTAATAAATAGACTTTAGGTATATCATCTATATAGAATAAGTTATATAAATGACAATTGTTGAGATTTTGAGGAGTAACAAATGTTTATAATATTAGAATCAAACAATTATCATTGGTTTTACTATATTAAGAGAGAGTCTGAAGAACTTTTTATTGAAAATTTTATTTTCATACACTTTATTCTAGTTATAGTTGTCATCCCACCCCTCATCCCAGATCCTTCCAACCTACCCACCCATCCAACCCTACACACTTTCTCTCTCTTTAGAATACTAACATGCTAACAGTGAATCAAAGACAAAACAAAACAAATATACAGGCAAAAGTTCAATAAGACAAAAAAAAATCAAGACTTTTGTAAGGAGCCTAAGAAGAATGCTCAGTGTGCAGTGTACAGCTTGAGAATTTGAGTTTGAATACCCAAGACCTGTGTAAACTGGTAAAAATAATAGCATGTTCTGTAACTGCAGTACTGAGGGTAGGGGTAGAAACAAGAAAATTTCAAGTATTTGCTATGGAAGTTGTTGTTGTTTTAATATTCTTTTTAACTAATTTGCTTTATATTCTGATTTTAGCTTCCCCTTTCCCTTTTCCTCCCAGACCCTCCCTCTTACCTCACCTCCTCAACATACTCGTAGCATTCATTTTTCCTCAGAAAAGGCTCAATAAAAGGAAGGCCTCACATGGGTATCAACCAACCTTGGCTTGTCAAAGTTGTAGTAGGACTAGATGCATCTTCTCCTACTGTGGCTATGCAGGGCAGCCCAGGCAGGGGAAAGGGGGCCATAAATTGGCAACAGAGTCAGATAGAGCTCCTGCTGTTAGAAGTGCACGTGAAGACCAAGCTATCAATTGTTACCTATGTGTGAAGGGCCTAGGTCTTGTTATATATTCACTTTATTATGTTTCGGTATGAGCCTTGTTTCCTAGATATCTCCAAGATTTTTATCATAAAAGGTGATGGATTTTGTCAAAGGTTTTTTCAGCATCTCATGAGATTATAATGTGGTGGGTTTTTGTCCTTTCAGTTTGTTTATATAATGGAATATATTTATGGCTTTTCATATGTTGCACCAGCCCTGCATCTCTGGTATTAAGTCTTCTTGATTATGGTGAATAATTTTTTGATGTGTTTTTGAACTTGATTTGCAAATATTTTATTGAATATTTTGCATCAATGTTCATAAGGGAGATTAGTCTGCAATTCTCTTTTTTTGGTTGAGTCTCCGTGTGGTTTAGGTATCAGGATGATTGTGGCTTCATAAAATGAAATTGGCAGTGTTTCTTCTATTTCTGTCTTGTGGAATAGTTTGAGTAATATTGATAATAGCTTTTCTTTGAAAGTCTGCCTTAATTCTGCACTAAGGCCATCTGGCCACAGGTTTTTTTTACTTTACAGATTTTTAATGACTGCTTCTATTTTCTTAGGGATTACAGACCTATTTAAAATATTTTCATGATCTTGATTTAACTTTGATAAGGTGTATTTATCAAGAAAATCATCCAAATAATTTACATTTTCCAAATTTATGGATTACATATTTGTGAAGTAAGACATAATTATTCTTTGGATTTTCTCTGTGTTGGTTGGTATGTTCTTGTTTTCATTTCTGATTTTGTTAATTTAGTTGTTTCTCTCTGACTTTTAGTTAGTTTGGCTGTTTGTCTATATTGTTGATTTTCTCAAAGAACCAGATCTTTGTTGTGGTGTTTTTTTTTTTTTTTTCTCTTTTATTCTTTGTAATGTTCTCTTTTTTTTATTGGTTATTTTATTTACATTTCAAATGTTATCCCCTTTTCCGGTTTCCCCCCTCAATCCCCCTATCCCATCTTCTATCCCCCCTGCTTTTATGATGGTGTTTCCCCACCCACCCACTTCTACTTCACCATAGCATTCCCTTATGCTGGGACATTGATCTTCCACAGGACCAAGGACTTCCCCTCCCATTGTTGCCAGATAAGAAAATCCTTAGCTACATATGCAGCTGGATCCATGTGTCCCTCCATGTGTATGCTTTGGTTGGTGGTTTAGTCCCTGGGGGCTCTGGGGGATTTGGTTGATATTGTTGTTATTCCTGTGGTGTTGCAAACCCCTTCAACTCCTTCAGTACTTTCCCTAACTCTTTCACTGGGGTCCAATTCTATTTGTTTTTAATTTATGAATTTCAGCCAATATTTTAATTTTTTGTGCCATCTACTCCTCTTAGCTATGTTTGCTTCTTTTTGTTTTTGTTCTAGAGCTTATATATGTACTGTCAAGTCACTAGTATGAAATTCCACTAATGTCTTGTTCTTCCAATAATTTAGTATTTTTATTTTTGTTCACCTTAGATTCGGATTACAGTCATGGTTCCCTCCTCTCTTCCCATTTCAACCTTGACAGAATCCTTCCCCCATTGCCCCCTCCCATTCTCCACAGAGAAAGGGAGGCACTTCTTGTGTTCCAGTCCACCCTGGATATCTAGTGATAAGCACAACAGAAATCCTCTCCCACTGAGGCCCAACCAGGTAGTCCAGGTAGGGAGAAGGGGAGCCAATGAAAGGAACAGAGATAGAGACAGCCCCCACTCCACTTGTTAGGGGATCCACGTGAAGACCAAGCTGCACATTTGCTACTAATGTCTAGGGAGTCTAGGTTCAACTCCTGCATGTTTCCCAGTTGATGGCCCAGGCAATGTAAGTCCCCATGGCACCAAGCTAGTTGATTCTATAGGTCTTCTTCTGGTATCCTTGATCCCTTTAGCTTGTTCACTTCTATCCCCAGTTCTTCCTCAAGACTCCTCATCTCCACCTGATGTTTAGCTGTGGTGGTTTCTGCATCTGACTCCATTTGCTGCTGGATAAAACTTCTCAGGAAACAGTTACATCAGTCTCCTTTCTTAAAGCATAGAAGAGTATCACTATTAGTATCAGGGGTTGGCTTTCTCACATGGATGGGTCTCAAGCTGGAGTAGTTATTTCTTCAGTCACTGCTCCAGCTTTATCCCTGTATATCTTGCAAGCAAGACAAATTTTGGAATGAAGGTTTTGTGGGTAAATTGATGTTCTGCTCCCTAATCTGGAAGTCCTTCCTGGCTACAGGAAGAGGCTAATCCAGTCTCTATATCTTTCTCTAGTAAGAAGAATCTCAGATAGGGTCACTCCCATTGACTCCCTGTATCCTTTCTCATCCTAGGCCTCCAGCTAGTCACAAGTGATGCCCCAATTTTATTCTCCCAGCCTACTCCCCTGGCCAGTCTCTCCACACCTAATAATCTGCCCCATTACTCTCTTCACACTCTCCTATCCAGTCCCTTCACTTTATCCACCTCTGGTGACTATTTAGAGTCTCCTTCTGGGTGAAATTCATGAATTCTTTCTTGGGGCTATCTCATTACTCAATTTCTTTGGGTCTGTGGATTGTAACATTGTTGATCCTACATGGTTTGGCTAATGTCCACTTATAAGTGAATATATTCCATATGTGTCTTTCTTGCTCTGGATTACAGGAAACAATTTTCTTAACAGAACACTAATTCCTCAGGCTCTAAGATCACTAATTGATGAGTAGGACCTCATGAACCTGAAAAGCTTCTGTAAGATAAAGGCTACTAACAGATTGGGAAACTCAAGAAATTAGGCACCAAAAAACCAAATAATTCAATTGAAAAAAATGGGGTATAGAGCTAAACAGAGAATTGTCAACAGAGGAATCTCAAATGCCCAAGAAGCAGTTAAAGAAATATTCAACATCCTTAGTCAGAGACACACAAATGAAAAAATCCTGAGACTCCATCTTCCAACTGTCAGAATAGCTAAGATAAAAAACACAAGTGATAGCAGACGTTGGTGAGAATGTGGAGCAAGGGGAACACTACTCCATTGCTGGTGGAAGTGTAAACTTATACAACCATTTTGGAAATCATTTTTGCAGTTTCTCATAAGAGTGGGAATTGTTCTACCCAAAAGATGCCCCACTCTACCACAAGGACACTTGCTCAACTATGTTCAAAACAACTTTATTTATAATAACCAGAAACTAGAACAACTTAAATGTCCAACTAAAGAATGAGTAAAGAAAATATGATATATCTACACAATAGAATACTATCCACATACTAAAAACAAAGACATGAGTAATATCTTTATGTAGTCAACTAGGGCAATGGATTTTTCTCTTAGCAGGGCTTTCATTGTGTCCTGTAAGATTATATATGTTATGCATTTATTTTTATTAAATTTTAGAAAGTCATTTATTTATTTATTCCTTGAACCAGTAGTCATTTAGTAGAGAGATGTTCAGTTTCTATGAGATTGTGAGCTTTCTTTTGTTTCTATTATTGTGAAGTCCTGCTTAATCCACTTATCTGTGAGTGAATACCATGATTCCCCCAGAAGGTTTTCCTAAGTAGAAAATCTAGTACAAAATTTTGAAGTATTCCCTTGTAACAATTATGTTCACTATCTAAATGAACCATAGTAAATTACTGTACAAAATAATAGTTTAGACAATTAGTGTTTTCATAAAGTAGTTACCTATGACTTAAGAAAAATGTGCTACATTCTGTTTTTATTGTTTTTCTGCAGTAGTAAGGATTTTGAAAAGTGAAAAGATATTATTTTCTTCTCTGTGTCATCAAAAAAGATTGTTTTATTTTTTCATGATCCTAAACTTCTGATCCCTCATGTTCTGGCTTTAGTACTCTGTTAAATTTACTTCCCCACTAATATACTTGTATAAAAGAAGATTATAACATGGAAATTTATATGTAGAGTTGTAGATGGTTGGTCTTGTCATGACACTGAAAGCTATGGACCTCATGTGAGAACATTTTACTAGTAGCAAGTTTGACTTAAAAATGTTTTTTAAATTATTTTTCTTTTTTTCTGAAATCATAGTATAATTATACTTTATGTCATGTATTTTTCCAATAAATTTTGTTTCTCCAAAGGTGTCCAAACAGTACAGAAGCACAAAATCTACAGGTTGTCTCAGAATTCCATCTCATGAGCCTCTCAGAGAATCCAGAACTGCAGCCTTTTCTTTTTGTGCTGTTTTTATCCTTCTACATGATCACAGTGCTTGGAAATCTGCTCATCATTCTGGCTGTGAGCTCTGACTTCCACCTCCATACCCCCATGTATTTCTTTCTCTCCAACCTTTCCTGGTCTGACATTTGTTTGATCTCTACTATAGTCCCAAAGATAATTTGGGATATTAAAACTCAAAGTAGAATCATCTCCTATGTCGGCTGCCTAACACAGATGTCCATGTTTATAGTTTTTGGGTGTATGGATAGTATGCTTTTGACTGCAATGGCCTATGATAGGTTTGTGGCCATCTGTCACCCTCTGCATTACAAGATCATTATGAATCGTAACCTCTGTGCCTTCTTAGTTTTGGCATCTGTTTTGGCAAGTCTTGTGGACTCTCAGGTGCACAATTTGATTGTGCTACAATTTACATACTTCAATGATATGGAAATCTCTAACTTTTTTTGTGATCCTTCACAACTTCTTAATCTTAACTGTTCTGAAATGTTCACCAAAAACATAGTTATACATTTTATTGGTGTCTTTTTTGGTTTATTTTCAACCTCAGGAATTATTTTCTCATACTATAAAATTATTTCTTCCATCCTGAGAATTTCATCAACAGATGGAATGTATAAAGCCTTTTCCACCTGTGGGTCTCACCTGTCAGCTGTTTGCTTATTTTATGGAACATCCATTGGAGTATACATTGGTTCAACTGGATCAAATTCTCCTGAAAACTGTGCAGTTGCTTCACTTATGTACACAGTGGTCACACCTATGCTTAATCCCTTCAGCTACAGCCTGAGGAACAGGGACATTAAAACTGCCCTATGGCAGCTGAAGAGAAGAGTAATGTAATTGCATAACACATTCATTCATTTTTGAAGTTTGAATTCTTAACTATTTATACATGAAATTATAACCTCTTTGGTGTTGTGGCTTTAGTTTCACTCCACTAATACCTAAATATACATATTATTTTAATTTGTCTTTAATTATATTGAATGAGAATACTTACTGATGAATTAATTAATAACATTCAACTTTACTATCCATTGGATAAACCAATACTCCATTTCATCCCAGCCACATTGTCTGTGATTAAGAAAACAAATAAAAAAAAGAAAACAAATAAAAATAAACTGTAATAGAGATATAGAGAAAAGAGAACATTTATAAATCACCATGGCTTCTGGTCGGTGCCTGAGCACTGAGCAGATCTTGAGCTTCAGCTCTTCACCCAATCCCACAAAACCCAGAGGAGATGGGGCTCCCAGGAGCTCTACCCCTAGCAGCAACACCCACTCCAAACAGTTCTGACATAACCAAGATAATAGGAAAGACAGGCTCCATTCAGAAACAGTGATCTCAAGTAGCACTGAAGATAACCAGATGACGAAAGGTAAGTGGAAGATCATAAGCATCAGGAATCCAGGGTACTTGGCATCATCAGAACCTAGTTTTCCCACAATAGAACGTCCTGAATACCCCATCAGACAAGGAAAACAAGACTCAGATTTAAAATCATTTCTTATAATGATGATAGAGGACTTTAAGAGGACATAAATAACACTCTCAAAGGAATTGAGGAGAACACAGGTAAACAGATAGAAGCCCTTAAAGAGGAAACAAAAATTCCTTAAAGATTTACAAGAAAACACAACCAAACAGGTGAAGGAATTGAACAAAACCATCCAGGACATAAAAATGGAATGAGAAACAATAAAGAAATTACAAAGGGAGACTACCCAGGAGATAGAAAACCTAAAAAGAAGTCAAGAGTCATAGACGCAAGCATCGCCAACAGAATACAAGAGATAGAAGAGAGAATCTCAGGTGTAGATCATACCATAGAAAATATTGACACAACAGTCAAAGACAATGCAAAATGCAAAAAGCTCCTAACCCAAAACATACAGGAAATCCAGGACACAATGAGAAGACCAAACCTAAGGATAATAGGTATAGAAGAAAGCAAAGATTCCCAACTTAATGGGCCAGTAAATATCTTCAACAAAGTCATAGAAAAAAAACTTTCCTAACTTAAAGAAAGAGATGCCTATGAACATACAAGAAGCATACAGAACTCCAAATAGAGTAGATCAGAAAAGAAATTCCCCCACCCCATTACATAATAATCAAAACACCAAATTCACAAAACAAAGAAAGAATATTAAGAGCAGTAAGGGAAACAAAAACTGTTTATTTAATCTTTGGTATTTTTAGGATGAGGTGCTAAGTGCCCAAAACTGCAGTTTCTGACCTCAATGGATCACAAAAGGCAGGTCAGCTACATTGACCTATAGTACAGCTATCGTAACTTAGGTAAATAAACTTTTATTATATAGCAATCTCAATTTAAAGAATAAGATTGTACAGCCAATTGTTTTTGTAAGGTCTGTAATATATCTGATATACACATTTTTTATGGCATTTTTCTGGGGCCCAGGCAATCCTATATGAGTTCTTAAATGTCTTATAAAATTAAGGAAAATACATGTTTCTTAAATCGAGCTGTATTTGTAAAGTTTGAAAATTAGCAATATTTAAAAAAAACAATTTTAAGCAATTATAAACCATGCGCTATATACTGGCTATAAATATACAAATTGAAAGCTTATTTTTTTTTGCATTTTAAATAGTGACTACAACACATAGTTCAATTATTTGTACTGAAGTGGGGGGGGGAACTCAGGAGAGTAAACATGTAATCTAATTATATATATTGCCTTCCCAATTATATGAGCTGTCCATTAATACAGTAAACACACTTTTTTATGGGTGATATATATATCATAATATATATATTTTTTTCATAAGAAATATAAAAAGCATGTATAGAGGAAAACTGTAACAAATTGGTCATGTAATAGTTCAAATATCAGTATTCTTTAATAACCAATTTTATTATCATTTGGAATAAGGAACATTTCATTAATTTCTTCTTCAAAATACCTTTGTAATCTTGACCTATAATTCTGTACTAATACAGCGATAGCTTCAAAACAGGATGTTAAAACTTTCTTTGGAAATAAATATTAGTCTACATTAATGGTCCCTTTTATCAAAGGACTGTTATAAAACAGCCAACAACTAATCAATCTTTATATCTATTAATAAGGCTTCCTCTACTTTCTGCAAAATTACTCCTCTTTTTTTTTTTTTCCCCGAGACAGGGTTTCTCTGTGTAATTCTGGCTGTCCTGGAACTCACTCTGTAGACCAGGCTGGCCTCGAGCTCAGAAATCCGCCTGCCTCTGCCTCCCAAGTGCTGGGATTAAAGGCATGCGCCACCAACGCCCGGCAAAATTACTCCTCTTTTATCAGTTAATTTTAGAGGGAAATTAGGGTTTGTTTCTCCCTTAAGAACATTAAACAGAGGCTTAAATCGCTTTGTGGAGAGTTTAAGACAAGGTCTTAGCCAATTAGCATCCTCTAAAAGCTTTTGAAAATAAAAAATAAGTAAACTATCTTTTCTTATTTGAATTTTCTGTCTCAATTTATTTAGAAATATAACTCATGTCTCAAATATTGAAAAGATTGTTTTTGAATGTTTTCTGGAACAACCAGCACTCTCTAAAAATTTAAAGCTTGTTGTATGAGAGCAAAGGCTTGTATTAAAACTCCTTTAGAGGAATCAACTAGTAAGTTAATTGTGTAACAAAAGAAAGTGTTTATCAGGGCCTTGTTTGGTCTCAGATAAAATCTTATTGAGATCTCTTTTATACATCTGGTTTTTGAGTGACTTTAACTCTGAATTACCATTTTTAATCCAGCTTTCTGTTACCAAAATTATACATTTGTAATCATACCCAATAATATATAACCAGAACATACAGAGCATACTTATATTTTTAAAACCAGTCAAGAATAAAAATAAATGCACATCTTATAGTTTTTATCCAAATAAATTTTTCTTACCTTTTTTGTTAGCTATAATTTTAAGGAAAAAAAACCCCAAACTATCAGTTCTTTTACCATAGAAGCTAAAAAAACAGTTGGCCCCCCTAACTCTTGCCAGGGCTCCTCTTGTGCCCTACTTCCTTTCACAGAGCAGGGCAATTTATCTGTCAGCCTCTGTTGTGTAAATTGAAACTGTCTTTTCAAGCAGGTTTAAAACTAAATCCAGGGATGGATAGCAAGCAGTTTTAACCATTTTTTCTTTTGAACATGAAACATAGAACAACAATCATTCAACAGCAAAACAAAGGCACAACGATGTTACATCATCGGTTAGCTGCTGGCAGGCATCGGATGTGGCAGGCGGATCAAGGAATGTCTCACAGTGCGTAGGCGGAAAAAAGGTTGGAAGAATGGCAGCATCTCTTGGGTGGGGGCTGGCTAGGGCAATTTTGACTGTTTTGAGCAGATCATAATGGCGATCTGATTCGTGAAGGGCTGTCTCTCCAACAAGATTCGTTTCATCCATAGGTGGCGGTAGATCACCAGCATCCTCAAGGGCATGCAAAGAGGAATAGAGGCTTCCTTTGGGCTTGTTGTCCGGAGGTTTTGGAGAAAGTTTTTCTATGGGGTGATGGTCATAAACAGCTTCCATGTCAATAATGATTGACGCGGCAGTGGACCTATCCAAGGCACCATCAGCCGCGGAAGGGACAAATAAAGGTTCCTATCTCAAAGGGGATGAAGGCAGTGTGCAAATTGTTAGGTTAGTGGAAGGAAAGAGTGAGGCGGATTCTTTAAGAGACTGTTCTATGGAGATCAAGTACCAGAAATCTGGCCATTCTGGGGTGATTCTAAGAATGTCATCAATAAGGAATCAATAGCTAAAAGCTGGAACAGGCATTCTTGCAGGCACAAATATTTCAAAATAATTTCTAATATAGTCGCCAACTTGGCATCACCATTTTTCATCAATTGTTCCCTGCTGGGGGAACCATGGACAAATTTCTGCTACAAAATTTAAAAATTTCTCTAAATCTTTTTTCTTAACCCTAGTTCCTCGGGTCCTGATGGACTCCTTGAGCCCTGTCACAAATAGTGACTACTCTGAAAATACTCATTCTGTACCTTTACCTCAAGGACTGGCCACTCTGATTCCCCACACAGACTGTCTCACGGGTGGGTGAGCATGGATCGCTCACTCACAGCACCTCCAGGAGTCACTCTAAAAGCACTTCATAATGGGAAGTTGCCCTCAGGAACTCTGAGCAGTCATCCTCAATGCTCTGAAAAAACCAGTTTGGCCTATCCTTCTCTGCAGAGTGGCATTCCCCCCCCCCCCTCTCTCTTTTGGTATTTTTTTATTGGATATTTTATTTACATTTCAGATGCCATCCGCTTTCCCCCTTTTCCCTCCCAAGAAAACCCCTATCCTGTGCCCCCTTTTCCTTTTTTCTTTTATACATTTTTTTAAAAAAATGTTAATCAAAGGCTTTGTATGTATGGTAATGCTCAATCAGAAGTATAACCCAATACCCAACCTAGATAAATAAACTATCTTTGACTAGTGGAGACACGTGAACATCTGCCTCCATGCCCCCTTCTCTTTCCCTCTCTTTCTCTCATCACCTAGCTTCTCCTCTACTTCATCTTCTCTCCTTACTCCATCTTTTCCTCTCGGTGTTCCTTCCCCCTTAGCTCCTCCTACATATCACCCTTCCTGTTAAAATAAAAATTTTCTCTCAAAATACAATTAGATTATAATTATTCCTATTTGTACCAGTGAGGTACAAGATAATCCTAATACACAGTCCATCATTTTGTCGACTCACCAGAACCTCTGTCGTCTCTCTTGACTAAAACACTTAGTTTTGAACCTGGCTTTTTTCTTGGCTTTAGAATGAATGACAGCTGAAAACCATCCACTCAGATCTTTTCTCTCAAAGTAAATAGCCAGGATTGGCTATGAGACTATAGATCTTCAACCCCATTAGAAATCCAGAATGACTGAGTTAACTGAAGTTATGGGAAGCACTAAGCATAGCTTCTCAAACTTAGCCAATTTATAGAGACTGCTGAACACCTGGGCAGCCCCTATACTACAGAATGTTGGAGCATCTGATCTTCAGCCTTCTGGCCCAGAATCATCTGACAGACCTTAGTGCTGCAGAGTTATTAAGGGCTGATTACTCTGTCTAGGCAGATATAATCAGTTGACTATTCTGCAAGTGTGTCCTTTTCTGGACAGTAATTTGTCTGTAGATGGAAAGAGGCAATTCCTGCCTTGTGGCTGTCTCTGCACAACTGGAGTAACTCCAAGGATGCCCAATTTCTTCTTAGAATCCAAGACAAGAAAGCTGTCAGGAGCAAACAGGTCTCTAATCAAAATGAACATTAATACAGAAATGTTTATAACATCAATTCTGTAGACTTCTGATGTTTTGAAAACCAACTGTCCATGTAAGGCAATCTGGACTGTTGTCTGTTAACTCCTCTCAACTATTTCTAAATAAAATATAGAAAACACCCTAACAATAAACTCAAAATCATGAATTTGCTATAGTCCCTTAACTCACAGGCTAACTGTCCCAAATCAGTTAAAAAAGTTAAAGAAGGACTGGGTCTAAGCCTTGTATTCCTAAATGTGCTATCCAGGCACAATGCCCATGAGAGTATCAATATTCATTTCACTTTCATATCAATAAGAAGCTCATACCATTGAAAACCTTAAATTTGAAATCCAAGTAAATTCTGTACCATTTAAGAAATTATAACTTCATCTTGACACTAATTATACAGTTTTCTACCAATAGGTTATGGCTATGCCATAAATCCTAGCGAATCCTCCCTATTCCAACAAAACCACTTCTTTTCCCCAGAAAGACAGCCCAATATTAACCACCTTAGTCCTCAAGCCCAGGGAATAGTGGCACTGACTCTTCTTTAACTTCTTCAAGCTGATTATAGGAGTTGAGATATTAGAATAGGGGTGGGGGGAAGAGTAAATTGATAAGGCTCTGACGCTGTGTCTTCACTGCATCCAGATGGAATTCCAGGACATCGGAGGTTTGAGCAGGTCTGCTCATTTTGCTTGATGAGTAGATACACCAAGGCTGTGCATTCTGCAATATACAATTCTCAGAACAAGTTTTAGTATCAAGAAATTTCCCCCCCCAGAGGGCTGACATTTTTTAAAAGATGTTGGTTCTAACAACTTTTTTTTTCTTTTTTAAAAAATTGGTTATAATATTTACATTTCAAATTTTATCCTCTTACACCATTTCCCCCACCACCCAGGAACCCCTTATCCCATCCCCCCTCCTTGTGCTACTATGAGGGTGTGATTTTCCAGTTTCTATGATGCTGTTTCCATTAACATAAACTGCCTCCTAAATTTCTAAATCCTTCCATTTGTGTTATTAAATCTCCTATTTTTCTTTTTTCTTTCTTTTTTCTTTTCTTTTCTCTCTTTTTTCTTTTTTTCTCTCTCTCTTTTCTAAAAAAATTGGGTATTATATTTACCTTTCAGATTTTATCCCCTTATCCCACTTCCTCCCACAACCCAGAAACCTCCTATCCCATCCCCCCTCCTCATGCTTCTATGAGGCTGTGCCTGAACCTATCTCCCACACCCACTACCCCCTCCCCACCCTCACATTCCCCCCTCCCACACTGTGTTCATTTTTTCATGGGACCAAGTATCTCCTCTCCCACCTATTCCCAACAAGGCCATCCTCCCCTACATATACCGCTAGAGTCATAGGTCCCTCCCTATGTGCTTCCAGGCTGGTGGTTTAGACCCTGGGGGGCTCTGATTGTTTGGTATTGTTGCTTTCTTCCTGGGGTCACAAACCCTTTCTGCTCCTTGAATCTTCTCTCTAAGTTCTCCATTGGGAAACCCTTGATCATATCAGTGGTTAACTGTGAGCAAAGTCCTTGGCAGACCTCTAAGGGGACAGCTGTATCATGTTCTTGACAGCGTGCACTTCCAGTCATCCACATCAGTGTCTAGCTTAGGTGACTGTACATGGGATGGAAAGCCAGGTGGAATGGTCTCCTGATGGCCCCTCCTTCAGTTTCTGTCCCATGTTTTGTTTCCATAATTGCTCCCTTGAGTATTTTTGTTACCTGTTCTAAGTAGAACTGAGGCATCTCCTCTTGGTCTTCCTTCTTCATAAACTTCATGTGGTCTGTGGGTTGAGTCTTTGCTATTCCAAGCTTTTGGGCTAACATCCGCTTAACAGTGAGTAAACACCATGTGTGTTCTTTTGTGATTGGGTTAACTCACTCAGGATGATAATTTCTAGATCCATCCATTTACCTAAAAATTTCTCGAATTCATTATTTTTAATAGCTGAGCAATACTCCATTGTGTAGATGTACCACATTTTTTGTATCCATTCCTCTGTTGAGGGACATCTTGTTTTTTTCCAGCTTCTGGCTATTATAAATAAGGCTGCTATGAACATAGTGGAGCATATGTCCTTGTTATATGTTGGAGCATCTTCTGGGTATATGCCAAGGAGTGGTATAGCTGGATCCTCAGGTAATGCTATGTCCAGTTTTCTGAGGAACTACCAGACTGATTTCCAGAGTGGTCGTACCAGCTTGCAATCCCACCAACAATGGAGGAGTGTTCTCTTTTTCCACATCCTTGCCAGCATCTACTATCTACCTGAGTTTTTGATCTTCGCCATTCTGACTGGTGTGAGGGTTGTTTTGATTTGCATTTCCCTGATGACTAAGGATGTTGAGCATTTCTTAAGGTGATTCTCGGCCATTGGAGTTTCCTCTGTTGAGAATTCTTTGTTTAGCTCTGTACCCTATTTTTTAATAGGGTTATATGGTTGTCTGGAGTATAATTTCTTGAGTTCTTTGTATATCTTGGATATTAACAGATATTTCACTTGCTTGGTTAAGTTCACTCCAAGATATTTTATATTGTTTGTAACTATTGTGAATGGTGTCATTCCCTTAATTTCTTTCTCAGCCTGTTTATCTTTTGAGTATAGGATTTGTTTGAGTTGATTTTATATCCAGCCACTTTGCTGAAGTTATCAGGCTTAGGAGTTCTCTGGTGGAAATTTTAGGGTCACTTAAGTATACTATCATATCATCTGCAAATAGAGAAATTTTGACTTCTTCATTTCTTATTTGTATCCCTTTGACTTCCTTTTGTTGTCTAATCACTCTAGCTAGGACTTCCAGTACTATATTGAATAGTTAGGGTGAGAGTGGGCAGCCTTGTCTAGTCCCTGATCTTAGTGGGATTGCTTCAAGTTTCTCTCCATTTAGTTTTATATTGACTACTGGCTTTCTGTATATGGCTTTTACTATGTTTAAGTATGGACCTTGAATTCCTGCTCTTTACAAGACTTTTAACATGAAGGGATGTTGAATTTTGTCAAATGCTTTCTCAGCATCTAGTGAGATGATCATGTGGTTTTTTTTTTCTTTGAGTTTATTTATGTAGTGGATTACATTGATGGATTTCTGAATATTGAACCATCCCTGCATTCCTGGGATAAAGCCTACTTGATCGTGATGGATGATTGTTTTGATGTGTTCTTGGATTCGGTTTGCGAGAATTTTATTGAGTACTTTTGCATCAATATTCATAAGAGAGATTGGTCTGTAGTTCTCTTTCTATGTTGGGTCTTTGTGAGGCTTAGGGATGAGCATAATTGTAGCTTCGTAGAATGAATTGCGTATTGTTCCTTCTGTTTCTATTCTGTGGAACAGTTTGAAAAGAGTTGGTATTAGGTCTTCCTGGAAGGTCTGATAGAATTCTGCACTAAAACCATCTGGCCCTGGACTTTTTTTGGTGGGTAGATTTTTAATGACTGCTTCTATTTCTTTAGGGGTTATTTGACTGTTTAGATGGTGTATCTGCTCCTCGTTTAACTTTGGTACCTGGTATCTATCTAGAAAACTGTCCATTTCATCCAGATTTTCCAATTTTGTTGGGTATAGGCCTTTGTAGTAGGATCTAACGAGTTTTTTTAATTTCCTCTGTTTCTGTTGTTATGTCTCCCTTTTCAGTTCTGATTTTATTGATTTGAGTGCTGTCTCTGCGCCCTTTGGTTAGTTTGGCTAAGGGTTTGTCTATCTTGTTGATTTTCTCAAAGAACCAGCTCCTGGTTTTGTTGATATTTTGTATAGTTCTTTCTCTTTCTATTTGGTTGATTTCAGCCCTGAGTTTGATTATTTCCTGCTGTCTACTTCTCTTGGGTATATTAACTTCTTTTTGTTCTAATGCTTTCAGGTGTGCTGTCAAGTTGTTAATGTATGCTCTTTCCATTTTCTTTTTGTGGGCACTTAGACCTATGATTTTTCCTCTCAGTACTGCTTTCATGGAGTCCCACAAATTTTGATATGAAATGTCTTCATTTTCATTTAAATCTAAAAAGTCTTTAATTTCTTTCTTTCTTTCTTCCTTGACCAAGTTATCATTGAGTAGAGCATTGTTCAGTTTCCACATGTATGTGGGCTTTCCGTTGTTTTTGTCCATGTCAAAGATGAGTCTTAGTCCATTGTGGTCTGATAGGGTAAAAGGGATTATTTCAATCTTTTTGTGTCTGTTGAGACCTGTTTTGTGACCAATTATATGGTCTATTTTGGAGAAGGTATCCTGAGGTGCTGAGAAAAAGGTATATTGTTTTGTTTTAGGATGAAAAGTTCTATAGATGTCAGTTAAGTCCAATTGGTAATTTAATCTATAGCTTCTGTTAGTTTCACTGTGTCTCGGTTTAGTTTCTGTTTCCATGATCTGTCCATAGCTGAGAGTGGGGTGTTGAAATCTCCCACTATTATTGTGTGAGGTGCAATGTATGCTTTAAGCTTTAGTAAAGTTCTTTTATGTATGTGGGTGCCCTTGCATTTAGGGCATAGATGTTCAGAATTGCAAGTTCCTCTTGGTACATTTTTCCTTTGATGAATAAGAAGTGACCTTCTTTGTCTTTTTTGATTACTTTTGGTTGAAAATTGATTTTATTTGATATTAGAATGGCTACTCCAGCTTGTTTGTTGGGGCCATTTGCTTGGAAGATTGTTTTACAACCTTTTACTCTGGGGTAGTTTCTGTCTTTTTCACAAAGGTACGTTTCTTGTATGCAGCAGAATGTTGGGTCCTGTTTATGTAACCAGTCTGATAGTCTGTCTTTTTATTGGAGAATTGAGTCCATTGATATTAAGAGATATTAAGGAAAAATGAATGTTGTTTCCTGTTATTTTTGTTATTGGCAGTGGAGTTATGTTATGTTAAGGTAGCTATACAATAGCTACCTTCTTTTGGGTTGCTGGAGGATTACTTTCTTGTTTTTTCTAGGTTGTAATTTCCCTCCTTGTGTTGGAGTTTTCCTCCAATTATCCTTTGAAGTGCTGGATTTGTGATAAGATATTGTGTAAATTTGGATTTGTCATGGAATATTTTGGTTTCCCCATCAATATTCATTGAGAGTTTTGCTGGGTATAGTAGTCTGGGCTTGCATTTGTGTTTTCTTAGGGCCTGTATGATATTAGTCTAGGATCTTCTGGCTTTTATAGTCTCTGGTGAGAAATCTGGTGTAATTCTTATAGGTCTGCCTTTATATGTTACTTTGCCTTTTTCCCTTACTGCTTTTAGTATCTTCTCTTTGTTTTGTATATTTCATTATTATGTGACAGGAGGTATTTCTTTTTTGGTCTAGTCTATTTGGGGTTCTGTAGGCTTCTTGTATATTTAAGGACATCTCTTTCTTTAGGTTAGGGACGTTTTCCTCTATAATTTTGTTGAAGATATTTATTGGCCCTTTACGTTGGGAGTCTTCACCCTCATCTATACTTATTATCCTTAGGTTTAGTCTTCTCATTGTGTCCTGGATTTCCTGAATGTTTTGTGTTAGGAGCTTTTTGCATTTCACATTTTCTTTGACCGTTGTGTCTATGTTTTCCATGGTATCTTCTGTGCATGAGATTCTCTCTTCTATCTCTTGTATTCTGTTGGTGATGCTTGCGTCTATGACACCCTGATCTTTTTCCTAGGTTTTCTATCTCTAGGTTAGTCTCCCTTTGGAATTTCTTTATTGTTTCTACTTCCATTTTTAGATCCTGGATGGTTTTGTGTAATTCCTTCACCTGTTTGGTTGTGTTTTCTTGTATTTCTTTAAGGGTTTCTACTTGTTTACCTGCATTCTCCTCAAATTCTTTGAGAGTGTTGTTTATGTCCTTTTTAAATTCCTCTATCATCATCATGAGAAGTGATTTTAATTCTGAGTCCTGCTTTTCTGGTGTGATGTGGTGTTCTGGACTTTCTATGGTGGGGGAAATGGGTTCTGGTGATGCCAAGTAACTTTGGTTTCTGTTGTTTACATTCTTACACTTGCCTTTTGCCATTTGTTTAGCTGTAGTGCTACTCGCACTCACTGGTTCTGACTGGAGTCTGCCTTTCCAGTTATCTTGGTTGTGTCAAAACTTTTCGGTGTCCGGATGACTCTATGATCCTCAGCTCCAGCTATTCTGGGTATAGTGGCTCCTCTAGGATCTCTCAGGATATGGTGTCTCTACGGTAGTAGACCAGCTAGGTGTCTGGTGCTCTGAGTGTAGTTGCTCCTCTAGGATGCTTTAGGATATGGTGTCCCCTGCTCTGCAGCTCTGTGATCTGCGACCTGTCTGCGGTCTGTGACCTGTCTAGGATGCCATCGGATGCAGTTTCCTCAGGGGAACAGATCAGCTGTGTGGCTGCTCTGTCCACTGGGGTCCGGGCAAGGGGTGGAAGGGGCGTGGTTTTCCGCAGGAGCACTTTCTGAATGCCAGGTGCACTCTGGGATCTCCCTACTGCCAGTTGTGCCTCTGGGACTTAGGGTGGTGTGCGGGTCGGGTCGGTGACCTGGCTAGGATGCCACCGGATGCAGTTTCCTCAGGGGAGCAGATCAGCTGTGTTGCTGCTCCATCCACTGGGGTCCGGGCAAGGGGCACTCCCTCTTTCTCGATCTCTGGAGTCCCTGCTCAATGCACCAGAATGCCCCAGTCTCATGGGGTGGTGAACTGGGATCAGAACACCTGGAAGAAAGAACCGGGGGTGAGGGTGTGAGAGAAGTGGACAGCAGGTCTGGAAGTCTGATTGAGCTGTCAAACTTTAATTTTTCCACATGGGGGTTATATACACATAGAAACAGGAAATGGGGAGGGGGATGATGTAGGGTCTTCTTTGTTTCTGTGGAGTGCAGCTGTTCTCAGGGGGAGTACAGATGTCTTTCAGAACAGGATATTGGCTGGGTGAAAAGTTTACAGAAGAAGCAGGGAGGAACAGGTCACTATGTACCTGTCGGTAAGATCTATTATTCATTTATTCTTATCTAAGTTAGTACTTTCCCACCAAGGCTACCTGTCTACAAGATCTATAGCTATCTGTTCCAGGGTTAGTACTTTCCCACAGAGACCAAGACTTTGTGTCAGTAGGCACATATGGCTGACTTAGGCCATTAATGTATAAGCAAGGTCACTCCAAACATCACACCAGTCAGAATGGCTAAGATCAAAAACTCAGGTAACAGCAAATGCTGGTGAGGATGTGGAGAAAGAGGAACACTCCTCCATTGTTGGTGGGATCATAAGCTGGTACAACCACTATGGAAATCTGTTTGGCCTTAGAAAATTGAGCATAGTATTACCTGAGGACCCAGCTACACCACTCCTTGTATACCCAAAAGATACTTCAATATATAACAAGGACACATCCTTTACTGTGTTCATAACAGCCTTATTTATAGTAGCAAAAAGGTTGAAAGAACCCAGATGTTCTTCAACAGAAGAATGGCTATAGAAAATGCTGTATATTCACACAATGGAGTACTACTCAGCTATTAAAAACAATGAATTCATGAAATTCTTAGGCAAATGGATAGAACTGGAAAATGTAATCCCGAGTGAGGTAACCCAATTGCGAAAAGACACACATGGTATCCACTCACTGATAAGTGTATATTAGCCCAAAAGCTCACAATATCTAAGATATGATGTATAGACCACATGAAGCTCAAGAAAAAGAAGGAAGACCAAAGTGTGGTGCTTTGGTCCTTTTTGGTAGGAGTAAGAAAATACTCAACCAGAACTCCCAGGGCCTAAACCTCCAGCCTGAGAACACAAAGGGAGGGAATCATGGCTCCACTTATATAGGTATTTGAGGATTACCTTGTCAGAGATCAGTGGAAGAGAAAGGCCTTGGTTCCTGAAAGTCTGGATGCACTAGTGTGGAGGAGCAGGGAGGCGGGAATGGGTGGATAGGTGGGAGCACACCCTCATAGAAGTAGGAGGAGGGGGGATGAGGGGTATTGAGGGAAATGGGAGGAGGGATAAAATTTGAAAGGTAAATAATTAAAGTATCCAATAAAAAACAGATAATGGAACTGGCAATTGTAGTTGAGCAGTTGAGACTTTTGGTCAACAATTTATTATGGGGATTCCTTATAAACCTCAAGGACAAGGTATTGTGGAAGGGGCCCATGGAACTTTAAAACAATATCTTCATAAAATAAAAAAGGGGGAGTTTTATACTTGAACACCACGAATTTATTTAAATCATGTTCTTTTTATTTTTAATTAAAAAAAGTGTTTGGATGCCAAGGAACTTTCTGCTAAGTATCTATGGTATCCTTCAACTAGGCATACTTATGCCTAGGTGAAAATGAAGGATCCATTTACAGGCATATGGCATGATCCTGATCAAGTATCTAAGATGGGGAAGAGTGCATGGTTGTTTTTTCTGCAGGATGCTGTTGGAGCATGGTGGCTGCCAGAATGATTCGTGAGACATGCTGTTGCTGAGACAAAAACTGATGCTGACCTGTGAGCTTGCTGATTTCCCTGACAAGGGTGACTGGGAAGCTGTATTGGACATATATTCCTGACCCACCTTTGCTTGCCTATATCCCAGATGGGACAAGCTGCCTTGCCTCAAGTTTTGAGACCTTGTGGGACAGAGAATCAAAAAGAGAAATTATAATGCCCCTTGTATTGTTCTTAAAGGTGACCAGTTGTTCAGACTCAATCATGGACTGGTCTAGAAATCAATCCAATATTGAAAATAACAGTCTTCATTTGGAAGTCTGGTTCTGGACATTTTCAGAGACATATTTGGAAGTTAGCTGCAGTTCTCTATGATGTTATGATAGCAAGAGATAATGTTGGGACAGGATCTGGATTTCAAACACGGGTTAGTGCATGTTTTAAGGCTCTTTTAATTGTTAAGCTAAAATTGGTTTTGTCTCTTCTACAGTATTTATTGTAAGTTGCATTGACTGTATACTTTCTAATTGTGTTAATGTGTTGAAACCTGGCGTGTCTGTTATGGGGAGTCTATCAATCAGCTTTTGTCTCATTGCCCTGACTATTAGAAAACCTTGATTCTCTGAAAAAAGCTTGAAATTGCTGGAAGAAGTGAGTTAGGCTTTAAGCAGAGGCAAGAGGGTAGTTGGCTTGATTATTTCTGGTATGACAGCTTTAATTTCATTAAAGCTAGCACCACTGCTTCTGCAATAGCTTTGACACAAGAAGTTAAGACAGCTATTTTTGTTAACCATCTAGCAAAAAAAATGTATTTCTAATGTATTGAGTATACAAAAGACTTTATATAGGTGTCTGGAACAACGGATTGATGCTCTATATCATATTCAAATTATCTGAAGGAGTTTCAGGATTAAAGAGTTAGGAGCCATGTCAAATGTCTTGACAAATATCATTGGAGTAGTGTTACTTCTAAAATTTGCAATGATTGTTATTATAATTAGAAAAAAGTTTAAAGACAAATAGGATATTTGGCATAATTGTAACACCTCTCTGGGTGTTTCAACTTTTCATAGTGAGATGATGAATTTAAAGAATGCTGCTCTGTTGAGCTCTGATGCTGAAGATAATGCCGATGAAATTATCCATGGATTGAGGTCAGTATTTCTATTTTGGTCAAACCTCAGGAATGGCATAAACAACTTGATCATGCTAGCCCTTCTTGTCTTGGGAATGCTTTTATTCCTGCCCATCGTATTAAAGCTTGTCTCTAACTACATCAACAGGTTGGCAGACAAAGTACATTATTTGAAACTGAAAATGGACCCCCAGACAGAGTTATTAAATTAACAGGCTGGCTAGTCAAGGACGGGTAAGATTCTGCAGAGTCTTACCAACCTAAGACATAAGTGCATTGCTTTTGATAATGCATATTCCATGACAAGTAAGAAAGACATTCTTGTCAGAATGACCTAAGACAGGCTCAGTCTGGTTTATGCAATAAAAAGGGGGAGATGTGGAGAGCTTTTGGGGCTGCCTAGCAGGAATCTGACATTGGCCAAGGACAAGGAAATGGGTTTCTTGGAAGGAATCTGTCATAGGCCAAGGACAAGGAAATGGACTTCAGGTAGGAATCTGACATTAGGCTTGAACAAAGAAGTGATTTCAGGCAGAAATCTAAATCTTAGGCTAGAACAAAGAAGTTTCAGGCAGGAATCTAAATCTTTAGCTAGAAGAAAGAAGTAGGTTTCAGGAATGAAAATGACATTGGACTAGAACAGGGAAGTAGGCTCAGATATTTTGGTCATCCCTATAAGCCCTTAGAAATAGTGATCATAGGAGTGATCATGGGACTCTGTTTATTGTCATGTGTGTTCTTTGACTATCCGGGTTTATTGTCTTGCTTGTTCATTGACTATTTGCATATATTGTATTGCTAGTTCCTCAACCTACAACTGACCTTAATACTTGCATGTAATTTAAACTGTATAAAAGCAAAAAAAGGAGGAGGAGGGATGAAATACAGGGTATTTATGGGAGGGGGAATATGGAAGGGGATACATATGAAATATAAATAAAGAAAATATCGAATTATACATCACCATGGGAACGTTAACTACTCCTGTAACTATTGAAGTCATCTGGACCTTCCTCAAGAAAATGAAAAGTTGATCTTTCTTATGATCCAGCTCTATAACTTTGGGGTACTTATGCAAAGAACTACACTTCAACATATCATAGAAACCATTTCCCATCAATTTTATTGCAGCTTTACTCACAATTTTTGAGGCATATATGTTTTAAAAAATAGAGAACTGGGTAAAGAAAATATATGAATTCTTTTTATGTAATGAAATGTTCTTCAGACCTGATGAATAAGGCTATATCATTTGCAGAAAGGAATGCTTCCAGCTATTGAGATAATATTTAGTGAATTATGCCAGTTTCAGAAAGACAAATAATTGTTTTCTCTCATTCATGGTTCCTATATTGTATACAGAAACATGAAATCATCTATGCATGTATGACATGAAGCACAAACAAATGTCTCTGGTGGGACATGAACACTAATATAATGGATTGGGAAGAAAGAGGACATAAGATGCATAATGGAAATACACTCATCATTATGTAATATACATTTGAATAAAATGTTTAAGATAAATAAATATCAAAATATTGCTGACTATATCTCATAACCAGAGACTCTTATTCAGATGTATCTGTCTACCTCCATAACTGACATGCTGGATTTGAAAACACAAACATGATTAGAAGGTGTACAATCAATGCAGCTTACATTAAATACTGTAGAAGAAACAAAAGTAATTTTAATTTGACAATTAAAAGAGCCTTAACACATGTGCTAACACTTGTTTGAAATCCAGATCCTATCCTAACTTTATCTCTTGCTATCATAACATCATAGAGAACTGCAGCTAATTTCCATATGTCTCTGAAAATGTCTAGACCAGACTTCCAAATGAAGACTGTTATTTTCAATATTGGATTGATTTCTAGACCAGTCCATGATTGAGTCTGAACAACTGGTCACCTTTAAGAACAATACAAGAGGCATTATAATTTCTCTTTTTGATTCTCTGTCCCACAAGGTCTCAAAACTTGAGGCAAGGCAGCTTGTCCCATCCAGGATATAGGCAAGCAAAGGTGGGTCAGGAATATATGTCCAATACAGCTTCCCAGTCACCCTTGTCAGGGAAATCAGCAAGCTCACAGGTCAGCATCAGTTTTTGTCTCAGCAACAGCATGTCTCACGAATCATTCTGGCAGCCACCATGCTCCAACAGCATCCTGCAGAAAAAACAACCATGCACTCTTCCCCATCTTAGATACCTGATCGGGATCATGCCATATGCCTGTAATGGATCCTACTTTTTCACCTAGGCATATGTATGCCTAATTGAAGGGTGCCATAGACACTCAGCAGAAAGTTCCTTGGCCTCCATTTTTTTTAGAAGAAAATTTAAAATAAAAAAATAAAAAAAACATGATTTAAAGAAATTTATGGTGTATGGGAATATAATTTGCTCTTTTTAATTTTATGTAGACATTATTTTAAAGTTCTATGGACCCCTTCATTGTCCCTTGTTCTTGGCTATTTTAAGAAATGCTGGTAATATGGGTAATGTTAAATTGTTGCCCAAAGTCTCAAATAGTTGACTGTGATAGCCAGTTCCAATATCTGTCTCTTTTTTGTTTCTTTTTCTTTTCCTTAAAAAAAGTTATTGGAAATTTTATTTATCTACATTTCAGATGTTATTCTCTTTCCCCATTCTCACCCCCCAGAAACTCCCAACCCATCCTTCCTCCTCCTATTTCCATGATGGTGTGCCCACACCCATCCACTCACTCCCATCTCCCTGCCCTCTAATTTCCCCTCACTGGGGCATCCAGCTCTCAAGAGACCAAGGCCCTCCTCTCTCACTGATGCTTGACAAGTCCATCGTCCTCCACATATACAGCTGGAGAGATGGGTACTTCTATGTGTGTTTCTGGGCTAGCTATTTAGACCCTGGGAGGTCTGGTTGGTTGGTATTGTTGCTCTCCCCACGGGGGTCCAAGCAGCTACAACTCCTTCACTATTCTCCCTAGCTCCTCCACTTGTGACCCTGTGATCTGTTTGATGGTTAGCTGGGAGTATCTGGCTCTGTATATGTCATGCTCTGGCAGTGCCTCTCAGGAGACAGGTATATCAGGCTCCTGTAAGCATGTACTTCAGGACATCCATAACAGTGTTTGCATATGGTGATTACACCTGGGAGGGATCTCCAGTTCGGCCAGTTTCTGAATGAATTTCCATATATTGATTCATCCCTGCATTCCTGGGATAAAGCCTACTTGATCATGATGGATGATTGTTTTGATGTGTTCTTAGATTCAGTTTGTGAGAATTTTATTGAGTATTTTTGCATCAGTATTCATAAGGGAGATTGGTCTGAAGTTCTTTTTTTTTGGTTGAGTCTTTGTGTGGTTTATGTATGAACATAAATGTGACTTCATAGAACGAACTAGGTAGTGTTCCTTCTGTTTCTGTTTCTATTTTATGGAATAGTTTAAAGAGTATTGGTATTAGGTTTTCTATGAAGGTTTGATCTAATTCTGCATTAAAACTGTCTGGTCTGTCTGCACTTTTTTGGTGGGGAGACTTTCAATGACTTCTGCTATTTCTTTAGGTGTTATTGGACTGTTTAGATGGCTTATCTGCTACTGATTTAACTTTGACACATGGTATCTGTATAGAAAATTGCCCATTTCATTCAGATGTTTCAGTTTTGTTGACTATAGGCTTTTGTAGTAGGATCTGATGATTTTTTTTGAATTTTCTCAATTTCTGTTGTTATGTCTCCCTTTTCAGTTCTGATTTTGCTAATTTGGACACTGTCTCTATGCCTTCTGGTTAGTTTGGCTAAGAGTTTATCTATCTTGTTGATTTTTTCAAAGAACCAGCTCTTGCTTTTGTTGATTCTTTGTATAGTTGCATTTATTTCTACTTGGTTGATTTCATCCCTGAGTTTGATTATTTTTTGCCATCTACTCTTCTTGGGTGTATATGCCTCTTTTTTTCTAGAGCTTTCAGATTTGCTGTCAAGCTGCTAGTGTATGCTCTCTCCTGTTTCATTTTGGAGGTACTCAGAGCTATGAGTTTTCCTCTTAACACTGCTTTCATTTTGTCCTATAAGCTTTGGCATGATGTGCCTTAATTTTCATTAAATTCTAAAACATCTTTAATTCCTTTCTTTATTTCTTCCTTGACCAAGTTATCATTGAGTAGAGTAGAGTAGAGCCCAGGGCAAGATGGTTTTAGTGTAGAATTTTGCCAGACCCTCAAAGAAGAGCTAATATCAAAACTCCTCACACTATTCCATGAAATAGAAACAGAAGGAAAACTACCTAATTCATTCTATGAAGTCACAGTTACTCTGATACCTAAACCATCCAAAGACCCAACAGTGAAAGAGAACTTCAAATCAATATTGCTTATGAATATTGATGCAAACATAATCAATAAAACTTTCCAATTTACAAACTGAATCCAAGAACTCATCAAAACCATCATTAACCACAGTCAAGTGTGTTTTATCTTAGGTCTGCAGGAATGATTCTATATATAAAAATTCATCAATGTAATCTACTATATAAATGTACTGAAAGAAAAAAAATTACATGATCATCTCATTAGATCCTGAAAAGCCTTTGACAAAATACAACACCCCTCCACTTTAAAAGTCCCCGAGAGATCAGGAATTCACGAAATAAACCTAAACATAATAAAAACAATATATAGCAAACCAACAGCTAGCATCAAATTAAATGAAGAGAATCTAGAAGCAATCCCACTAAAATCTGAGATAAGACAAGGTTGTTCACTCTCTCGCTATCTTCTCACGTATAGTACTCAAAGTTCTAGCTAAAGCAATTAGACAACAAAATGGTATCAAGGGATTATAAATTGGAAAAAAAGAAGTCAAAATATCACCCTTTACAGATAATATGATAGTATACATAAGTGACCCCCAAAATTCTATCAGAGAACTACTACAGGTGATAACCATTTTCAGCAAAGAGTCAGGATATAAAATTAACTCAAACATATCAGTATCCTTCCTCTACTCAGAGGATAAACAGGCTGAGAAAGAAATTAGGGAAGTATCACCCTTCACAATAACCACAAAGTGTAGAAAATATATTAGTGTAATTCTTACCAAGCAAGTGAAAGATGTGCATGACAAGAATTTCAAAGCAAAGCCTGAAAAAAGAAACTGAAGAAGACCTCAGAAGATGGAAAGATTTTCCATGCTCATAAACTGGTAGGATTAACATAGTGAAAATGGCCATCTTACCAAAAACAATCTACAGATTCAATGCAATCCCCATCAAAATTTCAATCCAGTTTGTCACAGACACCAAAAGAGCAATTCTCAACTTTATATGAAAAAACAAAAAAACCCATCATAGCCAATACAATTCTCTGTGGGGCGGTGGGCTGTGAGAGGTGGTGGGGTACTCAGTTGAGTCTGGTTCTAACCCTGGAGACCCTAAAGGGACAGTAGGAGTTCGGAGGTACTCCTGGGCCTCCAGGTTCCTCTCACTTAGCTTCAGTCATCCACAGCCCCTTCCAAAGAAAGGTTTGTAGCTTTCAGTCACATAGCACAGGTAGAGGGTGTGACTACAGGCTGCAGAGCCTCAAGAGATCTCCATATTAATGAGATACCTAAAGGCCAGAGGGTGTAGCCAGTTAAGCATTTCTTCCCAGAACCTCCTCCTACTTGCAAAAGTTGTTTAACCTCAGGCCCCAAGAACACGGGGTACAGCTTCATCTACTTTCTGCCACGACAATAAACATTTTAAGATCATGGACTCCCTCTCGTACTTGGGGCCCACAGTAGGGGACTGTGAAGAAGGTCTTCAACTTCTGAGCTATTGCCTAATCTCCTGTGGAGGACTTCTCTGCATTCCAGTCACGGAGGCCGCCAACTCAAGCAAGCTAGCCAAGCCAGCCGTGACCCAGCCAAGCGAGTTGCCTCCACCAAGAGTCTCATCCACCCCATGGGGTGGCACCAGAGCTTCTCCCCCTCACCCCTTTTGGCTGAGAATCAGTCTAGCTTGTATGCCCCCATCTCAGTCCTTCTGCGGCCTCTCAGCTGTGCCTGGGAGCCCAAGGGCTGAGACCAATTGGTCTCCAGCCAGCCACCTTGTCCTGGAGACCTCCCAACCTAAGAGCTCCGGCCCTCATGGGACCTCAGACTGGGATCTCCTCACACCTGGGTGGAGCTTGGTGGCTTCCCATAGCCCAATGTCCGCCCAGTACCTTGTGGAGTGAACTCAGTCAAATTCCCACACTTCTGTTCCCTGAGCCATGGCCCTAGCTTCCTGGGGTGGCAGACTCGGGATCCACAACTCAGTCCAATAGGACTCATGCCCATGCTCGAGCTACAGCCCTACAATTCTCAACAATAAAAGAACTTCCAGGGGAATCACTACTCCTAACTACAAAGCAATAGTGATTAAAAACCACATGGTATTGGTACAGAGACAGACAGGTCAATCAATGGAATAGAATCCAGGATTTAGTTAAGCACACAGACACATAGACAGACAGACAGACAGACAGACAGACAGACAGACAGACAGACACACACACACACACACACACACACACACACACACACACACACACACACCCTTGATCTTTGACAAAAAAGACAAAACCATACGGTGGAAAAAAAGCATCTTCAATAAATGGTCTAACTGGTGGTCTATATGTATGAGAATGAAAATAAATCCGTATTCATCCTGCACAAAGGTCAAGTTCAAGTGGATCATGGACCTTGACATAAAACCAGATACACTGAGTGTAATAGAAAACAAAGTGGGGGCCCCCTTTTGGAGGCGGCCGCCAACCAGGCCGAGGGAGGGGCCGCTCCTCACAGGTGCCAGCGGCCCAGGGTGGCCAGCAGCAGCGCCCGCCCGGCGTTGTGGTGGTCCCTTCGCCCCGCAATCCGGGCTGGCAGCGATGCCATGGGAAAGAAGAGCCAACCTAAGAGTTATTACCGTTAGAGCGACGACAGCGACTAGACTAACGTCAACCATCAGCCACCATATTGACTGGTGGCAGGTGCTCCGAGAAGGAGGGGTTATCAGACAAGCTCTGCTTCTTTAAGGCGTGGCTTCCAAGCTAGGGGAAGGTTCTGTGGATTGTGAAGGGGAGGTGGAGGAGGAGATGGTGGCGATGGCGCAGGAAGATGGCGTCCGCAACCTGGCGCAAGGGCCGCGGGGCTGCGAGCACTATGACAGAGCCTGTCTCCTCAAGGCATCTTATTGTGACAAGCTGTATACTTGCGGGCTGTGTCATGATACCAACGAAGATCACCAGCTAGATCGTTTCCAAGTGAAGGAGGTGCAGTGCATTAACTGTGAAAAACTCCAGCATGCCCAGCAGACTTGTGAAGACTGTAGCACATTGTTTGGAGAATATTACTGCAATATTTGCCACCTGTTTGACAAAGATAAGAAGCAGTATCATTGTGACAACTGTGGGATTTGTAGGATTGGTCCAAAGGAAGATTTTTTTCCATTGCTTGAAATGTAACTTATGCCTAGTGATGAATCTTCAAGGAAAACATAAGTGCATTGAAATGTTTCCCGGCAGAATTGTCCGATATGCTTGGAGGACATTCACACCTCCCGTGTTGTTGCTCATGTCTTGCCATATGGGCATCTCCTACATAGAACGTGTTATGAAGAAATGTTGAAAGAAGGTTACAGACGCCCATTGTGTATGCATTCTGCATTAGACATGACTCGGTACTGGAGGCAATTAGATAATGGGGTAGCACAGACTCCGATGGGAATACCAGAATGTGACTGTTGACATTCTCTGCAATGACTGTAATGGACGATCCACAGTCCAGTTCCACATCTTAGGCATGAAATGTAAGCTTTGTGACTCCTACAATACTGCTCAAGCTGGAGGCCGTAGAGTATCGGGGGATCAGCAGTGAGAAGCTTGTCCTTGTCTAGAGAACAGCTCTGTGATGTAGATGAAGCTCTGTGTAAAAGATCCTGGTGTCAGAATGTGTCCTAACTGTGCATTAGAGATGTTGTCTACCACTGTCACAACAGTGAGTCACACCCGGTACATCTGAGTATTCAAGATCTCTGGATTCCTAACTGTGCATTAGAGATGTTGTATACCACTGTCACAACAGTGGGTCACACCCGATACATCTGAGTATTCAAGATCTCTGGATGGAATTATAATAGCGTTTACTGGGTGAAGCCTTTGAGTGTGTGTAGATTGGAAATTCCTTTAGTGTCAAGTTTTGAAGCCAGTGATGTTTGTCCCAGATAGAGTCACATTCATCGAAATATTTTATATTGTTATGGAACTTTTAAGTGACACTATGCACGCAGAGTTAATTTCTAGTTCTTGATAGAACTACATTCATTTTTAACTAGTCTTTGATTTTAAGGGCTGTACTATAATTTTTAAGTTCTTATTGTTAAAATCTAATTACATGTACTTTTTAATTTTCTAAGACAGTCCTTTGGATCCTATATATACAATTTTATGTAATAAACTGCTTATGAAATTGTAAAAACAACAAAAACAAAAACAAAAAAACAAAAACAAAGTGGGAAAGAACCTCAAACTCGTTGGTGCAGGGGGGAATTTTCTGAACAGTGCACCAATGACCCAGGCTTTAAGATCAACAATCAATAAATGGAACTTCATGAAGCAGAAAATTTTCTGTAAGACAAAAGACACCATCAATAAGACAAATTGCCAACCTACAGATTGGGAGAAAACTTCACTAACCCTACATCTGATGGAAGGCTAATATCTAAAATATATAAAGAACATAAGAAATTAACTTCAAAACCCCAAATAGCCCAATTTAAAGATGGGGTACAGAGCTAAACAGAGAATTTACAATGGAAGAATCTAGAATGACTGAGAAGCACTTAAAGAAATATTCAAAATGCTTAGTCATCTGAGAAATGCAAATTATAATGACCCTAAAATTTCACCTCACGTCAATCAGAATGGCTAAGATCAAGAACTCAAGTGACAGCACATGTTAGGGAAGATGAGGAGAAAGAGGAACCATCTTTCATTGGTGGTGGGATTGAAAACTGGTACAACCACTGTGAAAATCAATCTGTCAGTTCCTCAGAAAACTAGAAATGGTTTTACCTGAAAACACAGCTACACCACTCTTGGCCATATACCCAAAAGATGTTTCAACATATAACAAGGATACATCCTCCACCATGTTCATAGCAACCTTATTTGTAATAGCCAGAAGCTGGAACCAACTCAGATGTTCATCAACTGAAGAATGGATACAGAAAATGTGGTTCATTTACACAATGGAATACTATTCAGCTATTAAAAATGAGCACATCATGAATTTTGCAGGCAAATTGATGGAGTGAGGAAACCTAGATCAAAAAGGACATGCATGGTATGTACTTACTGATAAGTGGATATTAGCCAAAATGTAAAGGGTACTTAGAATACAACCTTCATAGTCTTATGAAGTATAACAAGTAGAAATGCCCAAGTGAGGATGCTTCAACCCCATTTAGAAGAGAGAAGGAGATAATCATGGGAGGCAAATGGAGGGAGGGATCTGGGTAGGAGAGGGGAAGAGGAGGAGAAAAGAGCAATAGGATCAGATATGGGGGGTGGGGGACAGGAGAGAAGCCTAGAGGGCCAAGAGAATGAGTGTAGATAAGCAGCCTCAGTGAGTGAGAGGTGGGAGCACTCTCTAGAAAGCAACAGAGACCTGGAAGGTGAAACACTCTTGGTACTCTTTGGGGGTGACCTTAGCCAAATTGCCCAACAATGGGGAAAAGGAACTTGAAGAGTTGACCTCCAGTAGAAAGACATGGCCTCAAGTGGAGGGACAGTGTTACTAACCCACAGTCAAAATTCCTGACCCAGAATTGTTCCTGTCTAAAAGAATTGCAAGGACAAGAATAGAGACAAGATTGAAGGAAAGGTGGACCAATGACTGGCCTAACTTGGGAACCATCTCATGGGCGGGAACCAATTCCTGATATTACTATGCTATGATGTGCTTACAGATGGGAGCCTGGCATGACTGTCCTCTGAGAGGCCCTACCAGCAGCTGACTGAGTCAGAAGCAGATACTTAAACCCAATCATTGGATTGAAGTCATGGACCCCTATAGTTGATTTAGGGGAAGGAATGAAGAAGCTGAAAGGAAGAGGGACCACATAGGAAGACCAACAGCCTCAATTAACCCAGACCCTAATGAGCTCCCAGAGACTGATCCACAAACCAGGAGCATACACTGGCTGTTCAGAGGACCCTGGCACATATGTAACAAAGGTCTGGCCTCAGTAGGAGAAGATGTGCTTAATACTTGAGAGACTTGAGGCCCCAGAGAAAAGTGGCCTGAGGCACCAGGGATGGTGTGGCCTGGTGGGGGTACAGAGCACTCTCTTGGAGCCAAGTGGAAGAGGAATGAGATGAGGAATATTGGGGGGGGGGGGAACTGAAGTGGAGGGCAATGACCGGAATGTAAATAAATAAAATAATTTAAAAAACAAAACCCTTTTGTAATAAATGCTGACAATTGAATTTTATTTAATGTATAAAAAATAAAAAAATAAGGAAAGTAGAAAGGCCTATGGATAAGACTTTCCTGAAATTTCCAAGTACATTTTCTCATTTCCCTTTACTGTTAATAGTAACAAGTCCCCAAAGAAAGGGCTAATGTGGACCAGTTGGCTAATTCAGAGCTGTGTGAATTGAGCCCCCAGGGTCACACAATTGAAGTAATTAGCCAGTGCCTTCAGATCTGTACTTTGTCAGCTGTAATGTCTCTTACAACCTTTGGGCATCTTCATTAGCTTGAATCTGCCTTGTTTTCAAGTTCTGAATATATAACCCATGTCTTTGGTGAATATCAGGCAGAAAAGAAGTTGGTAATGCCCCTGCAGAGACACAGCCTAGGCCAGTAAGTGCTAATGGAGATGGTAGAAGGGTAGAAAGATTGTCAAGGTCACTGTTTCTTGTCATCAAGAGGCATGAGTGTTGGGATGGAAAGGAGGATAATAGCATGTGACGAATCTGCTCCAAGGGCTGAGCTAGCTTTTGGAACTGGGTTGAATTCTAGGAACTCTAAGAATCTACTTTCTTCAATACTGGTTATTAGACCTGTAGGCACCTCCCCCACATTATTAAGCAGGGCACCTTGTTTTAGCAGGGAGGATTGGTATAAAGTACTTTGAACTAGATTAAAAACCTGGGAGCCTCCAAATGCTATATTTCTCATTTGTGTATGTAAGAATTTATGATCATAAAAAGGGGTCGATACCACATTAAAAAGAGTAAAGGTGACCTCAGACACAGGGTATTTTCATAGGATTGTATGGGGCTAATACAATATTCTATAAAGTAAAATGTTTCAGAAATAGTTCTTAAAAGTTCATTATTGTTTAATTATTTTAGCTGTGTTGTTCACCAACACCTTATGTGGTCAAGGCACTTTAGGGTTAAATGTACATTCATTAAAATGGAAGTCCACCAGGGTCAAGATTAGTGTGTAAGAAAATGTGAATTTGAGTAAGCCCTTATTATCAAGAGTTAGTGGAATAGAAAATCAAATAATTAAAAAAACTCCGTAAACTAAACTGGAAAAATTCTCTGTGATTATGAACTTTCTGTGCTATTTTGAATCTCAGCCATGTGATCTTTAGTCTTATAGGAATTTTATGAATAGTCTACATCAAGACAATTCATACACTATCTTAGAATAACAGTGTATTTTGGCAGTGTCTTAATTTCCTATAATTATAATTGTGCTTTCTCAGCATGGGAAGAATCTTTTTCTGTTTTTTTAAATTATATTTTTGGTTCTATTATGTTGTGATTAAAGGATGGCTTATACCTCATTTTTGGTCTTGTACATTCTTCCTAATGTGTGTGAGTGTAGAACAAGATGGATACCACATGTCAGTGGAAAGTGAGTTTGTATTGATGCCTTTAGACTAGTGTTGCTTAACTAGTGTTGCTTACATCCTTGGTCAGATAAGCTTTTTTTTTTTTCAGACTCACACTGGTTCAAGTGTTGAGAATAAGAACAAATAACTTTTGAGTGTTCAGCTCTAAGCAAGACATTTATGCCACTTTCTCTATAATCTAGGGAGCATCAAATAAGAGCAGGTGGAAAGAATGAAAAAAATGGAGGGTGGGGAGAAATACTGTGAAATGCTGTCTTCTGGATATGGCATGGCCATTGCATGCATGCCCATATAGCAACTGTGACCACCTATACAAGGCCTACACAAAAGTATGAAGGTAGAAGGGAATTAAATGGTACCAGAAGGATGTCATCATAAGAGAGAGGGAGATTGATGAGGGTAATGGAAAAATATAATCTCCTCTATATCTCTATATCTCTATATCTCTATATCTCTGTATCTCTGTATCTCTGTATCTCTGTATCTCTGTATCTCTATATCTCTCTCTATATCTATATATCTATATATCTATATATCTATATATCTATATATCTATATATCTACATATCTACATATCTATATCTATATCTATATCTATCTATATCTATATCTATCTATATCTATATCTATATTCATCAAAAATTAAGTTAAAAAGGAATAGTGAGATTGCATCAGATCAGAAATATTGCCAAAGACATATAGACATTAGATAATTTCACAAAACATTTGCTTTAATCCAAAATATAGAGTGTTGAGTGATAGTAAACTTCTATCATTTTTATTAACCCTATTTTCATTTTCAAAAGCTGCTCAAACAATATAGAACTACAAAACCTAACACTTGTCTCAGAATTCCATCTCATGAGAGTCTCTGATGATCCAGGACTGCAGCCCATCCTCTTCGGGTTATTTCTGTCTATGTACTTGGTCACAGTGCTTGGTAACCTGCTCATCATCCTGGCTGTCAACTCTGACTCCAACCTCCACACTCCCATGTACTTCTTCCTCTGCAACCTGTCCTTGGCTGACATCTGTTTTATCTCTACCACAGTCCCAAAGATGATTGTGAACATCCAAACTCACAGCAAAGAGATCATCTATGTGGGCTGCCTTACACAGATGTCATTTTTGATCCTTTTTGGATGTATGGATGGTTTGCTTCTGACTGTGATGGCCTATGATAGATTTGTGGCTATTTGTCACCCACTGCATTACTCACTCATCATGAATCCTCGCCTCTGTGGCTCTTTAGTTTTTCTGTCTGTTTTAGTTAGTCTCGTGGATTCTCAGGCACACAATCTCATTGCCTTACAAATCATCTATTTCAAGAATACAGAAATTTCCAATTTCTTCTGTGACCCTGCACAACTCCTTAATCTTGCCTGTTTTAACACATTCATTAATAACATAGTCATGTATTTTGTTGGTGCTATATCTGGTTTACTTCCTATATCTGGAATTTTCTTCTCTTACTATAAAATTGTTTTTTCCATTCTGAAAATACCATCATCAGGTGGGAGGTATAAAGCCTTTTCCACCTGTGGGTCTCACCTGTCAGTCGTTTGTTTATTTTATGGAACAGCCATTGGAGTATATCTTGGTTCAGCTGTATCATGTTCTCCCAGAAGTACTGCAGTGGCCTCACTGATGTACACTGTGGTTACTCCTATGCTAAATCCTTTCATCTATAGCCTGAGGAACAAGGACATTAAAAGAGCAGTGAAGAGACTCCACAGAAGAACGCTATAATCATAGGACCTGTGGCATCCATTTAGAGTGTGGGTTGGCAAATACATCAGAGCAAAACATCTAGACCCGTGCATCCTAATTCTTCAGTTACTAGTTTTAGGCTTTGATGACTTTAATCCCTTCTTACATTTCATAGTAGAATAGTAGTTAGTATAGTTGAGAAGAGGGAAGTAGGGAAGTTTAAAACGTATACAAATTTTCAATTAGTGAGGACAAAAATGTACTGGATCATGGTGATGGTTGTATAATATAAATACAACGATTATCAATGAAGTAAACATATGACAATACTTAATATGCTTAATTTTCTGTCTTATTAATGTTTTGCCATTACAAACTGTGATGGCGACTCTTGGTTGCCAACTTTGCTATATCTGGAATGAACTACAATCCAGAAATGGAGAGCACACCTTTGATCTGGATCTCAAGGCAGGAAGACAGCATGCCTTTGATCTGGATCTTGAGGCACACCTTTCGCCTGAGCCACACCTTCTTCTGGAAGCAGAATACCGACAGTAGAAGAAGGAAGGATTAATTTGTTCTTCACCTTCTTGCACTCACTTTACCAGCACAATTGTCGGAGCCTACTTTTTCAGGATTCCAGCTTCTATTGAAGAGCAGCTGAAGACATCTAGCCTCATGGGGACTGAGCAACTACTAGATTCTTGTAGTTCCTGTTCACAACTGGCCATTGTTGGATTAGTTGGACTGCAGTCTGTAAGTCATTCCAATAATATATATATATATATATATATATTTATAAATTATATATAAATATATACTTATATATTACCCAGTGTGTGTGTGTGTGTGTGTGTGTGTGTGTGTGTGTGTAATCTATGCATTATTCTGTTGGTGCTTAATCTGGTTTACTTACTATATCTGGAATTTTCTTCTCTTACTATAAAATTGTTTTCTTCATTCTGAGAATATCATCACCAAGTGGGAGGTATAAAGCTTTCTCCACCTGTGGGTCTCACCTGTCAGTCGTTTGCTCCTTTTGTAGAACAGCCATTGGAGTATATCTTGATTCAGCTGACACACACACACACACACACACACACACACACAGACACACACAAACACAGACACACACATATACACACTACTCTATATCTATATCTCTATGTCACTGATCTCTATGTCTATATCTATCTATATATGTCTATATTTAGTCTATCATCTAACATCTGTCTATCTATCTATCTATCTATCTATCTATCTATCTATCATCCATCTATCATCTATCTATCTATATCTACAAACTGGATAATTACAAGATTAATCTTCCAGGGTCACATAGTTGTCAATGATAAGACTTTCCCTCCAATTCTTCAGCTTATCAGTTGTAACCCATAAGGCTAACTCCATGGTTGTCTGAATTGTAGCACTTCTGTGACACTGTATAACTACCATTCCTGAAGATGGAGCCTGAGCTCCAGATAAGCAAATGGCACCTGTCATCCTTGGTTATGATTCAGTGAGAAGCAGTTCAACTCATGAGTGTTGAGGGGAATGATATAGAGAGAAGGGATTTCCAGGAAAACATGTTTGATTATCAACAGAACTGATATGATCATTTGTGTAGATAGATGGCAAGATGTTGATTTGCAAATTTCAACTTAGCAAGAGCATAATTATATTCTTTGTTAAGGAGGGAATCCTGGAAACTTTATCCAATCCTCTTACACTAGTTCCACTTACCACAGAGGCTCTCCACATAATAGCAAAAAATATATGTCCCTATAAAGTATGTGCTAGGAAATTCAAAGGACCATGAACGTGATGATACATATATAAAGACGGTACTTGTGACTGCAACATCATGAAGGATTTATTGTTTTCATTTTAATTCTGGAGACTGAACCTAGGCAAGCACTCTGCTATGGAACTAAATCCCAAAACCAAAAGCTTTCTAGATAAAAGGCTTCCCATAATCTGACCAATACATTCTATCTGTTGCTCATAATTTTGCATGTGCAGTCTTCTCAATTTTATATACCATGGGTTTTATTATTTTACAGGAAACAAAGAGACACTGCAGTTTAATGTGACCCACTCTAGGTGTTTAGGTGGGAATGAATGAAGCCATGTTATAATACAGCTAGATGTGTCTGTGTAGAATTTTAACCCCAACATTTGGAGGCAGAATAAAATGAATCTGTGTACTAGGCCAGCCACAGCTATATGGTAAGACTCTGTTTCAAAAAGTAACCAAACCAAACTGAAACCAAAACCAAAACAACAATAGCAGCAACCACAAAACCAGAGATGTTAGAATATAGGATACCTTGCAAAGAGGATTCTGGCAGATTGCCTGTTTAGTTATTTGCTGTGTGTAGGTGAGTGACACACATGACATAGCATGTATGCCAAGGGCAACTAGAAGATGGTATTCTTCTTTAGTCATGTGGGTACCAGGAATTGAACTCAGGTTGTTACACTTGGTGGCAATCTTTATCAGCTGAGTCATCTTGTTTCCTGCCTCCACCAGATTATCTTTTTGAAAAACTAGCAAGACACTTCACTTACCTGTCACTCTAGAAAGAATTCACTTGTTCACTGAGTTCTTATCAAGTGGGAGTCTGGTCCATCCTTCAGACAGCAGTGGGTAGCACATACAGGATAGATGGCTGTAGACCATAGGCCTAGTTCATAGACAGACACATGATAATTCACCACAGGTATCTTCTTGATCCCACTCTGGGATATGTTTGGAGCTGTCCACATCTTTCTTGCTCTTTTAGTATTTCAATTAGTCTGAACAGGATGCCTAAAATAAGAATTTATTTTTATTACTTTTGTGACACCAGGAAGAGTTTAAAGATGTTCTTTGTCTCTTTTAGTATTTTACATCTTGGGGTTTCTTAAACAGTTGGCCATTAGGGGTTGGGTGTATGGTTTAGTGGGATAGTGCTTAGTTAGCATGTATCAGGCCTTAGGTTTGATCCATAGCACAGGAAAAGATGTTTAATATTGTGTGTATGTGTGTATTGTGAGTGCATATGTATTCACGTGTTCTGGCACGTGTATGTTTTACATGTGTGTGCATGCTAATGGAGACCTCAAGTTAAATTTATTCTCCACTGCTTTATACTTTTTCTATGCAGAGTTGCTTACACATCAGCTAATCTAGGTAGGTAGCTCTCTCTAAAGATCATTGAGTGATGGGGTTATAGGTAGCCTCAACATCTGCTCAGCTTTTTCTATAAATTCTGGGCATCTGAACACTAGTCCTCATAATTTCCCCCTAAACATTTTATTCACTGAACCATATACACAACCTAAAAAATATTTCAACAACTGGAAATTATAAAAAAATTTAATTGGATGAAATAGTGACAATTTTGTATTCTGTCTGGTCTCCTCATTTTACCTGTGATGTACAGCAGTTTGTTATGATGATCGGAACTTGGTATTGTTTTCTAGGCTGATTTCCATCTGATACAAATACATTGAGCAAGGGCTAAAAGATGAATGGTCAGTTTGTGATTAGTATATGATTCATGTATAAAATAGAAAGAAAATAAAATTTTGGTATCAAATTGGAAAGAAAGAATGTATCATTATTTGCAGTAAATTTATATATATCCACAAATCCTAAAAAAATCCACAGGGGATTCATACAGCTGATTAACACTTTCAGAAGAGTATCTGGCTACAAAATTAACTTACAAAAGTTAGTAGCCCTCCTATATGACAACAGACTGTGAAAGAAGTCAGATAAACAAAACATTTCCCAAAAGCCTCAAACAATATAAAACATCTTCGGAGTATATCTATCCAAACAGGTGAAAGACTTGTATGATTAAAACTTCAAGTCTTAGAAGAAAGAAATTGAAAAGGCTATCGGAAGATGAAGAGATCTCCCATGCTCATGGTATAGGTAGGATTAACATAGTAAAAAGGTCATTTTATGGAAAGCAATCTACAGATTTAATTAGTCCCCTTCAAAATTTCAACAATTTATTACAGATCTTGAAAGGATATTTTCAAATTTAATATGAAAACAAAATAAAACAGTTTAGCTAAAACAATTCTGAACAATAAAAAACCTCTTGAGATTCCACTATTCCCTATTTCAAGTTGTACTACAGTGCTATCTATAGTAATAAAAACCTCATGGTATTACCCTAAGACAGGCACATTGATCAATGGAATAAAATTGAAGTTCCAAACATAAATCCATACACCTATAAACATCTGAATTTTTTAAATAAATAGTCCAGAAATATACATTGGAAAAAAAGAAAGCATCCTCAACAAATGATGCTGATCAATCTGGATGCTTGTGTGTAGAAAAATGCAAATAGATTCATAATTATTACCTTGCACATAACTCAAGTCAAAGTGGATCAAAGACTTCAACAAAAAACAAGATACACCAGATATGATAGAAGAGAAAGTGGGGGGTAGCCTTGAACACATGTGCACAGGAGACAACTTTCTGAACAAATACAGTTACCACAGACATTAAGAGCAACAATTAATAAATGAGACCTCATGAATCCAAAAAGCTTCTGTAAGACAAAGATCACCATTGATCAGGAAAACAGCAGCTTATAGAACAGGAAAAGATGCTTACCAACTCCACACTTGGTAGAGGACTAATGTCAACAATATACAAAGAACTCAAAAAGCTACATTAAAAATGAAGTAATTCAATTAAAAAATGGTATACATATCTAAACAGAATTTTCTATAGAGAAAACTAAAATGGCTGAGGAACATTTAAAAAAATATTCAACATCTTTTGCCATTAAGGAAATGTGAATCCAAATGATTTTGAGATTCCATTTTCCACCTGTCAGAATGGCTAAGATCAACAACATATGACAGCTAATGCTGTTTAGGATATACTGCAAGAGAAACACTCCTCCATTGCTAGTAGGAATGAAAATTTGTACAGCCACTATGGAAATCAATACAGATCTTCTCAGAACTTTAGAAATCAATTTATCTCAATCCCATATATAACACTCTTGGGTATATATTCAAATGATGCCATCTTTAAGTAATTTTATAACAATATCAACTGCCTTTATCTTGGTGGTATGGTTTATTATAATTAATTAATGCTAAATGAAAAATTAACTTCATTCATGAGGAAAAACATCAGATCAAAAACAAAGTTCTTGGAGCCAAATTGCATTAAAAATATAGAATGTAATAATTCTGTATTACACATTAAAAAAAGGAAGATTGCAAGAGAAGAATGGGATGGAGGAGACTGTCAAAACAAGGCCATTTAAACGCAGCTTCATAGACACATATGAACCCATAGAGTCTGTGGTACCATGCCCATGGTCAGTGGGTGTCTGCACGATTTGCACCAGATGGGGTTTCAATTCTGAGAAAAGTGGACACATGCCTCCATCCCTAAGCCAGAAGCAATGTTCAACTGACAGTATCTTACAAATGAAAAATCAGTTCTCTCCAACAGAGTCTCACTGGGGATTCAAACCACTCTTAAGCAAACCTGTGCCCAGCAGTAGATGCCCAACACACAAACAAACTAACTCAATGACATCTTTGGAGGTTTTTTTGTCCCATAATGTTTTGACTACTTTTTTCTCACGTTTTTTTTTCATATATGTTATTGTTTTGGGCTTTATGTTTCTTAAGGACAATTCCTGTGCATACAGACGTGTGTCTCTGTGTCTTCATGCATATCTTATGTTATTTCTTTGGCTTTTTTCCTTCTGTTTGTTTATTTTGTCCTATTCCAATTTGTTTATTTTATTATTATTTAGATGTATGCTTGTTTTATATGAAAAGATAGAAAGTTTGTGAATTCTGATAGGAGGGAAGGCGAGGAGACTGTCAAAGGAGTTAAGGAAGGGAAACCATAATTTGAATATGTTATATAAAAAACACCTATTAAAATTAAAACTTCTTGGGTTGGAGAGATGGCTCAGTGGTTAAGAGCACTGAGTGCTCTTCCAGAGGCCCTAAGTTCAAGTCCCAGCAACCATATGGTGACTCACAACCATCTGTAATGAGGGTCAATGCCCTCTTATGGTGTGTCTAAAGAGAGTTAAAGTATACTCACATAAAAAATAAATGAATAAATGAATAAATCAAGAAATCTTTAGCCTTCACTCCAACCAACCAACCAACCAACCAACCAACCAACCAACCAACCAACCCTAAAACTTGTTGGGTGTGGTTATTGTTAGTAAATATGGTAAAATGGAAGGGATTTTAAAAATTAATTACACTCTAAATGCTGATCTCCTTCCTGGTCCCTCCCTTGTAGAATTTCTCCCCCATACTTTCTCTCCCTTTATCCTCTGAGAGGGTGGGGCCCCCTGTGTATCTCCCCAACCTGGCACATCTAGTCTCTGCCATATTAGGTGCATCCTCCCCTGATGAGGTCAGGTAGGGCAGCCATGAATACTGAACTGCCTGTCTGCTATATATGGGCTGAGGGTTGGGGAGGGGGCATTGCTGGCCCAGATTGCATGAATTTGACCTTTGGACTTTTAAACAAGTTGGAGACTAGTATAGACTATGGGGACTTTTGAAGTTGGACTGAGTGCATTTTTGCATCATCTTATGGCTACAAGTCTATGGGAGCTAGGGAGTCTAATGTAGTTTGAATAAGAACCCATAAATTCATGTTTGAATGCTTGGTAATTTTTATAGTTATGATAGTTTTTGCTTACAACCTTGGTCTATCAGAACTTTGAACAAATCTTTTCAAGTCCTTCTGGTATTCAAATTTCTATTGAATGATCAGCTCTTCTGATTGGCCTACCTTTACATGTGATGTGGTCCTCTTCTCTTGAGCTTTCAATATCCTTTTAAATCTTGTGGGTTGTTTGTATATTAACTCAAATATCAAATAAGGATTTTCTTTTTTGGTGTTCTGTATGGCTCTTGTATTTGGATGGACATCTCTCTATGTCTGGAAAATTCTCTTCTAAGATTTTACTGAAAATATTTTCTATTCCTTCTGCATGAAATTCTTTGTGTCAATAATCTATAGAGTTCATGTTTTAATGATGTTTCAAATATCTCTCATGTGTTATTTGTAAAAGACCTTTCTGCCCCATGCTTGGCGCCAAAACTGTAAAAGCCCCACTTACTGGAGCCCCTGTTCAGGCACCAAACTGTAAAAATCCCCGAGCTGTAAACTGTAAAAGCCCTGAGCTAACTGTAACAGACCACTCTTGCCCACGTTTGGGGGCCAAACTATAGCTGCCCGCTTTGTTCCGTAGGTCTGGGTTTAGCAAGAGAGAGAGTGGGGGGAAGAAGGGGAAGAGCCGCGAAGAATAGAAACAAGCCAGAGGATCTGTAGTAAAGTCTTCTTTACTGTCTCCACCATATACACACCACTACACTTACTACTACTACACCCCACACACATACATATACACACACTACAAGAAGGAAATCCTGGGTATTTATAGGCTTTTGCCACATGCCTTGTAGGTGCGTGGATACTACGTGCCTTGCAGGTGTGGATATGACGTAAGCCTTACAGGCATGGACAGCACATGCACCTTACAGGCATATATGGCATACATAGCACATGGACAACACGTGCACTGCATGCCTTGTAGGCTTGGATACCACGTGCTCCTTGCAGCTGGGGGCACTTAACAGCAAAACAAGCTATATGGGATATCAGAGTGTGCTTCAGCTGTTGTAGGCTGTTGAAAACCAAGTCTCATGTCAGGGTATATGGCTCAATATGGCTGCAAAGCTGATAGCTGCTTTCTAGCCACTTTTTGCTTAAAGTTGGCTCCCAACAGATATTGACTGAAAAATCTAGTTCTTTTACTTGTCTTCAAACTGATATTCTTTTATAAGATCTATTATTTTTAAATTTAATTATTGTATTTATTTACATTCCAGATGTTGTCTCCTTTCCAGTTTCTTTCCCACAGTTCTTCATCCAATTCCCCCTTTTCTTTGCCTCTGAGAGGGCAATCCCCCACATTCCTTCACCCCAGACATTCCACTGCCCTGGGACCTCATGTCTCTGCAGGATTAGGCACATTCTTTTCAAATGAGGTCAGACAAGAAAATCCCGTGCTACATATGTGCTGGGGGGCCTTGGACCAGCCTGTGTATGCTCATTGGTTGGTAGCTGAGTCTCTGGATGCCCTCAGGGGTCCTCATATGTTGAGACTGTTGGTCTTCCTATGGGATTGCCATTCTCTTCAGCTCCTTCACTTTTCTTTTTTCTTAGATATTTTATTTATTTACATGTTAGATGTCATCCCCTTTCCCCATTTCCCCTCCCTAGAAGCCCCTATCCCATCCCATCCCCCTCCTCCTTTTTGCTTTTATACCATTTTAATTACATGCATGTATTAAGGTCAGTTTTAGGTTTAGGGTCTAGCAATACAATAGATGCAAATAGTCAAGGAAGAAGCAAGACAATAAACACAAATAGTCAAAGAACAAGCAAGGCACTAAACACAATTATGTGAACACTCCCGTGATCACTGGTTCTAAGGGCTTATCAGGATGACCAAAATATCTGAACCCATTTCCCTGTTTAACCCAAAGTTATTTTCATGTTTGAAATTACTTCTTTGTTCTAGCCTAAGATTTAGATTCCTACCTGAAATTACTTCTTTGTTCTAGCCTAATGTCAGATTCCTGCCTGAAGCCTACTTCCTTGTCCTTGGCCAATGTCATATTCCTGCCAAGCAGCCCATTTTTTTTGTCCTTGGCCCATGTCAGATTCTTAGGTCAAGCTTCAAGAATGGCATATATAGCTTGATCATGCTAGCCCTTTTTGTCCTGGGAATACTTTTATTCCTGCCCATCATGTTAAAGCTTGCCTTTAACATCAACATATTGTCAGCCAAACTACATAGCTTGAACCTGAAAATGGACCCCCAGACAGAGTTATTAAATTAACAGGCTGGCAATCCAAGGATGAGTAAGATTCTGCACAGAGCCTTACCAGCCTAAGACATAAGTGCATTGCCTTGGGTAATGCATATTCCATGATAGGTAAGGAAGGCATTCTTGTCAGAATGACCTAAGACAGGATCAGTCTTGTTAATGAAATAAAAGAGGGGGAGAGACAGAGAGCCTTTGGGCTGTTTGGCAAGAATCCTTCACTTCTCCTAACTCCTCTATAGGGGTTGTCAAACTCATTCTAATGGTTGACTGTAAATATCTGCATCTGTCTCAGTCAGCTATTGATAGGGTCTCCCAGAGGACAGCCATGCTCCTGTCTGTAAGCACTACCTGACTGTAAATATCTGCATCTGTCTCAGTCAGCTGTTGATAGGGTCTCTCAAGAGGACAGCCATGCTCCTGTCTGTAAGCACTACATAGAAGTAGAAATAGTGTCAGGGTTTGGTGCCTATCTTTTCCCCCATGACATGAATCTAAAGTTGGCCTGGTCATTGTATAGCCTTTCCTTCAGTCTCTTCCCCATTTTTGTACCTGTTTTTCTTTTAGACAGGAAAAATTCTGAGTCAGAAATTTTGACTGTGGGTTGGTAGTCACATCACTCCACTTGGTTCCATGTCTATCTACTGGAGATGGTCTCTTCAGATTCTTTCTTCCCATAGTTGGGCATATTGGCTAAGGTCACCCCCATTGAATCCTAAGAGTCTCTCACATCCTGGGTGCCTGGGATTTTCTGGAGTGTCCGCTTTACTCCCCACCCCAGAAGCTGCATATTTCCATTCATTCTTCTGGCCCTCTGGGCTTCTCTTCTGTTTCTGCTCCATACCTGATCCTGCCCTCCTCACTCCCCTCTTTTCCATCCCGAACTTCCCTCCCTTTGCCTCCCCTGATTATTTTGTTCCCCATTCTAAGTGGTAATGAAGCATCTTTACTTGGGCCCTCATTCTTGTTAAACTTTTACAGTCTGGGTTGTATTCTGTGTATTTTATACTTTTGGCTAATACTTATAAGTGAGTACAAACCATGCATGTCCTTTTGGGTCTGAGTTACCACACTCAGGAGGATATTTTCTAGCTTCTTCCATTTGCCTGCAAAATTCATAATGCCTTTGTTTTTAATAGATGAATAGTATTCCATAGTGTAAATGGATCACATTTTCTGTAACCATTCTACCATTGAGAGACATCTGGGTTGTTTCCAGCTTCTGGCTATTATGAATAAGGCTGCTATGAATATAGTGGAGCATGTATCCTTGTTGCATGGTGGAGCATCTTTTGAGTATATGCCCAAGAGTTATATAGCTGGGATTCCAGGTGGAACTATAACCAAATTTCTGAGAAACTGCCAGATTGTTTTCCAGAGTGGTTGTACCAACTTGCAATCCCATCAGCAAAGGAGGAGTGTTCCTCTTTCTTCACATGTGTTGTCACTTGAGTTTTTGATGTTAGGCATTCTGTTTTGTTTAAGGTGGAATTTCAGGGTCATTTTGATTTGGATTTTCCTGATGACTAAGGATGCTGAATATTTCTTTAAGTGCTTCTTGGCCATTCAAGATTCCTCTGTTGAGAAGTCTATGTACCCCATTTTTAAAATTGGGTTATTTGGTTTTCTAGAGGTTAACTTTTTAAGTTCTTTGTATATATTGGATATTAACCCTGTATTGGATGCAGGATTGGTGAAGATCTTTTCACAATCTGTAGGTTGCCACTATGTCCTATTGACAGTGTCCTTTGCCTTACAGAAGATTTTTAGCTTCATGAGGTTCCATTTCCCAATTGTTGATCTTAGAGCCTGAGCCATTGGTGTTCCTTCCGTTCAGGAAAATTTCCCCTGTGCCAATGCATTAGAGGCTCTTTTCCATTTTCTCTTCTGTTAGATTCAGTATATCTGGTTCTATGTTGACGTCCTTGACCCACTTTTACTTGAGCTTTGTGCAAGGTGATAAATACGAATCTATCTTCATTCTTCTACATGCAGAACACCAGTTAGATCTGCACCATTTGTTGAAGATGTTTTTTTTCCCCCACTGTATGGTTTTGGATTCTTTGTCAAAGATCATTTGTCAATAGGTGTGCAGGTTTATTTCTGGGTCTCTGAATCTATTCCATTGATCCACCTTTATGTATCTGTACCAATACCGTGTAGTCTTTATCACTCTTGCTCTGTAGTACAGCTTGAGGACAGGGCTGGTAATTTCTCCAAAAGTTCTTTTATTGTTTGCTGGGAGCCAAGACCCCTTTCTGCCTGAGAGCAAATGTCAGTTATCTAAACATCCTGAGTTAAGGAATACGTTATTGCACTCCTGCCAGGGAGAAAATATTAATCAGATAAGCAACTCGAGCTGAGAAATGTTTTAATTGCCTTCTTGCTTGTGAGAAAATATTTAAATAAGTAATTTGGGCTAGGAATTCTTGTGGGCTTAGAGAACTCTGCAATTACGGGATGACCTTGGACCCTGACTGTCAGATGACCTTCCTGCCTGCTTGCCTTTATAAGGGCAGCCTGAAAAATAAAATTTAAGCACTAGATCAGACATTCAGACTGGTGCTTCTTCCTTGTGTTTCTTGTCTCTTCATTCTTTTGCCCCCTTCCCTAGGGTCTCATCGAATCCCCTCGGGCCCGGGGAGGTAAGTTAGTATTTGATTTTCGTAGAACTACACTCAATAGAGCTTCTAGTTCACTCAAAAGATTCTGAAGTTTAGGATCAAAGTTTCTACTCCATTCCTGGTCCTAAATAAGAAAGAGATAAGAGAAGCCATTGGTCAAAGCATTGCCAGTTAAGCTTGCTTCAGTCTAGAAACTAAATCCACAATCTCTACTTCATTGAAAGTCTGCTTCAACTTCCATTTCAACAGTTAAAAATTTCTAGAAGTCATTTAGTATAGCTCTTTGAGAGCTGATATAAGTTGCATTTCATAGCTTTATCTATTATTCTTCAACAAAGCTTAAAGTAACATTAGAAATTTGACAGTACCACCAATGCCATACATTTTTTCAATAAATAAACTAAAACACATTAAACAGTAAATACAATAATATGTACATCTGTTTCCTTATTGACCAAATACACATATAAATCCACAAGCACTGTACTCACCTTCAGCAACATGGGTGCAAACACCTGCCGTACAGTTTGGTAAAGGGAGTTGATAGGCGATTCAAGCATAGAGGAAACAAGAATGTTGTTATGCAAATTGCCATCTGTAATTACTTCTGGTCGGAGCTTGAAAAACACCAACACTTTGTCTTTTGTGTCATCAAAATCAATCTAAAGTGACAAACAAAAGATCTTATGTCTTCTTCATGAAACTTAAACTTTGAAGGAAAGAAATGTTGCATTGGCACGTTGTATTACTACAATCACAGCTGCTTGGACAAAACTAGTTAAAGGTAACCTATCCAAACCAACCACTTCTGCTTCCCAACGACTGCCTGGTTAAAAACTGACTCCTCCCTAACCTGTGACTATCATAAAGCTCCACTAGTAAGGCTATGTCTTGTTGACACTCCTGCTAACTTTCCTACTGAATCAAGGCTGAATTCCCCTCATACACAATGGTGTGTACTTCCCTACTGACCCAAGGGGTGTGTGTGTGTGTGTGTGTGTGTGTGTGTGTGTGTACCTTGTCACCTACGGGGGGGGGGGGTAAAGCATTTTAAATTTTTAAACGTGCCTTCAGATTAGCACATGTATTTAAAACTGCCAAAATGAATGAGCCTACCTCTTAAGATTATCTTTACTGTAGCCAAAATTGTTTGTAGAGTTTGCACCTCGACTTAGTATTTGAAACCGTCCACATCCTGGACTTGCAGTACAAGCCTGTCACCTCAGCACTGGGGACCGTAAGACCAAAGCTGACATGGCATGCCTGTCACCTCAGCACTGGGGACGGTAAGACCAAAGCTGACATGGCATGCCTGTCACCTCAGCACTGGGGACGGTAAGACCAAAGCTGACATGGCATGCCTGTCACCTCAGCACTGGGGACGGTAAGACCAAAGGTGACATGGCATGCCTGTCACCTCAGCACTGGGGAGGGTAAGACCAAAGCTGACATGGCCGGCAACAATCTGGACTAGGAAGCTAGACTGTTTCAAATGTAAATAAATAACCAAAAGGTAACATAAGCTGATCTCACAGGAATGTACTAAATCAATACTAAAGATGTCAACTAATAGAAATCAATCTATTAGCCAAAAAGTATAATGTTCAAAAGATTTTTTTCTTTTTTCCAAAAAGACAATAAAGGCTTATGAACCTTACTCTCCTTACAGATGTTTTATGCCACTTTTATCCTAATTTTTAAAATAATTTGTCACCAGAAAGAGGCAGACACTTTACTGTCAAATTGATCAGGTATGGGGTCGGGGAGACAGGAGAGAAGCCCTGAAGGCTTCTTCTCCTTCTTTTATGAAGATGAAAATTACGTGAAATTCAAGGACTAGGGTTTATCAAGTTTAAAAACACAAGTATACTCAGTTATGTAGCATATTAGTTGTGTTCACACTACGCTGGCCAAGCTGCAGTTCAAAGAAAGTGGAGAATAAAGATGTCTTAATGTAAACAGTTATGCAGTCAAGTCGCTAAAGGCTCAGAGTGGAAGGACAGCCTGGAAGAGCCAGACTGAAAAGAGCCGACGTGCCTACCTTTCCTATTCAGATGTGTGGGCAGGGAAATTCCTACTATCTGGTGGGCACTCCACCACCAAGGTAGGAACAGCTTGAGCCCAAGGGCTTCCTGGGCAAAGCTGAGATGTCTTTAAGCCTAACATGAGGACCTGGGTCCTGAGGGAAGGGAGACAAGGCTGGATCTGGGCACGCGGGGCAAGGGAGGCTGCCGCCATCGCCTTACCATGTTGGAAAAGGTCAGCCCAGCGTCTGACCGCTGCACCCGAAGTAGCATCTGGTTCCCGTCGTCCAAGAAGTTGTTCACCTCCAGGCAGTTGCTCAACGGGGCCTGGTCACAGAGCTCCGGTCTCAGCCCGAAGTAATTCTGGCTGATCGTAAAAAGAAAGAGTTTGCGGACATCTCCGAGGCTTCCCGCCATGGCTGCAGAGATGGAGAGGGACCTGGAGAGGCTCAGCGGCCTCAACGCTGCACCACTGCACTCGGCAGTTGCAATGGCCCGTCGCTATGGCGACCACTTCACGCTGACTGAGCGCGCACCGGAAGTGGGACATCTGGGGCCGGCAAGCAAGGCTGAGGATTCCTGCACTCATCGATTGAATGTGCTGAGAGCTCGGTTCTATCCGTGTGTCTTCACTTCTGATGCTGAGCTAGTGTTTCCACTGCACGTGCAAACGACAATCAAGTAGCAGGGTCGACATCTGTGAAATGGGAAGTTAGGAATTCACAACTAAGTTGCAGTGAGGCTTTAAAAAAAGATTATTACTATTTAAAAAAATCATCATTTATCCAGGCATGATGGTCTGCGACTGTAGCCAGAGTATCCAGGAAACCGAAACAGAAGACTCCTGGGAGTTGGAGGGCAGCCTTGGGTACATAAGGACACCTTGTCTCACAGTCAGTGGGGCTGGAGAGGTACATCAGCAATTAAGAACGCTTTTTGCTCATTTTAGTTCTTGGCATATACATGGTGTATGTCTAAGAAGCTTTCCTGTGCTCAGTTAGGGGAGGGATGATGCTTCGCCCTCTTCTGAACTCTGCCCATACACACAAGCAGGCAAAAAACTCATACACATAAAATAAATACATATAAACTAAATAAATCAAAACAAGCAGGCAAATACTTGTTAGAAAGTTCTGTATTACTCTTTCAAACTCTATCTGCTCCTTCCAGGGTAGCTTAATTTACCACAGCTGGTTTTTGTCTTTGTTGGTTTTAGTAATTTCAGTAAAATTTAAACAGTCATATGTTACCATTTGTCAGGTGTTTCTAGGTTCTTGGTTTTTTATCCAAAGAAGTTAAAATAAGAATGCCCAAAGAAAGATCCGCAAAAGCAGCAAAGTAAGAGACTGATAACACTATTAACACTGCCACTGAGCCACAATTCTGAGGACACTCGTAGATTGTTCTTTAGGGCTTCTTTGTATGGGGTTTAATAGAAGGAGTTTGTTTATTAAGGTACATGTTTTGGCTTGATTTCCATTTTGATTAGTATAGTCAGTCATTGTTATTTTCCAAGGCATGTCCCTTCCCACAATGCATCAGATTTTAATCATATGCATGTCCAATTGCATAGGCATAGGAATGTAAATAGGAGATTCTTCCTAAACATTACTGGACATACCAAAACCAGTTCAAGCTAGTTAGGTTCTCTATTCTTTGTACCTGGATATATTGGGAGTCTATTTGAATGGAAACTGCCTGTATGATATTTTAGAAGAGCACAAACTTACCTTTTTCCAGAGAGGGGTGTATGTGTAGCAAGATGCAGGTGCAAGTCTGAGGTTGCTAGGAGCATTATTAGACTGGGGTGTGTGAATGCACGGTACATGCAGGTAAAGGAGCTGAGCTGTCAGCTTCGTTATTGGGGGGAATAGGGGATGAAGATTTATAATACAATCCAAGTGCAGGGATGCTGAACTATTTCTTGTGTTTGCCTCAACTACCCTGCCACAGTGATATTTTTAATAATTATTTATATTTCATGTGCATTGGTGTTTTGCCTGCGTGCATGACTGTGTAAGTTTGTCAGATCCCCTGAAACTAGAGGTACAGACAGCTGTGAGCTGCCATGTAGGTGCTGAGAATTGAATCTAGGTTGTCTGCAAGAACAGCCAGTGGTCTTAACTGCTGAGTCATCTCTCCAGCCCCTCCAAATTTCTATAAAGCAAAAATATACAATATGATGGATTCATTTAACAGTAAGTAGAGACACTGAGCAAAACCAAGATGAGGACAACAGGCTTCATCGTTTGCCTCATTGGAAACTACTAAACTGATTGTTACTCTCAAAATCCATCAAAGAATCAACTCAATAAGTCTCTTGCAAAAATGATGACTGCTTCATGCTGACTGAGTGCACACTGGAAGTAAGATATCTGCCTACTTTCCCACCCACCACCCACCCCAGCCCACAAGCAAGGCTGAGGATTCCTGCGCTCATCGATTGGATGTGCTGAGAGCTCCTTCTATTCATGCATCTTTCCTTCTGAGGCTGAGCTAGTGTTTCCACTGCACGTGCAAACCACAATCAAGTATCAGGTTTAGCCTTTCATCTGTCTGTACTGATTTAAGCTGTCATTCTAAAATATATTAAAATAATAGTTTGGGGCTTTTTGTTGTTTTGTGTGTGTTGTTTCTAAATTTTCACTCAATAACCATGGTGTCTCCTAAATTCTAGTCTTTCAGAATTGGAAAAACAGCCCTTCTGTCTCTGAGAACCTTAAGATCTGAGAGTAGGAAAAGAGGAAGTTCAACTGTCCTCAATTACAAAAGTAAATAAATGCAAATGCTTGCAAAGCATGCGGGAAATGTTCTTCAGGAGAGTCCTGCATAACTCATGTCTGTACAATTAATGAACATTTATACATGTGACCTGTATCACGTAACCACAGTGCTATGAGATATTCATTGATTCTTGTTTCGGAGTAAAATCATAGATCTTTGTTTATCTCATATCTCCACAGGCTGGGAGAAAATATTGCAAAAAACATATTCAGTGAAGGATTATTCTTAAAACTATATAAAGAACTCCTAAAATGCAAGAACACAAATAATCTGATTGAAAAATGCACCAAGGACCCAAACAGATAATTTGCCAAAAGAGACAAATGCTAAGTAAATACAAAAAGATGTTTCCCATTTCATTCCCATTTCAGGGAAATGTGAACTTCAATAACAAGCCAATTAAAACCCATCAAAATGCTTCAGATCCCGAGCACGGGAAGCAGTAAAGGCAAGATACACTGGGGACAGTCACTCAAGAATACAGTCTGGCATGTCCACGACTAAACCTCTGCCCACCATGTGATCTGGCAAATGTAGATCTGCAAGTGCATGCTTACAGCACTTCTGTCCACACTGTTCAAAACTTGAGAACACTCAAGATGTCTTTCAGAGAGGGAATGGCTGGACAGACTAGGGTAACCCACGCAAAGGAATATTATTCAGCACTAAAAATAAAAGAGCCCCCAGTGACAAGAAGACATGGAAGAACCTTAAATGAGTGCTGCTAAGTGAAAGAAACTGACAGGAAAGGGTTAACACTGTGATTCTGACTAGATGCCTTTCAGTCTGAGAAGGTAGCAGGCAGATCACTGGTGACAGTCACAGGGTAGAGAGAAGGCATCCAGGGGATGAACTACAGAGCACAGAGGATTTTCAAGAAACAATAAAATGCTCTGGCATTGTAATGATGAATACATGTCATCATACACTTGTCTAAACTTTAGAATGTATCACACCAAGAGCGAGCCCTAATTCAAGCTATGGATGGAGGAAGGAGTGCAGGCAGGGTGTTTGTAATGAGGCTGAAAGCTTTCTAGCCTTGGGTGCAGGGAGTTTGGACTTCACCCTTCTGGGAAAAAAAAAAAGCATTGCCACTGGATTTGGATTGTGAGAAAATGCTAGTGCTTGTTCTGAAATGGACTGTGGCAGGAAAGACTATTCTGCTGAGGGCCATCAGAGAGAGAGAGAGAGAGAGAGAGAGAGAGAGAGAGAGAGAGAGAGA
>JANHMN010000006.1:75340335-75408143 GCA_030674055.1 Rhabdomys pumilio
CTTTCAGGCTCCAAGTCCTTCTACTTCCACTGATGCCTATCCCCTTACCCCCATCCCCCTCCTCCAATTACTATGAGGGTGTGCTTCCACCATCCTCTCATTCCCACCTCCCTGCTCTTGAGATTCCCCAACACTAGGAAATCCAAACTTTCAGGTACCAAGGCTGTTCACTTCCACTGATGCCTGGCAAGGCCACCCTCAACTACCTATACAGGTGGAGCCATGAGTTCTTCCCTTTGTGTTCTCGGGCTGGAGATTTTAGAATGGCTATTCCAGCTTGTTTCTTAGAGCCATTTCCTTGAAAAATTGTTTTCCAGCCTTTTACTCTAAGGTAGAGTCTGTCTTTGTCACTGAGGTGGGTTTCCTGTACTCAGCAAAATGCTAGGTCCTGTTTATGTATCCAGTCCATTAACCTATGTCTTTTAATTGAGGAATTGAGTTCATTGATGTTAAGAGATATTAAGGAACAGTGATTGATGCTTCCTGTTATTTTTGTTATTAGAGGTGAAGTTATCTTTGTGTGGCTATCTTCTTTTGGATTTGTTGGAAGAGGGTTACTTTCTTGCTCTTTCTAGGGTATAATTTCCCTCCTTGTATTGACACTTTCCTGCTATTATCCTTTGTAATGCTGGGTTTGTGGAAAGATATTGTATAAATTTGGTTTTGTCATGGAATATCTTGGTTTCTCCATTTATGGTAATTGAGAGTTTTGCTGGGTATAGTAGCCAGTCTGTGGACAGTCAGCCTCTTTCCCCAGTTATTCCTGTCATTGCCAAATGGGCCAATGAGCAAAGTGGCCATTGTATTAGAGGTGGACATCATTCATGGACTTGACAACGTGGACTTCCACTCACCATGATTAACCTGGTATAACTGCCTTCTGGTATAGTGCTATATCTGCTAACAGCAGAAAACAACACTGAGCCACAGGTATGGCACCATTCCCAGCAACGTAGTTGCAAGTTGACCACATTGGAGTACATCCTCTATAAGAAAGACAATGTATTATCCTTGTTGGAGTAGATACTTATTCTGTTTAAAGATTGTCTTTCCTGCACATAGGAAATACACCATCTAAATATACCATTTATTGACACACATTATTCCTTATCCACCATCATGATATTCTATAGAGTATTGCTCCTGATGAAGGAACTCAGTTCACAGCCAGAGAAGTGTGACAGTGGGCCCATGATCCTGAAATCCAGTGGTGTTACTATGTTCCTCACCATCCTAAAGCATCTGGCTTGACAGAAAGATAGAATGGCCTTTTGAAGACACTGAGCCCTTGGTGTTCTGTTTTGGCAACTGTCTCCTGTAACACTCCTCCATTGCTGGTGGGAGTACAAACTTGTACAATCACTTTGGAAATCAATCTGGTGATTTCTCAGAAACTTGTAATATTTCTACCTCAAGACCAGCTATACCACTTTTAGGCATATTCTTAAAAGTATCTCCAGCATCCCATAAAGACACTTGCTCAAGTATGTTTCTAGAAGCTTTATTCATAATAGCCAGAAACTGGAAACAATCTAGATGTCTCTCAAGTGAAGAATGGATACAGAAAATGTGGTTCATCTACACAGTGAAATACCATTCAGCTATTAAAAACAAAGCCATCATGAATTTGCAGGCAAATGGATGGATCTAGAGAATATCATCCTGAGTGAAGTAACCAAGTTCCAAAAGGACATGTATGGTACATACTCACTTATAAATGGATATTATCCATAAAACACAGGCTACCCATGGTACAAACAGACCCAAAGAAGCTAAACAAAGAAGGCACAGAGAGGATGCTTGGATTCCACTTAGAAGGAGGCAGATAAAGGGAAAGAAGTGGGTGAGAGGAAGGATGGAGAAGGCAACAGGGAGGTTCAGGATCAGATGTAGAGATGGGCAGGAAGGATGACCAGATAGCTGTGAGAAGGAATGGAAATCTGTAACAGGATTGGGGGTCGGAAGGTAGATGGAATCTCCAGGAAGACTTAGAAATAGGGTAAGGGAGACAACCAAGAGTCAGTGGGGATGTCCTTAACTGTGACTCACAGCATTGGGGATATGGAATGTGAAGAGGCCAACTCTTGTAGCCAGACAGGAACCCCATTGAAGTGATAGGGGTACCAACACACCCACAAAATTTTAAAACAAAAATTTATTCTGTCTATGAGAAATGCAGGGATGGGGAATGGAGCAGAGACTGAAGGAATGACCAACCAATAATCCACCCAACTTGAGACCCATTCCATGAGTAAGCACCAATCCCTGGTATTATTGATCCTCTGCTTACAGACAGGAGTCTACCATGACTGTCCTCTGATAGGTTCTACCCAGCAATGGACTCAAACAGATACAGAAACCACAGCCAAATAGTAGATGAAAATTTGGGACTCTTATGGAAAAACAGGTAGAAAAATTACAGTCCATAAGGTGATAGGAATTGCACTGGAAGACCAACAGTAAACTAATCTAGTCTCTTGGGGCTCTCAGAGACTGAACATGTACAGGATGGATCTAGGTCTCCCCACACATATATAGCAGAAGTGCAGCTTGGTTTTCCTGTGGGTTCAAAAAAAGTGGTTCAGGGTATTCCAAAAGCTGTTGCTGGTATGTGGGCTATGTTCTTCTAGAACTGTCTTGTCTGGCCTCAGTGGGACAGGATGTGCCTAGCCTCACAGAGACTTGATACGTGATGGTGAGGGGATACCCAGGGGACTCCCACATACTCAGAGAAAAGGGAAAGGGGAGATGGGGGAAGAATTGTGGAAGGGGGTGAATGTGAGAGGGACAGTGAGAGGAATGTAAAGTGAATAAATAAAATAATAATGAAAAGGGGAGGGGTGTAGGAGAAGCTAAGGTGGGAGAAATAAGGAGATGAAGAGGAGGAGTAAGGAGAGGAAGAAGAAAAGAAAGAGGAGGAGTTATGGAGAGCAGAGATGTAGGAGTGATAGAGAGACACGCAGGTATGGAGAGCAGTCGCGGATAACAACTTTTATTTGGGTTAGCTAATTGGGAAACAACTCTCTTTGTATGGGCATATTGTTATTGAGCATTATTAAATATATAAAGCCTTTGATTAATATTTAAGCATTAGAGTCTCATTTTCTTACTGGGTCCACATGAATGGCGGGATGGTCTGGGCAATGCCCAGTCTTGTGGAAACAGTATGGAAGATTGCCAGAGCCATCTTCCATGCTAGCGTTTCATGGGTTGCAGGGCTGGTGTTTCTGGCTGGCCGTTTTTAGCTGTCTAACGTGGGCCCCATGGGAATTCTAGGTTCATTTTTCTGCTTGGCAAAATATCTAAACTTAGAGCCCATGGGGGCCACTTTCACTCAAACCACCATATTCTACTCCCTGGCCTCCATAGGCTTATGACCATACTATAATACAAAATCTATTTAGTATAGCTTTAAAAATCCTCCCAATCATTCAGTCTTAACATTGTCTTCTGAGCACCAAAGCAATACCTTAACTGTAGAATCCCCTGAAAAATTAAAATCAAATTATGTGATTTCAACACACAATGCCATAGAATGTACATTAGAATCCCAACAGAGAGGATTTAGAGTATAGTGAGGAAATACTAGACTAAATAAATACCAAAGTCCAAATCCTGTAGATCCATGTATGCTGCCTTCCATGTACTTCTCTCTCTTGTGCCAGTTTCTACTCCATGTTTGTTGTTTTCCATGGCATATATCTCATGGTTTTGTCACCGTCAGCATCTTGGAAACTCTAACATAATTAAGGCTTCATTTTCACAGCTTTACACAATGGCCTCTGTGGATCTCCATGCAGTGACTCTTGCATGATCTTAGTGACTCTCTTTATCTGTGGATGAAGATTCTACAGCCCATTTACTCATGTATTCTTCATGACTCTAAAGGTAGAACCATGTGGAAAATTCTGCCCAATTTGAATGCCTGTTTAGGATGAATCCTGACCAGTTAAATCCCATATGAAGAAGTATTCTCTTGTTTTTTTTAGGATAATAAAATTCCTCAGGCCTTTTCTTTTTACAGGTTTGAAGCTTAGCTATATGGGGCCTTGGCCTGTGGATGACCCCCCCTTTTCCTGTTTCACATCATTTCTCTTTATCTCTTTAGTAGGATCTTTAGTTCCAGTATAAAATTCCCTGGTTCTAGTTTTCTCCTTAAACTGGACATTTTGTATTTCTTTTTGATTTGTTAGTTATTTGACTGTAGGTATGCATAAGAGTGGTTAACTATATAACAAAGTCAATATTACATTGTATTCAAATCTCCTTCACCAAATAAAGTAGTTCATTATATTCAATAAAGCATTAAAAGATTCTTAGGACAGAGTGCAGCCACACTTTTTTTTATTTGCAAAACCCCATAAGAATGGTCTTTAGCCCACTTGCTAATATTGATCCCCTCTGAATCCTTTTGCTTTCAGTACTATTGTCTTTCAGACTCTTACTTGAATGTTCTACTAATCTCTCTTATTGCATTCAATCACTTTCCTATTCCACAGTCACAACATTTTCTTCATCATTTTAAAAAACAGCAAGGTGAAGCCTCTCACAGCTATAGCTTATTCCCTTGAATCAACTTCTCTTAGTTTTTTTTTTCCTTGTGTCATGATAAGACAGCATAATCAAGGCAACTTATCAGGAAAAATGTTAATTTTGGACTTAAACTTTCAGAGTTTTAGAATCTATTGTAGTGGAATGAAGGGATGTCCATAGGAATATCTGAGAGCTTATTTCTGGTCAGTAAGTAGAAGGGAGGGAGAGAGAGAGAGAGAGAGAGAGAGAGAGAGAGAGAGAGGCAGAGACAAAGACAGAGACTAGGACACACCTGTTCCCAATTCTTCCCAAACAGTTCTACTTTTTTGGGGGGGAGTCACAGTTCTACCAGCTGGTGACAAACTATTAAAATCTATGAGCCTATGGGTGATCAGAATCATTAAAACTATCACATAGAATTTGGGAAATGTTTTTGAATATAACATAGCTACTTCATTCATATAGTCTCTGCAAGAAAGTTCCACAAAACCTGTTATCATTTCAAATTGAGGAGGGAGAAGGACTCATGACTCCGCAATCTTCACTTAGGAACAACAGTCAGTAAATATATTCTGGAGCATGTGGAAGTAATTCTTTTTAGGGATGTCACTGCTTGTAAGTTGCCTGTGTTCTAGTAAATAACTTTCTACTCATGCCATGTGAGCTACCAAAATTCAACATTGGCAGTCCTCCAAAATGGTAAGAAGGTAGAATATTTTTACTTGTTGGGAATTATCATTTCAGCTTCAGAAAGAAGATGATGAAGGATATAAGAAAAAGACTTTGGTGAATGGCCAAGATTCTTCAAATATATGAAATTGTCAAGGACAAAATTAAATCCATGAAAAATTACAAAGAAAGAAGTTATATTGCCCAGTGTGTCTGTTACAGATTTCAGTATATAAAACACAAATTATATACCAAAAAATGTTTGAGCTAACAAATCCAGTAAAGATATAAATAAGATAAAAATTAGTTTTTATGTATCAGTGGTTCTTTTTTACAGAAAAGTTGAAACACCTTATAAAGAAATCAAAGCAATTAAATATTTAATAACTATGATATGTTCATATTTTATGGTATACACTTTGAAATTATCAAAAACAAAGAAAAATTTTGTATGAATAAATAAACATTAATATGTTATACTCACCATCACCCCAATTCCCAGCATCTAAGGACCTATATGTAGCCCACTTCCCAATGCCATAGAAGGTAAGCAATGCTTGCTTCCCCAATTAGCGTCTACATGTCCTCTCTGAGATTTTGGAATCTGAGCATCCTGTGATACTGAGAATCACCCATAGAATCTCATGTATTTGAGCACAACCTGTTTCCCTGGTCAGAAGTCATATTTTCAGCCATCCATCTCTCCAACCTTCAGTATCTCTATTTGAGTAGAACTTGCTACTGTTTGCAGACCACATTGCAAACTTTCTGGAGCTCTCACACTTAGCATCTTAGGACTCTTACAGAGTATAGTTCCTGTGTTAGAAACCAGAGCTCTGACTTAGTTCAGAACCCCAAGCTTGATGTAATAGAGCCTGACAGGAATTCTTTCTTGGCTCTGACACCTCAACTCTTCTTTAGACAACAACCTCTGCTATCTCAGGATATTCCAGGTGCTTGTCTTTTCCTCAGGAGGTCAGCCATCACTCCTGAACCCCACCTTCTCATATCTAAGCACCTGCATGGAGTACCATTTACTCTTCAGGTCTAACATGCATGCCCTGTTAACCAGGCAACCTACCCCTCTCCTAGGTACTAGCTCACGTAGAATGTCTTCTAATAATGTCTGAAGAAAGAATTTCTCCTGATAAACTGCAACCACTTCAAATACCCTATACAAGAGTTAGTACTGAGTGTTACTGAGACTGAACTTCAATCATTACCTATTTGATCTCGTCAGCTTAGTTGGAATTACATCAAGTCGAGATCTAAATAGCCACTCAACACAAATGGATTAGAAAATTATACCAAATTGCCATAAGCAATGAAGATGTGCATGTTCTGATGTAAAAATAAGAAAACACAAAAACTCCATGATAATATTCCCTTTGAAGATTACCAATTACATAGCAATGATTTTCAGTGAGAACTATTTAGGTGAAATTCAGACAAAGAATTCAAAAGAACAATTAAAATATATACAAAGAATTCACAAAAGGTTAAACACTTCAGAGAATCCAAACATTAATTCTTGTTCCCTCTCTTGCTTTCTCTCTCTCCCCCCTCTCTCTCTTGCTCTCTCGTTCTCTAGCTCTCTCACTCTCACTCTCTGTATGTATGTATGTCAGCAAAAATGTGGAGATCAGCGGACAACTTGTGGGAGTCCATATCCTATTCCTTTACATAGTTCCTGGGGATTGAACTCAGGTTGTTGAGCCTCCGTACTAATTCTACATTTAAATTCAATTAGAAATCTAACCCCCTCCCTGTACTATGACTGACCACGTTGAAACTATTGAAAACCTTCTACAAAAAGAAAATAGAAAAAAGGTATGACTATGAAAGTGGCAGAGGGCAACACACATGCAACAAAGTGATGGTGTTTTGGGAACAAGAAATGAAATAGCAAGCATTTTCAAGTAGATAAATAGGATATTAAAATCCACAGAATTTGTCTCAAGTACTGCAATGTTTACTTAGTTTTTTAGGTGTTAATCCATCAACGAGAAGAATATACTCTAAGGAGTCTTACCAGAGCCCCCTTCACATCTTTGTTCCTCAGGCTGTAGATGAATGGGTTGAGCATAGGAGTGACCACAGTATACATCACTGAGGCTATAGTGCTTCCTTGAGAAACATCTGTCCCAGCTGAACTGAGGTAAACCCCCAGTGCTGTACCATAAAACAAACAGACCACACACAGGTGAGACCCACAGGTGGAAAAGGCTCTGTACTTGCTCACTACAGAAGACATCTTCAATAATGAGGAGACAATCTGCGAGTAAGAGAAGAGAATTCCAGTGACAGGAAACACACATAACAGGGCAGTAGCCACATATAATGCAATATTATTGATGAGAATATCAGAGCTTGTTAATCTGAGAATTTGAGCTAACTCACAGAAGAAATGTGGGATTTCAGTACCCATGGAGAAGGTTAATTGTTTCATTAATAGACTATGAAACAGGGAGACTGATAAAATGATGATCCAGCACATTAGCACAAGGAGGCAACAGAAGTAAGAGTTCATGATGACTGTGTAGTTTAAGGGGTGACAAATGGCCACAAAGCGGTCAAAGGCCATTACAGTCAGTAGGAAATTATCCATTCCTGCAAAAACCATAAAAAAATAGACTTGAGTGAGGCACTGCATGTAGGAGATATTTTTGTTCTTCGTCTGGATGTTCACCAGCATCTTTGGGACAGTGGTAGAAGTGAAACAGACGTCTACAAATGAGAGGTTGGAGAGGAAGAAGTACATGGGGTTGTGGAGGTGGGAATCAGAACTGACAGCCAGGATGATGAGCAGGTTCCCAAGCACTGTGACTAGATACATAAATAGGAACATCCCGAAGAGAATAGGCTGCAGTTTAGGATCATCTGAGAGACCCAGCAGGAGGAACTGTGATACTTCTGTGTGATTTTCTTTTCCCATTCCAGAGGCTTTGCTCCTTGACAAACAAACAAATGTTTAGAAAACATTCATACTGACACCAGTCTCATATGACTTAACACTCTTATTTTTGGATGGATGTTCTTGACCCTTCATGATCCTTCTCATTACCTTGATATCCTTAGACAAGAATAATCTCATTTCACTTTAAATGTTTATAATGTTTTGAGCCTCATATTTTATTTGGCATACATCTCCTTCATCTTATATTTACTCAATTATTTAAATTTCCTCTTATTTTTTGTATTCACTAGCTATAAAATGGTCATAAGACATTTTATATATTCCTTAAGAACCATGATACTTCCTCATTTCTAAAGTTTTATAATAAATCAATGATGTTTTTATAATCCAATCCATATTTATTTTCTGAGTTTATACTTATTGATATAACTATTAACTAACAAAATCTTATTTTCTTTATAAGTATTAGTACTATAAAGTCTATTCAGAGCTTTAAAAAGGCTTTGTACAATAAGCATATCAAAAGGTATATATTTTATTGCTATTATTATTATTATGATTACTATTATTATTCTATTTTTTAATAAGTATTTTAAATATAAAACTTTTCCATAGGTCAGAATGGAACTTGTTTTAAAAATTGGACTTTCAACTCAAATTTCTAGGAACAAAATTTTGGTTTACCAATTAATTATTTATGTGAATGGAGATAGTTACTTAAGACCACTTAGATACAAATAATCTTACACCTTGATATTATTTCATTGTAAGATTGAAATGAGCAATTAAATGATGTTAAAATTCATTTATTCTAGTGTAGTTCCTGTCATATACAATTGGCATCTCAAAAATCTAAGTTTTTCTTCTGAGCATCCAATAATTTTATCTTATAGGTCTATTTAGCAGTATATTTAAATTTGAAATTCATCAAGTATGTATTATTATAAATACAATTATTTTTAATCCATTCAAATTTCATTATTTTGAATGAGTGCCATATTTTTGACTAATGAACCTATGCTTTTCTTTAGCCAGAAAATACCTTGTGTGCTCTTACAAGATATGTAAAAATAATGTGGGGTGCATATTATGAGGACAAAATAATGCCACTCCATTAAAATAAAGTCAAATTAGAATAAAATAAACATAAAAACTGTATATATGAGAGTGTATACTCACATAGACATGATGGCAGTTTAAAAAACTTAATGGCATCCATGCATAAAATATGTATTTGACTACATCAATCACAGTTTCTATAAAGCAAATTAACTTAAATTATTAAGAATAATGTGATTATTGAAATTAAACTTGTTTTATGATAAAATCATGATTATTGATACCTACTGAAGTTTATATAAGTCATAAAGATACATTCTGCACTAAGCTATTGCATGAAAGAATGTAGAAAAGGCTTATCTTAAATATAAATATTTCAGCAGAGGTAATAACGGTGGGTAATTTTTCATCAAGGTAAGAAATGAAGAAACATTCATAGCAAAGAAAGAGAATAAAAGTTTGTTCTATTAGACTATGATTAAAGTTAGGGATTTTAAGACATGACTATCGGAGAGTAGATGTGAGAGTCAGGAAGAACATAGCATGTGAGGCAGTGTAAGAACATCCCTTTATTCTTCCTTAATGCCACCATTGCATTGGTAAATTCAAATTCATCTGCTAGTCTGAATTTGGAACAGTTTTATCTCATCTTTCCAAAGAGATACATGAATCTTGGAATGTTATAAGTGATGGACAAATATAAATTTTGGATATATAATACATATCTGTACCCAAATATCAATTATATAACAAAAATAAAATTCAACTTTGTATCTGTCTCTAAATTTAGACACAAAACTAAATTGTATAAAATGCATGTAAAAATTTAAAATAAAAACATAATAAAAAGTTAATAGCAGTTTTAGAAGTATAAGCCCAGTTAACATAACGATATAAGTCAATATAGGTTGTCATAGCAATGTGTCATAACTACAATTACTAGAGAAAAATGTTGTTAGAAAAAGGTAACAGCCGTTTTTGTTGCCAGAATCTAAAGGTATGTTAGAAAACAAAATAACCAAGGCCAAGTTTTTATTCCAATAAGTAGTAGTTGTTTCCAGACCACAGTCTACAAGATATCAAATCAATAGTATATCTGTGGTAAATCCATGAACATGTTACTCTAATTGCTTCCAATTTCAATCATATACTTTTTTTCTGAACATTTAAAAATTATTTTAAAATAGATGAGATTATTTATATTAAAATTTTTTATTGTGTTATGTCTCATAAATAATTAATTGTAAGTAAACATTAGTTGGAATACAAAAGTAAAACAATAATTACAACTAAAACTAACAAGTAATAATATAATTCAAGTAATTCAGTAAAAAACATAGATAACATGATAGATAAATTAAGTGTGACAAAATTAAAATACCTGAGTCATTAAGGAGTAAATAATTGGGTGCAGAATGTCTAGAAGGGAAGTACAATTGAAAGAAAACTTGAAGAAGAAGATCAAACTATAAGAGATTTTTAAAAAATTAGCAAAAGTTTTATTTTTAAATTATTTTAGTTTTTGAGATTAAACATAATTACATCATTTCTTTAATCATTTTAATTCCTTAAAAAATTTCCAATACAACCATCCTTGTTCTATTTTATTAATTGTTTTACACACACACACACACACACACACACACACACACACACTTCTAAATTCATAGTTGTAATCTATTTATTCTATATAATGTTACTCATATGCATATGTTTTCAGGGATGACCATTTGGTTTTAGATTACCAACTGAAGTGTTTATCCCCTGGGGAGACTATTTATTCTGCTTTTAGAATTCCTTACTTTCCTGTAGTTTTTTATATATAATATATTTTTATCATTTTTTCCTTTTCTGTAACTCTTCAAAGATTCTTCCCATTTCCTTACTCACCAGATTTCATGCTTGTTCTCATTATTTCTCTCAAAATCTCTCTCAAACAAATCAAACTCCAGAACTCCAAATGACTAGTCAAAACAGACAAACTGAAAACAGAAAATCAGCAAGATCAAAACAAATAACAGAAAACTTCCAAACAAAACAAAAAGTGTGTGTGTGTGTGTGTCTGTATGTATAGACACACACACACACACACACACACACACACACACACACACATCCACCATATACAGACATGCATATGTGCTCACAGAATTGTTTTGCCAACTACCCCTTTGCAAAAATTACTCTTCTTGATAGGAGATGCCATATTACAATGAGTGAGAGAGAAAACAAACAAACAAACAAACAAACAAACAAACACCAAACAAGACTACTTCAAAAATACAGAGTTCTTCTTTAGAGACAAAGTATTTCTGGTATCTCTTATTGTTATTATTCTGGAGATATAGCTAATTTCCTTCTTCTTCTTCTTCTTCTTCTTCTTCTTCTTCTTCTTCTTCTTCTTCTTCTTCTTCTTCTTCTTCTTCTTCTTCTTCTGCTGCTGCTGCTGCTGCTACAACTACTGCTATTACTACTGCCACTATTAATTTACCTTTGCATCCACTGTCTTGACCAGGATTTACAGATTCTCTCAGATATCCATCATGGAGGCTTTCTATTTCCATAACCTGTTCCCAGAAAGCCCCCATGGATCATTATGGAGACTAGAATAATATAATTACAGGTGAGGGACAACGGTTGAGGTTTCTGTCATTTAAATAATTTAATTACCAGAGTTCCTCATTAAATAAATTGTTCTATTGCTTTTCCAGGTCCCAACACCTTTCGTTCTCCAGAGGAAAAAAAGAAGACTGCAGAGAGGAAATTTTTTGATTATTGTATCCATGTGGGCATTAACAGAGAGAGTGATAGACTTATTTCTTCTAAGGGTAGTTAGTTTCAAAAGTTATAGTTAAATGACTATCTTTTCTTGATATTTGTGTGGAATTTTGGAGACTGAATTGATACTAGCCCACAATATTATTTCAGAAAAGAAGTCCTTATTTTTCTTTGTAATTTTATATTAATATAATTAAATTTAAAAGGTAAAATTATATGTGTTTAATGTGTACAGAATTATGTTAAATATACTACATGTGAATATTAACATGTAAATTTCATCATGTAGTTACTAATTTTTGTGATGATTCCTAATACCCACTTAAATTTTCAAAATACTCATGAATTTTGTTATCATGGAATTGGAATTTTGTATCTTCTGATCAACACCCTTTCTTCCATTGGCCTAACCTCTGCTAACTAACCACCATATTTTTGTATTTTTGTGAGATAAACTTGGTGAAATTCTTATTTGGTGGTGATTATGTCATTTCTTATTTTGCAAATGACCTTGAAAAAAGTCCTTATTGTTTGACTGGACAATTAACACTCGATAATTGTTCCTGCTTGTGAGTGAACACATAGTTGGGTTTTCCTTCTGAGAGATCACTGATTTTGAAATTAAATGTTACTATAGGTTTAAGACAACGATTGAGACTTCTAGGTGCCATTTGGAGGGTTCTTGAATACAATATTTTGAAAGCTGACAGTGAGATGCCTCAGTTACTCTTTGTTCGTTTATCATTGAAGGCTGGAATAGGTGAGATGTCACCTTATTTTGGGCAGACATTCTAAAGAACATGTTTGTGGACAGAGTTAAGTAGAAGTGTTAAAGTATAGGAGATACATTAAAAAAACAAAATCATGGATTACAGCAGATTTTGTTGGACTTTATGGACCCAATGCTTTTAAGCCAAAGCTAATCTCTCTCTCTCTCTCTCTCTCTCTCTCTCTCTCTCTCTCTCTCTCTCTCCTCTCTCCTCTCTCCCTCCCTCCCTCTCCCTCTCCCTCTCTCTCCCTCTCTCTCTCTCTTTTGTGTGAACATGCACACGAGCACGCCAATATTTTACTATTAGATGAATAAAATTCCCCCATTATGTAATCCAAAATAGTAAATCTTTTTAATCCATATATTCTTTTTTTTTACATTTTTCTACTTTTATTGAAAATAGATTTTTAATAAAATATATTATGATTACAGTTTACCTTTTCCCAACTTCTCCAAGATCCTCTGCACTTCCCATTCCATCTTGATTCTTGCCCTTTTTGTTTCTCCTCAGAAAATAAACAGGTTTCTAAATAATAATAATAATAATAATAATAATAATAATAATAATGATAATATAAAACTAAAAGGAACAAATTAGAGTAGGACAAAATAAACACAGGAAAAAGAACCAAGTTAAAGCACAAGAAACACATATAGGTGCAGAGTCATATACATTTACACAGACAGGATCATAACAAATGCTGTCAAACTGGCTATCAGCCTGTACAAGAATTCAAATAGAGCCATATTTATTACTGTGTACAAAACTCAAATCCAAGTGGATCAAAGACCTCAACATAAAACCAGATACACTAAATCTAAGAGAAGAAAAAGTGTGGAATAGCTTTGAATATATTAGCATAGGAGCCAACTTCCTAAACAGAATACTCATAGGTTAGAAACTAAGAAAAAATGAAACTGAAAAGCTTCAGTAAGGCAAAGGACACCATCAATAGGACAAAATGGCAGCCTACAGAATGGGAAAGTATCTTTACTAACCCTAATGGTCAAAATATATGAAGAGCTGAAGTTAGACACCAACTAACCAAATAACTCAATTGAAAAATCTGGTATAGAGCTAAATCAGACACTTCTCAACACAGCAAACACTAATGGTCGGGAAACATCTAAATACAAGCCCCCTCATCCTCCACCTCCAGGGGGATGGCAGCCATATACCTGCTGGATTCCTTGGTCTGAAGTTTCAGGGCTTCCCGGGAACTACAGGTGCATGGTTGAAAGTCAATTTTGTTCACTATTAGAATGGCTACTCCAGCTTGTTTCTTGAGACCACTTGCTTAGAAAAATTTTTTACAGCTTTGTACTCTGAGGTAGTGTCTGTCTTTTTCACAGAAGTGCATTTCCTGTATGCAGCTAAATGCTGGTTCTTGTTTACATATCCAGTCTGTTAACCTATGTCTTTTTATTGGGGAATTGAGTCCATTGATATTAAAAGATACTAAAGACCAGTGATTGTTGCTTCCTGTTTTTTTTTTTTTTTTTTTGTGTTTTTGTTGTTGTTGTTGTTAGAGGTATTTTTGTTGTGTGGCTGTCTTTTTTTGGGTTTGTTGAAAGATTACTTTCTTGCTTTTCTAGGGTGTAGTTTCCTTCCTTCTGTCACAGTTTTCCACCTATTATCCTTTGTAGGGCTCAATTTGTGGAAAGATGATATGTAAATTTGGTTTTGTCATGGAATTTCTTGGTTTCTCCATCTCTGCAAATTGAGAGTTTTGCTGGGTATAGTATCCTGGGCTGGCATTTGTGTTCTCTTTGTGTCTCTATGACATCTCATAATCTTCTGGCTTTTACGGTTTCTCGTGAGAAGTCTGGTGTAGTTCTGATAAGTCTTCCTTTATATGTTACTTGACATTTTCCCTTTAGTGTTTTTAATACTCTTTCTTTGGTTTACACATTTGGTGTTTTGACTATTATGTGGTGGTAGGAGTTTCTTTTCTGGTCCAGTCTATTTGGCATTTTCTAGGCTTCTTGTATGTTCACGGGTATCCTTCTTTTCTGGTTAGTGAAGTTTTCTTCTATAATTTTTAAAAAATATTTACTGGCCCTTTAATTTGGGAATCTTCCCTCTCTTCTACACCTATTATCCTTAGATTTGGTCTTCTCATTGTGTCCTGGATTTCTTGGATGTTTTGAGTTAGGAGCTTGTCGAATTTTGTATTTTCTTTGACTGTTGTGTCAATGTTTTCTATGGTATCTTCTGCACCTGAGATTCTTTCTTCTAGCTCTTGTATTCTGTTGGTGATGCTTCCATTTATCATTCCTGATCTCTTTCCTAGGTTTTCTATCTCCCAGGTTGTGTCCCTTTGTGATTTATTTATTGTTTCTATTTCCACTTTTAGTTTCTGGATTGTTTTGTTGAATTCCATCACCTGTTTAGTTGTGTTTTCCTGTATTTCTTTAAGAGGTTTATGTGTTTCCTCTTTAAGAATTTCTACCTGTTTACCTGTGTTCTCCTGTATTTCTTTAAGGGAGTTATTTATGTCCTTCTTAAAGTCCTCTATCATCATCATCATTAGAAGTGATTTTAAATCTGAATCTTGCTTTCCTGGTGATATGGGGGATTCAGGACTTTCTAATGTGAGAGAACTGGGTTTTGATGATATCAAGTAGCCTTGGTTTCTGTTGCTTATGTTCTTGTGCTTGCCTCTGGCCATCTGGTTATCTCTAGTGCGATCTGCCCTTGCTGTCTCTGACTGGAACCTGTTTCTCCCGTGATCCTGGTTGTGTTAGAAGTCTTCAAAGTCCAGCTGTTTTTGTGATCCTGCGATTCTGGGATCCTGTGATCCTGAGATCCTGAATGTTTCAGAACTCCTGGGAGTCAAGCTAGCTCTAGGATCCTGAAATCCATCTGTGATCAAGCTCCTGAGATCTTGTGTCAGAGCTCCTGGGAGTCAAGCTTTATCTGAGTATTGCAAGGGTGGGTGAGGAGCCAGAGTCCTTTGTTTACTGGGCACAGGTGCAAGCTGGAAGGAACCCATGCCTCTGGTGGGGGTTTGTGTTTCCCTAGTTTCTGTGGGGATTCCAGTTACACTAGGTGTTGGGAAAGATGTTGTGACTTCAACTGATCTTAAGTGTATCAGAACTCCAGTGCTTCTGGGTGTGCCCCATCTCCTAGGAGTCAAGCTTCCTTTGTGATCCTGTGATCTTGTGACCCTGTGATCCTGTGATCCTGTGCATTTCAGAGCACCTGGAAGTTTGGCTCCCTCTAGGTGTTGTAAGAGTGGATTCAGAGCCAGCACCCCAGGTCTGCTCAGGCTGCAGGTTCAGACCTGAAGTAACCAGTGCCACTGGCTGAGTGGGGGTTCCTGTGTCCCTGGATTCTGGGGGACCCAGTTGCTCTGGGTGTTGGGGCAGATGTTGTGGCCTCTCCTGTGATCCTGGGTGTTTTAGAGCACCTGGGAGTTGGGCTCCCTCTGGGTGTGGTTTGGAGTGGTTGCAGAGTCAGCGCACACGTTTGCTCCAGGTGCAGGTTCAAACTGTGATCCTAGGCATATTAGAACACCTTGGAGTCAAGCTTTCTCTCTTTCTCTCTCTCTGTCTCCCCACTCTTGTCTTATTTTATTGTATGTGTTTTGTCTGTATACCATATGTGTGCTTGGTCTCTGAAGAAGCCAGAAGCTGTTTGATTCTCCTAGTCTGGGATATTTCTCCCCACCCTAGACATAAAGAGAAATGATATAGGAATGAGTCATGCACATAAGCAAAAGTACGGCAGTGTCCTAAGTCCAAGGACTGGAAGCAGTCTCTGCCCTGGTCCTCAAGGCTCAGCTGGAGTGAGCAGCAATAGCCAGTCCAGCAGCACAGAGGCAGTGGAAGTGGGGGAGGGCAACTTTTAGCTTTCTTGAGGAAGGTCCATATGACTTCAATAGTTATGGGAGTAGTGTACATTCCCATGGTGATGTATAAATGTTCTCCTTTCTCTATATTTCTATTGTAGTTTATTTTTGTTTCCTTAATCACCGACAATGTGGCTGGGATAAAATAGAGTATTGGCTTATCTGATGAATGGTGAAATAGAATGTTGTTTATTAATTCATCAGTAAATATTCTCATTCAATTTAATTAAAAACAAACTAAAAGAATATGCATTTAGGTATTAGTGGAGTGAAATTAAAGCCACAACACCAAAGAGGTTATATTTTCATGTATAGATAGTTGAGTTAAGAAATCAAATTTCAAAAATGAATGAATGTGCTATGCAATTACATTGCTCTTCTCTGCAGCTGCCATAGGGCAGTTTTAATGTCCCTGTTCCTCAGGCTGTAGATGAAGGGATTAAGCATAGGTGTGACCACTGTGTACATAAGTGAAGCAACTGCACAGTTTTCAGGAGAATTTGATCCAGTTGAACCAATGTATACTCCAGTGGCTGTTCCATAAAATAAGCAAACAGCTGACAGGTGAGACCCACAGGTGGAAAAGGCTTTATACTTTCCATCTGTTGATGAAATTCTCAGGATGGAAGAAATAATTTTGTAGTATGAGAAAATAATTCCTGAGGTTGAAAATAAACCAAAAAAGATACCAACAAAATGTGTAACTATGTTTTTGGTGAGCATTTCAGAACAGTTAAGATTAAGAAGTTGTGAAGGGTCACAAAAAAGTTAGAGATTTCTGTATCACTGAAGTTTGTAAATTGAAGCACAATCAAATTGTGCACCTGAGAGTCCACAAGACTTGCCAAAACAGATGCCAAAACTAAGAAGGCACAGAGGTTAGGATTCATAATGATCTTGTAACGCAGAGGGTGACAGATGGCCACAAACCTATCATAGGCCATTACAGTCAGAAGCATACTATCCATACATGCAAAAATTATAAACATGGACATCTGTGTTAGGCAGCCCACATAGGAGATGATTCTGCTTTGAGTTCTAATATCCCAAATCATCTTTGGGACTATAGTAGAGATCAAACAAATGTCAGACCAGGAAAGGTTGGAGAGAAAGAAATACATGGGGGTATGGAGGTGGAAGTCAGAGCTCACAGCCAGAATGATGAGCAGATTTCCAAGCACTGTGATCATGTAGAAGGATAAAAACAGCACAAAAAGAAAAGGCTGCAGTTCTGGATTCTCTGAGAGGCTCATGAGATGGAATTCTGAGACAATCTGTAGATTTTGTGCTTCTGTACTGTTTGGACACCTTTGGAGAAACAAAATTTATTGGAAAAATACATGACATAAAGTATAATTACACTATGATATCAGAAGTAAAAGAAATAATTAAAAAAGGAAAAACCATTTATTTAAAAGTCCAACTTAATACAATCAAAATGTTCTCACTTGAGGTGCATAGCTTTCAGAGTCATGACAAGACCAATCATCTACAACTCTACATATGGGTTTTCATGTTATAATCTCCATTTATACAAATATATTAGTGAGGAAGTAACTGTAACAGTGTGTTTAAACCAAAAACGTGAGGGATCAGAAGTTTAGGATTATGATAAAATAAAACAATCATTTTGGATGACACAGAGAAGAAAATAATATCTTTTCACTTTTAAAAATCACTATTATGCAGCAAAAACTCAAAGAGAATATAGCACTTTTTTCTTAAGATATTGTTAGCGACTTTATGAAAACACAAATTCTCTAAACTGTATTACTTTGTATAGTAATTTACTGTGGTTCTTTTAGATAGTGAACACAATGGTTACAAGGGAATACTTCAGAATTTTGTACTAGATTAAGTAGGAATACCTTCTTGGGAGAATCACCATTCCTGATCTCAAGCTGTATTACAAAGCAATAGTGATAAAGACTGCATGGTATTTGCGGGGAACAAGAGAGAAACCCAGAGAACAGGAGAATGAATGGAAATATGTGACTTGTTGGGGTGGGAGGCAGGGAGACCCTCTAGAAACTCCCAGAAACCTGGGAGGTGAGAGGCTCTCAAGACTCAATGAGAGTGACCTTAGCCAAAATACCCAACAGTGGGGAGACAGAACTTGAAGAGTCTACTTCCAGTAGATAGAGCCTCAATTGGAAAGATGAAGTTCCTAACTACAGTCAAAATATGATCCAGAATTGTTCCTGTCTAAAAGAACTGCAGGGATTAAAAACTAGAGAGGAGACGGAAGGAAAGACTCTCTATTGACCAGCCCAACTTGGGATTCATCTCATGGGGTGGGGTGCACTAAGGCCTGACCCTATTAGTGATGCTATGATGTGCTTATAAACAGGAGCCTGGCATGGCTGTTCTCTGGGAGACCCTACCAACAGTTGACTGAGACAGATGAAGATACGTGCACCCAACCACCGGACTGAAGTTGGAAACACCTATGGTTGAATTAGGGGAAGGATTGAAGAAGCTGAAGGGGAGAGTGACCCCATAGGAAGATCAGCAGTTTCAACTAACCCAGATCTTAGGGAGCTCTCAGAGACTGGGCCACCAACTGTAGAGTGAAAAATTATAAAGACCATTTTATAAAATATATACAGGCTCACTAGTTCCAAGAAGGCAGAACTGAATGTAGGATTTCAGGCCTTCACTGCCCTGGGATATATCCTGGGAAGAGTATTAACATTCTTCAAGCCTCAGGGAAAAGAACCCACCTGTGAGTAGGGAAGGCCCAAAGCAGGAAGTCACATTCCTGACAAAGAAAGATGCAAGTCATCTGGGTGGTTCCAAGAACTAACTAACTTTCCACTGATCTTGGTTACCCCTCTCCCCCCTCCCCCCTTGAGGTCTTTTCCAGTGTTACAGCTTGCTGAGTTCAAAATTTATAAAACAACCAATCATGTGTAACCGAGTGAAAATACAACCAATCATGTGTAACCGCGCGAAAATTCCTTCCTTTCCCTACCCCTTACTATAAAAAGTTCCTGAGCCCACCACGCGGGGTCAAACTGTACTTGTGCACGAGTGTGCAGTTTGAATGCTGGCTGCCAGCTCTCTTCCCTAATAAACCTCTGCTGATTGCATCCAGGTACAGTGTCTTGGAGTTTGTGGGTGTTCGAGACTTCCCGAGACTTGAGTAAGGGTCTCCCAAATTTGGGAGTCTTCACAACCAGGAGCATATATGGGAAGGTCTGAGGCCTTGGTGCATTAACAGAGGCCTGCCTGCTCTGGACTCAGTGGCAGAAGATGTGCTTAATCCTCTAGAGACTTGAGGACCCAGGGAAGGGGGGAAGAGATCAAACTCTTGGAGGCAATGGCGTGAAGAACTGTGGGAGAGAGGTCTGAGAGAGAGGAGCAACAACTGGAATATAAATAAATAAAATAATTAATTTAAAAGAATTTACTTTAAATCTAAACTACATGTAAGAGAAAAAAGAAATGAATGGATTATAGATAGATTCATTATATCACCAAAATAAAGCCCAGAAGAATTATTCAAACTAAACATATTCATCATAAATTAGAAAGTTGAAATAGTAATAAAAAGATTTCTAGCTAAAACTGTCCAGGGCTAGATAGATTGACAATTTCTACCAGATGTGTCCTGAAGAGAGCCAAATCTTCTTAAATTATTTTTAAAAATATAGAAAGAAGAAACACTTCTGAACTCTTTTTATGAATCCACCATCATCACAAAAGTAACATAAGGTAAAGGCATATAAAAAAACAAAAACAAAAACAAAAACCTAAAGAGGCAATAATCCTGGTAAACATAGATTTAAAAATGCTCAATAAAATACTTACAAACAGAATACCAACACACATGAAAAGAGCTTGCCCACCACGATCCAGTTGGTTTTATCCAGAAAATGCAGAAATCTTCAACATGTGTTCAGCAAATCATATAAACAGATTAAAAAAAAATCGCACTATCATCTCACTAGATGCAGAATAATTCTGTGATAAAATTCAATCTTTATTATACTTTCACTATAAAGACCCTAGAAAATGTAGGAGCAGAGGGATGTACCTCAACCTAAGAAAACTATATACGACACATGGCCAACATCATCTTAGATATATAAAATCATGAAGCAATCCCATTGATATCAGGAATGAGAAAGAAATGGCAAGCATCCCCAGTTCTCTACATAGTGTTTGAGGTGATAGCTGAGACAAAAAACACTAAATAGATTTTAGAAAAATAAATCAAACTATTCCTATTTTCAGATAACATGATATTACATATTAGACATCTCAAAACCTCTAACATAAAACATCTAGAAATAAACAAATTTAGCAGTGTGGTAGAATATAGAATTATCTTCCACTAATCAATAGCTATTCTATGCAGCAACAACAAACATACAGAGAAAAAGATACCTTCTCCTTCACAAAAATCTCAAGGAGAATAAAGTAACAGGAAGAACCTAACCTAGGAAAATATGAACCTTTACAATGAAAACTTCAGAAATCAGGGAAAGACTCTAGAAAATGAAAATATAGCTCATGCTTTTGAATTGGTTAAATTAATATTATAAAAATGGCCATTTTACCAAAAGCTATTTATGGATTTAATGCAATCTCCATTAAAAGTCCATCTGTTTCTTTGCAGAGATGGAAAGAAAATGTATCTTAAAATTAATATTGTACCTTACAAATTCCAAGCTAGCAAAAAAGAAAAATACTGAGGAAAAAAACAATGCTAGAAGGATTACAATTACATATCTTATGATATACTATAGATCTATTGTAATAAAAATGATATGTTAATGGCTTAAAAAAGACATGTAAATCAATGTAAAAAAATCAAAGACACAAATGTAAGCACATATGACTTTAGCCACATGATGTTTAACAAAGGCCCTCAAATTATATGGTGGAGATAAAGCACCTTTAACAAGTGGTGCTGAGAAAACTGCATGTCTACATGCAGAAGAATGAAATTCAATCTGTATCTATCACCTTCCATACCAACTAACTGCAAAAAGATGGAAAACCTAAATGTGAAAAATTGAAATTGAATAGGCAGTACCCTACATGATATAGGAATAGGAAAGAACTTCTTGGCTAGAAAAAGTCCATTTGGCAAAGAGCTAATGCCAACAATTGACATATGGTACTTCTTGACACTAAAATGCTGCACAGCTAAAGAAATATTCAACCATGTGAAAAGGAATACCACAAGAATTATTGGCAGATATATATCTTGCTAAGGATTATTATCCACAATGTATTCCTCTCCAAATATACTGACCCCAAAACAAATAATCAAACCACAAATGACTTCCTCAGAAAATGGATCCAGGAAAAGAAAAGTAGCCCCCAAATGGTTAAAAACTATCTTAAAATGTTCTTTCCCCATAGCAATTAGAAAAATTTAAATCAAAACAACTTTGAGGTTTCATTTTACCCCAGTCAGAGAGGCAAAGAAAAACAGAATAACTGATGACAGATGCTGGAGGGAACGCAGTGTAAAAATACCACTCATTTGTTGTTGGTGGGATTGTAAACTGTTGCAGCCTGTTTGGAAATGTGTGTGGAGGGTTCTCAAAAAGCTAGAAATAAACCTACCATATGACCTACCTCTTTGTATATGCTTTATTTACAGGGCATTCTACCCCACAGTTATTTGTTCATAATGTTTATCGTTACTCAATTTACAATATCTAGGGAATATTTAAAAAACCTAAATGTCCAACAACTGACAAGGGAATATAAAAAAACTGAACGTCTAATAACTGACAAATAGATACTAAAATGTGTCTTTGGAGAGAACCTACTACCATAGTGAACCTACTATTATTCTGCTGAATGCATATAGTATTAAACCAATTCCTGATGACTTATCAGTACTTTTGATGATTAAAGAATCTCTCAATCCTCACTAGAGAATTTCTATTTGCAGTGAATGATGATCAATGTGGAGACCAAGAACTGAACAAGATATAGGGAATATGAATTTGCAGTATGTTCAACCCTAAATGAAAAAAATATATGGTATCAACTCATTCACATGTTCATGGATCATTGTCGAAGTGTGTGGGGGGGTCAAAATTGTATAAGGTTTAGAGGAAGTAGGTATATATGGTATATAGAAAAGATTAAAACTACACCAAACTGAACCAAAACAAGAATTATGAAGTTATTTTTGTGTTGGCCAATTATTCTGGAGCATATGGGTGTGGCTGATATATTCAGTGTTACTTTGTCTTAGTGTTTCCATTGCTGTGAAAAGACATCATGACCAAAACAACTCTTATAAAGGACAACATTTAATTGGGGCTGCTTACAGGTTCTGAGGTTCAGTCCATTGTTGTCCTGGCAGGAAGCATGGCAGCATCCAGGAAGAGGTGGGGCTGGAGGAGCTACATGTTGTTTCAAAGGCAGACAGCAGAAGACTAGCTTCAAGGCAGCTAGGAGAAGAGTCTCAAAGCCCACCCTAAAGTGATAAATTTCTTCCAACAAGGCCACACCTCCTCATAGTACCATTCCTTGGGCCAAGCATATTCAAGTCACCACATTACTCCATTAAAGAAAACAGTTTTTTTCTCTCCCAGAAGCTATCAACTACAGATAGCTTCTTTTTCCATAATGAGCCTTTTTGCCCACTTTCCCATTCACTGTGCAGGAAATTTATCTGGTTTAAACTTGTTCAAAGTTTTGTGCATGCAGAGCTTTTAGAAGAATACAATTTTGACTTTAACTTACAGAGACTATTGTTGATCCATGTATTCATCTGTGAATATTTTTAAAATGTATAGATGACTGAATTCTTTATAGTCTATTTAATTGGAAAATGGTATGTGAAGATCTTATTGTTTCTTCTTTAATGTCACAGAAGCAAACCTTATTAAGATAATTTTTGAGATTTAAGAAATACATATTAATCTCAACTTTTTACTTCAATGAGTAATATTTATTGTTTCCAAAGAGGGCATAATGATTATTTAATAATGAGTCTTTAAGAAGTACTATTTTGTAGACTTGGAATTACTCCTACAAAATTTAGTTGTTATAATCAATGAATTGATTGCCTTACAATGAACAAATAACTTTGGGATTTTGGGCTATAATTTTCCTGTATATATTTAAATAGTTTATTTTGAAAATAATTTTTATAGTGTGCTCATTTTGGAAGCACATATACTAAAATCTGAATGATACAGAAAAGATTAGCATTGTCTCTGTGTAAGGATGAAACACAAATTCATCATGTCTTCCACATTTTTAGAACAGGAATTAAAAATAATTTGTCATTAATATCTCTTACCACAAATGGACTTAATTCTCTAACAAAAAGACACAGTCTAACAAAATGGATGCAAAACTAGGATCCATCATTCTGCTTCTTACAAGAAACACATCTTAGCAACAAAGATAAACATCATCTCAGAGTAAAGGACTAGACAAAGATTTCCCAAGCAAACAGGAACAAGAAGAAGCTGGAGTAGCAATTGTAATATCTAATAAAATAAACTTTCTACTAAAATTAATCAGAAGAGATTGGGAAAGACATTTCATACTCATCTACAGAAAAATCCTCCAGGATAATGTCTCAATTCTGAATATTTTTGCAAGACCACTCATATTTATAAAAGAAACATCACTAAAACTTAAATCACATAGTGAACCCCATGCATTATGATTGGGAAACTTCAACCTCCCACTCTCACTAATGAATGGGCCATTTAGATAGCAAAATAAAACTGACCAATGTGATGAATCAAATGGACCTAAAAGATATCTACATATAATATTTCACCAAAAGAAAAAAGAATATACTTTATCCCCAGCACCTCGCAATTTTAAAAATTGACCATATACTTGAACACAAAGCAAGTCTCAGCAGATACAAGAAAATTGAAGTAATTGCTCTTGATTCTTATCAGAGCACAATGGATTAATCTGGACTTCACAATAATAGAAACAAAAGAAAGCTCACAATCCCATAAAAACAGAACATCTCTCTAGGAATAAATAAATAAATAAATAAATAAATAAATAAATGACTTTCTAGAATTCAATGAAAATGAATACATAACATATCTAATCTTATGGGACACAATGAAAGCCCTGCTAATAGGAAAACCCCTTGCCCTAATTGACTGCATAAAGATATTAGTCATGTCTTTGTTTTTAATATGTAGATAGTATTTTATTGTGTAGATGTACCATATTTTCTTTACTCATTCTTTAGTTGGACATTTAAGTTGTTCTAGTTCCTGGTTATTATGAATGAAGTTGTTTTGAACATAGTTGAGCAAGTGTTCTTGTGGTATAATGGAACATATTTTGGGTAGAACAATTCCCACTCTTATGAGAAACTGCAAAAATGATTTCCAAAGTGGTTGTATAAGCTTGTACTTCCACCAGCAATGGAGGAGTGTTCCCCTTGCTCCACATTCTTACCAACGTCTGCTATCACTTGTGTTTTTGATCTTAGCTATTCTGACAGTTGGAAGATGGAGTCTCAGGATTTTTTCATTTGCATGTCTCTGATGACTAAGGATGTTGAATATTTCTTTAACTGCTTATTAGGCATTCAAGATTCCTTTGTTGAGAATTCTCTGTTTAGATCTGTACCCCATTTTTTCAGTTGAATTTTTTTTGTGTCTAATTTCTTGAGTTTCCCAATCTGATAGTAGCCTTTATCTTACAGAAGCATTTTAGTTTCACAAGGTTCCATTAATCAATTATTTATCTTATAGCCTGAAGAATTAGTGTTCTTCTCAGGAAATTATTTCCTGTTCTGATAGCTTTAAGGCTATTCTCCACTTTCTCTTCTACTAGATTTAGCGTATTAGGTTTTATGATGATACTTTTGATTCATTTGGACTTGAGCTTTGAACAGGTTGATAAATATGGATCTATTTGTATTATTTCACATGCAGACATTTGGCTAAATGAATGCAACTCAGGATATCTTCCTGAGTGAGGTAATTCAGAGCCAGAAAGACACATATGGAATATATTCACCTATAAGTGGACGTTAGCCATACAATGTAGGATCAACAATGTTACAATCCACAGAGCCAAAGAAATTGAGTAATGAGGTAGCCCCAAGAGAGAATGCATGAATCTCATCCAGAAGGGGACTCTAAATAGTCACTAGCGGTAGATAGAATGAGGTGACTGGGTAGGAGAGGGGGTGAGGAGGGTAAAGGGGCTAATTATTAGGTGTGGAGAGTTAGGCCAGGGGAGTGGACTGGGAGAGAGAATGAAATTGGGACATCTTTTGTGACTAGCTGCAGGCCTAGGATGAGAAAGGATACAGGGAGTTGGTGGGGGTGACCCTACCTGAGATTCTTACTAGAGGGAGATATAGAGACTGAAGTAGCCACCTCCTGTAGCCAGGAAGGACTTCCAGATTAGGGAGCAGAACATCAATTTACCCCTAAAAACTTCATTCCAAAATTTGTCTTTCCTACAAAACATACAAGGATAAAGCAGGGGTGGTGACTGAAGAAACAACTACTTCAGCTTGAGACACATCCATGTGAGAAAGCCAACGGCTGACACTAATAATGATAATCTGCTATGCTTTAAGACAAGAGCTTGGTATAACGGTCTCCTGAGAAGCTTCATCCAGCAGCAGATGGGGTCAGATGCAGAAACCCACAGCCAAACATCAGGTGGAGCTGAGGAGTCTTGTGGAAGAGTTGGGGATAGAAGTGAACAAGCTGGAGGGGTCAAGGATACAACAAGACGACTTACAGTGTCAAATAACCTTGTGCCATGGGAGCTTACATATCCTGGGCCATCAACTGAGGAACAGGCAGGAGCTGATCCTAGACCCCTTTGACATTTGCAGCAAATGTGCAGCTTGGTCTTCATGTGGGTCTTTTAATAGTGGAGTGAGGGTTGTCTCTGTTCCTGCCATTGGCTTCCCTTCCTCCTGTCTTGACTGTATGGTTGGGCCTCAGCAGGAGAGGATTTCCTAGTCTTCTTGTCACTAGGTATCCCAGGATGGAGTGGTACTTACAGTGTGCCTCCCTTTCTCTGAGAAGAAGGGGAGGGAGCAATGGGGAAAGGGATTTGTCAAGGTTGGTATGGGTGGAGAGGAGGGACCACAGCTGTGATCAAGATTTAAAATGAACAAGAAAATTACTAAATTATTGGAAAAAGAAGAAATTAGTGGTTTCTCATACTAGTGACTTGACAGCACACATATAAGCTCTAGAACAAGAAGAAGAAAGCATATCTAAGAGGAGTAGATGGCGCAAAAATTAAAATATTGGCAGAAATCCATAAATTAGAAACAAATAGAATGAGACGCTAATGAAGGAGTCAGAATAAGGAACGAAGGAGCTGAAGGGGTTTGCAAGCCCAGAGGAAGAGCAACAACATCAACCAGATCTCTCACAGCTCCCAGGGACCAAACCACCAACCAAAGCACACACACGGAGAGACCCATGGCTCCAGCTGCATACGTAGCAGAGTATTGCCTTATCTGGCACCAATGGGAAGGGAGGCCCTTGGTCCTGTGGTGGATCAATGCCCCATCATAGAGGAATGCTAGGATGGTGAGGTGGGAGTGGGTGGGTAAGTAGGGGAGTACCCTCATAAAAGCAGGGAGCATAGGGGATGGGATAGGGGGTTTGTGGAGGGGTAACTGGAAAAGGGGCTAACATCTGAAAGGCAAATAAATAAAATAACCAATAAAAAAGAACACACTACAAAGAATCAACCACCCCCCCAATACAAAAAAAAAATACCAAACCCAAAACCTAAGAGCTGGTTCTTCGAGAATATTGGCAATATAGACAAACCCTTAGCCAAGCTAACTAAGTCAGAGAGAAACAAACAAATTAACAAAATTAGAAATGAAAACAGGAACATAGCAACCAATATAGAGAAAATCAAAAGAATAATTATGTCTCAACTTCAAAAATGTGTAATTCACCAAATTTGAAAATGTAAATTATTTGGATGATTTTCTTGATAGATACCACTTACGAAGGTTAAATTAAGATTAGGAAAACATTTTAAATAGGCCTATAATCCCTAAGAAAATAGATGCAGTAATTAAAATCTCTGAACCAAAAAACCCTGTGGCCAGATGGTTTTAGTGCAGAGTTTAGGCAGACTTTCTTTTTCTTTCTTTTTCTTTTTTTTTAATTGGATATTTTATTTACATTTCAGATGCCATCCCCTTTCCCCATTTCCCCTCCCTAGAAAACCTCTATCCCTTGCCCCCTTTTCCTTTTTGCTTTTATACAATTTTTTAAAATGGTAATCAAAGGCTTTATAAGTATGGTAATGCTCAATCAGAAGTGTAACCCAATACCCAACCTAGATATATAAACTATCTTTGACTGGTGGAGACACGTGAACATCTTAGGCAGATTTTCAAAGAAGAGCTAATACCAATATTACTCAAACTATTTCACAAGATAGAAATAGAAAGAACACTGCCACTTTCATTTTATGAAGCCACAATCATCCTGCTACCTAAACTACACACAGACTCAACCCCCCCCAAAAAAAGAGAATTGCAGACTAATCTCCCTTATGAACACTGATGTAAAAATATTCTCTCTCTCTCTCTCTCTCTCTCTCTCTCTCTCTCTCTCACACACACACACACACACACACTTCTAAATTTATAAATACAATATGCTCAGCCTTTACAATGTTACTTGTATGTATACTTACAGGAGTTACATTTTGGTATTGTTTCTTAGACTATCTGAAGCATATTGTTTTTTATTAGTCGTGAATTCTACAGGTTATATGGCACATACATCTAAAGCATGTATTATAATCCTATCTAGCCTTCTGAGTAGAATAAAATGAAAATCTGATTTTATGTTATCATCCAGTGTGATATTTCTTCAATGGAGGAAGATATGAACAGTTTTAAGGCTATTCTGGAGGCTAGGGCATATCTGCCTTGAATTAATATAATACTATTTCTTTTTGATTTTGCCTGCTATGTATGGCTATTATTTTTGTGGAAGTAGTTGATGTCTCCCACTGTGGTTTGTGAGGAATTCCAAAAGGGAAAAACATGAATCTCCTGAATTTACAAGAAATGAAACATATGAGGTTATTATTGGGAAAAACTAAGCAGGATCATTCTGAAAAAAATAAAAGTCCCATGTCAATAATTAGGTGATTCATTTCAAATATATATTACTACATTTTTTTTTGCTCAATTATCTGGTGTAAAACTGATATAAATCTGCACTTTTTGTTTTCTAGAAAACAAGCTGATAATCATCAAAGAGGAGGTTATTAGGTAAATGAAGAGAAATAAGCCATATGGAATGTATAGATCAGAGTCCAGAGCGCAAAATCCTTTAGTAATAGTTCGAGATGCTACTGCTGTTTTCCTTTACTTGCTATTCTTCCTCATTTTTATAATACCAGAATTTCTTATGAAACCATTTTGAGGGACTCATAGGATGACTATGGGAAATAAGCATAGTACTGTAGTTATCCACCTTCCTCTTTTTTATCTTACACTCATAATATTGTAAGACTGCTTTAAAAAAGGGACTTTTTTTCACTTTTGGTGTCTGAGACTTCTTTGACAAATGCCATCCATTGGGAATGAAATTAAATTGACTTATATATCAGCCCACCTTAATACAACATAGAGAATAAATTAACAAATCATCATAGAAGAAAATTTATAGGCCATTTTCCTCTCATCAATTTTTCTCTTATGACAAGAGATCAGTGTTTCCAAGGGCTTTGTCTCTATCATTCATCCTTTACATCACTTACTTATTTAAGTGTATTCTTTGCTGGGTCATGACCAAGATCCAAAGTAACTCCTTTGTCTTGTTCATATAAGGTCCTGGTTCCTTGGGCTTGATATTAATAAATATTGAAGTAATCCACTGATGCAAGCAGCCAGCAGTGGAGAATACGCCTCAGTGCCCCAATGTACTTGAACCTTGACATTGGAACTTTGATGGCCTGGGGTAATTATTGACTCTTTTATGATCTTAGAGATAGAATGCCCAGAGCTCATAATTACACAAATTGGTTTACAATATAACACTCAGAGGTTTATAGTATTGGAATTTTTAAAAAGGAAGAAAGTAAAACACTTCACTAAAAGTTTATGGCTCTTTCTTTTCTCAGGGGAAACTCTAGTTATCATTCAGTGTATTTTTATATTTTATTCATTCTGTAAAAATATCTGTATGTTGCATACCATTAATTTGAATGAGATCAAATCATTCAATGAGTGATATATAGTAAGATTTAAAGGAAGGACATTGGAAATGATGTAATTATAATCTTCAAAAATACAAGAATAATCTAGAAAACCTGAATGTTTAAAGTACTTTAAATTACAAGTTATTATCCAAAGGAATAAATTTTAGTATGCAATTTTCATAAAACTTTGATTTTATATGATCTTTCCTAGTATCCCTCACATATGTCTGCTCCAACTTTCTGGAGCCTAAATTGTTCTATATCTGTATATTCCATATAGTTGTTTGCAATACATATCACATGTTAACAATTATTTTATTTGCCTTTGATCTTTAAGAGCTTTTGTTTCCCTCTTATGGCCCCTTTACATTTTATTTATTCTTTGGAACTTTATAAATATGATATACAATGAAATATGACTATCTATCTATCTATCTATCTATCTATCTATCTATCTATCTATCTATCTATCATCTATCATCAATTTTCTACTTGATTGGGAAACTTACAACTGGGTAGCTTTAACAGTACCAGTGAAGAACATGCCCCATCAGTTTGAAATTGATTTCTCTATATTCTCTAGCTAAAGTGTGTGTTGTCTTCAGAAATAGGGTTTTAACATAGTTCGTTTTTCGTTTACACACACACACACACACACACACACACACACACACACCACATACTTCAACTCAGTTTCAGCATATGAGGGAAAACAGGTAGCATTTGTATTTCTGAGTCAGAATTATTTTACAGAATATATAATTTTATATCTACCCATTTTTCTCCATGTGCTATAATTTGTAGGAACAAAAAAATACATACGCACAACATATTTTCTTTTTCTTTTTTATTGGATATTATATTTGCATATCAGATTTTATCCCCTTACCCCATTCCCCCCACCACCCAGGAACCTCCTATCCCATTCCCCCTCCTCCTGCTTCTATGAGGATGTGCCCCCACCTAACCCCCTACTCCTACCTACCCACCCTCGAATTTCCGCCCCCCACTTGGTGTTCAATATTCATGGGACCAAGGATCTCCTCTCCCACTTATGTCCAACAAGGCCATCCTCTCCTACATATATACAGATGGAGTCATGGGTCCCTTCCTATGTGCTTCCAGGCTGTTGCTTTAGACCCTGGGGAACTCTGGTTGGTTGGTAATGTTGCCCTCTTCATGGGGCTACAAACCGATTTAGCTCCTTCAGTCCTCTCTAACTTCTCCATTGGGAACTCCTTGATCAGATCAATGGGTAGCTGTGAGCATCTGCCTCTGAATATGTCAGATTCTGGCAGACCTCTAGGGAGACAGCTATATCAGGCTCTTGTCAGCATGCAGTTCCTGACATCCACATCAGCGTCTACCTTTGGTGACTGCACATGGGATGGATACCTAGGTGTAATGGTCTCCAGACTGCGCCTCCTTCAGTTTCTGTCCCCCACTTTGTCTCCATATTTCCTTGAGTATTTTGTTACTCCTTCTAAGTAGGACTGAGGTATCCACACTTGCTCTTCCTTCTTCATGAATTTCATGTGGTCTGTGAGTTGAATCTTGGCTATTTCAAGGTTTTGGTCTAATATCCGCTTATCAGTGAGTAAATACCATGTGTGTTCTTTTGTGATTGGGTTACCTCACTCAGGATGATATTTTCTAGTTCCATCCATTTACCTAAGAATTTCTCGAATTCATTATTTTTAATAGCTGTATAATACTCCATTGTGCAAATGTACCACATTTTTTGTATCCATTCCTCTGTTAAAGAACATCTGGGTTTTTTCCAGCTTCTGGCTATTATAAATAAGGCTGCTATGAACATAGTGGAGCATATGTCCTTGTTATATGTTGGAGCATCTTCTGGTATATGCCCAGGAGTGGTATAGCTGGGTCCTCAGGTAATTCTATGTCCAATTTTCTGAAGAAATGCCAGACTGATTTCCAGAGTGGTTATACCAGCTTGCAATCCCACCAACAATGGAGGAATGTTCCACTTTCTCCACATCCTCGCCAGCATCTACTATCACCTGAGTTTTTGATCTTAGCCATTCTGACTGGTGTGAGGTGGTATCTCAGAGTTGTTTTGATTTGCATTTCCCTGATGACTAAGGATGTTGAGCATTTCTCAAGGTGCTTGTCGGCCATTTGAGTTTCCTCAGTTGAGAATTCTTTGTTTAGCTCTGTACGCCATTTTGTGATAGGGTTATTTGGTTGTCTGGAGCCTAATTTTTTTTGAGTTCTTTGTATATGTTGGATATTAGCCCTCGATTGGATGTAGGATTGATAATGATCTTTTCCCAATGTATTGGTTACCATTTTGTCCTATTGACAGTGTACTTTGCCTTACAGAAGTTTTGCAATTTTATGAGGTCTCATTTGTCAATTCTTGATCTTAGAGCATAAGCCATTGGTGTTCTGTTCAGAAACTTTTCCCCTGTGCCTAGGTATTGGAGGGTCTTCCCCACCTTCTCTTCTATTAGTTTCAGTGTATCTGGTTTTAAGTGAAGGGCTTTTATCCACTTGGATTTGAGCTTTGTACAAGGAGATAAGCATGGATCGATTTGCATTTTTCTACATGTTGACCTCCAGTTGAACCAGCACCATTTGCTAAAAATGCTGTCCTTTTTCCACTGGATGGTTTTAGCTCCTTTGTCAAAGATCAAGTGACCATAAGTGTGTGGGTTCCTTTCTGCATGCAGTTTTTATTACTATTGCTCTGTAGTACAGTTTGAGGTCAGGGATGGTGATTTCCCCAGAAGTTCTTTTATTGTTGAGAATAGTTCTCAGTACCCTGGATTTTTTGTTACTCCAAATGAATCTGCAAATTGCTCTTTCAATCTCTATGAAGAATTGATTTGGGATTTTGATGGGGATTGCATTGAATCTGTAGGTTGCTTTTGGCAAGATGATCATTTTAACTAAATTAATCCTGCCAATCCATGAGCATGGGAGATCTTTTTGTCTTGATATCTTCTTCAATTTCTTTCTTCAGAGAATTGAAGTTCTTGTCATACAGATCTTTAACTTGCTTGGTTAGATTCACTCCAAGATATTTTATATTGTTTGTGACTATTGTGAAGGGTGTCATTTCCCTAACTTTTTCTTATCCTGTTTATCCTTTGAGTAGAGGAAGGCTACTGATTTGTTTGAGTTGATTTTATATCCAGCCACTTTGCTGAAGCTTGTTTATCATGTTTAGGAGTTCTCTGGTGAAAGTTTTAGGGTCACTTAAATATACTATCAAGTTGTCTGCAAACAGTGAAATTTTGACTTCTTCTTTTCCTATTTGTATCCCTTTGATTTCCTTTTGTTGTCTTATTTTTCTGGCTAGGACTTCCAGTACTATATTGAATAGGTATGGGTGAGAGTGGACAGCCTTGTCTAGTCCCTGATCTTAGTGGGATTACTTCAAATTTTTCTCCATTTAGTTTGATATTGGCTACTGGCTTGTTGTATATTGCTTTTACTATGTTTAAGTATGGGCTTTGAATTCCTTATCTTTCCAAGAGTTAACATCAAGGGATGTTGAATTTTGTCAAATGCTTTCTCAGCATCTAGTGAGATCATCATGTGTCTTTTTTCTTTGAGTATGTTTATGTAGTGGATTACATTGGTGGATTTCCAAATACTGAACCATCCTTGCATTCCTGGGATAAAGACTACTTGATCATGATGGATGATTCAGTTTGTGAGAATTTTAGTGAGTATTTTTGCACCAATGTTCATAAGAGAGACCGGTCTGAAGTTCTCTTTCTTTGTTGGGTCTATGTGAGGTTTAGGTATGAGTGTAATTGTAGCTTCAAAGAATGAATTGGGTATTGTTCCTTTTGTTTCTATTCTGTGGAATAGTTTGAAGAGAATTGATATTAAGTCTTCCTGAAAGGTCTGATAGAATTCTGCACTAAAACCATCTGGTCCTGGACTTTTACTTGATGGGGAGACTTATAATGATTGCTTGTGTTTCTTTCGGGTTTATGGAACTGTTTAGATGGTTTATCTTCTGATTTAATTTTGGTACCTGATATCTGTCTAGAAAATTGTTCATTTCATCCAGATTTTCCAATTTTGTTGAGTATAGGCCTTTGTAGTAGGATCTGATGATTTTTTTATTTTCCTCAGTTTCTGTTGTTATGTCTCCCTCTTCAGTTCTGATTTTATTAATTTGGATACTGTCTTTTTGCCCTTTGGTTAGTCTGGCTAAGGGTTTAACTATCTTGTTGATTTTATTAAAGAACCAGCTCCTGGTTTTGTTGATATTTTGTATAGTTCTTTCTGTTTCTACTTGGTTGATTTCAGCCCTGAGTTTGATTATTTCCCGCAGTCTACTCCTCTTGGGTGTATTTGCTTCTTTTTGTTTTAAAGCTCTCAGGTGTGCTGTCAAGTTGTTAGTTTATGTTCTCTCTAGTTTCTTTTTGCAGACACTTAGAGCTATGAGTTTTCTTTTTAGTACTGCTTTCATTAAGTCCCACAAGATTTGGTATGATGTGTCCTCATTTTCATTAAATTCTAAAAAGTCTTTAATTCCTTTCTTCATTTCTTTCTTGACCAAGTCATCATTTAGTAGAGCGTTGTTTAGTTTCCATGTGTATGTGGGCTTTCCATTGTTCTTATCATTATTGAATTGTTCTTACCCGCCTCTCTGAGTTTAGTTGCTTCTCTAGGTTGTCTTAGGATCTGGTGTCCTCTCAGTAGCAGACCAGCTAACTGTCTGCCCCAGCCATAAGCCACAGCACTCTTTCTTTACCCTATCACCTGTTGATAGACTGTTAGGTAGATCTATTTCTTGTTTTTCTATTGCAATAAATGTGGATGCGCAACTGTCTCTCAAATGAGTTCGGAGTATTTTGAGTATTTAACCAATAGTGGTATAAACCAAATCCAAACCCAGTCAATGGCAAGAGATAGTAAAAATTAAAGCAGAAATTAATGAAAGGCAAACAAACAAACAAAAAAACACTGTAAGGATAAACAAATTTAAGGACTGGTTCTTTGATATGATAATTAAAAGTTGACATACTGTGGCTCATCAAACCAAAAGAAAGAGGGGTTAATATCTGACTCAGAAACAGACAGGGAATTATTGTAACAGACACCAAAAAAAGATTCAAATATTGTGCAAGATTATTTTCAAAACCTACACTCTAGTAAGCTGAAAATCTTAGAAGAAATGGATGAGTTTCTATGTTCAGCTAAACCACCAAAATGAAACGAAGAAAAAGCCAAACACTCAAACGTACCCATAACAAATGAGGGGCAAAGTAGTAATATAAAGTTAAGCATGTGTAAAAAATTCAGGAACAGATAAATTCTCAGTAGAATTCTACCAGATGTTTAAATAATATCTACAGCCAATCCTTAAAATCTTCTAGAAGAAAAAATTAGTTTGTTGTTATTTTTGATTTTTGTGTTTTGAGAAATAACTTAAAGTTGGGTGGGTAGGAAAGTGGAGAGCCTCTAGATGTACATGGGGAATGCGAAACATAATCAAAATATATTTAAATTAAAAATCATTTTAAATAATATAAATCTTAAAACTTAGAGCCAGAAGGAGCACTCCCAAACTCCTACAAATCTGGTATAAGCACAACACAAAATACAAGGTAAAGACACAACAACAACAATAAACACTATAGGGCAGCATCCCTGAGAAACATACACTCAAACATTTTCAACCAAAAGATTGCAGCAAAAAGATTATTTAACACAATCAAGTGGGCTTTTTCCCCTGAAATGCAGGGATTATTCAACATATGCAAGCCAAGAAATGTAAATGTAATAAACTGCACAAATGGATTTAAAGATAAAAATCTCATGCTCATCTCAATAGACAAGGAAAGGCCTTTGACAAAATCCAATCTGCCTTCCTGATGAATGTTCTGGAGAATATAGGGCTAAAAGGAACATACTTCAGCATAATAAAAGCTATATAGAAAATGTCTACAGCTAGCACATCATCTGAAATGGATAAAAGCTTGAAACAATACAACTGAAGTCAGGAATGAGAGAGGAATATTTACAATCCTCACTCCTTTTCAACATTCAACATCCAGTGTTATCTGGAGCAATATGGTAAGAGAAGGAAATTAAAAGACTAGAAATAGGGAAAGAAAATATTGAACTATTCTTATTTGTGAATGATATAATACTGTATGTTAGAGATTTTAAGAATTCTTTTAGAAAATTATTGAAACAATAACCAAATATAGCAAAGTAAATATAATCAACTTGTAAAAATCAATAGTTTTCCATATAACAAAGTTAAATACACAGGGAATGGAACTATAGGCACACCATTGTTCACAATATTTTTAAAAAATATGTTAAATAAATCTTTTTTTTCTTAAGTTTTAATTTTTTATTGCATATTTTATTTATTTACAATGCAGATGTCATCCCCTTTGTAGGATAAATCTCACCAAGGAAGTGGAGGATATGTGCAATGAAAACTAAAGTTTTGGGGAGATATAGAAAGACACTAAAAAAATGGAACGACAACCCATGCTCACGGATTAATACAACTTAACACTGTGAAAAGTAACATTCTATTAAAAGTTATTTAAAAATTCAATGCAATTGCAATCAAAATCTCCATTTAATTATTTGCAGAAAGAAAAAAAAAATTCAAGAAGTTCATATGGAACTACAAAAGTCCCCAGAAAGCTGAAATAGTACTTAGCAAAAAACCCCAAACAAATGAAAAACCAGTGCTAGAGGGCTTACAATTCCAGATCTTAAGATGTATTACAAAAGCATAATAATAAAAGCAATACGGCACTGGCACAGAAACTGACATGCTGATCAGTATAAGAAAAATCAAAGACCCAACCATGAACACACATAACTTGAAGTACTTGAACTTTAATAAAGCATCCAAAGTCATTCACTGAAGCAAAGAAAGCATCTTCAACAAATGGTGCTTGGAAAACTGAATGCCCATATTCAAATTAACCCACATCTATCACTTAAAAAAAATTCCAAGTTGATGGAAGACCTAAACATGAAACCTCAGACACTGAAACTGCTAGAAGAAAACATAGGAAGTATCCTACATAATATAGGTATAGGAAGAACTTCATTTGCCCAAGAATTAAGGTCAAAATTTAACAAGTGGTACTTTATAAAACTAGCAAATTCTCAAGACTAAAAACCAACCAGATGAATAGTAAGACCACAGAATGGGCAACGTTATTTGCCAGCCATACGTTTGACAAAGGGTTTAATATTTAGAATGTACAAAAAACTCAAGAGTCAGAAAAACAAATGACCCATTCATAACATGTGACTGTGACATGGTTTTTCAAAAGAAAAAAATGACTGGCTCAATATATCTCATAAAATGCTGATCATACCTGCAATTAAAAAAATACAAGTCTAAACAACTTTGATATTTCATCTTATGCTGGTCAAAATGGCAATATCAATGGAGAAATAAATAAATGCTAGGAAGGTTGCAGGGTAAAGGGAACCTCATTCACGGTTGATGGGATTACAAACAGATGCAGCCAGTATAAAAATCAATGTAGAGAAAATTCTCAAAAAAGCTAAAAATAAATCTACCATATGACCCAGTTATACAACTGCTACCTACAGGACTTGATATCACACTCTAGAGATACTTGCTAAGCCATGTTCATTGATGCTCTATTCATAATTTCTATGAAATAAAATACTATAAATATACTACAAATTGATTAATGGATAATTAAAGTTAATTATCCATCAAAATTAAATTAATGGATAATTAAAATCACACACACACACACACACACACACACACACACATACACACAAAATGGGATAAGATTCAACTGTAATCAAAAATAAGAGAATGAACTTTGCAGGTAAATACATGGAACTGAAAAGGATTTTACATTGAGTGTGGGAACTCAGATTTAGAATGGCAAGTCACATGTTCTTTCTCATTTGTGGCTTCTAGCCCCAAGTCTTCTGGTATGTGTGCATAGCTTCTTGTAACTGCGGAAACCAGCAACATAAAATGGGGAAATTACCAGAATAAGAGAATTGTGGAGGAGTGAAAAGAGAAGTAGCAGAATTTATGTGATAATTTCAGGGAAATGCGAAAGGGATATTATATATGGAGAGGAGAAAAGGAAACCACAGAAGATGCTGCAGAAGGGTAAAAGAATCATAGGATACAAGTAATCTGATAGAAGAAATTGGAAGAGAGTTGCTTTTTAGGGAGGTGGGATGTAAATTGAGAATGTGGGAAACAGTAAAGGAGATTGACAGGAAACAAGCAATTTAAAAGAGAACATGGGATGTATTTAGAAAGGGGGATAGAGGTAAATACAGAGGAGGTAAGTGGGTAAAATGACAATAAAGGTATCTGAAAAGTCACAAGAATCATACCTTTATCTATTTACCTAAAAATCCTATGTAACATATAATTCTAAAATCCATAAATACATATATAGTTTTAATGAACTTTTCCTATTTGGGTTGATAGTGCTCACTACAAAAGCAAAAGACCACTGGTAAAATCCCCCATACCAGACATAAGATGGCCATTTTGAGTTGTTCATCAGAGATATTCAAGAGACTTCTGAAACATACAGCCAATTGCTGTTGACTTTGGTTATCTCAGATGGAGAGAATAAATCCCCATTGCTGAAGATGCTATGTGTAAAATTAATTAAGAATTAAACTTATTGCTGTCTAGCTTTAAATGAATAAGACTTATGTTGAGGTTTTGTCTTTTACTGTTTATTATAATGCTAAGTGCTGGCCTCCAAGATTTGGAGTCTGCACATAGACTGAGGGATCCTGCACCTAGTTAATTCTGATTGGTAAATAAAGCTGTCAGCAGCCAATAACTGTCAAAAAGAGACATAGTTAGAATTTAGATTTCTTGGGCTTGGGACCATGAGGAGGAAGAAGGGAGAAGAAGCAGTCACCATGAGATAGTAAGAACAAACAGGAGAGAAACAAGGAGAGCCTCCATGGGCTAGGGGCCCAGAGAATGTCTCCCAGAGGGCTGTCTAATTGGAGCTAAGAGCAACCCAGATGAAACATAGTAATAACTTGAGTTATGAATGGAAGGTAAAATCTAACAACATGGAATAGGCAGCTGCCCAGCTATTGTGCTGCTTAAGGCATATTTAAAGGCTGTGTGTGTCTTTCATCTGGAAACACAAATGGTCTAATGTGGAAAGGAACAATGTATCAGGAATTTTAATAATTTTTATATCAGACTTGGGCTATGATTAGGCTCTACACAATTATTATTGCTAGTCTGACAATTGAAGTCCAACTGTGCTCTCCAAATAAATGTTTTTGTTAGATTAATCAGATGTCATTACCCTCAAACTGTACAACCTATATTTAATTGATTCAATGATTCCCTGCTTTCCAAACCCTACCCTCAATTCCCATTACCCTTGGCTTGGTTATGCTGCACCCTCTGGCCTACATAGTGTTTTATTTTGACTACTTTATCCAAAATTTTCATTAAAAAAGAGTGAGATGTGGGACATAAAGGGATGGCTTGGTCTCCCCAGTAAAGCACTGGGTTTGAGATAGCCAGGGACCCAACAGGACATTGCCTGTCAGGGATGGCATATATCTCCCCAGGCTCCCGGATTCCAGGATCCCAGACTACTCCATGGGGTCCACATTTCTCATTACCATGCACCTTGCACACTACAGATGACACAGAGTCACGCCTCTTTTTATGAAAGAAAAGAGAGTGGGATGTCGGGCCTTGGACAAGGTAACTCCATTTAACTTGCGCCCTTTAGTCACTTAAGTAGATGGTGTGATTAGCAAGTCTCCACCTCCAGAGATTAAAATATTAATGAGTTATCTAAAGGCTGGGGGGCATAGCTAATTAAGTTATTCCCTCCCCTTTCCCCCTCCCTTTAAAAGCCAAGCTCCCCTGGCTTTTGGGGGAGAGTGTGCACCATCCACCCCTATTCACCACACCATGAACAGTAAAAGCTTTGGGAAACTGGACTCCATGTGTCTCCTGGGCCTTCCTGCGCCTGTTGCCAGGTCCCCAGCCTTTGTAACCTTGAACTACAGCTGCTGGCCTGCCCACAGTGGCTGTGTGAATGTGGGACCCTCCACTGGCAGTGTGGGAAGTCTGCCTGGGCCCGGGACCCTGCCATCGGCCCTCACGACTTTGTTCCTGCTGCTGGACTCCCCCGCGAGTTTTTTCCCACAACCTTTGTTGTTGCAGATCCTTCTGTTGGGGAGAAGGAGCAGTAATGGTGGGCTTAGAAGCAGTGGGGGGAGGGCCTTGCTCTGCCATGTGGCTTCTGGGTGCTCTGGCAGAGAGGTCTTGTAATCCTCCTTTGTTTTTCTTAGAAATCTTAAATGTAGAGGAGGAGAAAAAGGCTAACTTTGAAGAGAGCTTAGAGGGAGAGACATATAGGCTTGATAGGAAAGCCAAGAGTCAGAAAGAGTGAAAGGTTGTGTCTATGGGAGAGACATGTGGAAGCTGGATTTGAGTCAGCAGCTCCTGGAGTAAGCTAGCAGGTGGCAACCAGGCCAGGCCTGGTGTTTTTAGCCTCTTGAGGAAGAAGCTGCAAGGAACACAAGGATGAGGGGTGCAAACTGGGTTTGCTTCAGGCAAGCTGGCTGGGCTAAGTAGCCTTAGCCAGCTGTGAATGACTGAGGGGGGAGGGGAAGCATAGGCTGGCTAAGGAACACAGGGCTGGGTAGCAAGCAGGGTCCAGTGCTGTTGCTTCAGGCAAGCAAGCTAAGCCAAATAGCTGTAGTCTGCTGCATATGATGGGGGAATAGGGGAAGAAGCTACCTGGTAGGGCTCTAGGGACTATAGTTTGGAGCTGGTGATTTTGAGAGAGAGAGATAGAAGACAGTTTCAGCTGCGAGAAGAAGTCTCTCAATCGAGGGAAACAGTCTTGGAAAGAGGGTTACAGCAGGCACTGTGGCTTAAAGGACAGCTGTTAGCTATGAAGGAGCCCTCTGTGGAGCTGGGGGGGGATGGGGAGAGTGGAGGGCTAGGAAGCCGCTGCCATCTTGCCCTTGAGCTGGAGAACACGTGGGGAGAGAAAGAGACCTAGTCTTTTTGAACTAGGAAGAAGTTAGACTGTAGCTAAGAATCAGAGAGAGAGAGAAAGAGGGGGTAGGGTGGACAAAGAGAGATGTTACTCACGGTTTTTGAGGCACCAGCAGGGGGCGCTTGTGGAGCTGGCTCTGCATGCATTGTCCACCACCTGTGGGAAACAATGTAGGCCTGTGCATGGGTGCATGAGTGTGGATCTATGTTGTGTCGCTGGTCCGTGTGTCTGTCACAGCTCAGTCAACTGGAACTGTGGCTCAGCATGGCAGAAGCAGAAGTGGCTAGCTTGGTTGAATCGGTGGGGAATGATTAGCTAGTATGTGGGCGAAGGCATGGCTTCTAGAATCTTGTTGGGCTGTTGTGATTCCCATGGCTCCAGAGACTAGAGCATGGGAGTCATGACTGAGTTTACTCCACTCAGGACACAAGATGAGTGCTGTGGGTCCTGCCTGGCATGAGGAAGTCTCAGTCTGGTTCTGAGGGGATGCAGAGCTCTTGGATTGGGGATCCCTGGAGGTGATCAGAGACTGACTGGTCTCAAGCCCTCAGGCTCTCGGACTGCTGAGAGGCCACAGAAGGACTGAGATGAGGGGGCATGTGGAAGCACTACCGGCTAGCCCACAGCCAAGAGAAATGAGGGGGATGGGAGAAGAAAGAGGCTCTTGGAGCACCCCACAGAAGAAAGGTTACTATACTTGCTTGGTTGCATTGGTGATCGAGTCCCACGTTGGTCGAGCCATCTTTTGTCAGGGGAGGATGTCTCAGGGTAGCAGGGGCAGCGCAGGGCTCTGGGACACCAGCAGAATGCACGTGGGAACTCGCGGGTGCACACCGAAGACCAGGAGAGCCCTGGCGCTATGCCTCGCAGGAAGTATACTTGCTTAGCAGACTTAGCCACGATAGTTCTTGTAGACACTTGGTTGTTTGTGATTCACGTTGGTGGCACCAACTGTTGGAAAAAACTAACGGGGGAGTTCAGCGGCGGGGGGGGGGGGGGGGACAAAGTCGTGAGGGCCAATGGCAGGGTCTTGGGCCCAGACGGGCTTCCCACACCCCAGCAGAGGGTCCCACATTCACACAGCCACTGTGGGCAGGCCAGCAGCTGTAGTTCAAGGTTACAAAGGCTGGGGACCTGGCAACAGGTGCAGGAAGGCCCAGGAGACACATGGAGTCCAGTTTTCCAAAGCTTTTACTGTTCATGGTGTGGTGAATAGGTGTGGATGGTGCACACTCTCCCCCAAAAGCCAGGGGAGCTTGGCTTTTAAAGGGAGGGGGAAAGGGGAGAAAATAACTTAATTAGCTATGCCCCCTGCCTTTAGATAACCCATTAATATTTTAATCTCTGAAGGTAGAGACCTGCTAATCAGGCCCTCTACCTGTGTGCTCTATGACTGAAGGGCACAGGTTAAATGGAGTTACCTTGTCCATGGCCCAACACATAAGCATCAGCAACCCAGGGTATTTGGCATCATTAGAACATAGTTCTCCCACACTAGAAAGTCCTGAATTCCCCCTATCATCAGGAGTGCAAGATTCAGATTTAAAACCATTTCTAATGATGATGACAGAGAACTTTAAGAAGGACATAAATAACACTCTCAAAGAATTTGAAGACAACACAGGTAAACAGGTAAAAGCCCTTAAAGATGAAACTCAAAAATCCCTTAAAGAATTACAAGAGAACACAACCAAACAGGTGAAGGAATTGAACAAAACCATCCAGGACATAAAAATGAAATGAGAAACAATAAAGAAATCACAAAGGGAGACTACCCAAGAGATAGAAAACCTAGGAAAAATATCAGGAGTCATGAATGCAAGCATCTCCAACATAATACAAGAGATAGAAGAGAGAATCTCAGGTGCAGAAGATACCATTGAAAATATTGACACAACTGTCAAAGAAAATAAAAATTGCAAAAAAATTCTTAATACAAAACATCCAGGAAATACAGGACATAATGAAAAGACCAAACCTAATTTTAATAGGTATAGATGAGAGTGAAGATTCTCAACTTAAAGGGCCAATAAATATAGAAGAAAATTTCCCTAGCCTAAAGAACAAGATGCCCATAAACATACAAGAAGCCTACAGAACACCAAATAGACTAGACCAGAAAAGAAATATCTCCTGTCACATAATAATCAAAACACCAAATGCACAAAACAAAGAAAGAATATTAAATGCAGTATGGGAAAAAGGCCAAGTAACATATAAATTCTGATATACTATCAGAATTACACCAGACTTCTCATCAGATACTATAAAAGCTAGAAGATGCTGGACAGATGTCATACAGACCCTAAGAGAACACATATGCCAGCCCAGGCTACTATACCCAGGAAAACTCTCAATTGCCATAGATGGAGAAACCAAAATACTCATGACAAAATGGTACAAAATTTACTTTGATTTCAAATTTAAGGTTTCCATGGGTACGAGCTTCTTATTGATATAAAAGTGAGATGTATATTGTTATTCTCATAGGCATTGTGCCTGTATAACACATCTAGGAACACAAGGCTTAGACCCAGTCCTTCTTTAGCTTTTTAAACTGATTTGAGATGGTTAGCTTGTGAGTTAAGGGCCTATAGCAAATTCATGGCTCTGAGTTTATTGTTAGGGTGTTTTCTATATTTTCTTTAGAAATAGCTGAGAGGAGTTAACAGACAACAGTCCAGGTTACTTTACATGGACAGTTGGTTTTCAAAACATCAGAAATCCACAGAATTGATGTTACAAACATTTCTGTATTAATGTTCATTTTGATTAGAGACCTGTCTGCTCCTGACAGCTTCCTGTCTTGGATTCTAAGAAGAAATTGAGCATCCTTGGAGTTACTCCAGTTGTGGTGAGACAGCCACTAGGCAAGAATTGCCTCTTTTCATATACAGACAAATTACTGTCTAGAAAATAACACACTGATTATATCTGTTGACTGTTTATATCTGCCAAGACAGAGTAATCAGCCCTTAACAATTCTGCATTAGTAGGTCCATAAGATGATCCTGGGTCAGAAGGCTGAAGATCATATGCTCTAACATCTTGTAGTGTAGGGACTGTCTAGGTGTTCAGTGGTCTCTATAAATTGGCTAAGGTTTAGAAGTTATGCTTTGTGCTTCCCATAATTTCAGTTAACTCAGTCATTCTGGATTTCTGACGAGGTTGAAGACTTATAGTCTCATAGCTAATCCCTGCTATTTACTTTGAGAGAAAAAAATTGAGAGGATGATTTTCAGCTGATATTCTTTCTAAAGCCAAGAAAAAAGCCAGGTTCAGAACTAAGTCTTTTAGTTAGGAGGGATGACAGAGGTTCTGCTTAGTCAACAAAATAATGAACTGGTTATTAGGTCTATCTTGTACCTTACTGTTACAAATTGATATAGTTATGCTCTAATTGCATTTTGAGAGAATTTTTTTTTTAATTTTTTTAACAGGAAGGGTGATATGTAGGAGGAGCTAAGGTGGGAGGAATAAGGAGAGAAAGAAGAGGAGTAAGGAGAGGAGGAGGAGAGAATGAGCTAGGAGATGAGAGAGAGAGAGAGAGAGAGAGAGAGAGAGAGAAAGAGAGAGATGGGTTGGAGGAGGGGGAACATGGAGGAGCATGTTCTCATATCTCCACCAGTCAAAGGTAGTTGGTATATCTATTTTGGCTATTATTGGGTTATACTTCTGATTGTATGGGCATCTTGTTATTGATGCATTATTGAGCATTACCAAACTTATAAAGCCTTTGATTAACATTTTTTTAAAAAAGTTACTAATAAAAGAAATTATAGAAAAACCAAACAATAGTTGAGGAAAATGAACAAAACTCTTTTAAGACCTATAAAGTTAAATAGAATCAATAAAGAAAACAGAAATTGAATGAAATATAGAACTGAACAATCTAGGTGTCTGAACAGAAACAACAATGTAGGCATCACCAAAAGAGTATGAAAAAAAGAAGAGAGAATGTCAGGTGTTGAAGATACAATAGAAGAAATAGATAAAACAGTCAAAGAAAATGTTAAATCTGGAAGGTTCCTGACACAAAACCTTCAGCAAATCTGTGATACTATGAAAACAATAGAAGGTACTTGAAGGAAAACAATAGAAGGTACTTGAAGGAAAACTCCAATCCATGAAGGTTAACTATACCCACGAAACCACAGGCAAAACAAAAACAAAAACAAAAAAGAAAAACAAAACAAAACAAAAAAGCAAAAGCAAAAGAAGGAAACCAGGTACTCTCTCTCTCTCTCTCTCTCTCTGTCTCTCTCTCTCTCTCACTTTCACACACACACACACACACACAAACACACACACACACACATCACAGATACCACCACCACCACCACCATAACAGTAATTAACAATTATTCATCATTGATATTGATATCTCTCAATATCAATGGTCTCAATTCCCTAATAAAAAGACACAGGCTAACAGAATAGGAAAACAAGATTTATCCTTCTTTTGTGCACAAGAAACACACCCCAACTTCAAACATAAACATTACCTAAGAGTTAAAGTTTGTAAAGAAAATTTCCAAGAAAATCAACTCAAGAAGCAAACTAGTATAGCAGTGTTTTTTTGGTAGGATGCCAACAACATAACTCTTGCACCTCAGGTTCCTAAAGCGTCATTGAAGCAGAACTGAAGACTTTAATCATCAGAGGATAGAAAGTTTGTTGTGAGATTATGTCTCCTAGAAATGTTAAAATCTATACCCATAAAGTCTCACCAATATGACTGCCTAAACATGAGTTGAACAGTCATGATGGTAGCAATAAATATATTAAAGATGATGGGAAAAAGCAAAGGAGACCTCAGTCTTATACAAAGTACTACAGGCAATTTAGGAATGCTGAGATAATAAGAAATAGTCTTTCCTAGGGATTAGCTTACCAATTGGTTACTAAATATCAAATGGTTACTACCATCAAAACATATATATGTATGCATATATACATGTCCCATTATACAAACAAGTAGGTTTTATTTATATAATCAAGTATACATATATGTAAATATAGGTGTTTATAACAACAATCAATGAAAAAAGTCTTTACATTTGAAAGTGAACAAGGATGGGTATGCAGGAGGTTTTGGATAAAGGAAAAGCAATGTGGCATTGTTGTAAGTATGTTATAGTCTCAAAACCAAAAAAGAAAACTAAAAGTGACAAAAATGGAGGAATATATATATATTCCTCCATATATATATATATATATATATATATATATATATATATATATATATACATACATACACATATATATATATATATGTATATATATATTCATGTTTTTTGAACAGAAAACCAAGTAGAGCATCATTTCACAGACAGACAAACATGATACTGAAATCCATGTCATTTGTCTAAGTAGATGCAATGCCCACTTGTGTTTTGGTCAATGATTCATCAAGAATAAGAGCCTGCTCTGATGAGTTTTCCCAGAGCCCCCTTCATGTCCTTGTTCCTCAGGCTATAGATGAAGGGGTTGAGCATGGGGGTGACCACAGTGTACATCACTGAGGCCACAGTGCTACCACGGGAAGAATGGGTCACAGCAGAGCTAAGGTAAACACCAAGTGTTGTGCCATAGAATAAGCAGACCACACAGAGGTGAGATACACAAGTGGAAAAGGCTTTATATTTGCTTACAATTGAGGACATTTTTGATAAAGAGGAGACAATCTGAAAGTAAGAGAAGAGGATGCCAGAAGCTGGAAACACACCCAGCAGGGCAGTAGACACATACACAGTGATGTTATTGATGAAAGTGTCAGATCTGGCTACCTTAAGTATCTCAGTTAGTTCACAGAAGAAATGAGGGATTTCAGTGACTCTGGAGAAGTTTAGTTGCTTTATCAGTAGAACATGAAGCAAAGAGGCTGTTAAAATTATGATCCATGACACCAGAACTAGGAGGCTGTTGAATTGAGAGTTCATAATGATTGTGTAATTTAGGGGGTAACAGATGGCCACAAAGCGGTCATATGCCATTATACCTAATAGAAGATTATCCATTCCAGCCAAAACCATAAAGAAATATGCCTGAACGAGGCATTGTACATACGAAATATTTTTGCTCTGCGTCTGAATGTTCACCAGCATCTTTGGTACAATGGTAGAGGTAAAACAGATGTCTACAAAAGACAGGTTGGAGAGGAAGAAGTACATGGGAGTGTGGAGATGTGAGTCAGAGCTGGAAGCCAGGATGATGAGCAGGTTCCCAAGGACTGTGACCAGGTACATGAATAAGAACATCCCAAAGATGAGGTGCTGTAGTCGTGGATCATCTGAGAGACCGAGCAGGAGGAACTGCAATACTTCTGTATAGTTTTCTCCTTCCATGCCAGAGGTGTTCTCCTTTATAAAGAAGCAAAAGTTCAGCAAATATCCAGATGGACCTCAGGACATCATCACTTTATACTTCCATAGATTTTTTATTTTTACCCTCTAGGTTTTCCTCCTCTCATTTTTTCACTTATTCAAGATTTAGTTCATTTAACTGTTAAATGTTCATAACATTTTAACCTTTTATTAAATGTAGGATAAATATCTCATGCTTTTGCATTGCAGAACCTATATGAATTCCTACCTAATTTGTGGTTATAAGCTCGTTTTATTTTTCATATAATTATTGTATAATAATAAAATGTAGTTCATGAACATCTTGAAAATACTCACACTTCTCTATTTCTTTCAGATCTAAAGTAGCAATGAAATATAAATTTATGCTCTTATTCCAGTGGTTCTTAACCTTTTTAATGTTGTGACCATTTAATACAGTTCCTTTGGTTGTGGTGACCACCAACCATAAATTTATTCCATTACTATTTTATAATTGTAAGTTTGCTATAGTTATGGAGCATAATGTAATTTTCTGATACCCAGGATATCTGATATGTGATTCCCAGAGGGGTCACAATTACAATTGAGGTTACCATCTTCAACTCAGAGTACTCATTTTTCATCTAAATAGTGGTTTTATTTTTTCATGAGGCTTAAGTGCTGTTACATGCATTCGGCATCATTAGAGAGATGTTTAATTGTTGTTAGTATTATTATTTTTAAAACGATTTTGGCTAGTCTCAAATATCAGCATAATGATTGTCTTAGAAGCTTAATTATTTACTAAAGTTTTGAAACATTATTTTGGTTTTACCTCTTATCATCTATGTGATAATTGGAAAGTATCTTACGCTGTTTTAGCTTATTCTTGACCTCTTTATTAGGAGGAATAGCCAGTATGCAAGAAGATTGAAAATATAAATCAACAAGGTTATGATGCAGTTATCCAACACTTGTTTCTGTGATATACACTTGGCATTTCATAACAGCAAACTGTTATTCAGAACTTGGTAGTAATTGTTTTTATGGTATATGACATTTTAAAATGTTAATCCATCCAATGTGGGTTTCTAGTTAACACACACACACACACACACACACACACACACACACACACACACACAAGTCTGTTATATCTTTAGTTTATGTCAGAATTTTCTAATCAGTAAATGTATCTATGGCTTCTTTGGTTAGATAATGCCAGATATACTCTGCCTAGACAAATAATGTAATTTGGTTTAAATGTTAATAGCATGAAATAATACCACAGCACTATTAAAAGGAAATCATATGTGTATGTAAGAATTTGTGCCCCAGCACACAGTATCCTCATTCGACATGGAATCAGCAGTTAATGAATAATGTGTTTGATGTATTTGATTAACATATTAAGGGCTTCCATAAGGAAGAATATTCAAAATATTAAGCTAAGACATGGTTATTGAAAATAACAGTTCAAGCTTTTCATGAGAAAAAATCAACATTTTTTATGTAAATCTTAATCAAGTCAGAAACTGCCATTTAATGGTAACTTATTGTGAGAAAACTGATGAGAAAGGCTTCTTTGAATTAGAAGTATATTAGCAGGGGTGAAATAGTAAGTAATTAATAATCAGAAGATGCAGAGAAGGAATGCTGTGTACAGAAAGAACAGAATGGGCATTTGTTGTATATGAGGGTCATCTGACTTAGGACTATCTTGAGAAGTCACTGATGTGTGAAGTAGAGAGTGATGATCAGGTAGGACAGAGTGTTGGGAAACTTCTCTATTCTTCCTTAGTTTCTCTTTCATGTGCTATTTGTAGGTCTGAAAGTGTGACAATTCCCTCTCAATATTTGTATTTCTAAATACTTATATGGGTCCTGTCACACTGTAAGTGCCAAATAAATACAAGCATTGAAGATATATTAAAGATTTTTGAACCATACCTATGTAACAGAAGGAGAATTTAAGTCTTTTACACCCCCAAAACATATAACTTAGTAGTATATTTAAAGATATATACTCACGTTTTACTTAACAATATAAACAAGTGATACTAACTATGAGACTATCAGACTTAGTTAACATAACGATGCTGGTAAACATAATTCACTACAGTAGTTAGTGAGAATAAATTATACCTACAGTCACAACAGGAATGTAACTGAGAAAAATGAAAAGCAATTGTGTTTGCTGCTAAGGTTAAACATATCAGTAAGGCACATGAAGGACAATTTTCTAATCTAATAAGTAATGCCTGGTTTCAAACCACAATCAAGAAGAAATTAAAACACTAGAATATGTGCTGAACTCAATTAATTCAGTGTGTTAATTCAGTCTTTTCCAACTTCAATCACTTGCTAATGTCAAATTCATTTAAAGGGATTGTCAATATGAAAAAGAACAGATTACACTGAATGTTGAGCCTATTAAATAATTACATTATTAGTAATGTTACTGGGGCATAATGCTGCAGCAACCAATTTGAAAATTCCAGTGAAATACTTAAAGAATACAAGATATAATTCAATAAAATAATAATAAAACACAACACCATGTACATAACAAAGTTGCTAATGAGTAAATAAGTGGATAAAAGAAATTTATTGTGTGACTCCAAATTCATAAGAAAAAGTGAAGAAGATTTGGAGACCGTGCAGAAAATAATATCTCAATCTCAAGGTCCTAGGAAAAAAAGCAGAATTACATTTAAAGAATGGAATTTGTGGAAACAAAAAAACCTTCAAAGTATAGGCATATCACCTTCAGAGACCAAGTGATTGTGGTGTATTGTCCTTGTCCTAGAGAGAAAGGCCAGTACTTACTTCCTCTGTCTATTTCTTTAATCAATGTGTCTTCATCAGAATACAAAGACCCTCAAAGATATCTATCACGTCTTCATTGTGTGTCCCCAGATATCTCACGTGGTTTTACACAGTCTGGTTTTCAATAATTGTAGGTAAGGAGCAACAAGATTATGTCCAAAGTTTCCAGCTTCTTAATGTCTTAATTATCAGAATTCCACATTAAAAAGTTGTTCTATCTCTCCAGGGACTAATTACCTTTGCTCCCTTGATACACAAGTATGATTGTGGAGAATAATTTTTAGGTACTGTTTTGTCTGTATATGTATTGACTGTGAAAGTTGAACTTATTTCTTATAAATGGAAAGTATTTCATTTTATCTTTAATTTACAAGGATGTTCCCAGGAAAACGTTAATTTCTATGAGGAATAACTCTCAGAGATAAACTCTCTTTGTTATTTTCCTTGAACAATCTTTAGAGATTTAATGGACTATTTATTTTACACAATGAGATGGAGGAAAATAATTCCTTAAATTTCTTGTTTTATCTCATTTAGAAATTTGCATACTGGGCTGGAGAGATGGCTCAGTGGTTAAGAGCACTGACTGCTCTTCCAAAGGTCCTGAGTTCAATTCCCAGCAACCACATGGTGGCTCACAACCATCTGTAATGGGATCTGATGCCCTCCTCTGGTGTGTCTGAAGGCAGCTAAAGTGTACTCATATACAATAAATAAATAAATAAATAAATAAATAAATAAATATTTACAAAAAGAAATTTGCATACTAATCTGTTTTTATTAATTAAATTTATTTTTGATAGTTTTGTGAATGTATTTTAATGTGTTCTTATCATTCTCATTCCAACCTCTTTTTTTAATTTGTTTTTGAAAAAACAATATTTTTACCTTCCCTGCCTTCCCTCCAAACTTTTCAATATACCCCTTTCCACACTTTCCAAATGCATGGCCACTTTTCTTACTATTTGTTATTATGTGCATACATGTACATGTATAAAAACGTATTACTAAATATAATCTCCTAAATTTGTAGAATGTTGTTTGTATGCTTGTTTCAAGAACTGACCATTTGTATTGGATAATCAATTTTTGTATTAGTCCTTGGAGAAGAATATTTTTTTCCAATCTCAGCAATACTTAGTATCCTATAGTTCTTTGTGTGAAGTTGAAGGTTCTTAAACTTTTCCCCAGTCAGTTTGGCATGTCTATTGACCTTGTTCAGCTCATACTTGAATAGTCATATTGATCAAACTACAGATGTGGGATCTGAGATGACTAGGAAACAACAGTTTCACAGTGAAATTCCTGATCTTCTGTCTCTTACAATATTTTTTTCTCTTTCTGTAGTGTACCCCGAGCCTTATGTACAGGAGTTGTAGTTTTTAAAATGTATTCACTGGATTTGTGCTCCACAACTCTGACTTTTTATTAGCTATGGTTTTATATAGTGGTTTTTGTCTGTCGTGAGGAGAAGTTACCACATGAGGTAAGGATTTCATTTATCTGAGGGCATAAAGATCAATGTTTATAGAAGTTATATTGGCTCAGTAAAGTAGTGGTTGTAGGTCCTCCTGCAAGATTTAAAACTTTATTAGCACTGAGTACAAAGTCATGTTTTTCTACTTGTTGAGTGGGTCTTAAGTCCAATTAGAGTACTGTTGCTTACCAGCAAGTAATGTGTGCCACGTTTGCAACCTTAGGGTTACTATGTCATGATGGTCATTAATATAGTTCATGTGTCACAGCTGGGTAGAACTGTTGGTTGTTTCCCTCCATTGGAAGTTTGCCTGTTGGTTTCTGGCACCACAAAAGCTAGTCCTAAGGAAGGAGTCATTGAAGTCAATTTCAGTTCTGAGGTTTCTGGTGCTGTTTATGAAGTGCATTGTGTCCCCTGAATACCCGACAGCATTTGTTGTCAGTTTTTGTTGTTGTTGATCTTTTCAATTATAACTAAGGTTAGATGAAATATCAAGGTTGTTTTGATTTGCATTTTGCTAATTGCTAATAGAAATAAATATTTTGGTATTGTCTTAGGGTTTTACTGCTGTGAACAGATACCCTGACCAAGGCAACTCATATAAAGAATAACATCTAATTTCAGCTGGCTTACAGGTTCAGAGGTTCAGTCAATTATGAAAGCAGGAGCTTGGCAAAGTCTAGGCAGGCATGATACAGGAGGAGCTGAGAGTTCTCCATCTTCATCTGGAGGCTGCTAGGAGGAGGCTAACTTTCAGGCAGCTTGGATGAGAGTCTTAAAGCCTACAGCCACAGTAACACACCTACTCCAACAAGGCTATGCCTCATAATAATGCCACTCCCTAGCCCAAGCATATACAAACCATCACATTGCACTCCCTGGTCCCCAACAGGTTTGTTTGAACATATGAGTCTGGAGGCCATACCTAAACATAGCATAATGCAAAATACATTTAGTCCAACTTCCAGAGCTTCCATAGTCTATAACAGTCTCAACAATGTTAAAAGTCCAAAGTTCAAGGTCTTTTTTGAGATTCATCCAGCCACTTATCTGTAATCCACAAAGCAAGACCAGCTGCATCTCCATGCCTGATGTCCAAGCTGTCTTTAGATCTTAAATTCCTTTTTTACCTTTGCTGACTGCAATAAACTTCTTACTACTGGGCCAGTTCCACTCCCTGTTATCAGCTTTCCTCAGCAGATAGACCATGGCTCTGGCATCTCGAACATCTTGGGGTCTCCAAGTCAATGTCAATGTTACAGCTTGTTTCAATGTCTGGGATCCACACATAATCTTCTGGGCTACTCCAAAGGGCTGGTGTCACTTCTTAAGCTTTGGCTTCTGTAGCACTCTAAGCTCAAGTTGATCCATTCCACTGCTGCTGCTGTTCTTGCTGACCATCCCATGGTACTGGCATCTCCAATATACTGAGGTTTTCTGCTGCGACTATGCTTTACTAATAGCCACTCATAGGCTCTCTTCATAGTGCCAAGCGTCAAATCCTTTGCATGACCCCTTCATTCCTGGGCTGTCAACTGTAACTGAGGCTGCACCTTCACCAATGGCCTTCTATGGATTCTCAAAGTATCAAGTCTCAGCTGCTTTTCATGACCCCTTCATGCCTTCAAAACCAGTACCCCCTGGGTGACTCTTATATATTACCAAGTACAGCTACAGCACAAGGTACAACCTTGGCTATTTCTGGAACTCAGGTTCTTTGTGCTCTTAGAAAACACTTCCCAGAAGATTTCAACTCAGTGATGCTGGTATCTTCTTAATCATCACTAATTTCTTAGCTCTAGCTAACCAGCATCAATAGTCACAGTAGTCTTCTCCTCTTGACTCTAAAGCCAGAGACATATGTCAGAAGCTGCAGAGATTTTCATGCCTGTCTCCTGGGATTAAAAGTGTGTACCACCATGCCTGGATCTAAGCTTTTCTTCACCTAGAGCTTGCTCTGTCTCAGGCTAGCCTTGAACTCAGAGATCTGCTTGGCTTTCTCTCCTAGGATTAAAGGTGTGTACCACCATGCCTGGATCTAAATTTAGCTGGGTAGAATCTTGCCCCAAGGTCACTCCTCCTTTAGTTCAATTTAATATTCTTGAACACAGGATTCAACTCCGTTTCACTTCCTGGTGCCCTTTAATACTCACACCATATATTTTATATTTTTCCTTTCTAAGCTTGCTATGATTGTTCAAAATACTCTTCATGAGACTTAACCAGAAAACAAAGTCTATGATGGGTATTTCTGAGTCTTCCTCTGTCAATGAAATTAAACCGATTCTCTTCACCTTAGCCTCAGGAAGATGCTTCAGAGAAGGGCAAAAGGCATCCACATTCTTCACCAAAATAGCACAAAACAGTCTCTACTCCACATATTGAAATTCTCCATTGAAACCTCTTGGGCCAGGTCCACACAATTCAAATTATTCTCAGTAACAAAGTTAGGGTTTTAGGTGGTACACACCTTTAATCCCAGGAGAGAAAGCCAAGCAGATCTCTGAGTTCAAGGCCAACCTGAGACAGAGCAAGGAGTTAGTTAGTAGGGCAGCCCATTAAGCCCCATTTAAAGCATTACACTGTTTTCCTATCCAAAGTCCACAAATCCACATTCTTCCAAACAAAAACATGGTCAGGCCTATCACATCAATACCCCACTCCTAGTACCAACTTCTGTCTTAGGGTTTTTAGTGCTGTGAACAGAGGCTTGACATGCCAGGGTAGGGGAATACCCAGGAGGACCCACTCTCTCAGAAGAGAAATGGAGGAGGTGTGGGAGGGACTCTGTAAGGGGGACCAGAAGAGGAAAGCATTTGAGATACAAAAAAATCTAATTCTGTGGGCTTCCTCTTCACATGACTGATTGTTTTTTTAGCTGTACAGTCTTTTAGTTTTCTGAAGTTTCCATTCTCAATTCTTGACTTTATTTCTTTGGGCAAATGGTGTCCTATTCAGTAAGTCTTTCCCTACACTTATTTCATGTGGGTACTGCCTAGGTTTTTCTCTAGTAATTTCAGTGTTGAAGATTTTATACAGATTTTTCATCAATTTGGAGTTCATTTTGTGCAAAGTGATTGACGCAGGTCTAATTTATATTCTGCATGTAGAAATTCAAGTTTTGCAGCACCATTTGTTGAAGATGCTTTCTTTCCAAGATGTGTTTTAGTTATCTTTGTAAAATATTAAGTCAATGAAGTTACATGTGGTTTTGTTTGTTTGTTTTATGGTTCTTCAGTTTTGTTTCACTGACCAACATGTCTGTTTTTGGTGTAGTTTCATGTTTTATCACTACAACTCTGCAATGTATCTTAAGATCTGGAATAGTTATCTCCCCAGCCTTTTTTGCCTAGGATTGTTTTAGCAATCCTTTTTCTTTTGTCACTTAATTTGAATTTTAGGATAGCTTTACTGTTTCTGTAAAAAAGAAGATGGGGATTTTGATTGAGGTTGCATGAATCTGAAAACTGCCTGGGAAGAATGGTCATGTTCAAAATGTTTATTTTAGCAGTGTATGACCATCAGATATATTTTCATTTTCTGGTGTCTTTATCTCTTTATCTAGAGATTTAAAGTTTTCATTGTAGAATTAATCCTTTTCCTTGTTTAGATTTGTTACTAGACATTTTATTTTCTTTGAGGATTTTGTGAATGGGTATGTGTCTATGATACCAATATCTGTGTGTTTGTTAGTGGTATATAGGGAAGCTATTGATTTGTGCATGGCGATTCTGTGTCCTGCTATAATGCTGAAGTTTTAAAAATAATTTCTTAAATTTTTGAGATAAAAATTTGGGAATTTATTTATTTATCATTATTATTATTATTATTATTATTATTATTATTATTATTATTCACTTTACATCCCATTCATTGACCTGCTCCTGGTCACTCCTCCAATAAAATTTGCCTCTCCTCCCTCTCCTCCTCTGAGTGGGTGGGATGCCTTCTGGGTATCCCTCCAACCTCATACATCAAGTTTCTGTGATACTAGATTCATTCTCTTTCATTGAGGCCAAATAAGGCAGCCCAGCTAGAAGAACGTATCTCACTTACAAGCAACAGTTTTTGGGATAGCCCCTGATCCAATTGTTCAATCATGAAGACCAAGCTACATATCTGCTACATATGTGCTGTGGAGCTCCTATTCCTCTTTCATTCCTCCTATTCTTTCAAAAGAGTCCCTAAGCTCCATCTACTACTTGGCTGTGGGTGTCTGCATCTGTCTGAGGCAGCTGCTGAGTGGCATCCCCTAAATGAGAGCCATGCTAGTCTTTTGTCTGCAAGCATAACAGAGCATCATTAATAGTGTCAAGGATTGGTGCTTGCCCATTGTATGGGTCTCATGTTGGGTCAGTTATATGTTGGAAATCTGAAACTGATGGGACTGAGGAGGTGGGCAGCATCTCTAGGACTAGACAAGAGACCTGGGATAAGGGACATGCCTGAGAATCAATGAGGTTGAACTTAGCTGTGACTCATAACATTGGGGATATGGATCCTGAAGAAGTCACCTCCTGTAGACAGGCAGGAACTCCAGTGGAGCAATAGAGATACCAATGTACCCACAAAACTTTCAACCCAAAATTTGTCCTGTCTTTAAGTAATGCAGGCACAGGGGAGGGAGCAGAGACTAAAGAAATGGCCAACCAATGATTGGCCCAAGTTGAGACCCATCACATGGGCAAGCACCAATCCCTAACCTTATTAATGATACTCTGTTATGCTTGAAGACAGGAACATGTTTTCCTCTCAGAGGCTCCAGCCAGCAGTTGACTCAGACAGATACAGACATCCACAGCCAAACAACGGATGGAACTTGGGGACTCTTCTGGATAAATAGGAGGAAGGATTGTGGGCCCAGAATGAGATAGTGACTCCACAGGAAGACCAACAGAGCCAACTAACCTAGACCCTTGGGCTCTCAGAGTCTGAACCACCAGCCAAAGAACATATATTATTGTGTTGGTGAAGCTTTCAGCTCTTGTTCCTGTTCTCTTACTGAAGTTTTCCATCTCCAGGACTTCCTCAGCATGTGTTTTCTTTATTGCTTCTATTTCTACTTTCAGGTATTGCAGTTTTATTTATTTCCCTCACCTGTTTAATTGTGTTTTCCTTTATGACTTAAAGGGATTTACTTGTTTTCTCTTTAAGGACCACTACCTGTTTGAGTATATATTTCTGTATTTCTTTAAGGAATTTATACTTTTCCTCTTTAAAGGCTTCTATCATTTTGGAAAATTGGATTTAAGGTCATTTTCTTGTGCTTTGGCTGTGTTAGGGTATCTAGGGCTTGCTGTAGTAGGGTAGCTGTACTCTGAAGGTGTCATATTGTCCTGCCTTATGTTGATTGAGTTCTCTTGATGGCCTTTATGTGGATTCCTTTGTTCCTTGGATATTCCTGATGTAGTAGGTATTGGAAGGGTAGTTAACCTTGACTGTCCTGGTAGGGCAGGACTGTGATGTGGATCCTTGGGCTGTATGGTTCTGGAAATGCAGTTCTGTATGTTTTAGGAGCCTCATGTCCAATGAAGGTATAAGAGAGGCAGCGGGAGAATGGAGGTCCCCCTGGAATAATCCCCCAGGAGAGCTTGGCATGCCCAGAGGACTCACTAAGCATGTAAGAGTTGTGGGGGAAAAGAAGCTTACCTGTGTGTTTCAGCCTCAGGTGAAAGGAGAGGTATCAGGAGAATGGAGGTCCCCTTTGGGATACCAGGCTCTGCGCAGCTCAGCTTGCTCCAGAGTACTCAGCAAACAGGGGATTTCTAATTTGTAGTATCATACCATCCTCATATAGTGATATTTTGACTTCTTTCCTTATTTTTATCCTTTTAATATTCTTCTCTTGCTTTATTGCTCAGTTAGAACTTTGAGTACATTACTGAAAAAGAGTAGGGATAGTGCGTATATCTGTCTCATTTCTGAATTCAATAAGGTTGCTTCATGATTTTCTCCTTTTAGAATAATGTTGGCTATGGGTTTCCCATACATCATTTTTTATTGTGTTGAAGGAAGTTAACTCTAGTATTATCTTCTGTAGGAGCTATTATAAACTCATGTCAAATTTTGTAAAAGTTTTTTTTTTTTTAATCTGTTGGGATGATCATTTGATTTTTGTCTGTAAGTCTATATGGTCATTCATGTGGTTTATTCCCTTTATTGACTTTTATATGTTGAACCATTCCAGCATTTTAGGGACAAATACAACTTGGTCATGTTCAATAATCTTTTTTATGCATGTCTGCTTTCTGTATGTAGGTATTTTATTGAACATTTTGAGTCTATGTTCTTTAAAGATATTATCCTATACAATTCTTTTTTTGTGTTGTATCTTTACCTGGTATAGGTATGAGAGGAATACTGTTTTTGCAAAACAAGTTGGGATTTGCTTTTTCTGTGTATATTTTTGAATAGTTTAAGAAGAACTGGCTGAAGATATTACTTAATACCTAGGAGAAATCTGCTGTGAACCCATTTTGTGTGGGCATTTATATGTGCAGCTGGAACGTTTTTCATAGCTATTTCAATTTCATTTGTCATAGGTTTGTTTGTGTTGTTGACTTCTTGGTTTTCATAGTTTCATTGAATATAAAAATACAGCCATTTATTTTAGGTTTTATGGATTAATGAAACACAAATTTTTAAAAACATTTTCATATAATATTCTGAATTCCTTAGTATCTGTTGTAATATTTCTTTGTTCATTTCTGATTTTATTAATTTTCATCAACTCTTCCTATTGGTTATTTGAGCAAGGATCTACCAAACTTGTTCACTTTCTTAAATGACCAGCTCTTAGATTCAGAGATTCTTTTATATTGTTCTCTATTTTGTCTCTTTCATCAATCTCTGCTCTGTTTTTTTTTTTTTCTTGCTGTTGACTGGACTTGTATTTGTTTGTTCTTTTTCTTTTTTTTTTAAAAAAAATCTTGAGTTGCAACTGTAAGTATATTATTTATTCTCTTTCCGATTTTAAGATATAGTCATTTGGAGCTATAAAATTCCCTTTTAGGATTGTTTTCAATGTGTTGCAGACATTTTGTTGTGTTGGGCTTTCATTTTTCTTTAGTTCCATGAAGATGTTTTTAAAATTTCTCTGTTGATTTCTTCTTTAAACTAGTCATAATTTAGCCATGAGTAGTTTAATTTCACGAGTTTACATAAAAGACATGATTTTAGTCTTTCTAAATTCATAAAGATTTGTTTTATATCCACGGATGTGGTCTATTTTAGAGAAGCATCCATGTGCTGCTAAGCAGAATGTGTATTTCTTTATGTTTGGATAGAAAATTCTGCAGATACCTGTTAAGTCAGTTGGATATATAATCTTAATTTTAATGTTTCTCTAGTTATGTCCTGTTCAGGTTACCTTTCTATTTGCGAAACTGTAGTATTGAAATAACCTAGTATTAATAGATTGATGTTAATATTTATATCCATTAGTAGGTTTTATTTGCTTATTTTTTTTGTAGGAAATTTGGCATCATGAAGTTTGGTATGTATGCTAAGGATAATAATGTCTTCTTGGTTAATGGTTTCTCTTTTTAGAATGAAGAATTCCCTTTTATCTCTTTTGATTAGTATTATTTTGAAATCTATTTTATCTGATTTTATGGTATTGATATCTGCTTGCTTTTATGCCCCACTTGATTGGCGTAGTTTGTCCATTTTTTACATTTAAGGAATGCATATCTTTAAAGCTAAGATGTGTTTCTTAGAGGCAACAGATGGATTTAACTCTCTGATTTATCCAGTCACTTTGATCCTTTGAATAGTAGAAATGAGGTCATTTATATTTAATGTTATCATTGAAATGTGTGTAGTAGTTGTGCTCATTATTAATTTTGGTGGTGTTTTTAGTGATACAGACATTTAAGCAAAATATCAAAGGTCTGAAAGCTAATATGCACAAAGAGAGATTTTTACCTGTGGGCATGTCTTGCCACCTGAATGATTATTGTAGGTTTAACTGGAGTAAGATTTATGATTACTTTTCTAATATTACTCACAGCACCTATCAGCACTATGGCATTATGAAAGTTAGCCATGTCAGTTTTAGCTTCTCTATGAATCACAAAACATTCTCTATGTCTTTTTTTTTTTTTTTTTTACTCAAGTATATAGTATTTTAGGAATACAATTTTACCATGAAGTTCTTGAGGTTAACTGTGGTAGTGTGAATATGTGTGGTCAAGGGAATGACACTATTTGGACATGTTGGAGTAGGTGCGGCCTATTGAAGGAAGTGTGTCTCTGTGCGGGTGGGCTTTGAGAGCTTTCTCTTAGCTGCCTGAGGATTCTAGTCTTCTCCTGTTTGCCTTCAGAACAAAATGTTGAACTCTTCTTACCTCTTTCTGTATCATGTCTGCCTGGGTGCTGCCATGTCCCTGTCTTAAAGATAATGGACTGAAGCTCTGAACTTGTAAGCCAACACCGATTAAATGTTGTTCTTATAAGAGTTGCCTTGGTCATCATGATGTCTTTTCATAGCAGTAAAACTCTGACTGAGAAAGTAACCAAGAACATTGTAAACACCTTGCAATTCATGGAAAGAGGTTCTTTGGAAACTCATTGGTCAACAAATACAAAAAAAGGGTACTGATGCTTAAATCTAGAATTTTTTTTTAGATTATGTTGTCTAGTAGTAACATTGTTGCCCTGTTATAGAGTTACCATTTAAATATTTAAATCCCCCATCTTTTCTGTGTGTATATTTTTTGGAAGTGTATACAGTAGTAGGTTTACATATGACTTTTCAAGAGGTCTTTAGTGTTAGTCATTTTTCTCTGTATTCCTTCTTATAGTCTAGTCTCGAACCCTCCATTCTATATAACTCTTCCAGTTTTGTTATTCTTATTTACACCATTATATCACTGGGTTCTAGCTTTCCTCCCTTAAAGTCAATTATAAAAATCATTATTTATTTTTCTAAAGTCTGTATATATTCTAAACAAAATACACATACTTAAAGTCTAAAAGTTAACATTTACAAATGAAGAAAACATGCAACATTTGCCATTTCTAGTCCTGTTTTCCTCATTCATCATAATTGTTTCAAGCTCCATCCATTTACCTCTGAATTCTCTTTTTTCTTATTTTTCTTCAAATTTTAAGATTTTATTTATTTACATTCCAGTCATTGCCCCTCCCAGTTCCCCTATTACAGTTCTGCATCCCATTTCTCCTCCCCCTTGCTTCTGAGAGGGTGCTCCCTTCACCAGGCTTCCCCTTCCTGGGGCCTCAAGTATCTCAAGAATTAACTGCATCTTCTCTTAGTAAGGCCTGACCAAGCAGGTCTCTGCTCTATTTGTGCCAAGGGCCTCGTTCTGGCTCAGGAATGCTTCTGGTTGGTGGCTCAGTTTCTGGGAGCTTTCTAGGGTAAGCTGAGACTTCTGGCCTTACATAAATAGTCAAAGATTAAGTAATTCAATAAACAAAGTTCCATAAACACTCCTTTGATCACTGTTTCTAAGGGTTTATTAGGATGACCAAAATATCTGAGCCTACTCCCCTGTCCTAGCCCAAAGTAATTTTCATGTCTGAATCCTACTTCCTTGTTTTAACCTAAAATTTAGAATCCTGCCTAAAATTACTTTTTTGTTCTGAGCCTAATATTTAGATACCTGCCTGAACTTACTTCTTTGTTCTAGTCTAAGATTTAGATTCCTTTCTGAAATTACTTCTTTATTTTAGCCTAATGTCAGATTCCTGCCTGAAGCCCAATTCCTTGTCCTTGGCCAATGTCATATTCCTGCCAACTAGCCCATTTCCTTGTCCTTGGCACATGTCACATCCTTGCCAAGCAGCCCCAAAAGCTCTCTGACTCTCCCCCTTTTTAATTTCATAAGCAAGGCTGAGCTTGTCTTAGGTCATTCTGACAAGAATGCCTTCCCTACCTGTCATGGAATATGCATTATCAAAAACAATGCACTGGTGTGTTAGGTTGGTAAGAATCTGTGCAGAATCTTACCCATCCTTGGTTTGCCAGGCTGTTAATTTAATACCTCTGTCTGGGGGTCCATTTTCAGGTTCAAGTCATGTACTTTGGCTGCCAACATGTTGATGTTGTTAAAGACAAGCTTTAACATGATGGGCAGGAATAAAAGTATTCCCAGGACAAAAAGGGCTAGTATGATCAAGCTATATATTGCCATACTTGAAGCTTGACCAAAATAGAACAAGCATCAATTCATTGTTCCAAGTACCTATGTAAATTTACCAGTATATTTAACACATTAGTAAATTTTTTTTTGTTTTTTGTTTTTTGTTTTTTGTTTTTTGTTTTTGTTTTTGTTTTTGCTAAATGATTAACAAAAGTAGCTGTCTTAACTTCTTATGTCAAAGCAATTTTGGAAGCAGTGGTGCTAGTAATTAATGTAATTAAAGCTGTTATACCAGCAATAATCAAGCCCACTACCCTCTTGCTTCTGCTTAAAGCCTGAATCTCTTCTTCCAGTATCTGCAAGCTTTTTTTTTTTTTTCAGAATATCAAGGTTCTGTAATATTCAGGGCAATAAAACAAAAGCTGATTGATAGACCTCCATAACTGACATGCCGGATTTCAACACACTAACACAATTAGAAGGTGTACAATCAATGCAACTTATATTAAATACTGTAGAAGAAACAAAAGTAAGTTTAACCTGACAATTAAAAGAGCCTTAACACATGTACTAACACTTGTTTGAAATCCAGATCCTGTCCCAACTTTATCTCCTGCTAACATAACATCATAGAGAACTGCAGCTAACTTCCAAATATGTCTCTGAAAATGTACAGAACTAGCCTTCCAAGTGAAGACTGTTATTTCCAATATTGGATTGATTTCTAGACCAGTCCATGATTGAGTCTGAATAACTGGTCACATTTAAGAACAATACAAGAGTCATTATAACTTTTCTTTTAGATTCTCTCTCCAAAGGTCTAAACACTTGAGGCCAGGCCTCTTGTCCCATCTGGAATATAGGCAAGGGAAGGTGGGCCAGCAACATATGTCCAATACAGCTTCCCAGTCACCATTGTCAGGGCACTAAACAAGCTCACAGGTCAGCGTCATTCCTTGTCCTGGCATCAGCATGTCTCACACATCACTCTGGCAGCCACTATGTTTCTTCAGCATTCTGCAGAGAAAACACAAACATGCCCTTTCCCCATATTAAATACCTGATTGGGATCATGTCATACTCCAGTAAGTGGATTCTTCCCTTTCACCTAGGCATAAGTATACCTAGTTGTAGGGAGCCCTAAATACTTGACAGAATGTTCCTTGGCATCCAATTATTTTTACTTCCAAATAATCTTTCATTGCTATTCTGAGAGTCTATACATATATCCCCATGAAACCAGAGACATTTGCCATCCCATAAAGAAAAACCCACCAAAGCCTTCCAGGCCTAAGTTCTTTTTTTTTTTATTGTTTTTTTTTAAATTATCAAATCATAATTTTTACTTTTTAACACAGGGGTTATAAACACAAAAATACAGGATGTGGGGAAGCAGATAACACAGGAGCATAGGTGTTCAGGGGGAGTACAGATATCTTTCAGAACAGGATATGAGCAGGATGAAGATTCAGGGTACAGATCACTATGACTCTGCCTATGATTTATTTGTCCTTATCTAAGTTGGTACTATCTGCCAAGGCTGCCTATTTACAAGGTCTATGACTACTCAGGGTGGTAAATTTCCACAAAAGCTACCTGTTCACAATAGCTTATAGCCATCTGTTTCAGTGTTTTTCCACAGAGACCCAAGACCTTGTGTTAGCAGGCATGTATGTCAGACCTATTGCTGATTTTAGGCTTATGGCTAATTTTAGGCCTTCAGTGTATAAGCAGGGCTGCCCCTGATATCTCTTCCTTTCTCCAAGTATAGAAGGGCCATGGCAATTCTAGTCTTGCAAAGGCAGGGATAGAGGCCTGACCTCCAGTAATTAAAGAGGATCTTGTAATGGCTCCGATCCTCCTGTCATTGTCCCATTCCAATGTCTTTTTCCTGGAGAGGGGATACTTTTGACATCAACCCCTATGCAGTCAGGCTTGTCCTTCAGGGAACTCAGAAAGACACTTTTAACTTTTATTTATATTCCTTTGCAGTGCTTAGCCTCGCAGCCTAAGCAAGAATTCAGATCGCCAGTCAGAGGGGGTTCTGGGTGGCCCTTCTCTGCTTGGTCTAGGGGCAGAAGTTTCTTCTTTTAGGTTGGGTGGAGATGGGACTTGGGAACACCATGGATAGAGTAACAACCTCATCTTGAGTCTCGTGGTTCTCGATAGCTAACTTATGATAATGTATCTGAATAGATTTTGCTATCAGATTATCTATCTATTGTTTCACAAAGTTAGTCAGCCTATTTAAGGCCCAGGGACCAAAAGAAATAAGCAAAAATAACCCAATTAATGGTCCCAAGATGGAAGGAAGTAGGGTTGACAACCATGGAGAGGTTGAAAACCAATTCTTGTACCAGCTCTCATCTTTCTCTTTCTCTCTCTGTCTTTTCTCAAGTCATTCTCTGACCTTTTCTATACTCTCTTTAATCATCCCTGTTTTGTCTATGTAAAAGTGACATTCTTTTTTAAGGGCTGTACACAGGCATCCATTTTTTTTTTTAAATTAAAATAAAAAGAACATGATTTAAATAATTTTTTTGTGTATGTGGATATACTCCCCCCTTTTTATTTTATGAAGGCATTGTTTTAAAGTTCCATGGGCCCCTTCCACGGTCCCTCATTCTAGAGGACACTTACAGACACTAAAGAAGCAAAAATGTACAACGGAAAAAAAGAAACCATCTTCAATAAATGGTGCTTATCTAACTGACGGTCTTTATGTAGAAAAATGAAAGTAGACCCATATTTGTCACCTTGCACAAAGCCCAAGTCCTCGTGGACCAAGGACCTCAACATAAAACAAAATACACTGAATCTAATAGAAGAGAAAATGGGAAAGATCTTTAAACTTATTAGCACAGGGAGAAATTTCCTAAACAGAACTCCAGTGATTCATGTTCTAAGGTCAAGAATTGATCAGTGGGACCTCATGAAACTGGAAAGCTTCTGTAAGGCAAAGGTCATAATCAATAAGACAAACCAGCAACCTGCAGATTGAAAAAAAATCTTCAATAACCTCATATCCAATAAAGTGCTAATATCCAAAATACATAAATAATTCAAGAAAGTAACCACTGAAAAACCAAACAACCTAATCAAAACAATGTGGTATAGAACTAAACCAAGAATTCACAACAGGAACCTCAAATGGCTGAAAAACATCTAAAGAAATGTTCAAAGTCCTTGGTAATTAGATAAATGCAAATCAAAACAACCCTGAAATTCCACCTTATACCTATCAGAATGGCTAAGTTCAAAATTTCAGGTGACAGCACATGTTGGCAAGGTAGTGGAGAAAGAGGAACACTCCTCCATTGCTGATAGGATTGCAAACTGGTACAACCACTCTGGAAATCATCTGGACATTCCTCAGAAAACTACCTGAAGACCCAGCTATACCACTCTTGGGAATATACCCAAAAGATGCCCTACCATGTGTTCCACTATGTTCATAGCAGCCTTATTTGTGATAGCAAGACGCTGGAAACAACCCAGATGTCCCATGACAGAAAAATGGGTACAAAAATGTGGTTCGTTTACACAATGAAATACTACTGAGCTATTAAAAATGAGGACATCCTGAGTTTTACAGGCAAATGGATGGAACTAAAAAATAACATTCTGGGTGAGGTAAGTCATACCCAAAAGGACATGTATAGTATGTACTCACTAATAAGTATTTGTTGGGCCCCATTTTGACCCTGGTTTGGGCCTCGTGGACAAACCCAAGCCTGGCTCAGGTTTCTGTGGCCTTGTGGGAGAGTCTAAGCCTGGCTTGAGTTTTAGACCTGTCTTAGTGACTTCCGTACAGGTGACTCAACAGGACCTGTTTGGCCCTACCTCTGCTCAGCTATTGCTGATGTAGAGCTTTGCAATTGGCCCTGTCAGTCACCCCATACCTTCCGTCATCTCACCCTACGAAAACTCCTCCTCCCTATGCTCCAAGTTTATATAAACAAGAGGTTGTTACATTAAAGTTGAGTTCCTGCTTCGACAAGATTCCCTGCCCAGTGTGTTTCTTTTGGGCCATCGACACTCACCATCTCACTCAACACAAAGGACCAGGACCTCTCTCCTCTTGTTTGAATCTGCTGGCATGTAGCCGATTATTAACCAAATATTAACCAAAAAAAGTACAGAATACCCAAAATACAGTCCACAGTACTCAAAAAGGTCAACAACCTGAAGAGCCCAAGTGAGGATGCCTCTGTCCTACTTGGGAGTGAGAAAAAACAACCACAAGTGGGGAGAGAAGGGGAGAGGGAGCTGGGAGGGAAACTGGAGTGGGAAGGAAGTAGGGAACCTGATCTGGCATTGGAAACAGGATTGGAAACAGGCAATCTTGGGAGGTAGGAGGTTTAGGGAACTCTCCAGAATGCACCAGAGACCTGGGAGGTAAGAGAATCTCAGGACTCAAAGTGAGAGACCTTAGATGAAATGCCCAACAGTAGGGAGAAGGAGCTTATAAAGCCCACCTCCAGCAGAAAGACAGGATATCAAGAGAGGGAGGGGGTTGCCATCCCACAGTCAAAACTCTGACCCATAATTGTTCCTGTCTGAAAGAGTTACAGGGATGATAATGATAATAAGGAAAATAAGGAAAATAAGGTCCAGCAAGAGGCTCAAAGTGGGATCCAGCTCAAGGGGAGATCCCAAGGCCTGACATCATTACTGAGGTTATGAAGCGCTCTCAAAAAGGGACCTATTAGAACTGCCCTTCAGAAGATCCAACAAGCAGCTGAAAGAGTCAGATGCAGATATTTGCACTCAACCAATGAACAATAGCTGCTAATCCCTGTGGTCGAATTAGGGAAAAACTGGAAGAAGCTGAGGAGGAGGACGACCCTGTAGGAGGATCAGCAGTCTCAACTAACATGGATCCTCAAGATCTCTCAATCACTGGATCATCAACCAGGCAGCAAACACCAGCTGATATGAGGCTCCCAACACATATAGCAGAGGACTGCCAGGTCTAGGTTCAGTCAGATAAGATGTACCTAACCCTCAAGAGACTGGAGGCCCCAGGAAATTTAGAGGTCTGGTGGGAAGGGGTGTGGGTGGTGGGGACATCCACATGGAGACAGAGGGATGGGGATGAGATATGGGATATGGAACAGTTGGAGAATGGACTGGGAGTGGAATAAAATCTGGAGTGTAAAAAAAAATAAATAAAGAAAGAAAAGATTAAATTAAAAAAAGAAATTAGGTGGCAGTTTATTTCTACGTATATTTAATAAAATATTTTTAGGTTCTATGCCCTTGTGAGCAATAGGGTTTCTACCAGTTAATGCTGGTTTGGACACATTGTCATTTTGACCTGTGTCACTGTCAAAAAAGTATTTTGTCAATAAAACATTCTTAAATGCCTTTTTTTGTGTATTTTTGAAGACTATATATCTGTCTGTCTGTCTATCTATCTATCTATCTATCTATCTATCTATCTTATATCTTTTATTATTTCTATTTACTATTTGTTCAACTTTTAAAACATCTTACTGTAATTAACTAGACTAGTATTTAACTTGACCATGAGTTTGTCTGACTACTAGCTTGCACATTTAATTACTCTAAACAGTTTGCAATAGCATCTTTCAAGGCCTAGAACTTCACATTACATAGATGCAATACCTTAAACAACAGTTGAAACATATATACATAGTATGTAGTTGCAAAATGTAATTTTAAATCTATATCAATATATAAAGTCCATACCAATGTAAAATGTTTGTGTTGTTGATGTTCTTTGCTCTAAAACTAGACTTAGTAATATACCGTTTTATACTATCATTCCTATGTCCTCCATTTTTATTTTCATCCCTATTTCTTCCTTTGCGCAACATTAGGTAGGGGAGAAAATAGAATAGAGGAAAGAAAAAGAAGGAGAAAAAGAAATTATTTATTTTTACTCCCTGCTCAAAATCATAACAACTTGTAACTACCCACCTTAAATGAAGACAAACAGCTATCATTCATTGAATGACCAAAACCAAACAATCAAGCAAACAACCCCTCCAAAACCTGCAAAACTACCCCCCCCAAAAAAACCCATACACTGTATCTCTTAGGAATGGGGGCATCACTTTCTTAAAATTACTTTCTCCTCCTTGGGGATATCATTTTCTTTGGGATGCCCAAAGCAAGCTGGAATATTTGTGTTGTAGAAATATTTAATCCCAATCTGGCATTCTCTCACCATTTAGTTTCCAGATACAACACAACACACACACACACACACACACACACACACACACACACACACACACACAC
>JANHMN010000006.1:75409711-75454808 GCA_030674055.1 Rhabdomys pumilio
ATATCTATATCTATATCTATATCTATATCTATATCTATATCTATATCATCATCTATATCATCATCTATATCATCATCTATATCTATCTATATATCTATATCTATCTATGTATCTATCTATATCTATATTTCTCTATCTCTATATCTATCTCTCTCTATCTATATTAGTCTATAGAACAACTCTCCAGGTCTTTCTGGATTTCAGAGTCTCCCTTGAGAAGTTATATTTAATTCACATAGATAACAGTTAGCCTACTTACTTCCCTAGCTGGTGTAGCTTAAGAGTTCCCACTGAATACTTGCTGGAGTTGGGGTCTAGGACCAAGCAATGGTTAGGGAGCAGGAATTTAAGAGGGGAAGATCTCTTTAATCTATTGAAGATGGGGGCATGGGACAAAGGAAAGAATTTTCTAAAGATGATTTTCTTTCAAGAATTTGATATAATTATTAGAAATGAATGTAAATTTAACAATGCGTACCTTATTTTAATTCTTGGTTTTTTTTTCTGATTGTGTATATTGTTTGACAATTTAGTGTTTGCCCACACATATTGTATCCTGTTAATTCTCACTCCACACCCCTCATTTTTCCATATCTACATCTGTTATCACTCATTCCTTCTTACAGGTAATTTTACCACACTGACGCCATTTTTTTCAAGCTACCCTTGAAGCCTACATAGCATTTCAACATTATGAAATCTAGCCAGTAGAAGGAAGCTTTAAGCTTAACTTCAGTTTAACTCCTTTAATGTAGCAGAAATATGGTCTTATTATCTATTTCTTGTTGGCAACCAAGAGAAAGGAAAATACATTAGTTAGGAGTCATCTGAGGCTACTCTGACAAACAACCCACAAGGATGTACAGATACCTGGCAGGTATTTTTGTTTTAAGCCAGGTTTTTCCCTGCTTCAATCTCATTGTGATGAGTCTGTTTTATCTTTCCTTGCGTGAACACTAGTAGTTCATACGCACTTAGAAATTTATACATTTGTTTTAGGACTCCTAGTTTGTTGGAATAAGTTTTTAAAGTACGACCTTATGATGGTCTGGATTTTACTGGCATATGTTGTAACGGCTCTCTTCACATATATAATTTGATTTATTTTTTGTATTTTCTTTATTTCTTTTGCTTAATTTGGGTAAGTTATCAATATTCTTTTTCTCAAGAATCAACTATTCATTTTAACCATTTTATTTGTCTTTGTTTCTATTTCATTGATTTCTTCCCTGACCTTACTTATCTGTTTTTGTTTATTAGTTTGAGTTGATTTCTTTTTATTTTCTCAGGCTTCAGTAAATCATTAAGTTATTAGTTTGTTATAGCTTAGATTTGTAATACCAATGTTTTGAGTTGTAAGTTTAAACTTACCCCTCAGAAATGCATTCAACTGTAGGTTCTGACGTGTTGTGTGTTAATTTTCATTTGAACAGAGATGAATTCTAACCCAGTGTACCACTTTCTGTAAATGAATGTCAGAAATGGAAACTTGCTTGCATTTTAAGCAGGCACTCTTAGGCACATGGCCACAGATATTTGTAGTATTTATATTTAAACTCTGTCCAGTTTCTTAATAGAAATGGATTCAAGAAATATTGGAAATAAGAGGTCTGTGGATATTTTACCTGTCTGTTCTAGTGCTAGAGATGCAACAAAATTTTACGGTGGAGGCAAAAGTGCTTTCAGTACTGCATATTGTTGGGGTACAGAAGTATGTTTGTTCTTTTTCATGTGTCAATAAATTCAGATATCTAGAAAGCTTATGATTATTTTTATTATGTCTACTGTAAAGAGTATTTACTCTTTACAATTATGAAGTTACATTTCAATATTAAATTAATTCACACATAATATTTTTGCATACTTGAAGGAGATAAGAATAGCTAGTTTAATTTATGGAAAATAAGCTAAAAGAATAGCTAGCTAGTTTAGAAATATGAAAAATATTTCTAAAGACAGTAAATGAGTATCATTTTGTTGAAAATTATTAAGTAGCTCCTCTAAATTTGTTTTGTAAGCTTCAAATTTTAATAACTGTTTTAAAAAACACATTTTCTTATAGTGTTATTACTGTTTTGATGAGACACCATGACTATAAGCAAGTGGAGGGGTTATTTGGCTTACACTTCTCCAGCAGTGTTCATCATCAAAGGAAGTTGAATAGGAATTCAAATAGGGTAGGAACCTGGGGTTAGAAGCTGATGCTAAGGACCTAAAGTTATGCTGCTTACTAGCTTTTTCCTCACCGACTGCTCTGCCTGCATTATTATAGAGCTCAGGACTGCCAGCCCAGGTCTGGATTCACTTGCATCAATTAGTAATTATTAAAATGCCCTACAGCCAGATCTTAGGAATACAGTTTTTTTTTTTAATTGAGGTTCCATTTTCTCAGATAACTCTAGCTTGTGTCAAGTTGACTTAAAACTAGCCAGTTGACACATTAGTATTTCCTCTAAGTCCACAAATGTGCCATTATTACAAAATCCACATCAGTGATTATAATATGTATATTTCAAGTGTTTGAAGCGATTATGTATATGTATCAAATCCATACAATTTTATGAATTATATGGGAAAGAGTATTTTTTCATATTTTTACATTTGGTTCCACTTAAAACAGTGGCTTTCTGAATGAATTACATAGTTTTTTTTTTTACTTTAAAAATTTATAAAAGAATTTACAAGTTGGGAACACAGCATTTAACATTTGACTTTATTACTTTGTATGAATAAGTTAGCAAAATAGGAGAAGGCCTACATCAATAATATCTTGAACACATTTTCTTACTTCTTTGATTTCCTCATTGCACCCTTCTTGCTATGCCCCCTTTTTGTATCACAATGATCTTAGTTAGTTTCTCTATTACCCAAGAAGCAAATATCTGCCAGTGATATTTCATGTGACAAAACCAAAACAGAACAAAACAAAACAAACTGACATGAAAGTTCACAAATGAAGGAAGATTCTTATACTAGAGTTACAAGGAAATAAAATGCATACAGATTGATCTCAATAGGAAAAAAAATGCCTCAATCTCTAATGCACAGTGTATGATCTGTAAAGAGATGCCACAAATGCAAACATGATCCCAGACTTCTTAACCTAAGAACTATGACAATTTACACACAATTTCTGTTCTTTTACATAAAATAGACCTAATGTGCCACATATAAAATAGGGAAGACAAGTAGAAAACTTGATGATAGATGATAGATAGATAGATAGATAGATAGATAGATGATAGATACTGATCTATAAAGCAGAGTTCTTGAGCTCAGGCTTGGAAATCAGCAGCATACTTCATAATTGTTAATGTTGTAGATAATGCTTTATCATCGTCCTCATTTTCATAATCACATTACAATTATTATATACTTTTTAGGAATGAACTTATTGAGAGATATTTTGTTTCCCTATATGAAATGTTTATAGACATGAACTCAGCAATAGGTTAAAGTATACTTTGAATAAGATTCATAGGATGCCCACATCAACCACTACCTAAAACTTAACGAGTCCTATACCTTAAATTTCACATATGATAAGCCTATCCTTCTATTCAGTGCTCAGTGTTAGTCTTGATGATGAAGAAACAATGCTTCTGAAATTTTACATCCTCACCTCCCTGGGTACTGATTGATTTTCATTGTGTCTCTCATGGTGAAAAATCAAGAAATACAGTTCAAGTGCACATATACTGAACTATGCTGACCAAACTCTCAAGACTCCTTCTTATGATTGACATGAAAAGATAGGAGCATTAAAAAAAAAAGAAAAAAGAAGGAGACAGACTGTGGAATGGAGCCCAGTATAATTAGACGAGTTCAATTTTGGTGTTGAAGACACTGGATGATTACTCTGAGTAATATTTGAAGTTCAATGTATAGTGCTTAAAATAGTCAACTGAGTTTATATATTGTAGTTGATTGAGGAGACAGAAAAAAAAAGATGTGAAGAAAAAGGACCATATGAAAGAAATAGAGGAGGATAAATGAATAAACAAATGTCCACAAAAGTGGTGGGATCCTTTCTCTACTCAGAAATAAACTTAATACTATAATTATATAAATTATGTTAATTTCTTTTAATTTGTCTTCCGTTCCAACTGGTTTTATAGTGTAAGGTGTTCATAGGAAAAACAAATGGCTGTGACAGTTTCCAGAGTTTGGTCACACTCATAATTTTTAGCAACCTTCACTGTCATTTAACCCATAAATTTAGTTGACCTTTAAATTGGATTCTTTGGAAATTTAAAACAAATAAATTCAATTGGGTGTGTGGTACACACCTTAATTGTAGCACTCAAGAGCCAGAGGCAGATATAGAAGCTCTAGTTCAGCCTGTCTTATATAGAGAGAAGTCTTGCCTCAAAAATTAAGTAGACAAACAAACAAGTTCTTCTATTGTCACTCTAGTAAAACACCATTTTGTTGTGGATAAATAAAAATAAATTGAATTTGTTAAGCTTTAGAAAAATCATGGAACCACTGAGGCAGTACACATAATTCTAGGTAATTAATTTTTGAAACTTTCTTCCAACATATAAAGTTGATTCCGTGGGACCTGTGATTAAACAGTACAAAAGTGGAGCCTTTTTAGGGAATCACTAATGTCCTTATTCCTCAGACTGTAGATGAAAGGATTTAGCATGGGGGTAACCACAGTGTACATTAATGAGGCCAACACATTGTTTCCAGAAGAATGAGACACAAGTGAGCCAAAATACTCTCCAATCCCTGTTCCATAAAATAAGCATACCACTGCCAGGTGAGAGCCGCAGGTAGAGAAAGCTTTATACCTCCCACTTGAAGAGGAGATTTTCAGAATAGAATAAATGATTTTAAAGTATGACATAAGGATTCCTGATAAAGGAAAAACACCAAGTATGACACCAATAACATACATGAGAATGTTATTATTGAATGTGTTGTTGCAGCCTAAATTTAGAAGCTGAGAAGGGTGACAGAAGAAATTAGCAATTGACACATCTTTGAAACACTTAAGTTGTAGGGCAATCAAATTGTGAATCAGGGATTCAAAAAGGCTAGCTAAAAAAGATATTAAAACTAAGATGCCACAGCGACAAGGATTCATAATTATTGCATAGTGCAGTGGGTGACAGATAGCCACAAACCTGTCATATGCCATTACAGCTAGAAGCATACTATCCATACATGCAAAAATGATAAAAAAAGACATCTGAGTCAGGCAGCCCACATAGGATATGGCTGGACTGTGGATTTGAAGCTCTACAACCATGTTTGGGACTGTTGTAGAAATGAAGCCAATGTCAGCCAAGGACAGAATGGAGAGGAATAAGTACATAGGAGTGTGGAGGTGAGAGAATGAGCTGACAGTCAGGATGATGAGCAGGTTCCCAAGGACTGATATCAGGTACATGGATAGGAACAACCCACATAGAATGGGCTGCAGTTCTGGATCATCCGACATTCTCAGAAGATAAAATTGTGAAACGTGTTATGTTTTTCATTTTTATTTTCATCATTACCCTTTTAGAAGAAAAGAAATAATTGCAAAATAAATAAGTTAAATATAAAATCACTCTGAATTCTGAACAATTTGAATGCAAATACTCTCATTTAAGGTTTTTCATAAATACAGAAGTATCTGTAGTATCCACAAAGGCAATTTTTGAAGTATTTCATTACTGTTTTTTGTGTTATTCATTTCCTTAGGTACACAAATAAGGAGCCTGGAGATATATATCTATATCTATCTATCTATCTCTATCTCTATCTCTATCTCTATCTCTATCTCTATCTCTATCTCTATCTCTATCTATATAATCTCCCCATATACATATATATCTCAAGAGTTGGAAGCACTATATGAACACTAAATTATTTGATACAGTCATATCATCAGTTTATGCTTGTAAAATCCATGCCTGGGAGATTGAGGCAGAGGAAAATCTAGAAGGTCTATTATTTTAGAAATGAAGGAGGACATATTGAGAGGGGAGATAAGCAGAAAACATGTTAGGGAATGAAGATTGTCAAAGTTCATGCTATGTTTAAAACATAATTATTAAATCCGATATAGTGGGCAACAAATATACTATAACAAAATTTTAAATTGATATCTATTTATCATAATACCAGAAACAGTTTGAGACAGTATGGTTATACAGAATGTGATTTTTTTTTCTAAAAAATTAAGTTCATAATTTATACTTTTAAACATGTAGTGTGCCAGTTACCCCCAGGAATTAAGCATTATTTTAACTTACCTCTTAGGTGGATTATTTTTAAATTATTTAATATGTAACTTATAGCTTTGGCTTTTATAATTTTCAATTTTTCATAAAAGTGGTTTAATAGTTGAAGGTAATTATATGATATCTGTGACAACAAATGTTGCATTGATATTCACCATTCTTGGTTAATTAAAAATGTCTATTATATGAAATACCTTTGGAAATTAAAAAAACTTATATAGGTTTATTTGTATCAAAAAAGATAATATACCACTCATTTTTTAAAAAACTTAATCCCATGTTTTGTGTTAGCACTGTCATATTTTTCTGGCTCTAAGACCTGTGATTGATATTTAAAATCCTTAGAATAAAGGAAAGCCACCAAATGAAAGTTCAAACCTTCTTATTTCTAACTAATATATTTCATGCACACCTTAACCGATGTGTAGAGGATTGCCTACCTTCCTCTTCATCTGCATTAAAGAAAACAGCTGATTATTTTGTCAAGTCATAGTGTGTGGATGTGAAAAAGTAAACAACATAAAATACGTGAACTAATTTAACTCCCATGAAAGAACATGTGCAAAAGATAAATAAATAAACGGTAATTTAAAGTACTTAAAAATATTGTCCATTTCCTCATGTGCAAGATACACATTATTAATTCCTAATTTGATATATATGTATGTATATATATATATATATATGTTTTTAATATATTTTAGGAAAATGACAAGTAGTACTCAGTCTCATTAATAAATATATTTAAGTGGATTTTTTTGCACATCCACATATCCAGAATACTGATACCATTGATTCAAATTTCAGAAGTCGTATTTTAGGCCTTCAAAATGTGTTAGTTCAGGTACACATATTACTGTGAGTTTGAGTATTTATGTCAATATGATGTGCTATAACTACTGGTACTAACAATAAACACAGTTTATGGAACATTTTCTAACTGTCAGAAAATATGAAAGACTATTTTTTCACTATGATCAAGTATAAATACAAGAATTTAAAATCTGGACATCCCTTTATCGGCTACTAATTTTGATATACCCATGTAACATGGAACCAGAGTTGGTGGAAACTATATTGAATAAGATGTCTGATACCTCAGTTAAAGTGACAAAGATCTTATAATAAAATAGATTCTATCAGATTGTTTCCTACTACCTACCCAAATTGTCAGGTTTGAAAGCTTGTGTAATAATCCTTTTCATATCTATCATCTCTCAGCACTTTCTCAGTCAAGCTACTTTCCTTCTGTGTCATGCAGTGACAATACAGATTCAAACACTATCATTCCTACTGTCAGATGAAGGTTATTTTCTGTCCCCAGGATCTATATCTATATCTATATCTATATATCTATATATCTATCTATCTATATATATATAGATATATATATATATAGTCAGAAGCTTGTACATATTGGTTATTGATTATTCAGTGGCCTTGGAAGTTCAGTGCAGGAGCTCATAATTACACAAATGGGATGAGATTGTAGTAGTCCCCACAGAATTCATATTAATTGTAGAACAAGAGAAAGTGAATATCCACAGCATGACTGTGGACTCTCTGTATATAGGTTAAACTACTGTGTATAAACTCCTTTTTGTGGTTCCATGTACATTAAAATTCTAACTACTTTCATTTTACTAATGGTCAGGAATTTGGTACAAATCTGTGATTTAGCAATTTATACTACAAAGAAAAAGATTTCCTAATTCTAGGCCAGACTAAGTAGAATAGTTATTTCCAATCAAGTGGCATTTGTATATAAAGACAAAATACCTTAAAGTGCTTACTATTATAAACATATGGATACGCTTTGATAATATCATAATAATTCACATTGTTGTGAAAGAATCAACATGATACATCTGAAACTTTTCATTTTCCCCACACAGAAAGAAATATTAACAAAGTAGTTTTCATATTGCTGTTACATATTTGAAGTGATTATGAAAAAATTCAAGTTATAAATCTAATGTGTTAAAAGGTAGGACTTATTAGCCTACACTTATGCTCCATCCATATTTATTCAAATTATATTGAAAATAATGTTTCATGTTTTGAGGTGACACTGTGCTAGCAGAGAGTCTACTCAGGACCCTTTTGACAATTATTTTATCAAGTCATAGGTAAAGATATTCAGACTGTCATTTATAAACTCACCATCCTCATAGCTAGAATTATGTTAATTATTGTTGGATTGGTTTGCAAAACTACATGATTTCATGACAATAATGGAACAGATTTTCTACTGAGCCTTCCTATAGCCAACACATAACTACTGAATCAAGCTTTATTTATACTTATTTATAAACTAATATAGTTTATATACTTATTTGTCTAGGATAGAGGACCTCTGGGCTACAGTTCTAAATTCTATGGAGATTCCAAGGAGACTAGGAGCATACAGGGAGGGATTCATGGCTCCAGAGACATAGGTAGCAGAGGATGCCCTTGTCTGACATCAATTGGATGGAAAGTCTTTGGTCATGTTGATGTTTAATAGCCAGCATAGGGGGATACTGGAGCAATGGAATATCCAGAGATTTCTGTGGTAGGAGAACTGGGTTTTGATGTTGCCAAATATTATTGGTTTCTGTTGCTTATGTTCTTGCACTTGCCTCTTGACATCTGATTATCTCTGATGTTAACTGGCCTTGCTGTTTCTGACTGGAGCCTTTCCCTCCTGTTAGCCTGTAAACCTGTGATTCTGAATGTATCAGAACCCCTGGGGGGTTGAGCTGCTACTGGGGTTTAGGCTGAGTGGGTTGGAATCTAGAGCAGACTCTGATGCAGGTACAGGTCCAAGTCCAAGCAGGAAGGATCATGAGTTTCTGGCTGTGCAGTGTATCTGCATTCTGAGGCCGGAGGGTCTCTGTTCCACCAGGTATTGGGGCAGAATTTGGAGTCTCACTTATGATCCTGAATGTGTCAGAATACCTGGGGAGTCAAGCTGCAACTGGAGTGTGGACTGAGTTTGTTGGGATCCAGAGCAGAGGTTCTGCTCCCAGCACAGATCCAAACCAGAAGGAGTGCAGGTCTCTGGCTTGGCCATAAAAATCTTTTTAAAAAAATTGAACCTTCTCTTGATGAATTTTTCCTTTGATCAGTACACAATCTTCTCGCTCCTTAGAGAAAGCCACAGTGCAACTGGTGCTGTGACAATTTTGTTGAGAGCAATTAGAATTTTTATACTTTTATCAGAAAGTGAATATAATAACAGTTCTTAGGATCAATAAAATTGCAGTTACCAGAACACAATTACAATTTCAAGCTATACAGGGCACATGAGATTAATGTCTAAGACCAATTGTTCCACGTTTTCATTTTCCAAAGTTTCCATGTTTCCTGAACTTCCAAGGGAGCATTCAAAGAAACATAAAGAGGCCCAATTGCTTCGGTGCCTGAAAGACTGCCATCAATCTCTTAGGAACGGAAAAGCACATATACCCCAGGAGCCATGGACTCTAATTTGAAATCCCTATGGAATATGCTTCTCAGAGCAGCTAAACCAGGCCAGTTACATGGTTCCCTAAAATTCTGTATCTCTTCTGAGATGCACGTTGAGACCCAGACACACATGCTGAGATCCAGAGACACACGCTGAAGACTCTAGAAACACATGCCAGACCCAGAGACACTCCTACAGAAGACAGATTCAGACCTTCCAGCTACAGATGAACTCTCTTGCCAAAGTCACATAGCTAAAGTTACATGTTAGTAAGGAAAACATAATGTCTATTTAGATTAATCAGATGTTATTACCCTCAAACTGTACCACCTGTGTCCAATTGTTTCAATGATCCCTTGCCTTCCTAACCCCTACTCCCAGCTCCCCTTACCCTTTGGCTTAATTGTGCCACACCCTTTGGCTTAATTGTACCACACCCTATGGCCTTCATAGTGTTTTCTTTTAACTCCTTCATCCAAAATTTTCACTAAAAGAGAGTGAGATTTGGGCCATAAAGAGAAGGTTTGGTCTCCCCGGTAGAGCACTGGGTTTGAGATAGCCGAGGACCCAACAGGACATTGCCTGTCAGGGATGGCATATATCTCCCCATGCTCCCAGATTCCAGACTACTCCATGTGGCCCACATCTCTCATTAATGCAGAGTTGCCTCTCCTTTTATGAAAGAAAAGAGAGTGGGATGTGGGGCCTGACATGAGGTCTAATCTCCATTCCACCTTCACCCTTCAGTCACATACACAGGTGGGCATGATAAACAGGCCCCAGGCCCTAGAGAGATTTATATACTAATGAGGTACCGGAAGGCCAGAGGGTGGAGCTAATTAAGCATTCATCCCCATCCCCTACCCCCCTTTCCCCTCCCTATTTAACTTAGCTTCACCCTGGGTTTTGGGCGGTGCACATCCAGATCCATCCATCATCTGCCATGTCAATAAACCAGTTTTGGAAACCTAAGGACTTCCTCATGTGTTCCAAGCCATGAGAAACCGTGGTGAGGCCTTTAATGAGCAGCTGGGCCTAACTTCCAGCTGGAGTAACCCAGAGCTTTCTCAGCCAAATACACATAGCGTGGTGGGAGAGACCCTGCAGTTCTCCACCCATTTTTTACCTACACTCTCTGGGTTAGCCTATTACTCCTCAGATGACTTTTTCCATTTATGGAACCAAGAGGAGTGCCTTTCCTGGACCTCACCCTCAAGACACGATCAAGTTCTCCTCCAACAAAAGCAAGAGCCCATCATTTCAGTGACTGTCACAGTCATCTTAGGGCTACGGGTGGTGGGTACTGGGACTGGAATTTCTTCCCTTGTCCTCTCCAACTGCTACTATGCTGAGCTTAGTGCCACCATTGATCAAGATGTTAGAGAGCTACAGCAGAGCACCAAAGCCCTCAGTGACTCACTTTCCTCTTTAGCTAATGTTGTCCTCCAGAATAGATGAGGCCTAGATCTCTTACTCATCCAACAGGGAGGACTCTGTGCTGCTTTAAAGGGAGAGTGCTGCTTCTTTGCAGATAAGGCAGGGGTGGTAAAAGATAGCATGTGCAGAGTTTGAGAGGGCTTAGAGAAAAGATAGAGAGAGAGAAAAAAAGTGAGAACTGGTACAAGAACTGGTTCTCTACCTTGCCTTGGCTTTCTATCTTGCTCTCTTCTATCCTTGGTCCTCTCATTGGCCTTCTCTTGCTCATTTCTTTTGGCCCCTGGGTCTTCTCTTGCCTTGTTACTCTCAGAAAGACCTAGGTAGATAAACTGGCAGCAACGCCACTCCAGGTCCATTTCCTAAACTTGGCAGACATGGACTCTGGTGATGAACCCACTCCAGAAGTTGTCAAGTGCCAGCTCCAAAGTGGTGCTTCAAAGTTCAAACCCCCAAAATTTCCTAGAGCAGGTGCCTTTGTGGGAAGCCCTAAAGGCGCCACTGATACCATTGATCCTCCTCTGTAAAGGGGGATGCTGGAGGGTGCGAGACAAAGTACTGCAGGGATACCTCTGTCTTTGTGCTCAAAGATGGGATTCTGAGAAGCATGCCTGATTGCATATGGGTTGGCATAGGTCATTCTTCCTGTCCCTATAAAAAAGTGTCCAGGAGACTGGTGCTTGGCCTCCCCAACCAAGGAGTGCTTAGCCCTTCAGTGCAACACCCCAAACTCAGAGGAGATCAGGCCTCTACTTTCCCCTCTACGCTTCCAGCGCTCCATTATACAGGGAAGGGGGAGATGTGGGAAGCCACGGCAAGGCCTTACTCTTGGCAAACAGTCACCCTTCACTCTCCTATCTACTATTCTTCTTTCTGCTTACCTTCCATGATTCACTTGCTGTATTTTCAGTTCTCAGAACTTCAAACAACGCCTCATAGCAACCAACCTTAGTAACCCTTCTTCCTGACCTTGAGATTTAGCCAACATCCTGCTAGATAGATGTTTTTAGAACCCTTGGTAATGCAAGGCTTTGTGAGAACAACAAGCATAACCTAGTTAGACCCCACAGCTGCAGCCAGCTTCCTCCACCTGCAAAATCCTCTTTCCTTTCCTGCCCCTCCCTATATCCTGTTTTCAGAGTATATAACCTGTGTGAACAATAAAATCTTTGCCAGCTTGGTCAGACTTCTTGACTTGCTGTGCCTCTTTATTTTCTCATGCATCTCAGTCCTCTCCACAGGGTCTAAGGGTTCCACTTGATTGTCCAGCTGGACTGGACAGTGGGGCATCTCTGGTGACTAGTTTGAGGCCTGGGATGGGGGAAGAAACCGGGAGACTATGGGGTGACCATAGCTTTTATTCCTACGAGAAGAGGATATAGAGACTGAAGTGGCCAAATATTATAGTCAGGCAGGACTTCAGAGAAGGAAGGAGGACACAAATATGCCCACAAAACCTTCACCCCAAAATTTGTCTTGCTTACAAAATGTGGAGGGATAAAGAGAGATCACAGACTGGGGAAATGTTCAACAGATGACTGCACTATCTTGAGTTCCATCCCATGTGAGAGAGCCAATTCCTAACACTGTTAGTGATATTCTGTTATGCTTTAAGACAGAGCCTAACATAATTGTCTCCTAAGATGTTTCACTCAGCTGCAGATGGAGGCAGATGCAATGATTTGTGGGGAGCCGACAGAAGGTGGTTATCATCCTTGCAGCCATCTTGAGCCATATACCCTGACAAGAGACTTGATTACATTAGCCTACAACAGCTGAGCACACTCTGATAATATCTTGTTTTAGATACCCAGGATCTTCCCTTGGGTGTGTGAGACTTAAAGGTGTGATTTAGAGCTGAGACTTAAGGGCATGACTTAAAGATTAGATTTAGAGACAAGGTCTAAGGGCATGACTTAAGGGTGTGACTTAGAGGCATGGCTTAGAAGTGAGACATATAAAAGGCAAGAGGCAGACAGAAGATAGATTAGAGAACCAGACAACAGATTACTTGACAGCAGTACAACTTGGAACAGAGAATTAGATATTAAGCACTTGGCACTTGGAGGAAGAACTTGGAATTAGACATTAGGCACTTAGCACTTGGGAGAAGAAACTTGGAACTTGGAGGCACTAGGGACTAGGAACTAGGGACTAGGAACTCAAGACTTGGGATAAACGGGATTGAATCACACTCTGTCTGGTCTCCATTCTTCGAGTTGGTCCTCACTCTCTCTCTTGCTGAACCCCAACCCATGGACCGGAGCAGCTTGGGGCAGTACAGACTCTACCAACTTAGCCCCCAAGGCTTTTGGCAGTGTGGGTCAAACATTGACACAGCGGTCCTCAACATTTTGGCCCCCAAACTTGGGCTAGTGAGGCTCGAAACATTTTTGGTGCCCAAGTGTGGGGCAGCTCGGGCTGTGACATTTTTGGCGCCCAACGTGGGGCAGAACAGTTCTCAACATTTTTGGTGCCCAACATGGAGCAGCGTGGTCCACAACAGTCAAACATCAAGGAGAGCTCAGAGAGTCTGCGGAGGGGTGGGAGATAAAATTGTGCAAGCTGGAGGGGTCAAGGACACCACAAGAAGACCTATAGAATCAACTGAAGTGGGACCATGGAGGCTCATAGAGATGAGCTACCAACCATGGAGCATGCAGGGGCTAGACCTATATCCCCTACTCATTTTTAACAAATGTGTAGTTTGGTCTTCATGTTGGTCCCATAACAGGTAAAACAGGGGCCTCTGTCAGTCTCTGTTCCCTGCCCTTGTTTCCTCTTCCCCTTACCTGGACTTCCTGTTTGGACCTCAGTGGAAAAGGATGTGTATAGTTTTGCTGGAACTAGATGTTCCAGACTGTGGTGGTACCTAAGGGGGTATCTCTTTACTTGAGGAGGGGGTGAGGTGGTAATGGAGGAAGGGATTTGTAAGATTGATGATGAGAGAAGAAGAGGAAGGGAGGCTGTGATCAAGATGTAAAGTGAGTAAAATGGAAAAAAAGTAATTGAAGAGAGCTCATAAAATCAACTTAACAACATATCTGTAATATTTAGAACAAAAAGAAGCAAATTCACCAAAGTAAAATAGAAGGCAGAAAAAAAAATCAAATAGTGGGCTGAAATTAATACCATAGAAAGAAAAAGAATAATATGAAGAATCAATGATACAAAGATTGAGAAAGTTAAAAAGATAGTCAAATCCTTAGCCAAACCAACTAGAAAGCAGAGAGATAATATCCAAATTAACAAAATCAGAAGTGAAAAGGGGGATATAATAAGAGAAACTGAAGAAATCCAAAGAATAATTAGGTCTTCCTTCAAAAACTTGGACTCTACAACATTGGAAAAACTAAAACAAATGGAAAATTTTCTTAATAGATACCACTTACCAAAGTTGAATCAAGATCAGTGTAACAATTTAAATAGATCTATAACCTTCTTCCCCTCACCAAATAGAAGCAATCATTAAAATCTCCCAAACGAAACTAAAGTCAAAGGCCAGATGGTGTTAGTGTAGAATTTTACCAGACTTTCAAAGAGGGGTTAATACCAGTACTTCTCAAATAATTCCACAAAATAGGAACAGAAGGAACATTGTCTAACTTTTTATGATGCCACAGTCATCCTGATACCCAAACCACACAAAGATTTATCAATGAAAGATAATTATAGACCAATTTCCTTCATGAATATTGATGCAAAGGTATGCATTAAAATAGTCAAATGCTGAACCCAAGAAGACATCAAAAAGATCATTAATCATGACCAAGTAGACTTCAATGCAGGGTTGGTTATACATATGAATATCTGTCAATGTAATTCATCATATAAACAAACTGAAACAAAGAAAGTATATGATCACCTTATAGGGTACTAAGATATCAGGGATATAATGGACATACCTAAACATATAATAAAGGTAATATATACAGCAAGTTTATAGTCAACATCAAATTAAATGGAGAGAAACTCAAAACAATTCCACTAAAATCATGAACAAGACAAGGCTGTCCACTCTTTCCAAATCAATTAAATAGAGTACTTGCAGTTATAGTTAGAGCAATAAGTAAAAGAGATCAAAGGAATACAAATTGGAAAGGAAGAAGTCAAAGCATCACTATTGGTAGATGAGATGATAGTATACATAAGCAACCTCAAAAATCCTACTAAGAAACTTCTACAGGTGATAAACTGTGGGGCCGTGGGCTGTGAGAAGCAGCTGGGTGCTTGGTCGAGCATGAGCTTGGTACCCTGGAACCTTACTGGACAACAGGAGTTCAGCTCTGCTCCCAGTCCCTGGTTCTTTCCATTTAGCTTCAGCCCTCCAACAACCAATCCTACAGAGAGGTCTAAGGCCAACAGCCTGAGGAACAGGCCTCAGGCCCTAGAGAGATTTACATACTAATGAGGTACCTGAAGGCTAGAGGGTGGAGTCAATTAAACATTCTTCCCCAGCCCCTCCCCCTTTCTCCCTCACTATTTAACTCAGGTCTGCCCTGGGTTTTGGGGGGTGGGGGAGTGGGGAGGGGTGGGGGCGGGTCATTCAGATCCATCCACCACCCGCCATGACATTAAAGCCTGTAAAAACCCATGAACTTTCTTGTGTCATTGGGGCTGCATTGTGAGGAACCGTGGAGCCACAGCAGCTATGCCTAATTTCCCCCTGGAGAAACCCAGAATGTTCCCAGCCAACTACCCACAGCCTGGCATGAGGAACCATGCTTCATTAGCCACAATTACCTACAATAAACACCTTCAGCTATGTGGATGGATACAAGATTAACTTAAAAATGTCAGTATCTATTTTATATATAAATGACAAATGGGCTGAGAAAGAAATCAGGAAATGATACCCTTCTCAATAGCCACAAATAATTTAAAATAGCTTGATGTAACTCTAACCAAGCAAGTGAAAGACTTGTATGACAAAATTCAAATCTATAAAGAAAGAAATTGAGGAAGATTTCAGAAGATTGAAAGATTGTCTATACTCATGGATCAGTAGGATTAACATAGAAAAAATACCCATGCTACCAAAAGCCATCTTCAGATTTAATCCATTCCCTATCAAGATTCCAACACAATTATTTACAAACCTTGAAAGAGCAATAGTCAACTTCACATGGACAAACAAAACTATAGAATAACTACCAGTTCTTTATTTCCTCACTCTGGGCAAGGACCTCAGCATTATTTGGTTTGTTCTCTGAATAAATGACCCATATCTTCAATTCTGAGGATTTTTAGCTTTTTCTTAATCTGACTGCATCAGATTTTTTTGTAGTTTTCCACTATCCTCAATCCCAAGATCTAATAATACCAATAGACATGCCAAAGAATATCCTGCACACCAGATCTAGTCTTCCTTACTTCCTTTGCAGTAAGGCAATCTGCTACTTAAAAGTCTGCATCAATAGCCATTCATAACACTATTATTCCTTTAGTAGCCTGTTGATGTAAAAGTACTGGACACCCAAATTGGCCAGGATGAAGCTTGAGTTTCTAGTTCAATGGAATGTTTATTGTGTCTCCAGGGAGGACCACTCATTTGTTGAAATCAAATGTCTAGACCAGTAGAGGAAAAAAAAATCGTTTGAACAAGAAGCAATGTTTTTCCAGGGTTATTTATAGTCTTAGTGAATAAAGTCACTCCTATTTCCATTGTTGGAATCTTGGGTAAATCATGACTATATGAGAAACAGTATCATATATTGAATGCCGATTCAAAGTGTATACTGTCTTCTGAGCAATCCTTCCCTGGCCTTCCAGAATAAGTCTATGTAATTGGCACCATAACTCTGTCTTCAAAAAGCCACTCCACCATTATAGCTTTCTAGCTACTTCAAAGTGGTGGAGTACCTGTCAATACTCGTGGATTCTGTGAGCATGTTGCACCTCTGTGCCTGTGAAATGAGTTTTTTGTTCAGAAACAATGTGTAGAGTACCATAACAGTGAGTAAGACTTTAAGACAATGGATGGTAGTTTTGACTTATGAACTTTGTTCAGGATAGGAAATCCTTAAGGAGAATAGTTATCTATTCCAGTAAGGAGAATGAATTTTCTTTTCAATGAAAGAAGTTGTTCAATGTAATTAGCTTGCCACTAGGTCACTGGCTGATCACTTCAAGAAATAGAGTCATGTTGCAGCTCAGGGTTGTTGATATATATATATATATATATATATATATATATATATATATATAATCTCAATCACACTCAGCAATTTAATTCAATAGATGGTGTCCCAACTGGGGGCAAGAACTCATTTAAAAATTAATTGGAGATTCTTGAATGGAATAAACATTCCCTTTAAGATTAGGACATGGGGATAGTTGATTTATCTGCCAAGCTGAGTCATGTGGTTCCTCCTCAAGCCATGCAGGTTTGGAAATAGGCTAGAAGCTCATGCTAGTTTGGCACATATGATTCTGGGGTTTGTGGCATAAGGCTAGGACACACTCAGGCTGACCTGGGGATATTGATGGAGGTTTGGGGAAGTGGGGGGAGGATTCAGATTCTGGGCTGCTGCAGACAACTAAAGCTATATTCTGAGAGCTCCTGCAGGTAGAAATTAGGCCACAGAGAGCAGGCCTGAATAAGATAGGAATGGAGGAGTTGATGGAGATTTAAGAAGTCAAGGCTTCACAAGCAACTGGATTCTTGGATCAATGCTGGAATTCTGGAATAGTTTAGCAAAGCATTCATCCAAAAATTAGCCTGAAAATAGGCTCATACAGAAAATAAAAGGGACTCTAATTCAAGTTAAATACATAGGAAAGGATGTTAATCCAAGACACATAAAGAGAAGGGGGATATAATTACATATCCACAGACAGTAATCTCCTTAGAAGGGAGAAATAAAAGAAGATTGCATTTTTTTGTTGTTTTTAAAGATAAAATAAGCCTTTATTTTTATATTCTTATAGTAAAAGGGGAAGTCTTAACTTGCAAGATAATTCTTGGGCAGTATGTACAACATACTTTTTATTTCCATGGAATGGGATCAAACACCGACTGAGACTACAAAGTATACACTAGAAATCAGCAAATGCTGGCAACAGAGCAGGAAAAGACAAAGAAATGAAGCCTGAAGAAAAGAAACCCTTCACTGAGATCTGCTGACCACAGACAGAGCCAGGGCTGAATCACACTGTGACGACAAGTTCCAGGACAGAAGGAAAGAAGTAGGGCAGGAGGCTGGACTGGGCTGTGGGTTTAGTACCAGGTAAGTCGCTCTTGGTATTTACATACAAAATAGTTGGCTCTATTTCTTAGAAATACACATAGAAAGAAATGAAGATTTGATTATTACTTTATGAATCTGTTGCTTTACAATATCGACATCATCAGAAATAGGGGCATTTCGTTCAGATTCAAATTTCAGTAGCAGGAAATAAATATCAAAATATCATCACTGGCTCTAATACAAAACCTCTACCCACCTAAAACTCCCTCCCAGGCCCACCCACATAGCCACCCCAACTCCTGAGAGCCGGTTCACAGCCACCGGCTCCTATACGTACCGGCGTCCCGTGGCCTTCTGGAAGGCTGGCTGTGCAGGCTTAAACAGCTGGAGAGTGATCGTGCCCAAGGGTGCTGCAAATCTGTCCCTGCTTTCCTTTACTACCACGCAACCTTCTTCAAGAATCTGGCCTTTCAACAGGAGAAACAGCTTTCCCCCCAAAAATAATCCTTACAAAGGAGAGGGGGGTAGCTTTGGTTACTCCAATCTGGTCATCTTGTCAAAGCAGAGCAGTTCAGAGATTCACAAAGTCCACCAAACAGAGACTGGGGCTGGAGAAGGGTGGAGAACAAAGTAGGGGCATATGGACTGGATTGGCCAGCAGCCATAGGAGAGAGAGGGAGAGCTCTGACTACTCCCCACAGGGAGGAGAGTTCTTGGTCAGAGGCTCGCTTGACTTGGTCACTTCTGGCTCAGCTTACTTGCTTGGGTTGGTGGTCTCCATGGCTGGAAAAGCAGAGAGTTTTTCTGTGGGAGATTAGGTGGTAGCTCTGTAGATAAAGACCTGCTCCAATGTTCCCCACGGTGGATTTCATGGAAGAGAAACAGTCCATGGTCTTAAGATGTTTATTGTCATGGTGGAAAGTAGATGAAAACTATACCCCAGTTTCCTTATGGCAGGTCTGAGGTTAAATACCTTTTGCAAGGAGGAGAGTGTTGCAGTAAATCTCCAACCCAAATATGACCAAAGAAAACACAACTCAATAATTATGAATATAAGCTGCACACCTAGATTGGGCAGATTCACCACTACACTACTCTATTCCCCAGCTATGAGATCCATTATAACTTGCAGGTTTTCCAAGTCACGCATTTGTCCTTCCACCTCCTGCTCCTCCATCATCTTCTTCCTTCGTAGTCCTCTTCCATCATCTTCCTCACCAGTTGTCTCTTCCCCCATTGTTCTTCTCCCTCTCTTCCCACAAACCTTTATTTTTCCACCTCCCCTTCTTCTGCCCAAACACTGGTTCTAGCCTTTATTTTACAAATTAAGCTGGGCAAAAGGTTCACTAGAATTTACCTGTGTACTGATTCACTCCTCCTCTGCAGCCCTTTCCAGGAAAGAGGAAATATACAAGGCTGGGGGCTAGCCACAACAGGGGGGTCTGTCTACCTCCCTCTGGCCTTTAGGTGCTTCATTAATATGGAGATCTGTCTTGAGGTTCTGTGGCCTGTAGTCACACCCTCTACCTGTGGAGGAGCTAGGGGGCGTTGTCCTACATGACTGAAAGGCACAGAGCTATGGAGGTCTGTGGCCTACTGTCAGGAGCCTGGAGTCTGGGAGCATGGTGAAATCCATGCCATCCCTTAGGGTCACCTATGTCCCACCTGGGGCCCCTCAGGATCATCTGGGGTCTCCAGCAGTTTCCAGCCTCTGCTTGACCAGAAACCAGGATGCCTTTCATGCTCCTACAAAGGACTGTTCTTTGTCCTAATAGATCATGACTACTTTCTAATCATAAACAATAGGGAATACTACATAATATCCCTGAAATATTTATGTTAAATCTGTAACTGTGTCAATGTAACTTTCTCTAAATTCATTTGATATTTCTAGACCTTTAAGAGGACTTGTAATATGAGAAAAGTAAATTTAGTAGACTATTTAACATTAATAAAAATTATGTCTATGGCAGATATGTTGTAGATATTAAGTGATCTCACCATTATAATATTAATGATAATTATTAGGGATTAAGAACAATTTTACCAATATGAAATAATATCCCCAGATATATCTGAAACATACATACTATGTATTATTCAGAAGAGATACTTATTGACTAATTAACAAATATATAAATTTATTACAATTCTAAAAGAGCATACCTTTTATTCAAGAATATGAGAGATAGAGATTTTCCATAAACTAATATCTTATTGGAAGACATTCTATATTTAAAATGAAATTAAAAGAGGAAATAATGATAGTTGGATAGACAATGATTATAGAAACCATAGTTTTTGTGACATGCAGCCACTGCTATAAAAATTATAGTTCTTTCATAGTGTTAAACTATTCAGGATTCTGCTATTCTCATTGTTGTAAAATTGAAGCTGAGTACCCACATCATCACCTCCACTTTATCTGCACTCATTGAGAAGCATTAACTTTTGTATTGTTGTCATGAATAATCCCTTTCCTCATGATCCATACACAGAAACTTAAAGTATGTGTTCTACAAAAAATGATATCAGAAAATTACAAGGGCCATTATCACTAAGTTTGAATTGTCAATTCTCCTAATTAAAATAAATGTTCTAGTTTCTTTCATTCTCTGAACAGCCCTAGTATCTTATGGTATAAAGATGGTAACAGAGTAGAAATGTTCAGTAAAGTATGTTTATATAGAAGGAAGCAAAGGTAAATATTTTAATTTTCTTCAAGGACAGATTCTATTAATTGTGTTTAATGTTAGAAGACTTTCCCTAGAGAAAGTATAGGTTGTGTATTAAGCTCCAATTGTACCAGATATCTTTTCTGATAAACCTCTTGACAAAATATCGATCATACAGATTTGTTTGGATCCAAATTTTATGGGTAAATTAAATACCTTTAATAATACTTGTTTTTAATTTAAATTTAAATTTTACTTGAGTGCTTATTAAAATCAGAATGTAAAATTATACATATATGTTGCATACTATAGGATATCTTGATAAAAAGTTTACAGTTTTTAAACAAAACCATACCACACCTACCTCCTTGATGTGATTCTTCACATTCCATCATTTTAAAATTCAGAATGCAGTAGTTACTACTAATTGTTATTACCATATTAAAATAATTTTTGACAAACTTTTACTAATATATAAAATGCTTTCTGTACCCATTTACAAACATTTTTCTCAATCCAGCTTCTCAAGTGCAGTAGCCACAGATAAATTATATTCTATTGTCTATTTCTATAGATACCACAATATTAATTTATATAAATTGTATCCAAATTAATGGCATCTAACAGCAAATGAGAGCTGTTATGTTCATATATCCAATATAAAACGTTAAGGCAGAAATAACAGAAACCAACTCAAAACATAACTCTATATTTGCCAAGGGAAAAATTCATTAAGAACATATAGTGGTTTTAAATTTACACACATTTACACACATGACAAATAGTCCTATGTATAAAGGGAACAAAAATATAGGTAAGAGATATTCCTCATGTAATAATAATGAGGAGCTATCTAGAAACACTGCACCCCTTGTTTCTCTTCTGAAGCATCTGAGGTCCAGGTGACTTGAATACTGTTTGCCATATTCTACTGCCATAAATCTCACTTTCATCTTTAGCTAAACTGTGTGTTGAAACCTCTGAAACTGAATGGAAAATGATTACTGCAGACTCTTAAGTTGCTTTTTCAAGTATTTTGTCATAGTGAGGTGAAATATGACTAACAACACATCAAGTGCAACAATATGGTTTAAGTCTAATACTCCAAAGAACAAGCAAAGAAAGTGGATTTGAGTTCAGTAATAAAGTGCCCGTCAAGCATACATGATTCTTGGTTCAATTTTCACAACAACAATAAGAACAACAACAACAACAACATCATTACACAATGACAAAAGTGTAAGAAAGAGTATACGATAATGTAGCCATACTTTTGGTTACTTTACTGTGTTCTTTTTCCTACCACTCTTCCCTACCTGTACCACTTCAAACCCACTAACACTAAGTAGGAGAGAAAGAAAGCTAGAGGGGAAAGGGGCTGTTGACTTCATTAGATTATTTCCTGGTGATTTAATGGCACTGAGTTCCTTGGTGCAAGTACAATCTTCCTAATCAGGATATCTCTAACCAGCAATACAGCAATCCAACACACCAGCAAACAGCAATATAGTAAACAGCAATGCAGCAACAGCAGGAAACAGTATCAGTAGCAGCATAAGTAGCAGCTGGTCTGGCATTTTATATGCTCTTAAATGTCCCTGGAATTCCAAATATAAACTCTCTTCAGCTGGCATAACCAGTCCCTGCTAGAGCATGAGACAAATCATAGCTGCTGTGGACAATCTGAAGCAGATCCATATACTACACACATAGTATTAAAACAAAAACATTCTCATAACATAACTGGGTTTTAAAGAAATCAAAATTCTCACTATACAATAATTGACACAGGAGAGATTGCTCAGTGTTTAAGCATATGTACCAATACCTCAGATGATCTGAGTTGAAAGCTCACATAGTCATGGAAACTGAACAACTTTCTACTCAATGATAACATAATCATGGAAGAAATAAACAAATTCAATGAAAATGAAGGTACACCATATTCAAACATTGAGGCATAATGAAAGCAGCGTTAAGAGGAAAATTCATAGCACTAAGTGCCTCCATAAAGAAATTATAGAAATTCTGTGTTTGCACCTAAACAGCACACTTGAAAGCTCTATAACAAAGAGAAGCAAATACACCCAAGAGGTGTAGATGGCAGGAAATAGCCAAACTCAGGGCTGAAAAGAAACCTGAAAGGAAGAGAACAATACAAAATAATCAAAACCAAGAGCTGGTTCTTTGTGAAAACAAAACAAAACAATACAAAACAAAACACCAAAATAGATAAACCCTCAGCCAAAGTAACTAAAGGCCACAGAGACAATATACAAATTAACAAAATCAGAAATTAAAAGAGAGACATAACAAAAACTGAGAAAATTAAAAAAAAATTAGATCTTACTAAAAAAACCATATATTCTATAAAACTGGAAAATTTAGATGAATTTCTACACAGATACCATGTACCAAATAAATCAAGGTCAGGTAAACTATAGAACTAGTCCGATAACCCTGAAGGAAAAAGAAGCAGTCATTAAAAACCTCCCAAACACAAAAAGCCAGAGGCCAGATGATTGTAGTGCAGAATTCTACCAGACCTTCAAAGAAGAGCTAAGTTCAACACACTTCAAACTGTGCCACAAAAACAGAAGCAGAAGGAACATTCCCTAATTCATTCTATGTGACCACAGTCACCCTGATAGCTAAACCACACAAAGACTCAACAAGGAAAGAAAACTTCAGACCAATTTCACTTATGAACATTGATGCAAAAATACTAATACTTTTTTAAAGGCTCCTAATTATTTATCTAGTGCTCTGTCTCTTGAGAAGTTATGGTAAATCAAACTACTCAATACTGTAATAATTATAATTGACAATGTGTCAATTTCACTAAAATTTATCCCTGTCAAACCATTCAAAATATCATCCCATAAAATCCAAAGAGTATTTATTGTGTTTCTCATCATTTTAAAAATATCTTTAATGTTATGCTCTGTTTATTTTAATTATACAATGCAGTCTGTTTCTGTTGGCGAGATACCATTTGGTAACCCAAACATCTAGTCTTCATGACTAGATAACCAGTGTGATTTAACTTTTTTTTAATTGGATATTTTCTTTATTTACATTTCAAATGCTATCTCATTTCCTGGCCTTCCTCCAGGAAACATCCTATTCCATACTCCTTCCCCTGCTTCTATGAGGGTGTTCCCCTAACAACCCACTCACTCTCACCTCCCTGGCATTCCCCTACATTGAGGCATTGAGCCTTCACAGGACCAAGGGCCTCTTTTCCCATTGATGCCTGACAAGGCTGGAGTCATGAGTCTCTCCATGTGTTCTCTTTGATTGGTGGTTTAGTCCCTGGGAGCTCTGGGGTATCTGGTTGGTTGATATTGTTGTTCTTCCTATGTGGTTGCAAACCCCTTCAGCTCCTTCAGTTCTTCCTCTAACTCTTCCATTGGAGACCCTGTGCTCAGTCCAATGGTTGGCTTCGAGCATCTGCCTCTGTATTTGTCAGGCTCTGGCAGAGCTTCTCAGGAGACAGTCATATCAGGTTCCTGTCAGCAAGCACTTCCCAGCATCCACAATAGTGTCCTGGTTTGGTGACGATATATGGGATGGATTCCCAGATGGGGCAGACTCTGGATGGCCATTCCTTCAGTCTCTGCTCCACACTTTGTCTCCATATTTCCTCCTGTGAATATTTTGTTCCCCCTTCTAAGAAGCAATGAAACATCCCAACTTTGGTATTCCTTCTTCTTGGACTTCACATGGTCTGTTAATTGAATCTTGGGTATCCAGAACTTTTGGGCTAATATCCACATATCACTGAGTGCATACCACGTGCGTTCTTTTGTGACTGAGTTACCTAACTGAGGATGATGTTTTAAAGTTCCTTCCATTTGCCTAAGAATTTCTGAAATTCATTATTTTTAATAGCTGAGTAATATTCCATTGTGTAAATGTACCACATTTTCTATATCCATTCCTCTGTTGAAGGACATATGAGTTGTTTCCACCTTCTGGCTATTATAAATAGGCTGCTATGAATATAGTGGAACATGTGTCCATATTACATGTTGGAGCATCTTCTGAGTATATTCTCAGGAATGATATAGCTGGGTCTTCAGGTAATACTATGTCCAATTTTCTGAGGAACCATCAGACTGATTTCCAGAGTGGTTGTACCAGCTTGTAATCCCACCAACAGTGAAGGAGTGTTCCTCTTTCTCCATCATCCTCACGAGCATCTACTATCCCCTGAGTTTTTGACCTTAGCCATTCTGAGTGATGTGAGGTGGACTCTCTCAGGGTTGTTTTGATTTGCATTTCATAGGTTGATGACTAAGGATGTTGAACATTTCTATAAGTGCTTCTTGGCCATTTGAGTTTCCTCAGCAGAGAATTCTCTGTTTAGCTCTATTCCCCATTTTTAATAGGGTTATTTGGTTCCTGGAGTCTAACTTCTTGAGTTCTTTGTATATATTAGATACTAGTCCTCTATCTGATGTAGGATTGGTAAAGACTTTTTCCCAATCTGTTGTTTACTGTTTTGTCCAATTGACAGTGTCCTTTGCCTTACAGAAGCTTTGCAATTTTATTAGGTACCATTTGTTGATTCTTGATCTTAGAGCATAAGACATTGGTGTTCTGTTCAGGAACTTTCCCCCTGTGCCCATGTGTTCAAGGATTTTCTCCACTTTCTCTTCTATTAGATTCAGTGTATCTAGTTTTATGTGGAGGTCCTTGATCCACTTGAACTTGAACTTTATATATGAAGTTAAGAATACATCAGTTTGCATTAATCTACATGTTGACCAGTTGATCCAGCACTATTTGTTGAAAATCCTGTCTTTTTTTCCACTGGATGGTTTTAGCTCCTTTGTCAAAGATTAGGTGACCATAGGTGTGTGGGTGTGGGTAAGGTAGCTGGAAAGACAGAAAGTTTCTCATAGTTCTGAGTGTCTTCAAAAATAAAGTGGAGAAAGTATACACTAGTCACACCCTCTACCTGTGCTCTTTGGGTGGGGATGCATTGCCCTGAAGGTGACTGAACAGTGCAGGCCAATGGAGTTCCATACCAAGTGTTAGGAGCCTGGATTCTGGAGACACTCAGAGCTATTAGTTTTCCTCTTATAACTGCTTTCATTGTGTCCCATAAATTTTGGTATGTTGTGCCTTTATTTTTTATTAAATGCTAAAAAGTCTTGGTGATCTGATAGAATGCATGGGATTATTTCAGTCTTCTTGTATCTGTTGAGTCCTGTTTTGTGGTCAGTTTTGGAGAAGGTACCATGAGGTGCTTAGAAGAAGGCATATTCTTTTGTTTTAGGATGGAATGTTATATAGACATCTGTTAAATCCTTTTGGTCCATAAATTCTGTTAGTTTCACTGTGTCTCTGCTTAGTTGGTGTTTCATGATCTGTCCCGTGATTAGAGTAGGGTGTTGAAGTCCCCCACTCCACATTATTGTGTGAGTTGCAATGTGTGCTTTGAGCTTTAGCAACGTTTCTTTTATCAATGTGGGTGCCCTTGCATTTGGAGTATAGATGTTCAGAACTGAGAGTTCTTCTTGGAAGATTTTTCCTTTGATGAGTATAAAGTGTCTTTTCTTTATCTTTTTGTTAAGTTTTATTTCAAAGTTGATTTTATTTAAAATTAGAATGGCTACTCCAGCTTGTGTCTTGGGACCATTTGCTTGGAAATTTTTTTCCAGCCCTTTACTGTGAGGTAGAGTCTGTCTTTGACACAGAGGTGAGTTTCCTATGTGCAGCAAAATGATGGTTCTTGTTTGCAAATTCAGTCTGCTAGTCTATATCTTTTTATTGGGGAATTGAGTCCATTGATGTTAAGAGATACTAAGCAGTAGTGATTGTTGCTTCTTGTTATTTTTGATGTTAAATTTATGCTTGTGTGGCTATCTTCTTTTGAAAGATTGCTTTCTTCCTTTTTTTAGGGTGTAGTTTCTTTTCTTTCTTTTTTTTGATGTTTTCAATCTATTATCTTTTGTTGGGTTGGATTTATGAAAAGTTTTTTTTTTTTGTTGTTGTTGTTTTGTTTTTTTGTTTTTTGAGATAGGGTTTCTCTGTGTAGTCCTGGCTGTCCTGGAACTCACTCTGTAGACCAGGCTGGCCTTGAACTCAGAAATCCACCTGCCTCTGCCTTTCAATTGCTGGGATTAAAGGGGTGTGCCACCAGTGCCCGGATGGAAAGATATTTTGCAAATTTTGTTTTTTTCGTGGAATATCTTGGTTTCTCTATGTATGTTAATTGAGAATTTTACTGGTATAGTAGCCTAGGCTGGCATTTGTGTTCTCTTATGGTCTGTAGTTCTGTATGACATCTGCCCAGGATCTTCTGGTTTTTATAGTCTCTGGTAAGAAGTCTTGTGTAATTCTCATAGGTCTGCCTTTATATATTACTTGACTTTTTTCCTTTAGTGCTTTTAATATTCTTTCTTTGTTTTGTGCATTTGGTGTTTTTTACTATGATGTGATGGAAGAAATTTTTTTGTGGTTTAATCTGTTTGAACTTCTCTAAGCTTTTTGTATGTTCATGAGCATTTCTTTCTTTAGGTTAGGGAAGTTTTCTTCTATAATTTTGTTGAAGATATTTACTGGCCCTTTAAGTTGTGAGTCTTAGCTCTCTTCTATACCTATTATTCTTATGTTTGGTCTCCTCATTGTGTCCTGGATTTCTTGGATGTTTTGGGTTAGGAGCTTTTCGTATTTTGCATTTTCTTTGACTGTTGTGTCAATGTTTTTTATGGTATCTTCTGCACCTGAGATTCTCTCTTCTACCTCTTGTATTCTTTTGGTGATGCCTGCATCTGTGGCTCCTGACTTTTTCCCTAGATTTTCTATCTCTAGGTTGTCTTCCTTTGTGATTTCTTTATTGTTTCTATTTCCATTTTTAGATCTTGGATGATTTTGTTCAATTCCTTCACCTGTTTGGTTGTATTTTTCTGTAATTCTTTAAGAGATTTTTGAGTTTCCTCTTTAAGGTCTTCTACCTGTTTAGCTTTGTTCTCCTGTACTTCTTTAAGGGAGTTATTTATGTCCTTCTTAATGTCCTCTATCATTGTCATTATAAGATGTGATTTTAAATCAGAGTCTTGCTTTTCTGGTGTGTTGGGGTATCCAGGGCTTGCTGTGGTGGGAAAACTGGGTTCTGATGACGCCAAGTAGCCTTGGTTTCTGTTTTTGCCCTTGCGTCTTGACAAGGGTCAAAGAGGTGTTAGCTTGTTTTGCTGCCCCTGACTGTAGCTTGTCCCTTCTGCAATCCTGTGTGTCAGCACTCCTGGGAAGCCAGAAAATTATTAATAAAGACATGTTTAAAACAATAAAGTATATTTGATATATTGCTATTTTATTAATTTGTAGGTTTTTAAAAATCTTTTATGATGTCTTGGTATAAATTTCTATTTGTCAGATATATATTTGCTATATGTTTTTGTTACAATATACAATTTACTCCATCTATTTTTATTCTCTGCATGTCTTTTTAGTATACCTTTATTTTAGGTAGTACATAAGTAGATAGTGTTTTATTCTATTCAGTTAGTCTTTTGACTGCAGAGTTAATTTCATTACAGACTCTAGGCCATTTATGGACTCCACAGTTCATGAATGCATGATATTCTGACAGTGTGTGTGTGTGTGTGTGTGTGTGTGTGTGTGTTTGTGTGTACATTGAACATTCACATATGTGTTTGTATATGTACTCAAATAAGGTCAGAAAATTGTAACTTATGGAGAAATGTATTAATACCAAAGAAATTTTTGGCCTCAATAATTCTGTACCCTGCTCTGTGGTGTTGCTGAACAGATTTATGAACTAATGCTCTCATAATCCCTCTCTAACAATTGTAAAAACAGATTTTAAGTGGAAGCTAATTTTATTTCTATACATATAATTCATGCTTTTCAATGTGTATATTTATGTTCATGAGCTGCTTAATAAGTCATAGCTGCTTTTGTTGACTCACACTGGCTTTTGTTGGTAGAAAAAGTGGATTACTTAGATAGTGAAGATAAGTGACTGAAAGTTGAGTTTATATAAATTCAGAGGTTTTAGTTTTTGCTAAAGTAAATATAGAGAGCGAGACTCACTTCAAATGCTTTTTTCTAGAGAATGTAAGACAATCTAAGATCTGAAGCACCTTTCTACCTTTCACACTACCTTAGTGTTGTATGTATGCTTGAACTGATGTTTTACAAAGTAGAAAATTATGCATATGTATACATCATTAAAAATTTCTTTCCCATTCTTTTGTTGAAGGGCATCTCAATTTTTCTAGCTTATGGTTATTACAAATAAGGCTGCTATGAACAATGGTAGAGCACACGTCCCTGTGGTATGGTGGAGCATTTTTTGGGTATATGCCCAGGAAGAGGTAATAAGACAGGGAGATTAGGGATAATATGTTCAAACTGCATTGTATATACGTAATCGTGTGTACCTTTTGAACAAGTAATAAATATCAATTATAAAGCTACACTAAAGTCTCATCTCCATGCTTAGCATTTCTACTATAGATTTCACATAAATTTAAAAATATTTGAAAAAACACTCATTGTAAGAAAGCTTATACACTGAAGTCAAGAATCTAAATAAATATAGTTCACTAGGGAAAATACTCTCTTCTCTTATCTCTCTCTGTCTTTCTGTCTCTGTCTCTATCTCTCTTTCTCATGCACAAACACAAACATACATGCTTGCACATACAAAATTAAAATAAAACTGCTGTAGCAACAATCTATAGCATTCCTGGTTATATATTTGAAGAAAGTATAGTCAGCATACAAAGAGATAACTGTAGAACTATATTTATTCTGACACACTTCAAAGTAAAGCATTTATAAAATCAGTTTCAATTACCATGAACATGTTAGTGGAAAAAGAAATTATGGAATATATTTACACAATGGGGTTTAATCAGACATAAAAAGGAATGCATTGCCAGAAATTAAATATGAAAGGATATCATGATTTTAAGCAAAATAAGGTAGACATATTGACAGGAATAGCATCTGTTCTATAAACAATATATAATAAAATAAGATATTGGCAAAGCAGGATTATGAGGTAACTATTATAATTATGAGGAAAGAGGTGTAAAGACAAACAAGAAAAGGTAGAAAGAAAATATTCTGCAATATTTATCCATTTTGTCTAAATAAAAAATAGGATTTAACTCTAACACAGTAAAACTATTTACGATAACAAAGCTATTTCTGCCAAGCTTTCCACAATATTCAGCTTTGTTATATTTGACAGTTTTAGAATTGAATATTTTTGAGTTCAAAGTTCTATAAAATGTTTATGTCAGTCTCTTATAAACTCAGCAGTTAGAGTGTCCTGAGGAGTTTGTCATCCAATGATGATCTTTGAGTGGTGTTTGTCAGATAAGTGATAGTCCTGGCTAAGTAGAGGACAACAATCAATCCAAAGGTGTCCTCTGTTTGCATAAAACTGAGTGGCAGAGAAGGCATTTGCCGGTTTTGCCCAGTGCTTAGAGTTAACACAATCTAAGTGGCTTCATCATGGCATGGCCCCATCATTTCTTTGGAACCTCACAGATTACTTGTGGGAATAGTCATGTTTTCTTGTAGAAAATTTAAACATTTTAAATGACATATTCAGCAGATCTGAGAAAGTTTTGAGGACCACAATCTATCAAGTACATCTGAGGTACACGAACTTTGTTCCTACTTACCTGCTTTAGACTTGAACCTAAAAAACACGTACAGGAAGCTAGATGAAGCTTATTTTGAGCATTAATTAGTACTCTGTATGGCTATGTGTACTTTAGAAAAGTTTTAAAAGTCGAATGAAAACAATAAAAACTATGAGATGAGTGTCAATAATGAATAGTCTCTTATTTTTTGTTTTCTCTGTCCCATACCATATTGCTTTTCTGATAGCAGAGATTTTGGATTTTCCTTCAACAAGCATGTGCACATTTAGAGAAGGAGAGAGCCATGCTTCTACCCCAAAGTCAGATTTAATTTTTAGTTGAATGGGGCTCATAAAAAGACATTTTGCCATGGGTAATTTTATTAGCAGTATCTACTTCATCAACACTTAGCAGAGCAGCATTCTTTAAATTCATAAGCTCACTATGCAAAGTTAAAAATCCAGAGAAATGTTAGAATTATGCCAAATACAATGCAAGTGTCTTTAAACTTTTTCCTAATTATAATGACTATCACTGTAAAGTTTGGAACTAACATGAATCCAATGGTATTTGGCATGACACTCAAGAAAGCTCCTTACATTTAAACTCTGAACCTCCTTCCAATAATTTGAATAGGATAAAGAGCATCAATCAATTCTTCCAAATGCCTATCTAAATACTCTTATATATTCAACACATTAGTAACATTTTTGCTAAATGATTAACAAAAGTAGCTGTCTTAACTTCTTGTGTCAAAGCAATTGCAGAACCAGTGATGTTAGCAATTAATGTAATAAAAGCTGTTATACTAGCAATAATCAAGCCCATTACCTTCTTACTTCTGCTTAAAGCCTGACTCACTTCTTTCAGTACTTGCAAGCTTTTTTTTCAGAAGGCCAAGGTTCTATGATACTCAGGGCAATAAAACAAAAGCTGGTTGATAGATCTCCGTAACTGATATACCAGATTTCAACAAACTAACACAATTAGAAAGTGCATAATCAGTGCAACTTACAGTAAGTACTATAGAAGAAATAAAAGTAATTTTAAATTGACAATTAAAAGAGCCTTAACACATGTGCTAACACCTGTTTGAAATCCAGATCCTTCCCCAACTTTATCTCTTGCTAACATAACATCATAGAGAACTGCAGCTAACTTCCAAATATGTCTCTGAAAAAGTCAAGAACCAGCCTTCCAAATGAAGACTGTTATTTTCAATATTGGATTGATTTCTAGACCAGTCCATGATTGAGTCTGAATAACTGATTACATTTAAGACAAATACAAGAGTCATTGTAATTTCTCTTTTTTATTCTCTGTTCCACAAGTCTAAAATCTTGATGCAAGGCAGCTTGTTCCATCAGGAGTATAGGTAAACAATGGTGGGTCAGGAACATATGTTCAATACAGCTTCCCAGTCATCATTGAAACATTGGCACTCAGCAATCTCACAGGTCTGCATCATTCTTTGTCCCAGCATCAGCATGTCTCATCCATTGCTCTGGCAGCCACCATGCTCCTTCAGCATCCTGCAGAGAAAACACAAACATGCCCTGTAGTATTTCTATCTTGATCAAGCTTCAAGAATGGCATATAAAGCTTGATCATGCTAGCTCTTTTTGTCTTGGTAATACTTTTATTCCTGTCCATTGTGTTAAAGTTTTTCTTTAATAACATCAACATGTTGGCAGCCAAAGCACATGACCTGAACCTGAAAATAGACTCCCAGACAGAGTTATTAAATTAACAGGCTGATAAGACAGGAAACAGGCTTAGGATAGGTAAGATTCTGCACAGAGCTATACCAACCTAAGACATAAGTGCATTGCTGTTGATAATGCATATTCCATGACGGGTAAGGAAGGCATTCTTGTCAGAATGACCCAAGACCTGCTCAGTTTTGTTTATGAAATTAAAAAGAGGGAGAGGCAGAGAGTCTTTGAGGTTGCTTGGCAAGAATCTGACATGGGCCAAGGACAAGGAAATGGGCTAATTTGCAGGAATTTGATATTGGCCAAGGACAAGGAAGTTGGCTTCTGGTAGGAATATGACATTAGGATAGAACAAAGAAGTAATTTCAAGTAGGAATTTAAATATTTAGTTAGAACAAAGAAGTAATTCCAAGCAGGAATCTAAATTTTAAGCGAGAACAAGGAAGCAGGCTTCAGACATGAAAATGACTTTGGCCTAGGACAGGAAAGTTGTCTCAAATATTTTGGTCATCCTGATAAGCCCTTAGAAACAGTGATCATGGGAGTGTTCACAAAATTTTGTTTATTGCCTTGCTTGTTCTTTGACTATTTGTGTTTATTGTCTTGCTTGTTCCTTGACTACTTGCATCTATTGTATTGCTTAGTCCCTCAACCTAGAACTGATCTTAATACTTGCATGTAATTAAAATGGTATAAAAGCAAAAAAGAGGAGGGGGAATGAGAAGGGGAGGTTCTAGTGAGGGGAAATGGGGAAAGGGGATTAAATCTGAAATGTAAATAAATAAAGTATCCAATAAAAAATTAAAAAATTAAAAAAGAAAGCAGTTATAATCTTACCAGATTCATTTTTTTTCTATAAAGCAGTATATTTGTGTTATTGTGGGAAAAGATAATAAAGAGAATTCAATTTTTAATAAAAGACCTTTTGCCACTTATGCCTGTCTGGAGAGGCAGAGGAGACAAGCATTTGGGAATATATCATGGGCAGGGCAGCCACATGGCAGGAAGGACAAAGAGAATGCCTGCCTGGGTTGTCCATGCCCTGGCCCATGTCAGGTCTAGCATGAAGGGGCCATGGCTCAGTCGAGATGGTGATATGGGTTCTAGTGCTCTGGGACAGAATTTCAGACCTGTCTGCTTGAGGTGGGCGATAACACTTGGGTGATAACTCTTTTTCTTAAGACATTTTCTCTTGATGATTCATCCTTTTTTTTTCCAGATGTTTCACTTGTTCGGTGGTCTCTGAATTCCTTAATTGGATATTTTTATTCTCCTGGAAGGAAAAAAACAAAACGCTGATCTAACCCTAATTCTGGGGGTTCATTTTGTGGCAGGTTATATCTTATATCAATACTTTTTTTTTTTTTGGCAACAGAAAACGTATTGCCTTTCAATTGAAATGAAAAGCAATTGTTTTGAAAAATTGAAACCAAACATATCTTAGTATGTGTGGAGATTATATATATATATAATTTATATTTATATATATATAAATTTAAAGTTTTAAGTTTATTTGTTTTTAGATTACTTTGAATTTCAGCCCATCTTTTCTAAGAGGATTTTAAATTTAAATCACTAAAATTCTTATGTGCCTGCCTCTGCTTCCCAAGAGTTGGGATTAAAAGCATGTGCTTCCCAAGTGCTGGAATTAATGGTGTGAGCCAACACTTGGCTATGAATTCCTTATAATTACTGTTCTCATAGAGTTGTTCTGGTTTAATTTGGTTTTCCATTTCCCCTTATTTTTTTAGTACTAAGGTTAAACTTTCAAGTTTTTAGAATGTGTAATTTATTATTATTACTGATTTATTCTGAATTTGATTTCTGGAAAATTTTAATATTATGGACTCAGTTGAACATGATGCTAATTTGTCCACGATTCCATTATTTTTAGACTTTTTCTTGTCTGTCTTGCATACATAAAATTTGATATCTTTCCTACATTTTGCCATTTCCATTCATGCCTCATATCTTTGCCATTTATCTGCCAGTTAGTGTTTTTCCATTTTGCTGACCTTATAGCTATACCATTGAACATGCACTATGAATTGGTGAAGACAGAGATTCTCCTTTTGCTTTCCTAGTTGTTTGTCTTATAGCACTGATTTTGTGGTTCCTTCCTTAGTATTGACCATTACATCTCCCAATATATAGGCTTCTGCTTTACATTAGTTTTGGTTCCATCATTGGTTGATGAACCATCAGTAAACAATGCATTAAAAAAAGGTGATGACCATTGTATTTGTCTTCACAGTCTAACAGTTGTCTCTTTTTGGGTAGGGGTGAGCAGTTTAGGCAACTGTGCTACTTCCTCAGTATGGAAAGACACAAATCCTTTTGCTACCACATTCTGATTATGAAGGAATTCATATAAGTACCAACTTTGTTGTAATACCTTTCCTTACATAGATAAGCCTGCAAAAGACTGTGCCTTATATAGGGTGGTTGGTAATAACTGGGTATAAGGCTTTCCATGCTTCTTAAAAATCTAAATTTGTTTCTCAAAAACAGAATACTATTTCTACATATATTGAAAGTATTTGGAATAAGAACCAATAGACAAATGTTGGTAAATTCCTCTTTACTTTATAAAGAGTCCCTGGTTGCCAATTCACTGATAAATACAATATTCATAATTATGGTATCATCTGGTGCAATATTGGTCAGGGTTGCATATATAGGGATGAGCTAACTGGCAGTCACAAAAGCTGTTCTTTGTTCCTGTCCCCATGGGAAATTACCTGCTTTTCTAATAACCCTGTAGAGAGTTTTTATGATAATCTGTAAATATGATGTGTGATTTCTCTAGTGTGCGAACATAACAATTAGAAGCTATATCTCAATTTTGCCCCTGGGATGTCTGATTAAAGCCGGGGACACAACTACCTTGTTTACCATAACTCTATAATTTAGAAAACAACTAACTTGTGGAGATGTGCCTGTCTTTGCTAGGATTCAAAACATGGGCTCTTACTGACTGGTTCAAATATTTTATATTAGGTTCAAATCACTCCAGTTCTTAGAGATTAAGAAAACAAGTTTGAACTCTAGAAACCCTTTGAATTTATTTAAAATATTTAAAATCTTTTGACTTTGTTTTTAATATCAAACAAAAAAGTATTCTTTTTATGTAAGAAGAACATTCAAAAGTTGAAATCCAAGATGGCGCAGACCACATGGCAATCTACAGTCTAACATTCTAACATAGAATTAAGATGCATGGGTTAAAAAAACCATTTTTTTTTCATTTCATGTCATTAAGACAAATGGTAACTTATCATTTAAAATTGTTGTTTATTGTATTTTTCATTTTTCATGCTTGTTCAAGTGAAATGCGTTTGTTAGTCTTTATAAATTAGTTTGGGCTGAATGACCAAGCTGTCTGATGAACTATTTCATTCTCATTCAGGAGGACTCTCCTGTTTGAATGTCATCTACATCAATCTTGATGCTATACACAGCTTTTATTCTCCTGGGGAAACAAAGACAAAACCTCTTTCCCAAGATAACAGATATTACGGTTTTCATACTGAAGTCAATTTAACTTTAAAATTTAGAGGTTGGTTTAAGTCAGCAGGTTTTTTTTCTGCTATCCAATTTCTCTCAGAATATGTTGTTTCTTTTTTATTAGCATTTTAAAATTTAACATTAATGAAGAATGGTCTAATCTATCTCTTGTGGTCTTTACTATCATTTTCTGTTTATTAAGCATATCTTTTAGAGTGCAATTAGACCTTTTTATAGCTGCTTGTTCTGTAGACTTGTGTGACATATCTGTAATATGCTTTATGTTGTAATATGCAAAAAACTGTTTAATTTTATTAGAAACATTTGCTGGATCATTGTCGGTCCTAATTGGTTCAGATATCTCCATATTTGCCATAACTTCCAGTAAGTTTGTTATTCTAGGATCAGGATCAGTCTTTTCAGAACTTAAAGCAGTTGCCTGTAGAAATCCTGAATACATATTCGTGTGGTACACATACTTTAATTTTCCAAACTCTGCAAAATGAAACTCATTCATTTGCCAAATTTCATTTCTTTGAGTACCTTTTAGGTTGCTTCCTGCAGGTAGTGGAGCATGGTTATACAAAGAAGAAGTAGGACATTTTCTTACAATTTTTTGACTTGTTGCCAAGTGATACATTTGGTTTTCTTCAAAGTTAACACAGTGCTTCTTATGAAATATTGAGGCTACTAGCACATTTTCTATTAATAGCTGATTAGTTTATTCATTGCCATGTACTAAATGGTCTAGTAGACCTGTGTGGGATTTGAAATGTGTTATATGCAATGGATAATTTTTATTTCTGGCTACCTGTTCCAACCACACAGGTTTGTCAGTTAGCTATTTTTAAAGGTAGGGAACCTAGTAGCCTACCTTCATAAACCAATAGCTATAGTGTCTTGTTTATGTACAACCTGAACAATTTATAAATGTTCTTAATTATACTTTTTAATTTTTTTTATCAGAGCATCCTTTATGTCAGGATTTGTTTATAAGATTGGAGAAATGTTAATTTGTGTTTTCCATTGCTTCAACTATACATATCTACATAGATTCATGACTATATTAGCCACATGCAGTTTAATTTTTCTTCTTTGTCCTTCTGTTCTCATAAATTCAATACATTCTGCACTTTGTTTTACCTGAGATAAAGTTCCAATTCCAAGAAGCTGAGTATTTACCTCCTGAAGAGCCCAATGTAGATGCCAAGAGTTTGGTGAAATTATTGTTATATCTGCTCCTGTGTCTACTAAAGCTTCAATTTAAATGGCATTTATTTGTATTTTTACATTTATTACCTGATAATTTATTGTTGTTTTCAAAAATACTTGTTATCTGGTGTCTTTTGTTTTATCTACTGAAGCTATTCTCTCCTTAAATGCATCCAGAGCAGTATTATTTTTAGCAACATACATTAAATCCTTAAAGAGCTCTGTGGATGAGTTTCTTTCTCTTTTTCTTTTTTTATTATTAGTATTCAACTGTCCCTCATCCCATTTCTCCTCCCCTTCTCCAAGAGGATATCCCTACCCCATCACCCCCACCTGACCAGATCTCCCCCCTCCTTGGGGCCTCAAATCTCAATGAGAAAACTCATCCAACCTTACCCTGGATGAGTTTGTTCAATGCTGACAGAACATTAATGAATTTAATTTGATATGAGGGCATATGGGAGGCACCTAGTCACTTCCCAATGGCAAAGGATTGACATGCCTTTCCTTAGTTTACCTTCATTCATTAGTTCATATGAAGAGAATCCATGACCAAAGCAAGTATTAAAAGACAAATATTTAATTGGGCAGGTTACAATTTCAGAGTTTTAGTCCATTATCTTCATAGCAGGAAGCATGACAACATGCAGGCAGCATGGTGTTGTAGAAGTAGCTGAGAGTTCTACATCTTGATTTAAAAGCAGTCAGGAGAAAGTGTTTTCCAGATAAGTAGGAGGAGGGTCACAAAGCCTACCCCCACAGTGGTACATTTCCTCCAACAAGGCCACACCTACTCTAACTAGGTCACACCCTCCTAATGAGCCATTCCATAGGCCAAGCATATTTAAACCTCCACACTGGCCTTTGTCATACCTTCTGAATGTTCCAGAAGACTGAGACATTCTTTTTGTATTATCTCTAGGAAAAAAAAAACCAACCACTGTTTCTAGGAATGCCTTGCCTAGTATCTACTTTCAAATGACCTCGTGTACCACAATTAATACGTCTGACATTTTAATTGTTTTAAAACTTTTAGAAAGTACTTCAGAGTAGCATCATAAACGTGAGACCCAATATTATCCGTATTTCTATTCCATTCATTTATTGGTGCTTATCTTGACTTAAAAGGCCAAATCACTCTTTTGCATTTGGAATTAGTATTTTCAAAAGCCACAGTTTTGATTAATATTTGTCTGACTTATGAACCAATACTATTCTATTTACTGTTGAAGTCAATGTTTGCAAAAAAAATCAGTGAATGCTTCTTTTTGGCCTTGTATAATTCTAGTAAATGACTCAGACCTTTTCTTATTCTGACCTTGTCCCAAGAAGTTAAAACTGCTAAAAACATAGTGCCAAGGTATGATCATCAAATTCAAGCTGCCCTTTTAACTCAGCCTAATGATACCTAGCAACTGGTCCTGTGAAATGTTAATACCGTTGGTCCTATTTCATTGTTCTAAGACCCTAGCTTCCTCTTTCCATCATGTTCACCATTGTAACTGAGGACTAGCTTCCAATATTGTTTTTGCCAAATCTTTCCAGGCTTGAGGTATAATTTTGTGGTAAGTCTCCTATGAATTTAATATTTGTTTCACATATGGTGACTATATACCATATTAAATGACTGCTGCCTTGAATCTTCTCAAATCTAATATATCTATAGGATTCCATTTAATGTCTTCATAACCTTAGGCATGCCTATCATCTGATGGTAATTCTTGTATAGTTACTGGATAAACTAAGTTTTCTAAGATCCTTGGGCTGCCTCTCTTCCATTTCATCCTGTTTTGACTTGATACGTCCTTATCTAAATTCCTCTGTCCATATCTGAATATCTTTCTTATTTTCATCTACTAGACTTTATAATGCTTATATAATATCAATACACTTTTTATATTTGGCACAAAAATTCTTATGGCTATTAAGAATAAAATATAAATTACTAGATGGATTGTAAGTATAATCAGTATTATGTCAATCTTAGTTAAGTCAGCTATCTTTTTATTTTCTACTTCTATTTTCAAGCCATCTAAAATAGCACTAAAAAGTGTCCTAATGCCTTGTATTATGATATTTCCCATCCTTAATATGGGAAAGTTTTTTCCTTTTAATACTGTGTAACTCTTTCTTTGAAATCTTCCCAGGTGTCTTACCAAATCTGATGGTTTTTGTTTTCCTGTACTGGTATGATTTCTCTGTTCTTATGATTTTGCCATGCATTGGAGCACCAGGCATTTTTATTTTATTTTATTTTTATTTTACTTATTCACTTTATATCTCACTTACTGCACCTGATCATTCCCTCCCACAATCCTTCCTCTACTCCCTCTCATTCTCTGAGCTGGTGGGGGCCCCCTGGATATCCCACTACCCTGGAACTTTAAGTCTTTGTAAGGCTAGGTACATTTTTTCCCTCTGAGGACAAACAACACTGCCCAGCTAAAAGAACATATTCCATATACAGGTAGCAGCTTTTGGGATAACCCCACTTCAGTTGTTTGGGACCCACATAAAGACGAAGATGAACATCTGATATATATTTGCAGAGAGGCCTAGGTCCACATTGCGTATGTTCTTTGGTTGGTGGTGGTTAAGTCTGTGAGATCTCCAAGGGTTCGGAGAAGTTAAATCTGTTGGTCTTCCTGTGGAGTTCCTATACAATTCAGGGCCTATAATTCTTCCTCCTATTCTTCCAAAAGAGTCCCCAAGCTTCATCCCCTTTTTGGCTGTGAGTGTCTGTATCTGTCAGAGTCAGTTGCTAGGTAGAGCCTCTCAGAGGACATTAATAGAGTCATGGATTGGTGTTTGCCTGTTGAATGTGTCTCAAGTTGAACCAGTTATTTGTTGGCCACCCCCTCAGTCTCAGCTCTATCCTATGTCCCTGTATTTCTTGTAGATAGGCTAAATTTTGGGTCAAAAAATTGTGAGTGGTTGATGTCTCTCTTACTCTTTGGGATTCCTGCCTGACCTCAAGCTATATTACAGAGCAATAGTGGTAAAAGGTGCCCAGTATTAGTACAGAATAAGTGACTTTATTTAATCCTATTTACAATACTCAAGTAGAAAGCTCTTAGAATAAAGGTATGTGCTAAGTCTGATTCTTAACACAACTAAAAACAGTTTTTTTTCCAGTAAATAACATAATCTTAGGGTTTACAGTTTGATAAAATATCCTGAAACAGACAAAATACAAACTACACCATGCTTCTGCAAAATATGAGTCTCTGCATCTGACTACTTCCTAAAAGAAGACAACTGAATTTTCTACTAGCATAATATCAGCCAATTATAAAATAGTTTGTTAGGTACAGAACATTTATTTAAAAAAAATTAACAACACTAGCTTTCCAACTAGATACTATGACTTCTTCAGCCAGGGTTTTTCCCTTCCCCCACTTCTTTCTGTTTCTTTCAGGTTTATACCATATCAGGTATGACCATTTAGTCATAAATGAAACAACCCTTAATATCTCCCCCAAACCATAACTCAGAAATTTTCTGGAAGAAGGTGTAGAAAGAATGAAAAAGACAGAAAAAGACTGAGGAGGGCGATGTGGGATGCTGGCCTACAGACATGACATCGCTATTGTACACTTGAATTCACATCATGTGTGATTAATGCTACAAGACCTTCACAATATTGGTCTTGTCATGTCAAGCAGGATAGGCTCATAGCTCCCTGTCTTAGTTAGGGTTTCCACTGCTGTGAAGAGAAACCATGACTAAGGCAACTTTTATAAATGACAACATTTAATTAGGGCTAGCTTATAGTTTCAGAGGTTCAGTCCATTATCATCATGGAGGGAAGCATGCCAGTGTCCAGGCAGACATAGTGCTAGAGAAGGAGCTGGGAGTTCTGCATGTTTATTTAACTACATTTAGGAAGACTTCCTCTTCTGTACTGGGTCAAACTTAAGCATAGGGCCAAATCCACCAGTGATTCACTTCTTCCAACAAGGCCACATGTACTCCCACAAGGCCATGCCTCCTAAGAGTGTCACTTCCAATGGACCAAGCATATTTAAACCACCACAATCTACTCCATTGCCTCCATAGGTTTTTTCAAACACATGAGTCTATAGGGAACAACCCTAGTAATAGCATAATGCAAACTACATTTAGTCCAACTTCAGAAGTTCCATAGTCTATAACAGTCTCAGTTATGTTAAAAGTCCAAATATCTAAGTCTCTTCTGAGAGTAATCTAATTTCAAACTGTAATCCCTATAAAAATCAAAATAAAAATGCAGATTAAATACATCTAACATCACAGAATATATATTGCCATTCCAAAACATCAAAGGAAATACTGGACTGTATCAAGACCAAAAATCAGCTGAGCAAACTCCAAACTCTGCATCTCCATGTATTATATAAAAGTGTTCTTCATATCTCCAACTTCTTTAATTTTTTAATTGACCATAACACAATTATTTCTCTTGGATGAGTTCCACTCCCTCTTAGAAGCTGTTTTCAGAAGGTATAGCATGACTCTGGCTTCTCTAACATTAGGGTCTACAAGGCAACTTTAACTTTATAGCATCTACTTGCAATGTCTGGGATACACACTTGATGTTATGGGCCCCTCCAAAGGGTTTGGGGTCATTTTCTATCTCTGCCCTCTGTAGCACTCCAGGTTCTAGTTGACTCCACTCCACTAATACTGATCTTCTTGGTGGTCATATCATACATGGTACTGGCATCTCCAATATGCTGGGGTCTTCTGCTGAAACTAGGCTTAACCAATATATTGTTATAGGTTCTCTTCATGGTGCCAAGGCTCAAATTCTATGCACAATCCTTTCAGTCCTGGGATGTCAATTGCAACTGGGGATGAACTTTCAACAATGGCCTTTCCTGGCCTTTTATGGTGCCATAAACATAATCAACTATATAAGTAAACTCAATGAAAAAATCACATGACCATCTCATTAGATGATGAAAAAGCATTTGACAAGATATAATACCCCTTCATGTTAAAAGTATTGGAGAAATCAGGAATTGAAAGCTCATATCTAAACATAATAAAGGCAATATACAGCAAACCAACAACCAACATCAAATTAAATGGAGAGATACTTGAAGCAATCTCACTAAAATCAGGGCTGCCCACTCTCTCCATATCTATTCAATATAGTACTAGAAGTTCTAGCTAGAGAAATAACAAGAACAAGATCAAGAAACAACAAAACAAGATCAAGGGAGTACAAATTGGAAAAGAAGAAGTCAAGGTAGCACTATTTGTGGATGATATGATAGTATACATAAGTGACCCCAAAAGTTCTACCAGAAAACTTCTACAGCTGATTCACAACTCCAGCCAAGTGACTGGATATAAAATTAATTCAAATAAATCAGTAGCCTTCTTTTATAGAAATGATAAATGGGCTGAGAAAGAAAATAGGGAAACAACACCATTCACAATAGGCACAAATGATATAAAATATCTTGGTGTAACTCTAACCAAACAAGTGAAAGATCTGTAAAACAAGAACTTCAAAGATCTCAAGAAAGAAATAAAAAAAGACCTCAGAAGATGGAAAGATTTCCTATGATCATAGATTGGTAGAATTAACATAGTGAAAATGGCCACCCTACCAAAAGCAATTTATGGATTCAATGATATCCCCATTAAAATTCCAACACGATTCTTTACAGACACAGAAAGAACAATCCCATGCATATCCAGGATAGTGAAAATAATTCTTAACAATACAAGAACTTCTGGGGGAATCACCATCCCTGACCTCAAGTGGTATTACAGACCAAAAGTTATAAAAACTACATGGTATTGGTATATAGACAGGTCAATCAATGAATGGAATTGGATTGAAGACTCAGAAATAAACCCACACAGTTATGGACACTTTATCTTTGACAAAGAAGCCAAAAACATGCTGTGAAAAATGAAAGCATCTCCAATAAATGGTGCTGGTCTAACTGGCAGTCTGTATGTAGAAAAATGAAAATAGAACCATATTTATCACCTGGCACAAAGCTCAAAACCATGTGAATCAAGGACCTCAACATAAAACCAGATACATTGAATCCAATAAAATAAAAAGTGAGAAAGAGACTCAAACTCATTTGTATGGGGGAAAATTTCTTGACTAGAACACCAGTGGCCTAGGTTCTAAGATCAACAATTGATAAATGGGACCTCATGAAACTGAAAAGCTTCTGTAAGGCAAAAGACACCATCAAAAAGACAAATTGGCAACTACAGATTGTGAAAAAAAAACTTCACTAACCCCATATCCAATAGAGGGATAATATCCAAAATATGTAAAGAACTCAAGAAGCTAACCTCCAAAGAACCAAATAACCCAATTAGAAAATGGGACACAGAGCTAAACAGAATTCATAACAAAGAAATCTCGAATAGCTGAGAAGCACCTAAAGAAATGTTCAAAGTCCGTATTCATCAGGGAAATGCAAATTAAAATTACCCTGATATTCTACCTTACACCAATCAGAATGGCTAAGATCAATGGCTCAGGTGACAGCAATGCTGGTGAGGATGTGGAGAAAGAGGAACACTCCTTCATTGCTGGTGGGATTACAAACTTGTACAATGACTCTGGAACTCAATCTGGTGGGTCCTCAGAAAACTGGAAATAGATCTCCTTATAGATCCAAATATACTACGTTTGGGCATATACTCAAAAGATGTTCCACCATACCACAGGGACACAAGTTCCACCATGTTCATAGCACCCTTATTTGTAGTAGCCAGAAGCTGGAAATAACCCAGATGTCCCTCAAATGAAGAATGGATACAGAAAATGTGGTTCATTTACACAATGGAATATTATTTAGCTATTAAGAATGAGGATATTATGAGTTTTGCAGGGAAATGGATGGAACTAGAAAATACCATCTTGAGTGAGGTAACCAAGATCCAAAAGGATATGGATTGTATGTACTCATGATAAGTGCATATTAGCCAAAAAGTACAGAAAACCTAGGATACAACCATCCTGGGAAGAATATGAAGAGGAGGGTAACCACATAGGAAGAGCAGCAGTCTCAACTAACCAAGAACCCTGGTAGTGCCCAGATACTGAGCCACTAACCAGCCAGCATATATGAACTGGTCTGAGCACCCCCAACCCCCTGACAGATACATAGCAGAGAACAGCCTGGTCTTATCTCATTGGGAGGAGACACAACTAATCTTCAACAGACATGAGGTCCCAGGGAAAGGGGGGGTCTGGTGGTGGGGGAGCATCCCTTTGGAGAAAAGGGGAAAGAAGAATGGGATGAAGAAAGTAGGAGGGGGGTCAAGGAGTAGAGCAACAGCTGGATTGTAAAATAGGTAAATAAATAGATAAATAAATAAATAAATAAATACCATAAGAACAGCTGAAAAATTTAAACAACATCCATAAGGAATTAAAATATTTTCTGTAAAAAGTTCACAAATGCTAAGTTATATATACTTTTAGAATAGTATAGTTTAGGGATATATTTACAAAATGTCCCAAGAGATATATGTTCATAAATTTTGCCTTTCAGGTCTCAGTATAAAATTAGTTCTGAAGTCTTTGATCCACAATGGGCAAGAGGCAACTCTAATGAAAAGTTCTCCAAGGGCACCCTTCACATCCTTGTTTCTCAGGCTATAGATGAAGGGATTCAGCATGGGGCTGACCACAGTGTACATCAGTGAAGCAACCATTTTTTTGTGGCTAGAATGGAGCACAGAAGAACTGAAGTAAACTCCAATTGCTGACCCATAGAACAAACACACCACACAGAGGTGAGACCCGCAGGTGGAAAAGGCTTTGTACTTACTCACAGTAGAGGACATCTTTAGTAATGCTGAAGCAATCTGTGAGTAAGACATAAGGATTCCTGTCATAGGAATCACACATAGTAGGAAAGTCAACACATACATGAAGACATCATTGATGTAAGTGTCAGAGTTGGATACTTTGAGAACTTGAGCTAGTTCACAGAAGAAATGTGGAATTTCTGTGCCTCTGGAGAAGTTCAGTTCATTCATCAGTAGAACATGAATCAGGGAGACCCAGA
>JANHMN010000006.1:75454908-75465072 GCA_030674055.1 Rhabdomys pumilio
GTCACTCTCTACTACATAGAGATGTGGTCAGCATGAGGCCTATAGCAAGACACAGCAAAAAATAAAACAAGTTGGACCTAGGCCCCCTACACATTTGTAGCAGATGTGCAGCTTGGTCTTCATGCGATCCCCTAACAATTGGAGCAGGGGCTGTCTCTAACTCTTGCCTGCCACTGGATCTCCTTCCCCTACCTGGACGTTTTTGCTTAATCCTGCTGGGACTAGATGTTCCAGGGTAGGGTAGTGGGGCTTCCTCCTTCTTTAAGGAGAAGGAGAGGGGCTTATGGGGGAAGAATTTGTAAGGGTGAGCCTAGGAGAAGAGGAGGGAGGGGGCTGTAATCAACATGTAAAGTGAACAAAAATATATTATTGAGAAAAAATAAGTAAATAAAAATAATACAAAATAATGGCTACAACTGTGTGCAACTCCAGTTCCAGGGGCTCTGACGTATTCTTCTGTCCCCCACTGGCTGGCACTGCATGCACATGGTGCACTTAAAGCAGGAAAAACTCTCAAACACATGAAATATAAACAAATCAACTAAAAACAAAGTAACAACAACAAAAACTACAATAGTAGCAAAAGTAATACCAGGTGTGGTGGTGTTTGTAATCCCAGCACTGGGGAGATGAAGGCAGGGAGATCAGAAGTTCAAGGTTGTCTTTGGCTACATATTGAGGCCATCCTGGGCTACATGAGAGCCCTGTCTTGAAAAATAAAAACACTTAATATGGTTGGTCAGATGATGATCCAGCTACTGAAAACATGGGAACCATATAAAGATAAAAAGAGAGAGAACAGATTCCAAGGACTCATACCTTCTATGGCATGTAAGAATCCACATACCTGTGTCACATACACAATAACAATAAATATAAATTAAACAAAATGCCAAGACCTTTGGCCAGCCCTTACTGCTTACTGATTTTGATGGATGTCTTCCCAGGAGGGTGGGAACCCTAGCCCACCGTTCTGAGGCCAGAGCTAATGTCACATGATCAGCAAATGGCAGGCCTGGGATTTGAACCCAGGTTGCTGTTCTTGGCTGGGCAAGCACTCAGCCACTAAGTGACATCCCAAATCAGAGGACAGAGGATCTCTGTATGCAGGAGGACACTAGGCAGCTGCTAATCCTTTGGCTAAAGGTGTAATCCAGTGGAGAAATAAGGCTCATTTAGTTTAAAATTAAAAGCTTTGCTCACGGGGCTAGAGAAATGACTCAGTAGGTTATGTGTTTGCCATGCAAGTGTGAGGATCTGAGTTCAGATCCCCGGTACCCACAAACAGCCGGGCACAGTTTAACAACTGTAAGGCAAACCCTGTGAAGCAGGAAGGCCCTTGGGGCTCAACCACCAGCCAGTCTAGCTCCAGGTTCAAGAAGAGGCCTTGTCTCCAAACATAAGAGACAGCAATAGAGGATGGCACCTAGCATTGCTCCCTGACTTCCACATTTATCTGCACACATGTGCATGTGCACCTACACATGTGAACACATGCATAGACCACACACACATAAAGGAAGGAAGGAAGGAAGGAAGGAAGGAAGGAAGGAAGGAAGGAAGGAGGAAAGGAAAGAAGGAAGGAAGAGAGGGAGGGAAGAGAGTTTTGTCCAAGAGCTGAGGGGTGTGGCTCAGGGGTATAACGTTTGCGTAGCTTGCACAAAGGTCTGAGTTTATTCCCAAGCAATAAAATAAATAAATAAAATGTATCCAGGGTCTGTCATTTGGAGCTGGGTAGGTAGTATTGTCTCGGAATATCACCGGCATGGACCATCCCTTACCTGCCCAAGCCAGTCGCTGTTCCTCCTCTGTCTGCTCTCCCTTAGCCTCCTTCAAGAAATCTTCTAGAAGTTTCTCTGCTTCCCTGGCTTCTGCCCCTCCTGGGGCTGCCCAGCCCAGAAAGATTCGGACATTGCCCAGGTTCTGATAATCAGGGGGATCCCGGAAGTCCTGAGGATGATCTCGCAGCCAAGAACCCAATACCGAAACTACAGCCCTGGATAGAGACCGGTGTGTGGCTCAAAAATAAGTCCAAGGATTTAGACCGTTCCAACCTTGCAGCCGTCAGACCTGACCTTGAGATCCCCTCCCCCACGCTCCCCTGGGTCGGGGGTTGGGGCGGGAGTGGAAACCAACCTCAGGTTCTTGCTGAAGTTCAGATCCTGCCCCTCTGTCCTCTTGCTGTCTGCCCTAGGAAGAAAGCCTCTATCAGATGGGGACAGAGTTATGGGGCTTTAGGACCTGTGCCCCGGGGTTGTAAATCTGAGGAGGGGGGCCAGGCAGATGGGGTTCTGGGGATGGGGATATGGGGTCTCCTGAAAATGACTGACCCAGCAGGAGATGGTGGTGGGGGCGGAGGTAGCAGAAAGGCCAGAACGCGGTCTGTGGGCACAAAGGCCCGGTGGGTGGCCAGGAAGGCAGGCACGAAGCCAGGATCCTGCTCCGGGTCTCCAGACACCAACTCGTGCACCAGCCGCTCCAGTTGGGCGGCCCTCAGCGCCCGCACCTTGCTGGTTCGGTAATGAAGGAAGGTGTCCGTAGCCCGGATGGGGGTCTGCGGGGGAGAAGTGGGGCCGTGGATGAAATAAGGTGAGGAACGTTCCAAGCACCTTGTTTCCAATTATACCCGTCTCTGGCACTTTTTTTTTTTTTTTTTAATTTGGACCGTGTCATTTTCTGAAAATCCTAGACTTCCTAAATATACCAATCATCAAATGCTCACATCAACCCCGTAGGTCACCCCACTGCTCTAAGCACTTCCTCGGTGCCCTCCTCACTCGGCCACCCCAGGCTTCAGTCAGCTTTGCTGCCAAGCTTCACTGGCCAGGCCTGAGTCCCACCCATCACCACCTGGCCGCTCCTCCTTTCTGCTTTTCTGCACCCTGCCGTTCAGTTTCGCCTTTGGGGGAAGCGCTATCACCTGGCCCCACCCCGTTTCCTGGATTTAAACCCAGTCACCTGGCCGCCCCCAGGCCCTTTCCACTCACCTGGTCTCCTCTAAGCTCCGCCCTTCCTCCTGGCCCCGTTGTTCTAGGAGGCTAACCCTCAGCTCTCCAGCTTCTCCCTCTCCTCCCAACTCCCAGGCCCCTGAGCTGAATCCACACTCACTTGCTCGCCTCAGCCCCTTCCTCACCTGACCGTCTCCTGGCCCCTCTGGGGTCGAACGCTGGCTGCGCTGCCGCCGCAGGGAGACGCTGTACACGGCGCCATCCTCAGTCTCCTCGCCCCAGTCTTGCAGCGGCGCCTGGACGTGGAGGCGGGCTCAGGGAAGTCCCCTCGCCCCCACCCCGGCCTCAGCCCCCTGTCCTTATGTTTGGTCCACTTTCCCGAACAGAGTATGCTAGACTCGGGGTGGAATCCCAGGTGAATCCCTCTTCTCCCCGGGTACCCTTCTAGGTCTTGAGTGGATGGAGTATCATTTGGGGACATCCCAGAGTCCAATGTCATAAAGAATCTTTTAGTTGCCTCCTCCTGAGATTCCTCAGACCCCTGTCCCCATCCCCCAAACTAGCGGCTTCACGAGGTCAGGAACTCTGAATCCCCAAATGGGGACTCCAGGGCACATCCATTTTGCAGAAAGGTTAGAAAACGAGGGGCTGATGCCTGGAGTTTCTGAATCTGGGGGATACACTAGGGACGTGGGGTCCCCTCGAGGATCCCTAGCTCCCTCTTACCAGGGCCAGCTCCTTGCCCGCTGTCCTCTCCATAGCCCCGGTGCCCGTCCTGCTCCCTGGCGCCGCTGAGTGAAGCGGAAGGGCCAGCGGGCAGTGGGGCGGGGCGGCCGAGCGTCCAGTCGTGGGGCGGGGCTGGGCAAGGCGGTCCCACGGCTCGAGAGGTCCCCAGCCGGACCCCACCCCCGCACCCAGGCCAACCTAGAACTCCCATTCCTTTGCAGAGGTGCGTGTCAATCTGTCACCCAGACATGAGTCTTTCTAGACCTCAGATATGGGTCCAGGGGACACGACAACAGGTCTGTGTCTCCGGGAGGGAAGTGCTTTATGCTCGGTTAGGGTTGATCAGCCCCGGGTGTAGAGGGTGTCTCCTCTCTCTGGAGGGGAAAGAGGGCACACTGAATATGTACCACAGTTGATGGAAGCCATATCGTCTCAGGCTAGAAGCCGTGAAGTGTCCGTGGCCCTGCATTTTGTGGGGGCAGCCGTTTGGGGGCGGTGCAGGGTCAAAAAAAGGTAAATACCCAGGAGGTTGGTCAGTGACCTTTATTGCGCGATTCTGAGGCGGGCACCAACCCGCCTCGAGAGATTTACTGTGGGAACTTCTGGCTCGGCCTTTTCTCTCCTCCGGGCGCTGCTGGCCTGCGATGCTCCCTGCTTGAGCTTCCTCCAGCCCTTGAAGGAGCCTCGGGGGCTCCCAAACACACACACCCGTAGGTGGACCCAGAGGGTCGGAGGGCTCCCTAGAGTCCCGGAGGCATCCGATGGGACTTGAGTCTAAGATCTGCGCGACCTATTGCGCTTCTTGCTGCGGGCTTCAATTAACTTCTGGGAACGGAGCTTGAAGGCAGCGCGGGTCACCACATCACGGTCGTCATCCTCACTCTCCTCTTCGTCTACAGAGCGAGGCAGGGGTGGGAAGGGGGAGGGTAAGAGACCGTTTCTTCTTCCCTTCCCAGCCTTCACCACACCATGCACCTCCTCCTTGGCCTTGACTTAAGGCCGCCTCGTGCCCCTCCCATTCATCTCCCTTTGGCCCACACTGACCAAAGAACTTGTCCTTGACACTGGCAACGGGCAGAAGGATGCGGGTGTTGTACAGGGGCAGCTTTCCTTCTAACGTGGCCAGGAACTGTGGAAGAGGCAGGAGAGAGGTGCAGGACCGCAGTGAAGCCCTGTTCCACCTCCTCGCACCTTACGTTAAGATTCTACCGGATTCTAGGTGGAGATCACTGCTGTATCCTCTTCCCAGCAGATTTACCCTGTCACTCAAGCCTACTGCCTGGTTTCTGAGACCCTGCCCATAGGCCGTCCCTGGTTCTCCAGCGCTGCCACCTGGGACCCATTCAGTCCCGGCTTCTCTACTTTGGTTATGAAGCTCACACCTCATTCAGCACCTGCTTTTTCTATCTCAGTCTACTCTCTGGTTTTCGACCCTTCCCTCGCTCCCCTAGCCTTGATCCCCACAGGCCCTGGAGTGATTTGTGTGAACCTCTCTGTCTGCTATGTGTCGCAGCATCTCGGGCACGTCCTGGGTCTCCAGTTGCTCCTGCAGTTTCAGCAGCTTTTCCTGGACAACTCCCAGAAGATTGTACACGTAGTCCTCTGAGTCCCGGTCTAACTTCTTTTCTGCCAATATGGTATCACTCTGCAGAGGGGATGGGCCAAATTAGCTGAGAAATGCAGTGCCCCTGGAAGGGGACATGCTTCGCCCAGAAGAAGGGCTTTCACAGAGAGGGAGAGCTTTGAGGTGGATGTCTACCTCCACTGGGCAGGACCTCTAAAATTAAAGCCTCGCCTTGAGGGCAGAATCTTTGAACTTGAGAATTCGAAAAACAGGGAGGCCTCTTTGAGATAATAACACAACCTAGGCCACTGTGAGGGCAGTTTCCTGAAGAAATGGAGCTCTTGTGGACAACGTGGGATCTTCTTCACCCAGGGCCGCACCACCCTTTAGAGTTGGGACACCTAAGTCCTGAGTTGGGCGGATGGCTGGTCCTGCCTATGGAGTCAGAGTTTAAGGCTGAGCAAAAGAGAACTTCCCCAAGAATGTGGGACCAAGACAGTGATGCATGGTGTGGGACTTCATATTCTGGGCAGGAGACAGGGCTGGGATGTGGCATCTTTACGCCATCTGGCCATCTGCGCTGATGCTCTGGGAGGACGTGGGCGGGGCTGCCAGGGATGGAGTAGGGTTTTCAATGTGGGAGAGCTTCTGCAGTGGGGCCTCCCAGGGACAGTGTCCATTAGGGGCGGGGCTCCTTGGGGTGGGGCCTACACGGGGTGGAGCATCAACAGGGGTTATTTTAAAAGGGCAGGGCCTACCACTTTTATGTGACTCAGTTTGTTGGCCAAATGCTCTAGGCAGTCTTTGACGAACTGGAGGATTCGCGAGGTGCGATCCAGTCGCTCGTGGACTTCGTTGTGACGCTGCTCCTCCTTCTTGAACGACTTCTGCATCTCTTCGTGGAGCTTCCGCTGGCTGCCGGGAGCCGGGACGTTCAGCAGCTGCCAATGGCTGACTCAAAAGTCCCCACAGCCTCCCTCAGCCACTGAGGCCTCACCTCACCAGCGCGGCATCCCCTGAGTACTTGAGATTCTCCAGCTCCCTCTGGAGCCGCTGCTTCTCCTCCTTCAACTTCGCCAATGCCAGCTCATTGTCCCTCTTGAGAGTCTCCAACTGTGTGAAGGTCTCGTCCTGGGCCAGGAACCTTCGCACCACTGCCTGCGGGCCACACATGCCTACCTGGTCAGAGCCTGGAACAAAGGCGGCTCGAGGACACTACGGTCCTCTGTGTCACACGACAATGTGTGAGGACAGTGTGAGTCGATCTCTCGACTGCTCCAAGGCTGTACTTTTCCCCATCCCCTTTCCTACCTCTATGTGAGTCAGCTAAAATCGGCATGCGGGAGGCAGCAGAGCAGTGAATATTCTCCATTCAAAAATTACTGTGCCAGCAAGTTCAGATCAGCTATTTTGCCCAATAGGGCAAAGACATTGTGTCTTTGGGGCCTGATCAGCCCTCCCAGGCATTTGCATATGCATGTGCCAAGGTGCACATGTGGGTTTCAAAAAACTCTCACTTTCCAACTTGGGGCCCAGGGATGGAACTCAGGTTGTCAGACTTGGGGGCAATCATGTTTATCCATTAAGCCATGTGGCCAGCTCTAGACCCGTTTCTGCAAAGGGGCCTTGGACAGCTGATATCACGGGTCAGAGTCCCAGATCTCCTGAGGATTAACCCCTTTTGAGGAGTAGCAGAGAACCTAAGCTGGAGAAACTGACTGGGGTGTGTGTGTGGTGGGTGGGTGCTGTTCTAAAGCAGGATCAGGCACCAGAGACACACAAGGTCTTGGAAGGCAGTGCTGCTCTTACCAAGAGTGGGGCACAAAAGAGGGCCCTGATTCTACCATAGGGGCAATACTGGGCAGCCTACTGAATCCTAGACCATTCCACACAGTGATGGTCTGGGAAACAGAATCTGACAAAGAAAACTCCCAGAACTGACATACCAAAGAAGTCAGCTCAGCGGGGGTTGGGGGTGGGGGGATGGGGGGTGGAAGGAAGTGAGGGCTAATGTGGACACCTGCTAAAGCTGGAGCAGACAGGAGAGGACACTTTCAAGCAAAGAGGAGCCTTTGCTTGGCTAGTGCAAGCCTGAGGCACTTACATGCGATTCAGCTACTCCAGTGGCATCCTTGACCTTGCCAAACATCACTTCCATCTGGTACATGCTCCAGCGCTGCCTCAGCTCCTCCTCCTTGTGGCGCTGGTGGTCCTGTATTGTATCTTCTGACTGCAGCAGTACATGGTCTCGATGGGTCTGCTTGAAGGTGGGGGACAGTCAAGGGCATCGTCAAAATCCACTCCAGATAAAGGGCTTGGGGCAGAGGCCAGGAGAGGATCCGGCTTAGCTTAGATTGTGGGGAACAGGACAAAGGCTTGGGACTAGGTACAGGTGTCCAGGTAGGGTCAGATAGGTGTTCTCAGAACCAGGGTAAGGAGGCAGGGTCGTAGAAGAGAGTAGTCTCCAGAGGGGATAGGCTAGACACCCACTCACAAAGGGGCCGAAGGGGAAAGATTAATATAGGGTCAAATAGCCCAGGGCAGAACTGGAGGCCATGGTCTATCCCAGGAAAAGAGGCTGAGGTGAGGTTGTGAGAGGATCCATTGCGTCAAATGGGGGAGGAGTCAGGAAGGGGTGGGTTAGGACAAACATCAGGTATAGGGAAGTCTCCTGGTCAGGATGTGTGTACAAAGCAGGGGCTGGCAAAGCCCTACACACTTAGGTATGCACACCTTGCGCTCCATACGCTCCGTCTGAAGTTTCTTCTCTTCCGCCCGCTTCTTGCAGTCAGTTATGTAATGCTCCCGCTTCTTGCGGTCTCTGATCGCAGTCTCCTCCAGATACTGCAACTGGTTCTAGAGGACAGACAGGGGCACCTGATATCTATCCAGGCTATAAATGGAGCAGTGGGCACCAGGCAACACAACAGCAGTGCAATTGCCAGGAAAGGCTTAAAGGCAATTGAATTCTGACTAGGGTCCCTGAGCTCTCCCAACCCCCTCACCGTATTCCAGAACTATTTTCTCTGAATTGAAACACTCCCCACTAGAGGGAGAAGGAGACTTAAGACTCAGGAAGTCCATGAAACTTCCAATGCTCAAGAAACAAGATTCACGAGGCTCCTCCCCATGAATGGGTGTGGTGGTTTGAATAGGTTTGGCCCCCAAAGACTCGTGTGTTTGAATGCTTGTCACTATTAGGAGGTGTGACTTTGTTGGAATAGGTGTGGCCTTGTTGGAGGAAGTGTGTCACTGTGGGGGTGGGCTTTGAGACCCTCCTCCTAGATCCCGGAGGATGCCAGTCTTCTCCTGGTTGCTATCAGAACAAGATGTAGAACTCTCAGCTCTTTTTCCAGCACCATGCCTGCCTGGATGCTGCCATGCTTCCCAACTTGATGATACTGGACTGAAGCTCTGAGCCTGTAAGCCAGCCCTGATTAAATCTTGTCCTTTATAAGAGTTGCCTTGGTCATGGTGTCTCTTCATGGCAATGGAGACCCGAACTAAGACTATGGGTGAGGAGACTCTGATGAATGGAACCCTAGAGATGTGGCTTTCATGTTAGGAACCCCTCAACCATGTTTTGGAAGGAAGCCCAACAAACTCAGTGTTCTCCAAATTGGTCTTTGGTGGAGTGGTTGATGTTTGTTTTTATTTTATTTTTATAACTCTGTAGCCCTGGCTGACCTGAACTCTCTATGTAGACTATGCTGGCCTGGAATTCACAGAGATTTGCCTCTACCTCCAATCACTGAGATTAAAAGTGTGCATCAACCCACCTGTTGGTGGTTAGCGTTTTATGTGGGAATAGAACGTGGCATCTCCCCAGGAAAAGTCATATAAAAACCCTGGTATCTGAAAAGGCCCCCACCCCTACCCCATCTGGGACAGGCAGGCTAGTACCTTGGCAATGTCCCGGGCATTTATAGCCTCTTGATTCACCACTTTCAGCTCTTGCACCTCATGTTTGGTGTTCATCACTTCAGCCTCCATGGAGTCTAGCCGGTTCTCCAAGTTGAGACTCTCCTCCTGGCAAGTGGAGAGAGGGAAGGCTTGTGACTGCTGTCCCTGGCCAGGTTCACCCTTTTCACCTACCTCTCTCCACAAAGTGTTCCTACCTGGAGGTAGGACTTGAGCTGCAGGTACACATTGGTGATGTGTTCTGCCTCCTCTGCCTTCATCCGGGCCTTCTCCAGCCGGTTCTCCAGGTTTCGCATCGTCTAGGGAATGGCAGGACCAGGTCAAGTTCCTCCCACCACCCTCATGCCTCCCCCAGGACCCTGCAGCCCTCAGCAGTCCCACCTTGGCGGCCTCAGTGTTGCTGTCTTGGACCTCTGCCATCTCCAGCTGGCGCAGGCTGTGCTGCAGCCTCAGGTCCTCCAGCCTTTTCTGCCGCAGCATTACCTGGTGTCGCAAGGCATTCAGCTGGTTCATCTTCTCCCTCAACTGGTGCTCCAGGTGCTCCAGGGCCTGCTGCAGGGGAAGACGGAGAGCAGACAAGTCCTTGATTTGTTTTCCTGGAAGCCCTTATCTCTCTGGTCTCCTACCTGACTTCCAGAACTTGGCACCCAATGCTTTCCCTTTTCCTATCTCTGTGAGTGAACATTCATGCTTGTGTGTGTGTGTGTGTGTGTGTGTGTGTGTGTGTGTGTGTGAACATCCATAGGAAAATTTAAGCCTGCGCAGCTGGGCAGAGGCTATGCCTGTGAGCTATTTCTCTCTCTCTCTCTCTCTCTCTCTCTCTCTAATCTTTCTGCATCCACCTCCTATTGGGATCATATTAGTGTATCATTGAATCCCCATTGTCTGAGGCTCTGGGGATCAGCTGGGTTTTAGCCCTTGTGTGTGCTAGGGAATCATTCCACTGTCTCAGCTACACCTTCAGTCTCTCTCTCTCTCTCTCTCTCTCTCTCTCTCTCTCTCTCT